>OX439140.1:126465642-127145089 GCA_949318255.1 Pollenia labialis
AAGTTTCAAAATTAATCATAAATTAAGTAAAAGCAAAATTGGTTTTCAAAATGGTTTGAAGCAAAAAAGTAAAAAAATTTCGATAACTTTTTACGAAAAGAAATTAAGTTAATTTAATTTAGCTTATTTTAGTTAGAAATGATCTTATAAATTTCAATAATTAATTATTTTCAATAATCATGTATAAGCATGTTAAGCATAATTGTTGCGTTTACATCATTGTAAAAATTGTTCTAGCAAGCCTGTCATTTCAAAAGTAGTCCGTTAAATTTAAAGGTAGATGTTGGTAGTAGGAATGGGCAAAAAATATCGATATATCAAAATATCGATATTTAAAAAAAATATAATCGATATATATCGCCGATATTTTAAATACCGATATATCGATGTATCGATATTGAAATACGACTATCGAATTCGATATTTTTTAAAGTCAGTCTTCATTAAGAACTCAAAATTTTAGCCGTTTTTCAAACAATATGTTTTTTAAGAATTGGAATCATTGCGTGCATCATATGTTTTTTTTTAACGAATATGAAGATCTAAAATGATTGGCATTTATAAAAAGCAGTGCCGGATACAAGAAGCAGATTGACTGGAGAGCACATAAAACAGAGAGTGCTCCTGATGTCCATATCTGATGATTACTGGTTTGACTAAAACCAGTTGGTCCTTTTGGTTTGCAATTCAAATTTTAAGGAAAGTTGGTACTTCCATGACTTATTTACTTCCATTGAAATTTTTCGTAATTTTTTATTTTTTTTTTATTTCATATGGTTTATTTGTATTCTTCCCTTTTGTTTTTGTTATTATTATATTTGTTTGATTTTATTAATTTTTTTAAAAAAAATAAAACAATAAAAAGTAACAATGTAATTACATTTAATATGTTTGTTCATAAATATGTTTGTACAAAGGTATACTGAATTTTTAATTTGGTAATAGTTTCATCAAAATACTTTCGATATATCGATATATCGATACTCTAAAAAAATATCGATTCGATATATATCGATATATTTTTTCAACTTGCCCATCCCTAGTTGGTAGTACTGTTTAAATAAAATGTTTTACGGTTATTTTATTACTCAGTAAAAAATGGTTGTGATTTAAGCTTAAAATACTGAAATTTAAATGCAGGTTTAAGAAACTGATACAAGTTAAAGATTAAGTAGAAATACCGCTGTAAGTCAGTTTCAATATTTTAAGCGGCTCATACACTTGCAATAAAATTGTTCAATTTTACGTATTGTACAATTATATCGCCAATGTGTATATGATATTTGAAGGTGGCACAAAATATTGGCAACAATCAAAAGACTTTTGATTTTTATTGCACAACGAAAAGAAAGTGAAATGTGTTGGCAGCATTGTACAATGTTGATTATGGTGTTCCTATAGGTTATGTTCACCTTTTTTTTGAATGAAGAAACCATTATGCGACTTATTGCCTAATGTAGGACAAAATTGAAATAATATGGTGAATATCATATGCAATAATATTGCAAGTGTATGGGCCGCTTAAAGGTCATTGAGTAGTTAAGATCGTAACCCCAGATAAAACTGTGAGTTTTGTGAACATCTGTTATATTAAAATTTTACCAAAAAGGTTGTTTGAGTGAATAACTGTGTGTCTTATTTTAAATTTGCCATTTTAAGAACGCTCGATTTGTTATAGAAAACAAGTAAGAGAGCTATAATCGAAAAAGCCGAATCTTATCCCATCCCGCCCACATTTTGCCGGTTGTTGTGTATTTATAACTAAGATGCTTGTTTCTTATTTGCCTCTTGCCGGTATAAAATATTATAAAAGTGTTTAAAGATAAAGATTAATGCCTGTATTCATAAAAAATTTTTAAATTCAAAAAGGTTCAAAGCACAAATTTACTATGAAAATTGTCCTTAATAAACGTTTGTTAAATTTAATAATCGTTTATGAATACGGGGGTAAAATTTCAACAAGAATATTTTTTTTACCCTTAGAAATTCTGGTTTAGGCCCTTCATATTTATATTTGGGAACTACATATTTGTATTGACTTTCATATACAGTATACTTATCTTTATATATTGCAGATCATAACACTGTGCTATAATATTGCGGAGTTTTGGTATTTTTTAGTAATTTTAATAAACTAAACTGTTTTTGAGTAACGCGAATATATGGTGTGCAACATCCTCCATTTTCGAAATAACGGTATATCTCGAAAACCAGAGCTAACATAAAAAACGGCTAGCACCACTGGATTCAGCGTACCCGAATTAGGTTAAAACGACAAGTGCCCAGCTTGTCTAAAAATTGTGTCAATTTCGAGCACAGTGTTATTATAGGGAAATTATAAAAATTCTTATTTAAAAAATAAATAAAAAAAAAATATTTTTCAATGCAAAAGAATTTCAATAACTTAAAGGAAATTCTTCAATCTGGAATTAAAATTATAAATTTTAAAGGATTAATTTTTTTTGAGTATCTTTAGTTTTATTATGTACTGTATATTTGTAACGACTATTTTATGAATACTTGTTTTGGTAAGAAACTTTCTTTGCAATTGCACACAAGTCATTTTCTTTAAAAAAAAACCTTTTGTTCTATTTCCATGAGTGTGACCTGAAGGTAAATGGTCTTAGTTTACATATGAGAAAGTAATGTAAACATAATCGTAACATTAGAAAGACACAGTGTTGTCAGAAGCAGCCGCAGAATACCTCTAACAACCTAAGTTTCATTTTCATTTTGTTTTTTTTTTTTTTTTTAAATAAAAACATTTACTGCCTGGCCCACTATGTCGGCAAGAACATTTCTTATTTCTTATTTTTTTTATTATTGTTTTCAATATAAATATGCGAATGAAATGTTCTTGTCGACATTGTGGTCTGGCAGTTAATTTTGTGACTGTAAATTTAATTGTAAAAAGTTTAAATTTTTTCAAAAAAAAAATCTTTAGAAAAAGAGTTTTATATTATGAACATATTTTTATGTAACGATGAAAAATTTAGTTGAAAAAATACAATATTTCGATTCATTTTTGCTCTGGATATCAAATAGTAAACCACTCTTGATATTGGCGCTTTTTAGAACTCGTTCATTCAAAAGAAAAATCAAGCCATCCGTACTCAAATCAATCCAAAGCGGTGTTAATAGTACGGTGAGTACGGATTTTCTTAAATCAAGTAAAGAAATATTGATTCAAGTACGGATTTTCAATCGCGAAAAATTTAACTTATCCATATTCAATCTCGAAATCGTCCTTGAAATAATCCGCAAATGTGAGTGATTTAAGTAAAGCTAAGATTGACTCAATCTCAAAATGCGCTTGGTCCTTTTTTTCATTAATTTCTTTATTAATAATCTGTTTATACAACAATAAGCCAATTTTATAATACTTAAAAAAATAACAGCTGTTATTGAACTATAATTCTATAACTCTACAACTTATTTCCTTATAAAGCGTGGCTGAATTTTAAGGGCCGATGTTGATTCTGAATAAACCACAAATTATTTAGTAAATTATCGTCATTTCTATTATTATGATATAAATATATTTCAATAATGTATGTATGGAACAAAATATCGGCCAAATGGCCGGCGGCACGTCTCCGTCCGATGGTCCAAATTTTCGATGACACTGAGGAATAATTGAGGTTCTCTGCCGTTAATGTGTCCTTAAGCTGGCCTATCGACGTACACCTTTTTTTCAAATAACCCCAAAGAAAGGAGTCCAATGGTGTTAAATCACATGATATTGACATCGCCACCACGTGAGATAACACGGCCACAGAATTTGTAGCGCAAACATCGTCCTGTTGAAACCACATATCGTCCACATCCAAATCTTCCAATAAGGGCCATAAAAAGTTCGTTTACATCTCACGATAGCGAACACCATTCACAGTAACTGCCTGACCGGCCTCATTTTGGAAAACAACATTGGTTTTCGACAATCACTCATTATCATTCGCCCAAATGCGTCAATTCTCCTTTTTGGCCTCATCACTAAAGATGATTTTCTTCGAAAATTCATCATCCACTGTTGCCATTTCTTGCCACCATTCTGGTCCCTGACGACGTTTAGAATGGTCAAGCGGCTTTAGTTCTTGAGTCAATTGCACCTTGTAAGCGTGTAAATGCAGGCCTTTATGCATTTTATCATCAACGACAAGCGTGAGAGGTGCAATTGTTGGGTACGATGACGAGTTGAGGTGGTGAAGATGTTTTGACATCTCCTACAGACCCGGTTTGCTCAAATTTTTCCACGATTTTTCCGCACATTAAATTGACCGAAAAAATCACGAACTGCACGATATGCATTTCGATTTGAGCGCTCATTTTCATAACAACCCTGAATAACTTTAACGCGTTGCTCGATTGTGTATTTTTCCATGGTTAGTCTGATATTGAGAAATGTCAAATGAAATGTAGAAAAAAACTTGACGCTTAGGTGTGGTTCACATTCAACATCGGCCCCCTAAAATTTAACCATCCTATGTTTATGATATCTTTTCAATAAATGTACTTAACACAATTAACAATAGCAACAGGTGACAATTTTCTCTTCTGAGGGCAAATGTTATGTGGGAAGACTTTGAAGTGTTGAATTTAATTTTCCACTTATGTAACCGTTGTTATAATTTATGTAATGCTCTTTGTAACAACGTAGAAGCGTAATAGGACATATCGCTGATGCGATAAGCGCTGTATCATGTGCATAAGTCCCAACTGTATAAATTGTATAGGGTATTGCTCTTAGTACACTGCCCTGATGAACTCAAGCTTTAATAGTTTTAGTGATTGAAAATTCCTCATTACTACTAACATAAAAAAATCTATCTTTTAAATACGATTTAAGAACAAGATAATATGGTGTTGGTAATAACGATTTTAGCTTGAACAATAGTGCCGGGTGCCAAACTTTAACAAAAGCTTGTTGGACATCTAAAAATACGGCTGAACGATATTTTTTTATTTTCAAAAGCATCAGTTACTACATTAATAATTCGATGGCACTGCTCTGGGGTACCGTTTACCGTTAACTGCGAAAACCAAATTGATAGTCGGTAATAATTTTCATAATCATAATTATTTCAGCACATTTCCACTAAGTCGGGAAACGGTGTAATCGTAACATACTATTGTGTAATAGAGCAATTAATATAAGATTCAAGTATTATAAAGTTGATTCAATCCCGAATTCGTACTTAAAATAAACCAAAAGTGAAATTAGAAGGAGAATTTTATTATAATTGATTTACTTTCTCGTTTTATTCCTTACAGAATTTCAATTATAAAACACCAGCATCATTTCCGATATGGGTCATACTTTAAAAACTGAATGTTTATAAATAACTGAAAATATAAACAAAAACGACTGCGCATATTTGAAAAAAAAAATTTTCTTTTCTTAAAGGAAATTTTATTGCGGAATTTCGTTTTTTAGTTTTTTCAATAAACTAAAGCGTTTTTGAGTTATGCGAACATATCGACCCTTTTGCGCGAAATTATCGTATATGCCAATTTTTTTGAAATTAAGTTTTTGATGCATTCTTGTTCTACATTCAAAGAGACGTCACCTGACAAAATATTGTAGGCGAATTCCACTTCGTTGCTCCAAAAATTGAATGTAGATTTTCATTTTGATATTGCAAGCGAACGCATAGAAAATAAGAAAAATGGCTGTCCTGTAAAATTTGATTTTTTGCAACTCCGACATTTTCGAAATTTTTGCATAGGTACCACCCTAATGATTAAAGATGGAGACTAGGTATGTTCCGGAAAATGATAGGGAAGCAAAAATATTGGGGTCCATCATTTATTTGATTCCTTTAGGGGCACTCTGAGGCTAGTTACGGCAGTGGCGGGTAATTTTATAAAAAAAAATATTAAGTATGGGAGCACCCTTAAGGAGCACAGATATGGGGTTAGTATGTTAACAAAAAATGTAAAAGGGAAATGTTAGTGGGAGTCAGTCTTATATTTTACCCCTCTTGGAGCGACTCAGGGACAGTTGTGAAGGTTTTTTTGGCTTTTGAATCATTTTCCACTATAGCTATAGCTTTGACCCCGATGAGGAGCCATTTACTCCCATCCCACCCCCTTATTTCTTGGCTCATGCGTGTTTTTTACAAACTTCACAAAATTGGGGGTTCTAGTGTATCGAAATCTTGCTGCAAAGGATTTCCATATAACACTATTCCACCCCTAATGTCACATATACTCAACATATTTCTGAGAAAAGAAATCGCCGTTAGTTCTTTACACTCCTATTAGGAAACATTTAATATATTTTCAAATTTTTCAAATTAAAATTTAACCAATCAGCATAAATCTAGTTATTTTACAAATTAGTTAAGTCTTTGTAACTCCTTTCATTTTTCAAATGATGGAGAACACAAACATACATACATATAGACCTTAGTAATTAATATTAAAAAATGTCAATGTACAATTTTACGCATAAATTCTTTTGCTAAAACATTAATTTTATACCTTGACAATGCCACAATATGTATGTAATTTTAAATACAGCAGTAATCTTCCAATCCAATAACTATGGAAATTTCCAAAAATATAAAATTTTGTAGAATTAAATACCAATTTTTTCATTTTACAATAATTCTATAGCACATGTACACAGCTCTGATTATTTTTGGTACTTGTACTATTTCTAATTCCAATACCAATTTCTATATTATTTTATTATTTTTGTTGTAATTTTTTATGTTGCAAAAACAAAAAAGTGTGTTGCTTATAACAATTTTTGGGTTTAATTAAACATTTTTATGGTTGCTACATGAATGAAAATTTATTGCAACGAAAAATCTTTGTTAAAATGGGCATTTTACGGGGAACTGTGGTTGGTTTATATTTTGCCAGAGAATGCACAATGAAAATAAAAAGGCTTTTGTCGATTTCATGGAAATTTAAATGCACAGTAGTTCGAAACGCAGTGTGAACTTTTGTTACAAATATTTTTATTTTTCGTATGAATTCTATGAGGTAAATTTCAAAAAGATTTTTTGTAATAGTTCAATTCCTTAAGGGCCAAATACACTTGTCAAATGCTTGTCCAGCAGGCAAGTGACACACACAAACACATTTTCACTTATACTGCCACAATGCTTGATGAGTATTTTGATCAGTGTTTTTGGGCCTTTAAATATTTCACATATTTTTTTTCTTTAGCCAACCTTTGGTAAACATTGCAACTAAAGATATAGAATTCATTAAAAAAAAAAACTTATAAAGACAAATAATTCCCAGATTCTAATTTTTTACAAACTTCTATTAAGAAAATAATAGCGGAATACAGGGTTCATATTATTTTTGTTGAGTTGGAAAAGTACAGTATTATTTTTGTGTTCGAAGATCACAAACAGAGAAAAGTTATTTTTTTAAATTATTTACTACACAAACTTTATTAGCATTTGTGTTTTCCACAAAACCACCGAACCGAACACTAAGGAACGATAATTAATGTTTAATTTCGAACACTGGTTTAAAATTTATCAAGATTTACCAAAGCTTCAAGATGTTCAAGGAATACAACAGCAAACCGTAAATTCCGCTAATATTTATGTCGCAAACACCCGAAATGTTTAATTGAAAAGAAAACCCGAATATATCTTATTTTCTGGCAGGCCTTACGCATTTTACAGTAGTCAAACAGCGAGAACTAACTTGTGCCCCTAATTATTTTTTTCCGAATTATTTAAAAATTGTTTTTATCAAAATCCAAAATTTTTTAAATAACGCAGTTAATTGTAAAATTAAAATTTGGTTGACAAAAAAAAAATATCGATTTCGAAGCACAATTTGTGCAATATTACACAAAATCTGTAAACCTTTTCAGAAAATATACAGTGTACAATTTTAAAATTAAATTTTTTTAAATTTTATTCTACGATTCCACAAATTTGGGGGAAAAAAATTGACTGCAGAAAAGAAGCATTTTTTTCTTCACTAATCTGGGTGCGCAGAATTTTTTGAAAATTTGGGCTATCACGTCTTGTTAATTTTTTATCGCATGCTGGCAATACTGTAAAACAGTCGTTACTGACACAACAATTTCACAATTATTTATTTGACAGAAGGCCATATTCATTCTAAATCTTCATAAAAGTAGCGTTTAATCATGACAGGGAGATCGTGTGTTACTCGTGTGTGTGGTGAATATTTGGTTGGAAAAAACTAAATATTCACCACACCGCATTTAGATTTTTTCCACAAAACCAAGGTGCAGTGAGCGACGAATAAGGAGAGCATGCTCAACAAGATTTAATGAAAGTTGAAAGAAATTATCAAGGATTTTGGGACCGAAAGCATGCTGGTAGACTATTGCTGGACTCTAATACGTGAAACCGAAACAACAAACGACGTTCAAATAACGCCATTTACTTTTGAAAATTCGTTGCTTTTTAAATAAACTAGTGATTTTGTATGTAAGAAACTAATAAAAACATGTGTTTGTATCTCGAAAACCTGACGTGAAAACCGATTACAGATGCGAATTTAGCCCACCAAATTACCATAGGAAAGATATTTGGTTGCTCCAGACCGAAACCTTGTTGCCCAGTGGTATTTGACATCGTTAGCTATGACAATTTTCCAGCCTTCTGGCAACTTACATTTGTATTCCGGGCAAAAATAACTGCTTATATTTTGAGGCCAAGCCCGGTTCCAGTGATAGCGATCAGTATCGATTGAAACAAAATATAGTCGGACGGTACAAAAGTTTTGGACTTTAAGGCGGACGTGGTAAAACTTCCCAAACACTATTTTATAAAATATGTTTAAACTTGTTTGCAATATAAGGCCAAGCGTTGAAATTAAAGAATATTACGACTTTATGTCTGGTTGTATATTTCTGTCGTGTTGGTTATAGGTCCTCTGTGGTTGTGTGATCCGATTTAAGCAGCTTATAATAATATATAATATATTAATAATAAATGCTACCCTTCTGGCCCCACCAAATACAAAGCATTAACCCTTATCGTGGTTGGTGAATATACGGTATATTCGGTCTGTTGTGCATCCATTTTTCATCGTTAGCTTGATGAGTATTTTGATAAGTGTATTTGGGCATTTAAGAGTCGTGAAAACAGGGTTTGTCTTTATTTACTCCAAAAATGGACATACGCTGTTATAAAAAAAATCCGAAATTTATGTTTTTTTTCCTACAAATTCTTTTTAATAAGTTAGTATCTACTACCCTGCAAATAAGATTGGACCACCTGATCCAATTTGATTAAATGGACTACTCCATGGACTGGTTCGATGAATTGCAAGCATGGAGCATGTCATTGTTAAAAAGTGTTTGTAGTGAAACGACATGTCTTCGTTTTTTAACGACATGTTTTCGTTTTCAAACGAAGTTAAAACTAATCCTCTTGTCTATACAATGGAGTAGTTTTAAGACTTCTCCTTTGTAACCCAAAGCTGGGTTATATGGTCCTGCCCTAGCACATCGTAATGTTAAATAGACCATGTTTTTCCATACGTTTGGGTTTCTTTTGGAGTAGTCCTAGTCCCTTGTGGAGGGCTACATTTTACACGCGTGTTTGGACTAGTCCTATTATTTGTAGGGTTATTAAATTAACGTACATATGAATAATGAGTACGCGAGGATTTTTCTGTGTCACACAGTGTTGCCACCTCATGTGTAATTACACATGTCATGTGTAATTTTGTTTTTCATGTGTAGCCCATGTGTAATTTAAATTGGGAGTTTAGCACGTCATACATAAATTTTATAATGATGAATTTTGTATTCCCAAAAATAACTTTGTTAAAATTTTAACGCTTTGTAGCACTGATTTTTGCTATTATTTCGTAACTTTCGAACTAAAATTTGCTTATTACCAATAACGACGAAATATCCCTGTTACATTTTTCTTTTTTTTATTTCAAAAAAGTGAGTCATTTAATACTAAAGCTTCTCAAAAGCACAATTATTGAAAAAGGGACTCCTTCTGAAATTCTAGTTGGATTTGCACAAGATACACCTAATGTTATGTTTGGACAGTATAATGTTAAGTGGTTAAAAGGCGAAAAGCCAGATATTGCTTTGATAAAATGCTCGTACCACCTAATACAACAGGCAGTCTTACATTAACTTCATAGTAATTTAAATGAGTTAGGAAAACACAATGAATTGAATTTGTGTTGGGTTCCCGGCCATGAGGGCCAGGCGGGCAATGAAAGGGCTGATTGCTTGGCAAACAGGGGCACTCGTCGTCGATTTATAGGTCCTGAGCCTTTCTTCGGCGTCCCTGTGGGTCACATCAGGGGTACGTTACAAAAATGGTCCGATAGTGAATTCCTTCAAGCATCGACGTCCACTTCTGGATTCAGACAGTCCAAAAAATTTGTAACACTGTCCCGGCGCAGGGCAGGCAGGTTTCTGCTTGAGTAAGCGGAGCATAGACTGCTTGTTGGCCTATTTACGGGGCACTGTAATTTTAGGTACCACCAATTTAAGTTTTGTTATACATCTACCAAAATATGCAGATTCTGTGAGATGGATGACGAAACGTCGGAACATCTGCTCTGCTGCTGTCCCGCTTTGGGAGTCCTAGGCGGAAATTTTTCGGGGTGCAAATAGTGGGCCCGACTGATATCTATGATCTTTCACCGGGCAGGGTAATGGGCTTTATACGCGGCCTAAACTTGAAATGTGACACACGGGCTGAACAAAAGATCCTCTGGGTCGTGGTGCTCATGGCCTTCATGTGTATACAATACAAATTTGGAGCCAGGAAAAAGGTTTTTGAAATAAAAAATTCCTTGGGAAAATTCCTGCGGGAACAATATTGAGCAATTTAAACAATTGTACGACAGATTAAAAAGGGAATACATACATTCCAATCATTAAAAACAAAAATCAAAAAAAAATTTTCTCAATGTAAATGTGATGTATTTTTTTTTTGTTTATTTTTAAGTTATAAATTACTTTAAAAAATAGTATGATTTTTTTGTTTTGAACGGTTATTTTTATGAAATAAAAAATGAAAAGTTTATATGTTTATAGTATGAAATTCAAAACAAAACTCGTGAGTTTGTAAATAAAAGTGGTGGCAACACTGGTGTCACATACTCCCACTCATTCATTTACAAATATTTTCATTATCCAGCCATTAATTATTGGCCGCAACATGTTTTCATCTCATTATTAGAATTTATTACTCGTTTTTATTACATCCAAAAGTGTACAAAGCGAAAAAATGGCAATAAAATAGTTAAAGTTGTTAGTTTTATTTTATCCTGAGCTTTTTTACCTTGAGAGTTCGTTCTGCTTAAATGTCTTTCTTCATACACTATTTATTAGATAATAAAAACCGCTTTTCAGAGTTTTTGTTGTTGTTGTTTTTATTACCGTTGCTCATATTTGTTTTAACAGTTTGGTTCTTCTTCAAGGATTTTTCATCTTTGTTCCTTTTTTTGTTCGTTTGGTAGTATTTAGTCGTATTATTTTTCATATTACGTTACCATAAAATGGCGGTTTAATGAACTTTTATGGCATTGAGCGAGAAAAAAACTAAAAGAAATCAACCCTGTATTTAAAAACGATAAAGTAACGTTTATTAGGTTAAATTTTCATAGAAAATGTTTAATATTTTATTAAATTTAAAATATTTTTATAAATACAGACAAACATGTTTGACAAATTGCTTTTAACTTAGGCTTGGTTTTTGAGAGCTCAGTTAAACTAGGTTTAGTTAATTTGGGAACAGATTTGTGCCGCCATTACCAAGTTTGTATACAAAATTTTGGCGGAATAGCTTAGTTTTGCTTAAAATTTTAGTCTTTAATGAAATAATAAAAAAAATCACATTTCGCCGGAAAAATCTAAGTTTCAGACTACGTTAACCTGGCCTTTACACGTGAAAGTACTTTCTTGCAAGTAGAGTATACGTATTATCAACGAAAAATCGAAGAAACAGCCGATTGGCTGAAAGTACCAAAATTTTGTGTGTGTTAGTGAAAAAGTGTGAGAGTATTGCGACTTTCAAGAAATTTACTTTCACGTGTAAATGCTAGGTAAACTAAGTTTAAACTTAATCCACATCTCAAAAAACCAGCCTTAAACTGTAAGACGTTTTAAAGCCATATTTTTTTAATTTTTCGATAAGTTAAAACATTTCTTTTATTTCGGTATTATTAAGAATTAAGGTCCAACCAGTGTTGCCAGTGGATTTTTCGAAAAAATATCTACACATGCTAAAAAAAAATCCGATTTTTCCCAGCACGTTCAAAAAATGTCCCCTACAAAAATCCCTACGCATATTTGCCATTAAAATAAAAGAAAAACCCATAGTTATAAAAAAATAAATTTTATTCAAATATGCATATTAAAGCTTTGACAGTAAATAAGTACAAAATAAAAAAATAAAACCTATGTAAATACTCTTACTAAATTCAAATAAATCTTTCAGCATTGAATAATATCCCAGTGGTATAAGAAAGAACCATTGCCATAAGTGTCTGTCGAAATGGTTGGCATTTGCACTCTATACACCAATGGCTCTGGTGATAGTGTATACCACAGTCTCTTTCTCCAGCCACTTATAGCTGTAATAATTTGTATGCTTCTTCGCTAACTCTAAGTAATGCAGGAAACATATTTTTTTAAGATAAATTCTATATTTGTCACTAAGGCATTGATGTCCATTTCAGCAAACAATTCTTCAGAAACCCCACCACTTTGTTTTTTAAGATATCTTAGAAAACACATATACATACATAGCAAACTTTTTGAACCACAAACAACTCTGAAAATATTTTTTAAATGATTTTAGGGAAAATCAAATTTTTCATCCATTTTGGACAAAAAAATATTTCGAAAAATACGTTTTTTCGGCATTTCTTTCATAAATAATGCGATACGTCGAAAAATCCCTACATTTTGGAGATTATTAAAAATCTGTCCGATTTTCCCTACGCTTCTATTTTAGTATCAAAACTACCTTCATGTAGGGATTTTCCCCTGCTTCTGGCAACACTAGGCGCAACCATAATATGCATGAGGTAGCTTAAGCTACAGTCAAAAATGATCGAAAAGCCTGTAGGCTTATTCTGAATTGCGATGCGAAAATTAATCCGATGCGCAAATGTAATGCGATGCGAAAGAAAATTGGTATTCTGTTAGACTTTCGCAATCGCATTCGCAATTTTTTTCAAATCTTGGCAACGCTGCTCAAATAAACGTTAGTGTCAACAAACGTCGAATTAAAAATAAATTAATTGTTTGTGTTTGGCTGTGAAAATTGTTTATAAAATTTATTTAGGACATTCTGCAAGAAAAAAAAAATAATAAAAATGGATTCTGTATCACTGTGGTTTGTGGTAATGGTTTGCAACAAAGTATTTGCCGACTGACGTGCATTTGGTGTTTTCAAATGGCCTCTTGCCAATTGGCTATGCTTATTCATAAATTCTATCATTATTTCAAATTGACGCGGTTTGGTGGTCTTATTTGTTGCTTCCCTGAATTAAATAATAAAAACATATATGATAGATAAATAAATAAAAGCCCCTATTACGGGTTTCAACTCAGTTGAGTTGTAATTAAACAACTGGTTGTGATCAGTTGTAATTTTTGTTATAGTTTTGCTCACCGCAATATAGGAAAGTTGTAAACCATAATACAAAAATTAAGAAATTACAACTCAACTGTGTTGAGTTGTGAACCGTAATAGAGGCAAAAATATTTTCTTTCACTTACATGTTTGCACTTTGCGAATGCTATTTTATTGTGGAATAAATTTTGCGAATTTGACATGTGCTTGACATTTGTTTTCGCAATGTAGAATACCGACTTGCCACCTTTTCGCATTTGAAATGCGATTAAAAAAAAACTTTGCGAATATCGCAATGTAGAATAAGCCTCCTGATAAATGCGTATATATCGCCAAAAAAAATCGCCATGTTGCTAAATCGGAAATAAGGATGACAAACAAGTCTTAAATTCGCTACTTTTGGCGAGAAATCGCCACATCTCCGTACATTAAGTGCGCCCAATCAGCTCTCTAGGTCATTAGGTGGCTTCAGAAAGTTGTGGAAAGCAATTGCATATGAAGGGCCCACAGTTGAGGTGAACCAAGCCAAAAAATAGAAGCATATCTTCATTTTCCAATTTTTAATGTATTATTAAAAAACAGCATTGCAGGCTGCATGTCACGAATAAAATGAACACTGTTAACCTCCAAGACGTCAATTGTTGCTGGTTTATCAGCATAAAGCCTAGTACTCTGTTTCAATTTGTGAAAAATGTTGATTATTTCACACGAAAACTTTGACACGTATCAATGTTACCTATCTTGCGAGTTTGTACAATTTGACGTTTTTATTCCTTTAAAGTATACGACATTGTTTTGCGTATGTAAACAAGCCCCATATGTATTTAACGAAAAATAATTTTTTAATACAAAATTAAATAAAAAAGAAAGTAAATATGGATAAAAAACTGTTACCGGTTGTGTTGTTTAAATTTTTTATTTATTTTTTTCAGAAGAAATAGCCTTCTCTTTTCCCTTCTCTCCTAAATGCTCAAGACTTGACGAGTCAAACTTGACGTGTGTGAACCAGCACTAACAAAACAAAAATCATGTGAAAAAAGTTGCCAGATTTTTTTTAAATTAGTAATTATAGCAAAAAAGACAAACTGTTAAAAAAAATCGCTGAAATAATATAAATGGTAAAAATAGCCAAGTTAATCGCCAGTTATATCAAAAATCGCCAAAAAAAAAAAAAAATCGCCAGTCGCCAAATAGAAAATCCCCCCGCCAAACACGTTTCAAAAACGCCACGCTTGTCGAGAAATCGCCATTTCTGACTGCCCTGTTAACCAATATCATTTGATGGTTTAACTAATGGTTAACGAAAAGCTGGATACAAGTTTGTATTGGTTAAAGCATTGTTATAACTCTGCAAATAAAAGGACTATACCAAACACGCGTGCAAAATGTAGCCCACAAGGGACCAGGACTAGTCCAAAAGTAACCCAAACGTATAGAAAAAACATGGTCTATTTATCATTACGATGTCCTATAGAAGGACCATATAACCCGGCTTTGGATTACAGTCTATTTGAATAAAATGGATCATATAGTGCTATATTATTTGCAGGGTAGCTAAACAAATGACTGTTAATTTGGGCATAAGTGAACTGACATTTTTCATTTGCATTAAATTTAATTTGTTATTCTCAAACATTAAACTTTTTGAAATTTATCTATTAAAGCCATAACAATAAAACCACGTATGTATGTGAATAAAAAAACATACATTATTATTTCTCCCTTAATTTATTTGCTCCCCACAGAGTGATTGTCATAAAATGCCATTCATTCGAGTCATAATCATCATTGCTGTCATCAGCACATTCAATTCTCTTCAGTATCAATATGTGTGTTGCGTGTTTGCTGATGTTTAAAACAAAAACTAAATGTCCTTCATCCATTTTTTCCATGCGGCTTTAGAACTCCTGCTATGCTTGGAAAAAATAAAATAAATTGTTAAAAACGCTTCTTATTAACTTTTTAACTTCAGTGACAACTGTCAGGCCATTTTTTTTTTTTTTTTTTTTTTGGGGGGGGGGGATTTCAGGTGAGATGAAGATGAAAAACTTTAATGTTTGTCAGAGAATTATGAGAGCAAAATGAACAGACATGTGTGTTATTGTTAAAAGAGCATTTAAAAAAAAACTTGTAAAATTATTTTCTTTACTACTTTTCCAGAACCTTTTTTTAAGTTCGAAAACTTTCCTTTAACTTAAAAAAAAATCCTATAAAATTCTATCTTGAGATTAAAGAAAATGTTTGTCGCCCTCGTATTTTCTTAAATTCATCTTTAAGCCCATTCACGTTTTATCGTACTTTAATAAAAATGTCCTTTGCAAACAACAGAACTGACCTTGAACTTAGCGCCGCTAAGGAGTAGCAAGCAACAGCACCAGAGTGAGCGAGTGCATTGTTCAAATGTTTAGTCGTGTGGTTGGGTCATGTTTGCTGCCTGTTTAAGTGCAAATATTTAAAGATTTTCTTTGCAACTTTAATGACTAATAACAACAATTTAAGATTTTTTAAGTTTGTTGTAAAGTACAAAATGTAGATTTACGTCACATGAGCTTTGGCTCACTCCGATGTGAAAGTGTTATGAACTAAAATTTATTTGACCTGCAAAATTTAAGGTCTTAAGATATTTAAAGTTTTTAATTATAGAATAATAAAAGCAGCAGTTAATGACTAAAAAGGATTTAAAAATGTATTTAAAAAGAGTTTAAAATAAGTAATTTTAACTTCAATAAGTAAAAGTGCGATATATTTTGCTGTACCCTCAACAGAGAGTTAGAATATTTCACAAGTGGGATTTTATGGGATCTGTTGGAAATTTTGAACCAAAATTTATAAAACCTGAATTCACATTATTATAATTCGTTGCGGTTTTAGACGTGTTAAAGTCAATTTCGATAGAACACTTGAAATGGGATATATTTTAAATTATGGGCCGATCATCACAAACTTTTATGATTTTAATTTTAGTCATACAAAATATAAACGGATCTTATCAAAAAAAAAATGTGATATTTTTTGGTTCTAGACATATTAACTGATTTTCTTGAGGGGGGTTTGTAATTTTATGGTTTTAGGCAATTAAAGTGTTTTCCTATAGTGGACTTTATTTAGGGTCTATGTAGGCTTGCCAGATCGATATCGGTAAAAAGCTTGACATTTAAAAGAAAAAACTTGATTTCTCCTGACATTCAAACGAAAAAAGCTGGATTTTTCTTGACAATTAAAAATTTTGTTAAATTAACAAATAAAAGGTACATTCGTAAATGCCAGTAAACAAATTAATAGCATCAATTAAACGTTTCATTCGCTTGATTAAACATTTAATTCACTTGATTAAATTTTTAATAAAAACTAATTTTACTATTGATTAATGCTTTATTTGGTGGACAATTTTGGAAATTTTGTGTATGCTTTGCTACTCGAAAACACGACCTAAATACAAGAAGTTTTATAAGAGAACATAAAATAATATTAAAATTGTTATTAAAAATAAATAGCATTAGGAAGTTTTATTAAAAGTTTTGAACAAAAGTGGCAGTTCTCTTATAAATTACCAGAAAAAGCATAAAAAAAAATTAAACAATTTATTTTATGTCAAAAGTTTTTGCATCGGAAAATTAACTGATTCCATAATTGCCAAAATTTTGCTGCAGAGCTTCGGCATCACTGCATCAAAAACATTTGACATACGAGAGTGATGCCAAGTTGTTTACAAGTGATACTTTTAGGAACATTCAATTTTACACAAGTCTTACGTATTCCATAATACTTTGTGAGATAGAAATTTGCTGGGATTTGTTGCGACTGTAAAAAAAATTTAATTTAACATAACAGTTTGTGTTCACACCATCACACAAAGTATAAACACTCACACATGAAATAAAATGCAACCCTGATCCAATAAAAAGTATTATTGTTAACATGGTGGAATAAGCAGATGGCATCGTTTCGGCAACAAATACAACATTACAACAAAAATAGAAATTACATCACCGATTACGTCAAAAAATACTTTAAACAAAAATCAAAGCGTGCCGCTGAACGTGAGTCAATATCTTATTTGTTTTAATTTAATATTATCAAAAACTTTAATACAATAATCACAGCACAAAACGTGTACTTTTTGTAAACATAAACAAAACTTTGACATAAGCCTAGACAAACAATGCAAGAGCAAAAAATCGTCATCTGGCGTAGTGCTGCCACCTGTTTATTTCACTATGATTGTTAAGAAATTTTTCAAAAAAGGATGAAGTCGTATGGGATGTCAAACTTTTTTCGTAATAGTACTTGTCATTTTCATCACACATGCATTCACACTATCATACTTTTACATATAACTTGAGTTTTTGACATGTATTAATAAAAAGTATAATAATAGTAAACTTGCCTTTATCAGTAGCTAAGTCAATTTAACTATGTCCGTCTATCGGTTTGTCTGCTAAGATTGGTTTTCCGGAGACCCCAGATATGATGGGGAGCAGTCTGTTATAAACTTATATCGCGTATAGTTCGGAATGAAATTGTTCTGCAAAAAACCAAGGCTGCCTCTTATTTTTACCCATAAATCGCTAGTTTTTACCCATAACCGTTTACTTTTTAAATACTTGTTATAATTTATGAACTTAATTTTTAACTTTATGGGAAGTGCCACAACCACTTGTCCAAGCTCAAATGCAAGATGCTTGTAGCTTATTTGGAAACTTTGGCTCCTGCCGTTTTCCAGATATACATAAAAATAAAACACATATACAACAAGGGATTTTTGGGTAAAATTAGAGGTTGTCGTGGTTTTTTGCTCATATCTCATTTGGCATTTTTGGACCGATCAGGCTGAATTTCAATAGCAAACCATTCCAGACTATATGTGACATAAATATATAACAACCAAGTCCCCATCATATCTGTGGTATTTGGAAAACCCATTTTAACGGAGAGACGGACATCGTTAAATCAACTTCGCTTCTCATAAAGACCCAGAATATACATACTTTATAGGGTCTAAGATCAATATTGTAGAAATTACAAAAAAATTACAAACGGAATGACAAGCTTATGTATACACTTTTAACTTTGGTGAAGGGTATAACAATTCCGACACCAGGAAATATCAATTCTTTAGAAATTTTGTTTCACAATTCGGTCCTTTTTTTTTTTACTTTACACCGATTGTGCTGACTTAGGAGAACTAGAAACAATTCGACACCAGAATTGTTTAAGGGCATAAAATATATACTTATGTATGTATAACGCTCTTTTGAAGCTTTTTGAAACTTTTGAAAGCTTTTGGAAACTCAACTCTTGAAATAAGAATATAATAAATGTTTATTTCCATTATGTTTGTGTGTAAATTTAAAGTCGTTTTATGTAAAACTGAATATTTTTGAGTTATGCCGATGTTGCAGCAAATGAGCGATATAAACGCGAAGAGAAAAAACATTTTTTAATGTACATACATAGTCACCTCCAACAAAACAATTTTTACGGAAATATAATGCTTAATTTAACCATATTATTGTCACCGAAAACCATATTATGATTAAATTAGTCCACCATCAAGAAGCCACAACCATATTATGGTTGCCTCTAACTAAACATGCTAATGTGAATATTGACAATAATTTGTTTACCACTAATTTTCTTTTTTTCAAGAGCAACATGCTATGGTTGGAAACTAACCATGCAATTGTAAGCGTTAAAGTATTGTTTGACAAGTCTCTCCGATGAATTTGTTTGTTTCGTTGAACTTAAAAAAGTTCGAGTTAATTTTTATTTTGTAATTTATAGGAAACTTTTATAAATCATACGAAAAATGTAGCTGAATATGTTTCTTTCATAAGATTTGTGGCAGAAAGCGAAAAAGTGCTTAAGCTGACTTTAGCTAAATTTGAGGTTATGGCACCTCTGAGATGCATAAAAAATATTCATAAATACACTACATTCGATTTGAAATCTTTTTAAATAAAAATTCATATAAAATTTTTGTTTTGGAACACGCAAGGCAAATACATAGGTACATTAAAAGGTGACCGTAAAAGCCCAGCTGACGACTTTTTTTTTAATTATGTTTAATTTCTGTTTGTTTTCGTTTGTTTCTGTCAAGTGTTGTTTATTTATTTACATTTTTGTGCTTGTTTTTGACAGTGAAGATTGAATTCGGGGTTTACAATAAAAACAGAAAATTTAAAAAAAAAAAGCAAAACACTAAAAATAACATAAACAAAAATTAAAAAATAAACTCTGTGCCACAAGCATTAAAAAACTAACTCGATTTCGTTAGGGCTCAGCAAAGCATTTTTAAATTGAAAAACTAAGCTTGAATTTCCGGGTTCTGTGTTAGCAATTTTATAATATTTTTTAATTTTGAATTGGATTTCTTATGAAACAGCAATTAGATAAGGAGAAGTAAAAAGTCAAATTTTTCATAACTCGACTTTAGCAGTTAATGCTTGTGGGCATAGAATTAAAGACAAAAAATCATATATGTATACCTACATACCTGCTGGAATTCAAAAAACCACAAATGAAGTTACATCTTAAACCAGTGTACATAATTTGTTTAAAATAATAATAATCTGGCATAAAAAACTCAGTTTGACCACACTGTGCGGCTTTTTTACAGTTAACCACATTTGCCAGTTTAATTTACCATCATAAATAAATAATATACACATATAACCTAAAAAAGACTTTTTAGATTAGCCGTCACTGTTATAGGTAAACATTTTGTTATACTAAACTTGTAGCATACTTTTGGGCTTTCTCATTTACACGACAAATTCTTCGCTCTTCTTGTGTATATAAAAGAAACACGATGAAATTGAAACTAGTGTTCTTTCCACATGTTTTTGTTGTGTTTTTCTTTCACTCATTTCTCTGTTATCGTTGCAAGCTTTCTCATCTCTAACACTAACAAAAACATACACTTTTTACATACACATACACATTTTATTTACTAAAGTTTCTGTAACAATTGTGTATTTTTTATGTTTAGTCGTGTTTTTGTTTCGCGAACGTTTGTAACCAACGTGTGGCGTCAAGCGGCAACAAAATTGATATTATTTTTATGGCTTTTATATAAAATTCAGTGCATTTGTATAAATTATTGTGAAAAAAACAAATTAGTAAATTTATTTATTAAATTTAAGTGATGTTTTAGTCAATTATTTTACAAAAACAAGTCAATTACATACGGGTTAAATTTTTTCCCAACAACAAAAAAGAAATTCATTCATTAATTCCTTTAATGGTCAACGAAAGCAAAGAAAAGAAACCAAAAAAACAAGTGCAAAGAAAATGTCAAAGTTTATTTTGTTTATACGGGCGTGTGAAAATTTATGTGAAATTCATTTTATGTTAAATGTTTAACAATTTTTAAAAAAAGTCTGCAAATTTTGTATAAAATTTCATAATCATTGTAAGAAAAACAAATTGTACCAAAAAATTAGAAAAAAAACAGGAAAATAAAAAATGTCTACAACAATAAATTCAAAAATACCAACAGCAACAACATTGCCACCATTAGCAGTAACAAAAAGAATAATAAATTCAACAGAAAATTGTGTATCAACAACAGCAGCAAATATTGTTGCTGTTGCTACGGCAGCTGACAACAGCATTATCTCCTCTCCATGCAATTCTTGTTCTTCCTCATTGACATCTTGGTCAGATGTTTTGTGCGCCAACGCATACTGTTCCTCATCTGGGCAAAAACAAAAGCAACAACTGCGAAAACAACCAGAAAATTATGAAGAGGATGATGCACCTTTGCAAAAAACAAAAACAATAACTGCGGCAGCAACAACAACATCCAATACAGCAGCCTTAATACCCCATTTGGCTGATTGCCAAAGTAATTTAGCAAAACAGCAGCTGCTCGAGCAACAGGACGCCACTGCTTTTGACAGTGGTCGTGAATCTGTCAATGAATGTGATTCTTCATTTGATGATTCTATTAATTATCCCGAGATGAAACAGTTAAGCAAAAAGCCTTGCACTTTAGATTTTTATGCTAGCAGTGGCTCGCAAACTAAATGGTATTTACCCACTACGGATATAGTGAAAATTAATATTCAATCGGTCCCCTCCGAGTGTAATATGACCAAATCATGTGTAAGCATTGCTGAACCGGAATCATCGGTGGTAACACCACCTTCAGATCATGATGGCATACAGGATGATGAGAACAAAACGAATGATAAAATGTAAGTTTTCTGTTAGGGTGAATTTTTTAAGGCTATTAAAAGTAATTTCGATCTGGTGGTAATATTTAAACCGATAGCAAATGCAATGTATACAGCCATGTTCTGGAAATCGAATTCGATTGAAATTGCAAACGAACAAATTTCAAAAGGATCCGGTTTTAAAAGTTCATAAAAATATTCCCTTTTACATACACACATACTTCATATTTTTATAACACTTTTCTTTTCAATTATTACGCTCAAAATCAAGAAAAGCTACTCAAATTTTTAAAGAAATTTAATTGGAAATCTCCATCGATTTCAATTTTACTTGATTTTGATTTCCAGAATACCTATGCCCGATATTTAAATTACCAGTCAGAAAAATAATTGTGTTTTTAATTGAAACACGTTTAAATGTTTTATGTGACTGTGCAAGAAAAACGAAAATAATTAAATTTAGGACGGGCGGAACTTCTGGGGTCCTCTTTAGGTGGCATGTCATAACCTCATGTGTCACAGTGTCCATGGACTTTATGACACTTTTAAAAGTTAGAAACGTGACATAACATGTTATGGCACTTTGCAACTGAGAAGCTTTAGCTAGCGAAGCCGGTGTTTGTTATACCAAAGAGGAGAAAATCCTTGCGCACGGCCGAAAGCCGGCTGTGCAGATAAGCTTTAGTTAGCGAAGCCGGTATTTGTTATACCATAGGGAAAAAAATCCTTTAGCCCAAAAGTGTTTTCGTTATATATTTAATATATACACCCAGAGAAAAAGCAACAAAACCGTTTTTAAAAAAAATGTAACCATAATATGTTTAATTTAACCAAATCATTGAAACCGACAACCTTATTATGGTTTAATAAGTTTCTTTAAAAATAGTTTTGTTGGTTATGACCATAATAAAACATGTTTTTCTCAGCGTGTATGTAGATCTTTTTTTGTATTTAACCTCTTTAGTAATTACGGACCTTATTACACTTTTGAAAATGTCATAATGTCCATTTGCAAAGTGTCACAGTGTCCGTGGACGTTGTGACCTTTTTGGAGTGTCATATTGTCCACTGGACGTTATGACATGCCACCATTTTTGGATTCAAATTGCAGATTTTTTTAGCTCGGTTACTTATGTTTGTACTTTTTCCACTTCTTGCATTGATAAACGAAACATATTCATGGAAGAACAGTTTGGCAATAGATTCATTGGTAGGAATTTTATTCACAAAAGATTACCTAAAATTTAACAATTCGCATTGTCTTGACACATTAATATTGCCGGACTTATGTAATCTGATTTTACACGAAATATAACTTTTCCCGGCAAGCAGTACCCCTGCCAATTGGAACAGTCGCTCAGTGTTTTTAGTTAAATTCCATTTGTAGATTATTGTTCCCTATTTATTTATTTGTTTACTTAATAAGGAAATTTGTAGTGATTTATATAATTTGCTCGGCAAACAAACAGCATTTATAATCAAAATCTTTAACATTCCTCAAAATTCACCAAAGGGAAAATTTGAAATTAAGTCATAATACAATTAACTGAACTGATTTAACATGATTAAGTCGACAGCCTGTTAAATCCAATTAGGGAACAATGAATCGTCATAATGAAACAATTATAGTTGTAACTTATTAAATCGTTATTGTATTATATGTACTGGTATTTAAAGCAACGATTACTGCAATATTCTTTAATATTTAAGAATTGTTCCTGCAACACTTTAAGCAATATTAGGATTTATTTAAAAATGCTTTTTTTTTCTTAAATTAAAACATAGAACTTTTGTCAAGAGATGATATTAGGAATATTATTTAAACTTGTTTATTCTGTTGTTTATTTATAAACCTGTCAATGTCCCTGGCCATGCAAGTCATTTTACAATATTATTAATTATTTTATGGGTCAATTGTGCTCTGCTGCTGTAAAAATATGTATTTGTAAAGCCAGTTCAATTTTGTTTAATGACTAGTAGGAGTTTCTTTTTTGTTAACAGGGAGCTTATAGATAAAAAGAAGATGTAGTTATGTAGAGGAGTCTTTTTTTAAGTGGGGTTTTTTCATATCTTCGTTTACATCAAACTTGTGGTTAAAAGTACTTGAGTTTTTTTTGGTTGTACATTTATTTCATTTTATTAATTGCACATTTATCATTCTTGTTGTCAATTTTATTTTTCATTTGCACACTTGAGTTTTTTTTTTGTACAAACTTGTTTTTTGTTGTATAAATTCAATTTGTAACAAGTGTAAAAATGTGTAAAATTTTGTAATTATTTTGCAATTAAAATTAATTGTTTTAAGATAAATCAATTATGATTGTCGGCACTTATTTGGTATGCGATAATTAAATATTATTTAAGGTTGTTTGTTTTAGATTTTGCAAGAATTTCTTTTTTTTTTGAAAAAGAACTTAATGTTATAAAAAAAAGTAGATTAATTTTTAAATCCCGATAGAATTTAGTTAAGCGTTAACTGTCAAACGAACAGCCATAGTGCGGTTACTCTCTGGCACATCATCATGAACGTTACCAAATTATCTTAATTTAATTTAAACATCTTCTGGGGTCTAATAACCGCATTCGATACTATCATATCGAATAAACTATCGGATGTTTTTGCATACGATAGACACTGACGTATCGAATGAAAACTCAAGAAATGTAATGTGGAGTTACTCGATATCGAATGCTATTATTTCAAATTCAATAAATTTCATTCTATATCGAGATTCATGATACCATAATAAGGACCTAGAATATATCTACTTTATAGGGTGTAGGATCAATATTGTAGAAATTACAAACGGAATGACAAAGTTATATATACCCTTTTTACTTTCGGTGAAGGGTATACAAATTTTTTTTAAATTTATTTCGTGTTGGTAATTCTTCTTTCACTAAAAAAATTTAATGAAAATTAACGTTAACGTTCGAAATCGTTGAACAGGCTATACATTTGTCAAACTTAAGTCTAATTTAAATATTTTTTTTTTAATTTGCTTAAAATTCGTTCACTTACCTTAATGCATCTGAGTATATGTTATTGCGTAATAAATTAGTGTGCACTTATTTTTTAAAATGTACCATTTGTGCTTCGCAAAAGTAGAAAATGTCTAATTGGGTATGGAATTCAACAGAAATATCACATTTGCAACGGAGTTACTTGGTATTGGTAGGCAAAATCTGCTCATTATTCAATCTTACAGCCCAATTATGAACACAAATTCCCCGGGAGTTTTTTTTAACTTTCCCCAATTTTACAATTGAATGTACAAAGGGAAAAATGGGACAAGGGAGAAAACTCACTCGGAATTTTTATTCATAATTGGGCTGTTAAACTCCTTATAGACCCAATAAGTTCCACTTTACCTTAAATAAACTAAGAAGAAGACGAAGTAAAAATGGCTTTAAAAATTGGAGAAACTTTATATACTTCTATGTATTATCCCATAATATAGTCCTCGCGAAAGTTTGGTTTTTGCCAAAATTAATAAAACATTTTTTAAAAAAGATGTCCCTAGATATTATTAAGCTTATCTATATATATAAAAATGAAATTAAATATAAAAAGAGGTCCAATTTGGCTTTTTCAACTAAAAAGAAAACATGACTTTTTTAAAAATTTTTTTTTATTAATGATTACACTTACTTTTGTAAAATTTAAACTCACTAATGGTGTTGTCAAATAGTCAGGTGCATTTAATTCACCTTTATTCCCTTTCGTTAAATTCTTTTTTACATACACAAACAAATATTTTCCTGTTTAAAACCATTAAAATTTCCTGTTTCTTCGTTTCAATTTCATGCAACAGCGGTTTTCAGCAACATTTAATTTTACTCGTTCGCCTTTAAAAATTGTTCCGAAACAAGTTATCGTATCCATACATCCCTTAAAACCGCAATATATTTGCCGTTTATACTTAAACATTTTTCATACACTCTGACTGAAATGATTACTATTTATAAAATCCCCATTATATTTATGCTTTAACTAATTTATGTGTGTTGGGTTTAGGGTTACGAAGGGGAATTTTGAAAATTCTAACAAGCGAAACATAAAAATTGTACTTAATAAGCCGTTAGACACCCATAAGTTAGTTTGTGCGAATACATGTTAAGCATATGTCATCAGCTCAGCATTGGTTTGACCTAACGACAAGTTTTAAAAAAATTAAGTTCGGGATGGGGTATATATTTTGAATAGCCTGTTTTTGAATCCAAAACAGTTGAAAAAATGCGTTTAGTTTTTGCAATTGTTGTAGTTCTGCATAGACCTCATAATAAGCTCAAAATATAATAATAAAATGACAACAAGAAAATAAATTTGTGAAAAATATTCTAATAATAAGGGTATTCATTTCAAAGTTTTTTTCGTTGGACAAATGGAAAAGGAAAAATTACACTCTTATTGACGTGAACGGGTTTTTTTTATTTTTTTTGTAAAAAGTACAAACAGTCAAAAAAAATCTGCCAAATAATTCGTAGAAGTAATTGATATTTTCAATATGCCAAATAAGTGTAAAAAGTGAATTAATTAATTTATTTAATTGTCACATCATAAACTAAAATTGATAATATTTACTACCTATGTAAAGATACATTTTCATGAAAACAATACAATATAAACTTTGAAATATTAAATTGCAGAAATGTTTACTTCATTCATTTCATTTCTTTTTTTTAATTCTTTTTTTATAACTTTTTTTGTTGAACTCATTCTTAATATGTGTTTTTTCTTTTTGAAAGTTAAATGAGAAAGAAGTTATGTTTAAAATGTTGTAATAATTTTTAAAATCAGAGTTGTACAATTCAAGAATTTATAAAAAGAGATGTAATTTTTCGTACTTTGTACTAAAAATGAGCAATTTTTTATGAATGGCAACATCATTTCGTTTGACGTTTAAAGTGGAAAATTACATCTTTTTATCCTGACTTTTTTACACTTCGTTATAGTCTGATAAAAATGTAACTTTTGGTGGAATTTTTTTTCTTGTGGTTGTTGTAACAAAAATTACATTTTTCCACTTTTCCGTTTTTCCAACATATAAAAAAACTGAAATGAATACCCTTAATATAATTAACACGTCGTGTTAATAAATAGCTACTTTTTTATTTTTAGAAAAGTGGAGTATGCGGCACAAAACAATATTTTTCACTTTCAAAAAAATACTATTAACTTCTTACTTTATTCATGAAAGTGCGCAAAAAGTAAAATTTTTCTTCACAACATATGCCAGGAGCAGTGGTGAAAATATAAAAAAATTCTATCGGGTATATTTTGAGAAATCTTCATGTTAATCTTCTTTGTCGCTTTTCTCCACTCCGACTTTTTGGCATATGCGCCAATAATGAGTTGACGTTGTGTCAAACCATATTGAAAACAATTTATTTAAATTTAAAAAAGTCTTATGCCTGTATTCACAAAAAATTTTTTAATATAATAAAGTTTTAAACTACAAATTTACTACGAAATTTGCCCTTAATAAACGTTTCTTAAATAATCGTTTATGAATACGGGCGTTATGTTTTAATTTTAAACCTCGTTTTGTACCAGCAAAAAGTTCTTTTATCTCTTTTTCATCCCCAATTAACTCACAAATGATTCAACAGTGTTATTTCGCGAATAAACACTAATATATACATACATATATAAATATGTACATATGTTGTGTATGAGAGTTAAACATGACTGAAGACTAAGTGCGTGTATTTTGCTAATTTATTTAATTTGACATTAACTTTTGCTCCTGAATGTTTGTAGACGATAATGTGCCTACAATAAAAGTACCATCTATCGATGAGGTGGTGTGGTGTGGTTTCAATAGTAAAACATTTAAGTGTTGGATGTTACGACACGAACTTACACTCTCTTATTTTTTCATATCAAAAAAAACTATAGTACATATTTATAATGTGTAAACATTACACATAAGCATTGTTGTAACATGAAGTAAACAATCTATTATTTGTTGCCCCAGGTATTTTTGTTGTTGTTGCTTAACTCTGGATAAAGAGCGCATAAGGGGGTCTTTATGTTGGGGTTGTTTTTGTTCTTTATTTTTCTGCCCCTTCTTCACTCTGGATCAAAATATTCAATTATCTGTTTTATTTGTAATAAATATCAGCATGCCACAATTTGATGCTTTTTGTTAAACAAATAGTACTGACTATGCATATTATGCATGATATGAGCACGTGCTCTTTAACGATACTCTCCAAAAGTCGATTTTTTGGTTTATTTTAATGTCATTATAATGATTATACAGTTAATGAACTAATTGGAATGACTAGTTTAGAGAATGTTTGCTTCGTACAGACTGAGATTGGTCAAATTGGTGTTGCAGAACTTTGAATATTAAATGTTAGAATTGACGTACAAAAAGAATACATACTGTCTTTTTTTTGCCTAAGAGGACAGGCATGGCTTTTAATTTTTGTAGATGAATGGTGACAACAGCGTCTCCAAACATAGGGATTTATTTATTTACTTTTTTGCAGTTTTTTGAAGTGAAATTTTTTTTTTAAATCACTGATTTTTCAGTTTTATTCGAATGATACAAAGAAGCATTTAATTACAATTGGATTAACAACCATTTATTCCCACCTGCACCCATGTTCTGTAACTATAGTGAGAACTTCCCGCATCGAAAAGATGTGACATGTAACTCATGTCGAAAACTATCAAAAGAGATTACGTCGTTACGTTATAAATGTCATAACATTGCACTCGAAGCCGATGTTACATTGCAGACGGTGAGAACGCCAGTAACACATATCATTAACGGCGACTAAAATTTAATAAAGTTAAAAGTTTTACAACGACGGCGGCGAAAATACAACCGTCGGCTATACCAAATAAAGTAAAGTGCGACATTAATGTTTGTTGTTTGCAAACGAGCTTTGAAAATATTCGTATACTAGCTGACCCGGTCCACGTTGCTGGCCCTAAGCAAACATAAGTGTTGTATTACCACACGATTTAAATTGAGCATTTGACGAAATTTACGACCTTTAATTAAAAATCCATGGAATACCTATCATAAAGTTTTTTTACAGAATAATAATATTTAAGGCAAATTGGAAATTATATTAATTTATTACTTCATCTTAAGGCCAGCGCCTCCAGCTTCATCTTTCACAGCTTTCAAGAGGGTGTCGTATGTCTATTTTTGTTGTCGATTCAACAATGGAAATTTTTTTCGAACTGATTCCCTTAGGGCTTCGCAAAATCGGTGCAAATGTTTTCCAATTTTAGATAAATAGAAAAAGTAGGCGTGGTAAATTTTTTTTCGATGAAAACTTAAAATGGATTAATACGAACATTTGGAAGAAAAATTAGTCAAATCGATGGAGCCGTTTTCTGATTTTAGGTAAATCGAAAAAGTGGGCACAAAAGAGGGCGGGGCAAAATTTTCTTTCCGTAAAAACCTAAGAAAATCAACTACAAAAAATTATTCCCGTATTTATTTATATACATACATATAAGATTTTTTTTATTTTTTTGGTTCAGTAAAAATAAATTCAATATACACAAATTTGTTTTATAATTTGTTTAAGTCCCAATTTCCACAATGCAAGTCTTATTAATAAACTTATCACATTTTCTTCTTTGAATCAGCTTCGGCGTTTTCACGAGTCAAGTCTTATTATTTATCTGTTATTCCATTTGTATGAATGTATATGTGCGTTTTGACATTTCGTTTAAAACATATTTCTTATTAAAATGTATTTAAATTCAAATTCGTGTTGAATATTTTAACAATTGTTTAATTTAAAATTAAAGTTGTGTAAAATGTACTTTTAGTTATAAATTTCTTTTGTTTTGTTAAATAACAAATATTTAAAAAAATTCACACAAAAAATCACACACGCTAGAAAATCAACTTTGTACAACGAAATTAAATATGAAAGATAATTGTCAAAATAGACCTGCTGAAAATTACGAATGAGAAAACAAAACGCATATGACGAGTACAGCAAGCTGAGTACTCGTTTCTTTTCCCATCGTCACTCTCGCCTACAAGGTAGCAAGCTGATCAATAAGACTTGCATTGTGGAAATTGGGACTAAGGAAATTGTCAGGTTTTGTAAAAAAACATATGGCAACACTGGGTGGTGAAAGAATGAACCTTTCTACACTATTTAGGATTACTCAAGCAAAAAAGTCATAACGAGAATTCAGTTGAACATATCGCTCTTGATCATAAAGAGGGTATTAACATAAAATTTTATGTTTTCAAAAATACATTTTCAGTAGAAGCAAAACAATTTTTATTTTAATATAAAAAGCAACCGTTTCATTACCAAAGAGTGGAAAAAATAGCATGATAGTTATTTTTATAGCGGGTAAATATGAATACTACATGTCGATTTTTTCCAAAAAGCGAAAAAATAATTTTGAGTTAATACCCTTTTCATGATCAAGCGCGATATACAGTCACACACATAATAGTACCCCTTAAAATTTCTTTAATTTTCTAAAATTTGGTAATCGTAAAAAAAAGAAATTAAACCAAAAATTTTTAAATAAAAACAAATATTTATTTCATTATTTAAATTTAAGACTATTGATTGGTACGCATACTTAAGTGCAAAGTCGAGTCGCTTTTTTCTTCTTATATCCTTAATTACTGTTTTTTTTTCTTGGTACGTGGTTATGGAATCCGCTTTTTCGCAGAACACTTCGTACTGTTTCTGAATGAACATTAATATTGTGGTAGTTTTCCAAAGTGTTTCGAATTTCCACGGCTGTTGTTTTAGGATTTTTACTAACAATACTTTTTATAAATCGCTCAACTCGTGGGGAAATGTTTCGTGTACGTCGAGTTTTGGCTTGCTTGCTAGGATTGACACTCAGACAAATGTTTTATAACAGTCTACACTGTAGACTTGGCACGTTAAACAATTTTAAAAATTGTACTCAAGGAATTCCCATCGTTCCTTTATTTTAAAATCAGCCCAATTATGACTACGAATTCCCGGATTTTTTCCTTTTTCCCATTTTTACAATTGAATTTACATAGAAAAAATGGGAGAAGGGAGAAAACTCCCGGTGAATTTTTATTCATAATTGGTCTGAATATGTTCACGCATTTCGATCCAAATTTCCTTTTTTTCTTACCTATTTTAACAAAACAATAATTTTTTTTTCTAAAATTACTGCAGCCTTTAGGATTTGCTTGCAAATTTAGCTTGTACCAATTTCCATGTATAATTTTTTTTGTAAATCTACTTAATTTAAAAAGGACATTTTTCTATTTGGCATCGTACGTATAATTATCTGTGCTGTCAGATTAATTTTTAATTGTAAAAGTATAATAAACGGAAAGTGGTGAAAACTTTTTGTAGTTTGATTTTGACAGTGTGTCGATGCCTTGCAAATGCAAGCAAAATTATCGATCCGAAATCCAGGGTTATTCTTAAACTCCAATTTTAGAGGGAGTTCGTACTATTATCTGTGTGACTGACAGTACAATTTAAAAAAATACTTTTACAAAAAGTCCCATTTCAAAAAAGGAAATTTTTCTCTTAAAATACTTGACTACATATTCCAATATTTTTCAGGTTTGTGCAAATTAAACTATTTCCTCTCCTTATCTGTAGCAACAAATCCTGCCATTTTTTGTGAAAATTTTCTTTTTTTTCTGACTTTTTGCTTGCTACCACAGTAACACACACCCACCCACCCTCAATATTTTAAGGAAATTAAGGGTCCTTTAATTTATTTGACTTTTATTCAGCATTTTGTTTAGCCTTATTAAACCATGAAATTATTATTTGTTTTTATTTGCCATGGTCGATTATTTTTTTTTCTCGCTATGGCTGCCTGCGTATCTTTTACTGTATTTGCTTTTCAATGTAAGAGAAAAATTTCCTTTTGTCTGTTTAATGGCTCTGTTTATTGACTTAACCGTCCGCAAATAATTTAGCCCATAGACAATCAAACTGTTGAAAATGGTACGATTTCTACCACCTAATTTTGTATATAATTTTTCCGTAAGTCATTTCTCTATTAAATTTAATAATTGATTTATTGCATGATAATATTTTTATGTTTTTGTGGGGGGAAAATAAACACCTGAGGCGTGAAGTGTGATTTCTATTGTGAAATTTATTTGAAAATTTTGTGGGTTAAAAATTAAAAGTTTTTAAAAACTTTTCACTTAAAATGGGGGTGATTTTTGAAAAAAAAAACACAAAAATCTGTTAAAAAATTGTTTTTTGTTTTGGTCGCAAGCGAAGAGTTATCAATTACATTTTTATTGAATCAAAATATTATGTAATTGTAATTGAAATAAAATTTAATGGAATGGAATTGAAAACATAAATGGAATTACAAGAAATGTGTTATCATTACTTTTTTATTATCTAATTACTTGAAATTTGTAATTCAATATTAATACAAATTTTTAAGTTTAAGTTTTATAATATCCCATGATTTTTTTTCTAGATAAGAATTTCTTTCATAGTTGTATTTGCGATGTCTGCAAAATTTAGAGCCCATAACGATTACTCTTACCTGAATATATCATATAAAAACTTTCCTTAATATTGATTCTCTATTTCCTAGACTATTCACCTTTTTTTTTAACTATTTAGGAATTTATCAAAAGGGTGGTCCAACCAAAATGCACTATGTTAACTGTATATAAAACAAAAAATTTTCAAAGAATTGTCTTAATATTTTGTTTTATTATGTATAAAGGGATATATGACAATTATGTTTGAAACAAAATATCGGCTAAATGCTCGCCACGGCTTCGTTGGCATACCTCTATACGCTAGTACATATTTTCAATAACTCTTAGACATAATTGAGGTTGAATGCCGTTAATATACCGAATTATCTCATCATTTAGCTCTTGAATTGTTCTTGGCTTATTGATATAAACTTTTTCTTTTAAAAGTTTCCAGGGAAAGAATTCCAAAGGTGTCACATCCCATGATCGTAGCGATCAATTAACATCGCTACGACGTGAGACAACACGGCCATTGAATTTCTCGCACAAAAGAGCCATTGTTTCGTTGGCTGTGTGGTGTGTGTGACGATGACGCTGCCAGCCCATAAACCGCACCATACAGTCAATATTTGTGGATGCATCGGCTTTTCAACAATCACTCGTGGATTCTCATTAGACCAAATGCGGCAATTCTGCTTGTCAACAAATCCACTGAGGTGAAAGTGTATGCCACGACAGGCTTTTTTATTTGAACGCCCATTTTCATAAAAGGTTTCAATAATCTTAACGCGCTGCTTGATTGTGTACCACTAAAACAAAGAAATGTTAAAATAAGTTGGGGAAAAAGACTTGATTTTGCTTTGCATTGTGTTGGAACTAGGAAAATAGGTTGTGGGAAGGAGGATAGAGGGAGTAGTGTTTGTGGGCATTCGACTTGAACTTAGTCATGTTGTAAGTGAGAGGGAAGCCTTCTGCAGGTAGGTTATTCCACATACGAACAGTCTGGGGAAAAAACGAATTCTCTCTGTAATGCGTTGTCCGATTCACTTGCCAATCGACCACATAAGGATGTGCTCTTGAAGAAAAACGTGTATTTCGAGCAAACGTACGGGTTTCTGGAACCAGATCCCTTATTTCGTCAGAACACATCCCATTGTAGTAACGATAAAACAGGCAAATACAACCCACATTGCGATGGTGCTCAAGGGAGTCAATAGAATTGGATACCCTATTGTCACCAATGAGAACCTTCGCCCTCTCCTGCACGCGGTCGAGAAGCTCCAAAATAGACTTTGAAGCACCGGCCCACACATAAGGGTTGTATTCCATACGCGGCCGGATATAGGTTGTATAAATAGTAAGAAGATCAGATGGAGAGAAGTATATCTTACACTGTCTTAAAAAGCCAAAGCACTTGAATGCTTCTTTCGACACATTGAATATATGTTCTGTCCATCGGACATCTCATTGTATCTACATACCAAATGCAACAAGTTTTGACAAGAGTGAACCATGCCAGACTCTGTCGAACGCCTTGGAAATATCTAAAGCAATTACCTTACCTTCGCCAAACTGGTGAATGGCGGTCGCTTAGTAGGTAGTTTGACTCTAAATATTTGACAAGATGGTAATTTACCATCACCTCCATAACGGTAATTTTCAGGGTTATTAGCCATTCCTTTTTTAGGAATTGGCGTTACATTAGCAACTTTCCAGCAGACTGGAAATTCCGCGGCATGGTATAAAGTGCCGAAAAGATTTGCTAAGGGACGAGCTAGCGTCGAAGAGCACTGCTTCAAGACCAGTGCAGGTATACCATCCGACCCAGGAGACTTGTTTATGTCGAGATCCGCAAGAACCCTTTTAACAGCTCGAGCCCGAAAAAATATTCTAGGCATAGTCACGGATACTTTTTCGAGTTCGGGTAGTGGTTGATTGCTAGCTGGTAGGTGAGAATTATTAGCAAATAATTCGGCAAAAGAATTAGCCTTATCAACCGGGTCCGTTAATGTTCGGTCATCCTTTAAAAGAGTTAGTGTTGAAGAACTAGAACATTAATCCTTACTCTTTTAACGAATGACCAGAAGCTTTTACTACCCCGGAAAGCAGCAAGAACTTCAGTACGAAGACGTTGCTCGTGAAGAGTTTTTTTTCCCGTCCAAGTACTTTGGTACACGAAGACCTTGCCAATTTGCGTAGCAATTCAGTATCAGCGTTTTTATTGTTACGCCAATTTTTGACGTCATTCTCCAGGAAACAGAGTTTCCAATTGAAATGCCGAAAAAAAGTCATAGAGCTCAGCCCAACGTGATTTTCCGTAAACAAATATTGATCGTTTCGTAGACCTTCGTGCTAGAACTTCAACGTCGTACTTTTGTGGGTGCGAAGTGAGGAAGAGGTCACGGGTATTGTGTTGGTGCCCATCAACACAAGGAATATATGTGAGTTATTCAACAGTTGTACGAGGTGGTTGTGCGCAGCAAAAAGCTCAACATATTGGCATTTATAAGTTGTACGGCCCAAGTTGTGAAGCCAAGAAGAATTGTGGACATTAAAATTACCAGCAACAACGATTTCACTGTCGGGACAATTCCCAAGAATCTTCGCTATTGAGTCGGAAAGGGAGTCGAAGCCCGATAAATTAATATCCCTTTCCGCATTTGGACTTCTGTAAAGAAATTCGTTCTCAGCTTACGTATATTGCAAAAGTCGATTCGAAACCGACCTCTTAGATTTCCAGTATATATTTGAACATCGCTACAAAAATATTTTTCAATATACATACGATTTATAAAAAACAAATAAGTCGAAGCGAGCTTGTTTTAATCTTGCATTCCCTAATTCGACTCCATTTCATCAACGACTCCGGTATAAAAACCTCAACTCCGACTCTTCAACTCCGACTTCACAGCTAGGGTTGTGAACTATTTCTAATCAAAAAGCGCCGTGCCCCAAATCAAAAAGCGCTAAAAAGCGCTAAATAAAACTTAATGAAATGTGTAAGAACCAAGTTTTATTAATTACACTGGCCGTCAAAAAATCATTTTAAATAAAAATATATGAAATACAAAGTTTTTGCAGCGCAAAATTCCTGTAGCAACTACTATCATACCTTAAAAATACTTGTTTGAAAAATATATAATTTTGTAAAAATGTAGAATTGATTTTAATAATAAGTTTTTTGTAAAAAATAGAAAATAAAAAATATTTAAAATTATTCTTGAGTATACTTAAAACTTGTCTATTTTTGTATGGGCCAGACTAATATTTCGACCGAAATAAGGCATTTATGGTACATACATACATATATTTTATTAGAACTTGCGAACGATTTGTGCGATTTTGATCTTTTACAAAAGATTATTTGCAATACTAATTTTTATATTATTCGAATGTGTATTGTAAGTCAAATTACAATCCTCAAAGCTTTTATACTTTAAAAGAAAACTTAATATAAAAATAAGAAACTTTGGATTGATGTGTTTAACATGTCGATTCAAATAAAAATTAATTGAATCAAAACAAATTTCTTGAGCATTTTCTTAAAAATTTAAAGAAATCCCTAGCATTTGCATCTTGATGCAAGAATTTCGATTCTATTTAAAAATCAAGAAAATCAGACTGATATTAAATAAATGCTGCTTGATATCAGAAATATCTTCTTTTTTTTTAATAAATACTTTTGTATTTCTTGTTTTAATCAATTTTTGATCATGTACCAAAAACGTGAATTTTTTGATCATGAGAAAATGTTTCTTTATTTAAGAAAATTTTACTTAATACTTAATACCAACAAAACAAGTTAAAATCAGGAAATTATTTCTGGTTTTTCTTGTTAAAAGAAACAAAATGGATTACATAAGAAAATAACCTTCTTTTCGTGTATAGTATGCATTTCAGAGTACTATTTATACATCAAAAGTATTTAAAAAACGGAAACAAATTTTGGGTGAATGTGTCTTGATTTTAATGTACATATCGCTCATTTGCTGCAAGACCGGCATTAGTCAAAAAAATCCATTTCGAGATAAACGCGTTTAAAGTTTTTGATTTGCTCTAATTACTTAGAATAAATAACGATACATTCTCTTCAAATGGGGAAAGTATAAAAGATATAAAGATGAATTTTATACACAATATGTATAAAGAAAAACATAGCGAACAATTCTGCATCACTAACTCCAAAATTGTATTTTTTGATTTATGCCGGTCTTGCAGCAAATGAGCTATATGCAAATAAAAGTACAACACTTTTGGGTATCTATAAAAGCGCTGATTTAGCGCTCTTTTAAAAAAGGCGCTAAAGAAGAAATATGCGCATTTTCGACAGTTAAAAAGCTCTAAATCTAGCGCCAAAGGCGCTAAATTGGCAACTCTGTCCACAGCCCTGCTTTCAGCACAGAAAAGTTTTAAAAATTTGTTAAATTTTAACATCACTCGAATGCGATTTTCAGAAAGTGGCTGATAATTTTTGGATATTTTTACATTAAAAATCTATCCAAATTACTCAGGCTGAGTAAGGATTAATCAAATCTTTCTTATTTAAAACAACAAATTAAAAGTTAATTGCTTGACATGTTATTTAAACTATCAGGGGTCTTATTAAAACATTTAGAAGAGATCAAATATTGTAACTATTAAAAATATTTTTATTTATAAGTACGTATGAATATATACGTACATATATATGCATATTATTTCGTGTAAAAACAGATAACATAAGTCTGGCGATATTAATGAGAATATCTTTTATTTTAAAAAAACTTTATTGCGTTGGCATATACCTTCCAATACAGATAAGGAAAAGGGTGGCATTGTCGTTGTGCCTTCCTTTGTTTCTTACGGGCTGGAGGTTTTTTCGGGAATTTCCCAACATAATTTTACGAAACTTAAACTTTGTTTTAATCGTGTAGTTAGAGATACATTTGTCTTCTAGGGTATATAGAAAACATATCTGGTCATGTGATTACAATATTAGGTTCTGATTTCCAGAGTTTTATTTATTTACGTTTAATGATTCAATTTTATAAGATAGTAAAGTATGGCAAACCTTTGTATCTTTTTGAAAAGTTTAGTTTTGGTAGATCTTCTAGAACCGTTTTTTTTTATAAAATTAAACGTTAATTGAATATCAGGTGTAATATCATTTAATTTGGGTAATTTTGCTTTATCTCAAGTACAGTTTTGAAAGTTGCTGGTGTTAACACTGCCCTTAATGCTCAATTAGCCGGGAGTTAAAGTAACGTTACAAATCAGCTGCTTCATTTTGTTGTATGTAGAGCAATTAGAACAATAATCGTTAGCAGTAAGATGTTACGTCTCAATCTGTTAGAAGTAGATTGGTCTTACTTTTTTACTGTAAGGTTATGTTACTGTTACTCCCGGCTAACTGAGCCTTTATACTTTGTCATCTTAGTTTTACAAACTCATGTTTAAATATATAATCATTTTATGTAATTTCTTTTTATAAGACGCTTTCTATTAAATGGCGCGACTAAAGTATTTTAATAGTTGTTATCTTTAATACAATTTATCAATATAAATAATTTCTTTTTTCTTTTTATATCTCTAATTATCACAATGAATGCATATATATACATACATACGTACATACATAGATATTATTTTTAACCCAAACATAATTTCAATTAGACCTTCACTTTCCATTTACGATTACAAAATAATATTCTATTTGTTTTCCACTACATACATGGAAACCTAGACCATACAAATTTTGGGTTGTTGTAATCTTATAGATAAACAAATACATATTTCATAATCCCAATATTTCAGAAAAGAAAAAAATTAGATAAGAAAACAAATTTGTTAGAAAAATAAACATTGAAAAAGAAATGTTAAGAAATGTAAAAAGTTAACAAACAGTTAAATTTCTAATGGACCGCAATACAAATCCAGGTTTGGTAACTTCAACTAAAGATGTCCAAGCCGAAAAGAGTGTTTAGTCACGTAAATATTTACAGCGATTATTGAAAAAATTAACGAACTTTTTTAAATTTTTTACAAATATTTAAAAAAAAGGGCAACAACATGCACTCCCCACTTTTTGTAATAGATGATTTTCTTTTTTAACTTGTTTATCATCTAGAAATTGTAAATTTTTCACTTTTAGGAATGTTAACATTTTTGCTTTCTCTTGTTTTATTAAATTGATTTAATATTTACATAAGTAGCTGCTAGATACTGCAGTGTCATTTTTTCCCTGACTTTTTAAAATAACACAGTGCAACATTTTTTTAAGTCATCGAGTGCAAACTCTTTCTCGTGTGGGATTTTTCGTAGAACGTAACGAAACTAACAAAACCCCATTGGGTTTTATCTGGTGTACAGATTGAATTAAACTTAATTGTCCAAAGAATATGAAATTTTTCTCATTTTTCTATGATGGGCCAAAAGACATCATAGGGTTTGAAAAATTTTAAAATTTGTTCCGTTATATAAAAATAGTATATCTTTAATTATAATTGTTGATCGACCTTTTTTGATTACTCTAAATAGTTTATATACATATGTAGTTTCCTATATGTAGGCTTTCAAGGTCATACATTTTAAGTAAATTAAAGATTATTTATTTCATTCTCAATAAAATCCGACGTTTCGTTGGTATTCTTTTCAACTTCTTCAGAGATTGGGGTTTTTTTTAAATCTGGCAACATTGTTAAAGTACAAAGCAAACGGCAGTCAAAAATAAGAATCATTATAATCTTTATTTTTGACAAATTAACTTACAATAATCTTTTTCGTCAGTTTACATCATCTATAAATTATATCGCAGTATTTTGCACAGGTGGCCAAAACAACACAAAACTTAAAAGATTTAAATAAAAATATGTATGTAAATTTAAAAATTATCACAGAAATTTGTCCTTTTTTGATCACAGTTGTTATTATTACTAAAATATTGCAATGCTGTAGTTTGCACATGTATTGTCTTTGTCTTCGTTTGTGTTTATTTCATAATTTTAAAACCTCATGGTAACTTTTCGCCAACCCTATAGCTAAAGAATCGGAGAAAACAATTTAAACCGAAGGCCTGGAATAGAATAAAGAAGTTGTAGTAGCAGCTGAAACTGACGAATGCTTTGTAGCGCGACAAAGTTCAAAAATTTTTTATTTTGTACTTCAGCTTCAACTGCAACGATTACTATAACTACGTATTCTGTTGACAGTACTTTGAAACTTCAGTTTTTAACTTTTGACAGCTTGCAGCGCTATTCGTAACGTTGTACTACAGCGACTATTCTGTTCCCCACTTAAAACTGCTTCTAGCTACTCAAAACTGCTAAAATGTCGAAAAAGTCTTATGGGTCCATAATGTACCCAGTTGTGTTGCTATCCGTAATCGACCCATTATTTTTTTTATATATTTTTTCTTCACTTTCGGCCCATAACTGCCAAACTAATTAAAATTTAGTAAAGCTATCTTCAGATAAAATAAGTATATACAGTGGAACCTTTCACCGAAGGGATTATGAAAATATGTCTGTACAAAAGAAATATTCTTTCAAAATAATTCAATTCAAAGAATTTGACAGTGTCCGTCGTAAGAGGGCTGGCTGCTTAAGGAAGGTGTAAGTTAAGGGATATTATACTGCATTTCATTTAAAAAATGCACCCAATGTGCATGAATAAAGGTTGATCACCATGGGGTTTTTTTGTTAATCACTACCTTGCGTGGGAAAATTTTGCATGCTTGAAAATATTTTTTAAGCGAGGTGAAGTGATTTGCAAAATAAGAGAGAATGTCAATTATACCCAAGTCGATATTTACTAAATAACTTAATAATACTTGTCTTCGATTAAAAACTATAAGAACATATTTTCCAATTCGCCTTCATTTAGATTTCAAACACATTTTCTGAAATCATGCAAGAAAGGGTAATTGTCTTTTTTTTTTTTTTTGTTCTTTAAAGTTTTGTTGTTTATTTAAGGTTTGTCAGCTTAACCAGCTGCTTAGGTTCCCACACAAAAGGGTGTTTGTTTTTCTAAGTTTCTATTGAACTCCTAACAGTTTTTATATCATCTAAATATGCAAATGACCGGCTATTTAAGTTTAATGTAAAGGTTAATTTAACATTGGAAAAAAAATAACGTAATAATAGATGACAAAGAGCTTTAACCTCTGCAAGGTTATTAAAGGTGAAATTAAAGAGAATATTAAAAAAAAAACTAAAGCAGTTTAGTAAACATGGAAAATTCTTAAATACATAAAAGCATTGAAACTATTACTACATATTACAGCAATTCGCGCAAAGAAATTTCAAAAGAATATAACGTTTGGACTAAATTGCTCTATATTTCAAACAACAGGTTGTACTCTTAAATACACAATTGTTTTGACTATAAAATAGACTATAGTTTGGAAAATAGACTTAAATATAATATGGACCAAAGTTAAAACGATAGTCTAAGTTTGAACTTGGACTAAAGACTATCGGCCATGTTCTGCAAATTGAAATCACGTGAAATTGAAACCGATGAAGATTTTCAATTGAATTGTTGGGATGAACTTATGGCGATTTCTTTTCCGAGAAATATGTTGCATTAATGTTACTACATTTTTGTGTTCGTTTGTACAAAAAATACAACTGTGGGAAAAATATTTAAGTTCTTTTGTGAATATGTTGATGAAAATAATGCAAAACATGTTGCATATTTTACCATTACTTTAACTTGGAGTTCATACTGCCCTGTTTTACAACTTTGGTACATACACTCACAATATTATTACAGTAACGGACTGTAGTTTATTTAAGAAATATTCCGTTCAGTCATTTTTAAATAAATAAACATTTAAAATTCCAAGCAAATTTATTTTTAACTGATTCTAACAGTTATTCAAAAAACTAAGTGCATATTAATACGGATTTTCAGTTGCAGTTAATTTTGTCCGTTGATTAAGTCAAATTCTTCTTTATGCAAAATTAAATGAAAATGTAATTTAAAGCAACGAAAAGTTCATTTAATTTTTAATGTCAAAAATTCAACCGCGAATTCCGTAAAAACAAATCAATATTCAGTTATCTTTTATAAATTAATTGTCAAAAAATTAACTACATATTCCGTAAAAACAAATAAATATGCAGTTATTTTATAAAATTTTACTGTCAAAAATTCAACACCATATTCAGTATAAACAATTAAATATTCAGTTATTTTATATAATTTTACTACCAAAAAATAATTTTTACTTATCTATAAAAAATGAATTGCTTGTTTTGTGTAAGCAATACCCATTTCCTATTTGTTAAAATAATTTAGTTAAATACCTACATCAAATTTTAAAAGTAAAATAATTGCGAAGCCATATCGGGCATGCTGCTGGTGTTTTATAATTGAGAGCTCTTCTGTAAACAACGTGGTCAGTACAACAAAAGTAAAACAAACGTGTGTAACAGGGTAAGTAAATAAAAATATTCTCCGTCTCTCGCTTATAAGAAAAAAAGCGGACAGGTGTCTGTCTGGAATTTTTTAGAAATTCGGCTCTTTTGTGGAGTAAACGAAAATTTAATAAAATAACTGAATATTTAATTGTTTTTACTGAATATGGGGTCAATTTGACAGTTAAAAATTTATAGTAAAATTTTAATAAATAACTGAATATTTAATCGTTTTTACTGAATATGGTGTTGAATTTTTGACAGTAAAATTTTACAAAATAACTGAATATTTATTTGATTTTACGGAATATGGTGTTGAATTTTTGACAGTAAAAATTAAATGAACTTTTTGTTAAAAATAAATGAAAAATAGGTAGACCGGTTTTTAATTGAACTTTCATTTATTTTATATTACAATTTCAGTTAATTTTATGTACAGAATATTGTGAGTGTACTACTTTGTTTGTACAACCAATGTTTTATTTTGTTTCTCATAATTCATACCGCTCATAATTTTGTGATTCAGGTATGTGATGAAAAACGATCGTTTTCAAAATTATCGTTTTTAGCAGGTGTGATGAATTTCGACTGATTTTAAAATCCATTTCTGGAGTAAAGTCTTAACTTTTTGTTCCAAATACAGTTCAATTAACGTAAGTAATAAGAAATTTAAAAGAATATATACAGGAAAACAGAGAAAAATGTATTATAATTACATTTTTAACGATACCAAAAACAATATCAAATCGTATTGTTTCCAAAATCGTTTTTCATCACATACCTGAAAATATAAAAATACGTACACATTAAAATCAAAAACAGTCTATGTATACAATAATCGTTTTAATTTTTCTAAGCCATTAGTGATGCCAATATTTGTTTCCAAACCGTAAAAGCGTGCAGTAACCGCTCAAATAGCTTTAAACATCGCTCATATAGTACATTAATGGTGAAAGTGTAATAGTTGTAAATAAAAGCAGCTAATTTTGTTCTATAGAAGTTGCACAACATGTAACACTTGGAGTTATTATAGGTAACATTAGAAAATGTTACATGTATACTGCAATATATTTTTCTCAGAAAAGAAATCGCCATTAGATTTCCTGATTTGAAAAGAACATAGTTTAGGTAGAGGAAAGTGGTCCTTAAAGTATGGGGTTTATAAACGAATTTTTTTTTATAAACTTTGAACAAGGGAGAGCTTTAGAATTTTTTCGATTTCAATTTCACGTGATTTAGATTTCCAGATTTGGACTATAGACTAGAAACCAAACCAACCGTGAATAACATTTCCCTCAAAAATGTAGGGGGAAAAAGCAAAATTTCAAAGGAAAAAACTTTTTAATTTTTATTCATGATAGGCGTGGTATAGTTTGGACTTTTAACTAAAATGTAGTCTAGAATTTGCCATATTTTTTAACTAAAACTAAACTTTAGTTCAGACCATAGGCACGACTGTAGTTTCGCCTTTATAGTTAGACTATAGTTGACACTATAGACTGGACTTTAGTTTTCCCTAGTTTCGGCTATAGACAAGAAGTCTATAATTTGGAATGTTGACTAAGATATAGTTTAGATTATAGACACGGCTATAGGTTAATTTGTAGACACCTTTATATAGCGGACTATATACTATAATTAACACTGATAGAAAAGGCGTCATAACGCTGATGTATTTTAACATCCGTATCCATCCCATGACACTTTTCATTATTGTGATGTCAGCCTTAACATCACTTGCCCAAATTGTCATCAGGGCCAAACACTGGAATTACGTCATCAATAAGATGACACATTGGCATCACAGGAATGGGAATCAGTTTAATAAAAAATGTCATCAGTGCGATGACTCAGTAACATTGGAGAAAGGACTCATTACAATGACAAACTGTCATTATGTTTATTCATTGGGATTGACTTAAGTCAAAGTCAAATAATATTATTATTTACTTACCCGTTACTGATGTTTGTTTCACCTTTGTTGTTTTTCGTCCTTTTTTTCACAGAACAACTCTCAATTATAAGACACCAGCAGCTTGCCCGAAATGATTTTCTTAATCATTCTACTTTGAAAATTTTATGTATTTAACTAAATAATTAAAACAAATAGAATATGGGAATTAAAGCTTCTTGTTTTACTTGAAAATAATTACCCCTATCGTGAATAATTTTTCCCTCGTAATTTTTCCCCTTTTCACATATTTGCGATCATGAAAAACTCCCATGAAAAAAAGTAATTCAAAAGAGAATAATAACGTGAAAAAATGTTCACGTGAAAAAATTCCCCTTATCGTGAAAAGTTTTTTTCCTCGTAATTTGTTCACATTTCCCTTAGATTTTCTCACTTTATTTTTGCTAGGGAACAGAACATGTATGTAAGTAGTTTCTCCTATAAATCGAATATTCAGGTTTATTTCCGTTAATAAGGCACCAACCGATATATTGGTCAACAAAATGCAAAACAAGAGGTTGATTGCCGGCGGATTTGTAAAGCTTTCGAAAGACGTGGTGGCAGAATTTATGGAAATATTTTACTATATAAAATTTAAAAAGTTCAAAAAACTAACGTTGCAATCAACCTATCCCTCCAATACTAAATATTTAGCTTAATTATTTTCACTTTTCTTTAAAATATATACGTGTATATTTTTGAACATAAATTTCATTGATTTTTAATATTTTCTAATCTTTCTTCTTTTTTGTTACATTCACTGGAACTGATAGCGTGAAAAATTTTTCACATGAGATTCATGATTGCTTTTTCCCCTTCGAGGGGAATGAAAATTTCATGGGAACAAAAATTCCACTTATTAGTTATTCACGATAGGGGTGAATGTAAATGATACAAAAAATGTGGCATCGAATTGATTCCATAAATGGCGCATAAAATATGAAAAAAATTTTTGATTACGTTCGTCATTGGATTGATGTCACATTTTGCAGCATTGATGCCATTTGTCATAACATATATGTCACAATTCTGATGTTAGGGCATCATCAATATGAAGATGCATTTTTCTATGAGTGTAGCTTTAATGCTGGATTAGGCTTTAGTTTGAACTATAAAAAATGCTACAGTTTGGAATGTTGAATAAACTATAGTTTGGATTGTAGACAATTAGGACTATAAATAACGCTCTAATAGGGACTATGGAGTGGACTTTTTTTTTTGTAGTGAAGATTTAACTTTACAAATAGAATATGGGAATTATTTCTTTATTGTATTAAACATTTTTTATTTTTCTAATTTATTCTATAAAATAAATAACTGAAATTTAGTTCATAGAAAAAATTCGAAAAATAAAAAATGTTGGATTTAACTTTAAATTGTAGAATAAACCATAGATTTAACTGTAGACTATTATTTTGATTGGCTTAAGATTAACGTTTATAGCAGGAGGGAACATTTAATTCGGAGGAGAGAATGTAGAATAGGTGAAAAATTTGGTCGATTTGGTTAATTTTCACCAGAAATCATTTAATTTAATCATTCTGGGCTGTTTCATACGGTCGAGTAGTGAAAAAAGTATATTCCTGGAGGACATTTGCATGGGGGCCCTGTGACATAATCTACCGATTCCGTTCATGTTTTGTATAGTTAATTTCTTATGCACAAAACATATTTTTGTTACCAATGAAACTTTTTTTTTATGTTAAAGTGCAACAATAAAGTTCATTAATTCAAAAAATAAAGTTTTGTTTGTAAAAACTTAGAGCAGCTGATTTTCTGGATTTCAATTCCAGACTATATGTCGTACAAATTATAGCAACCCATCATATCTGGCGTCCTTGAAAAGTTAAATTCAACATTCACACTGATAAACGATAAACTAAAAACGAAATATGGGGTCTCAGATCAATCGAACTTATTGTGTAAGGCGTTGTCGTTAACGCGTGAGTCGTGTTTTGCAGTAGATTTAAGAACACAGGTTGTGTGTGTGCGTTAAAGGCGAATATTGTAGAAATTTCAAACGAAATGACAAACTTTCCACCTGCGGAGAAATGAGTAACAAAATAATTGAGAATTTGTACTAAAGTCGAGACTTTCAAATTATAGGAATGAAAGAATTTGGCCCTTCTATTTTTTTCATAGCATTCGAATGTTATTTCCGCAGAAAACGTTACTATGTATTATTGCATTAAAATTTTTTTTGTTACGGACCCAAATTGGGGATTTATAGCTTATGAGCACTTGAAATTTACTGTACTGTTTTATCTAATACATTTCTTTAATTTCACTCTACATTAAAAGGTTTCTTATTTAATTAAATAGTTAAAATTCACATTAATTCCTCAAAAATGTTTTTTCTTTTTAGGAAACTAAAACTTTTTACCAGCCTTTACTAAAGTTTATATTTATAGTAAATTCACTTTCTTTGCCTATTGGCGTATTTGCCAAATTAAAAACAAAATAATGTATAAAATATTGAATACTTAATTTGTCATTAACGCCTCAGGTACGTGCACAAAATCGTTAACATTTTTCGCTTTTTTTCAAACGATAAAATAAAAACTTAAAAATTCCAGAGGAAGAATGCTCTTGTAACAAAAAACAGCTGTAGTTTGTGTTTATTTACACAATAAATTTATTCTCACAACTAACAAACATCTTTAAAAAAAAAACGTGAAAATCTGCTGGTATCATTTATTCATTCAATCCTCCACCATTTCAAAACAAGCATCTTCATCTTCCTTAATTTATTTAAAATTTAATTTATATATTTTTTTTTCAAAAATTAAATATGTTTGTGTGTGGCATTTTTTTACGAGTACCCAGTTCCTTAAAACATTTTAAGATAATCACGTAGTATAATTTATGTTGCAACACACCCGCAAGAAATTGCAAGTAAGTCAACAACAATAAAAATGTTAATTTTTGCTTTAACAAGTGCAACATGGTTACTATGTTACTTGCTACTTACCCGCTCTTCATGTCTGTTACTGTTGCAAGTACATGTACAGGTGATTTTAAGAAAGATTTTGTTGTAGTATTAATGTTTTTGCTATTTTTTTCTATTATTTTGACAATGTTGCAAAGTGCTATTTTATGACTTAAGGTTGAGTGTTTTAATTTTTTTTCTGCATTTTACTTTTAGATGAGAGATGTTCTAATGTCTTTAAGGTCAACATCTTAAAGGATGAGTTAACAAAAAAATTAAGTTTTTAATCTAATTTTATGACTTTGTGTAAGGAAAGGGAAATTAAGGAGGTATTTAGAATCGTAGATGCCAGCTTGTTATGCAGAAGACTCGACTTTAAGCTGGACTATAGTTTGAACTTTATAAAGCGTAATCAGTTTCGAGGTTTCCTACTTTAAAAAAAAAAAAAAAAAGGAAAATTCAAATTTTATGGGGAATGTTTATTATCATTTGAAAGATCATTTTTTAGCATTTATTTTTTGAAGATTATGGTCCTAATTTTGTAAAACACAACGCAACGACAAAGAATTACATTGAAAGCAAAAACAAATTCATAAATATTTTGTAATTTTGTTGTTGCCTCTAACAGAAATTCACATTGGTTTTTAAGATTTCATACGCCTCATTGCTTGTGGCGTTGAACATTTTAAAACGGTAAATAAATTTCTGCACAAAGCAACAATAATATTACAATATATTTATGAATTTGTTTTCGCTTTCAATATAATAATTTGGCGTGCGTTGTGTTTTACAAAATAAGGGCCTATTGTCTATCAAATGTTGGCCGTTGCTATGTCGCAGATGGTCCATCCGTCGAGTCCAATTTTCGATGACTCGTTCGAGCATTTCGACTGGTAACTAACGAATGACACGCGTGATGTTTTCCTCCAAGGCCTGAATCAAAGCATAAACTTTAGACTTTACATATCCGCACAGGAAAAAGTCTAACGGTGTTTTATCACAGGATCTTAGTGTCCAATCGTTCGACCCAAAACGTGAAATTATGTGCTCACCGAAGTGTTCTCTCAATAAATCCATTGATTGATGCGATGTGTGGGAAGTGGCGCCGTCTTGCTGAAACCAAATGTCGCCGAGATCACGAGCTTTAATTTCAGGCATCAAATAGTCGGTTATCAGGGCACGATAACGGTCGCCATTGACGGTTAAGTTCGCACCGGCATCATTTTTAAAGAAATATAGTCCGATGATTCCACTCTATGCTACGACCGCTATATTTTCTTCACAGCGTGCTGGACGTGGTCTATTCGGTCGAATATTATCCAATAATTAATGCTGGGTCTTAAAGTGGTTGATGGAGTTGCGAATAGTACGTTAAGTAGGCCGATTATGTTCACCATAAGTTGAGCGAAGTGCACGAAACACATTCCTCACGGAACGTGAATTTTCGTAATAAAATTGACCGATTTGTAAACGTTGCTCAGCGTAAGTCTTTCCATTATGAAATCCCAAACAATACTTAACAAAAATAACATGACAGCATGACACGACTCACACGTGATCTGTAAAAAAGGCTATTGAAAAAAGTATCTTTACTTGAATCACCCATTACTAGGCTAAAATTAGGTCAGTTTATCATGTTCACACGGACAGCAATATTCGTGTTTCGCTCTCCCATTCCTGTTTTGCGCCCCAAACATGATCGAAACAACATGTTTTGTCATACAAAATTTTGAGAGCGTTACAGGTCGTTTCATATTGAAACATGCTGCGAAACAGGAAAAATGTACTATCATCTCCAATTTTGATAGCAATTATCGTTAGTTTATCTGAACTAGCTGTCAAAAGAAATCAAAAAGATAAAAAAAAACAAAATAAAAATTGATGTTAAATAAAATAAAGTGATTATTATAAAATAAAGTGATTATTATAAAATAATAATTTTCAAAAGATTTTGTATTCCCAAAAATTGAAATTACTTTTTGATAATAAAATAATAATATTAATAAAAATATTAAATAATATACTTTCAATTTTTACATACATATGTACATTTTAATGTGTTTTTAAATAAAATCACACAAACAACTCCAAAAAAAATGTTAAAGTGAAACAGGAATGAATCGTAAGAACAGAATGTTTGGCAATCTAGTTTAAGAGAGCAAAACGAGTGGTTTATTTAAATAGCTGCATTTAAAATAAAAATATCGATATGGATATTTTTCTTATCGATATTTTCGATATTTTAAGACTACCGATAGTTTTACAGCACTATAATGCACATAGATGCCACTATAAGGCATACATTTAACTAAATTCGAATATAATCAATTTATGCGAATATAGAAAATAAACAGATTTTATTTATTAAATAGACAGCAGGCTTATGATTTTGCAACAGAGTTGCATACTGTGTAAAAAAATAATAAAATTACATAATAAAATATTTCATCCCTGATACCAAGGCAAAAACTAATTTGTTTTTCGAGTGGAGAGCTGATGACACAAATGAAACGATTTAATTATTAGTCGTTTTATATAGTTTTTGGCTTCGAAAATTAAAAGGAGCTTGGTACATGGTGCTCATGTGACTTTAATGTGCTTATATCGTTAAATGGGCCATTACTTAAATACATTCTATTAAATAAAGATAAAATTACCTTTTTCTCGCTAATGTGACTTAAAACGGTAGTGGCTATAAACGAAAAGTAAAGTATAAACTTTTATTTGAACTGTTCAACTACAGTCCAACTAAAAATGCAATGGTTTAGACTAATGGACGAAATAAACTTCTGACTATACTTTGAACTAAAATTAGTTCAAAAGTTCGATCTGTATAATGAACTATAGTTTAGCCTATGAAAAAGACTATAGTTAGGTCTTTGAAGGACTATAGCCAAAACTATAATTTGAACTACAGAATTGACTTTAACTTTAACCATTTGCAGCAAACCCTTAACTCCTCTATTGTTTCTGCTTTCATTGGTCACACAAGGAAACACATAAAATTGTATATTAACGGTTTCCAACTGCAACGTGAAAGGGCCGCATAAGGAATTTAAGAAATCTGTCGAATTTTTCCACACTTCTTGTACTATTTTTAAGAAGGAAAACTAACAAGTAAGACACTCTAGGTTTTACTCTATTTTAACATATAGTTTGGACTATAGATAAATTACTTATAGGCTCGACAATATTTAAGAAAATATTCAACTGTATAGAAATTTCTTTAAGATTTAGGAATTCTTTCTTGTTACGTCTGGCTTTCTGTTTTTTATTTTTGCCTCAAGATAAGGTTGCGAAAGCAGAATATTTAAAACTTGATATTTCCTTTTCTGGACTACAATGGTGAAGAACAATTATGTAATTTCTTTTGCATTTGTTTTTATTGATTTTTACAAAACAATTCAAAAAATTATTTAGTAAATAAAATGTGACAGTAAAAGTTTAAAACAAAAGTTAACCTGACATCAAAATGCCATTTAAAGTTCAACCAACATAAAAACCAATACAAAAAAGAAAAAAAATGTCAAAGAAATTAAAAAAAAAACGTAGTACAACTAAATAGTCGCCATACGATTTAAACATGTAACATGTTTAAAATAATAAAAACATTGAGTGCTTTTTAAGTTACTTCTGTATGTAACTCACGTAATAAGCCATGACTAAAAAAAGTTTTGTTGGAAGTGTTTTTTGCTTAAATTTGTTTCGGCAGCGTAAGACTCGTTATTTTACACTTAAGTGAAAAATAAATATTTTACCATAAGAATTCCTTAAATTACAGTTTAGCAGAAATTTGCAATGCAACTTATGTAACACTCACAAACTGCGTGCGTATGAAATATAAAGTTTCACTTTTATTTTATTTTATTGGCTTAAATACCCCTTGACGTCTAATGGCTTTTTGGGGTTCGAGAAATTAATTTACTAAATTATTTAATTCGTATATTGATTGAGTGATTGGGAATGATTTTATGTTGTTGTTGCTACTTATAAAATGTTCTACATGACGCTTGTTTAAGTCACAAATATCGGGTGTTATTTGGAGGCAAAGAACTTAAAATTGGCGGCACTGACGTTTGTGACAGCCAATTTGATTTAGAGCAAAAATCGGCAAACACATACATACTTGTAATTTTTTCTGTTTTTTGTGAGTTGATACCCTGCAAACAAAGTAACAAGTGTTTAGCTAGAAATATACTGGTTGTTATTTACTTTAAACTACAAGTTGCACTTTTGATTTTATATCAAACTATCGTATTTAACGTTTGGGTGTCATATGAGCCTTACAAGTTAATTTTTATAATAGTTTAAAACTAGTTACTTTATTTACAGTATCATAAGAACTAATAAAAGCAAAAGTAAATTTTACGAATTTCCCTCAATATTTCTTTCATACTTAATAATTGTTACCCCTGGAACCAGAGAGAAAAAGAAAATTATATTATTTATTTTCCTGCTACACCATGTTTAAATTTTGATGAAATCCCTTTATTTACAGATTTATAAGAAACTAACAAAATGTCACCAAATGGTTTTCGTCATAATTCTGCATTGAAGAATCTGATGCATTTAACTAATTAATTTTAACAAAAAGAATACGGGAATTGTCATTTTTTTGATTTATTTTTTAAACATGAAAATAATTTATCAACTCTAAATCAAACCAAAAATTTACGTTTCTTTCTTCTTATAATGTTGTTTCTACAGCAGACAAATAAATGGTTTTTATCTACTTTTGTGGAGTTGTGTTTGTTCCAGCAACGAAGGAGAAGTTAATCGTTTTCTTAACAACTTATGTAGGATTGTTGTTTTTTGTACAATAAAAAGCGTCACGTATAAAGCTGCGCAGCCGTATTCATTTATCATTCTCATTTTTCAACGCCTAATCACTACTAAAAACAAGTCCAAAACCTCAGTAGTATCAGTTTAAGCTGCGGGGTTCTCACAGTGCAACTCTAACAACAAACGTCAGCACAACCTTCTTGTTTGAATGCTCGTGCAAGACTGAATGATTTCATTTGTTTTTTACAAAGTGGGATCGAATGGTTATGTAAAAAAAAAACAAACACGGTGTAGTACTAGTTTTGCCACGCTCTGATTTAGAGACACGTAATGGCTCTGTGAATTGGTCTCCAAGACCGTTTAACCCCAATGGATTATTTTCTTTGGTTAACGCCTTTGAATCAATGTATTTGTTTTTATAAAATCATTTTTATTTTTGATCATCTTAAAACCATATGTTGTTGGTGTTAATTGCATCCAATTAAGGCCAAAACAAGTTGTTAATCGTCAACCTATAGTGCTTGACGTTGGTTGTTATGGTCTGGCCAACTTCGTTTTAAACGAAATGTGCGCCGATGACGCCACCAGCACAAAATCGACACCAAACCGTGACTTTTTTTTGGATGCAATATATGATCTTGGACCTCATTCGGATTGCTAGCGTCCCAAATTCGAAAATTGATTGTTTGTTGACGGTACCTATTCACCAGAAATAAGCCCTAATGCTTAAAGATGATTTTTCAAAGAAAATTATGGTCGGTTTTTAATAAAACAATTTATTAATTTTCACGTGTTGTTGAATGCTATACATATTCGAAAGGTGTAGCTTCACGAATAGAAGTCCTTAGTGGAAGAACCTTTTTACATGTGATGTCTACCTGCAAGCCGTTCTTGCCTTTGAACAAATTCTAAATCGAGAAATATCGCTTCTAATACAACTTAACTTTTTTCCTTTCAGAAAAAGCTTTGGCAAAAAACATATATATTTCTTACTACATATCGCACACTAAATTGTAATCAGGCACAACTCGAAATTTGTCGAAACCGTTTTTCTTTCATAAACCAGTTTACAAACAAATTCACCCTTATCTTGGTTGGCGAATTTTAAATACTCCTGCGACTGTTTGGTAAATTGCATTCGCCAACCACGATAAGGGTTAATGTATGTATAACGCCCACGAAAATTCGGTTTGCGTCACTGGCTACTTATTTTAGTTTTCTTAATTAGTTGTGAAACTCAATTTAATAAAAAAAATTAAAATATGTTTTTGAAGCCAGTTTTCTGTCTCTCCTAAACATTTTAAAATTTTTAATTTATGCCTGTTTATGATTTAGTGTGAACAGCAAACAAACAAAAATTTTTATTAAAAAATTTGTGACATTAATTTAAAAATTAATTGAATTTGCATTAGTTATCAAAAAAAAATTTCAATTAAACGTTTAATTAACATGATTAAACGTTTTATTCGCTTGATTGAACGTTTGATTCATTTGATTAAATTTTTAATTAAAACTGAATTTATTTTTGATTAATGCTTTAATTGGAGAACATTTTTAGAGAATTTTTTCTGCGATATTAACCAAATAGTAAATCAAAAATTTTTTTAAATATTTTATCTTGCATTGCAATATTGTGAAAAAATAAATTTTTTTTAATGACAAATCGAGTCGAAAATCTAGAATATTTTAATTCATTTTTACTTTATCGCTTGATACCGACATTAAATATGTAGATCGGGTTTGATAACAATTTTAAGGAACTGTGAATCATTTTTGATGTTTCTTCGACTCTTGCTTACTGGGTTACTTGCTTCTTTATACAGTTTCTAAATATATTAAATTTAAACTTATCCCATTTAAGGTCAGGGTTAGTTAAATAAAGAATAAATAGTTAAGACCCTACAAATAAAAATAAATCCGTTTGCTTACAAAACTGCACATACAATATTTTAACATTTTATGCATACTGGATATCTTAATTTTATTCCCCCTGTTTTTCAACATTTTAATCCCTTTAGGGATTTTTGTAATATTCCAAAACAACTGATATGCATTTTTTTCGGCGTCATTTCAATGTCATTTAGTTTTAACCAGAATTTTAAAGACTCGCCAAAGGACAATAACTGTTTTCGTTTTAAACAAAATTGCAAAACTAACAACAACTCAAAAAGCAGCAGCATGTAATTGTTTTAAAATGAAAGAAATTAAAAAAATAATACAACCAAAAAAAATCCTTTTTTGTAAGCGAACATAAACAACTGCAAAATGACTAAATGACTGACATTGCAGTCTCAACTTAAAAAGGACATTTTTTTTAAGCAAACAAAAAACGAAGACTCATAATTAATTTTTGCGAGATTGTGAATGTGAAATTTCTGTATTTAAAATCTGTAATTTTTCGAACAGACTGAGTCTGTAAAAGAGTTTCAGTAATTTGGAAGCGAAAAAAATGGTAATGAAAATTGAAATTATAAAAGTTTATTGAATGATTTTTAATTAAATTTTGCTGCAAGTTGTTGGTGGGATTAAAAAAAGAAGAGTTTTTTTAACCAAAAATCGACAGATGTTTTTCTTTAATGTTTCAAGAGGAAATTAAATTTTAATTAAAATCTAAAAAGTTTTGCTTTTCAGTTTGTTTTAATCTGGTGTCAAAGTTAAATATTGCAAAACGTTAAAAAAAGTAAATACTCGAAAAATAAACAAAGAAAAAAAAGGAAACACATTTGTAAAAAACTGCCTTTAACATGATGGGATGAGCTTTTTGGGCTTATTTTGCATATCAATTGTCCCTTAACAAGATGTTCAAAGTTTAACCAATCTTAATTTGCAAACACTATTTAGAGGATTTTTGATACATTTTTATATGAGTCAGGATAGATTGACAGGTTATACAAAAGTTAGACATTCCTTTTGCAATTTCAACATTTTGAATCCTTATGAGCAGAGAAGTTGACTTAGCAAATTTCGTCTGCTCGGGAGTTTGTTGAAATCAACTTTTCGCAGGTTGCTGGCAGGGATTAGGTTGTTTTATCTATTAAAGTATTGAGACATTTCCTATTGAACTCAATAAGATCGATTCAAAAATCGTTTAGATAATTATTTCCAAAATTCGCGCCCTGTTCGGCAAACTTGTGGAGCACTTTGCCAAGTGCGCATTATCATCATTCTTAGCAGCTAAAACACAATACTATGGATAGATTCATGACCACTCTTTTGAATAATATTTATTTTATTCAATAATATTCATCCAAATTGAGCCCTTGCCCTCGCTGATGTAAACGTTAGTGTTACAGAGAACTCGAGTTTATCGATTCAACGCTGTTCTTAGCAACTATGCCCGCCAACTACTGTGGTAATTTTGATGAAAAATCTTGGCCTACATCCATATAATATTCAACTGGTGCAAAAATGAAAGCCAGCTGACCGTTAATTGCGCTGTGTGTTCGGTAAATGGGCTGAGAATCAACTGCAAGTAAACCAGATTTCTATCGTCAAATAATTTTTAGCGATAAGGCTTATTTCTGCCTTAACGGGTATGTAAACAGGCAGAATTGTCGTTTCTGGAGAGAGCTTAAGACTCCATTACATCCTAAAAAAAAAAAATCAATGTTTAGTGCGGTTTATATGTCAAAGGTGTTATTGGCTTATTTGTTTTCAATTTTCAAAAACTGCCTTCTACTCAAAAATAAAATTTTTTTTAAATTTTACACATTCTTGATGCAATTTTGCACTTTCGGGTAATAAATTATACGGCTTTCTGAGCTCTTTAAAGTTGTTTAAATGCTTTTTATTTAGTTTTTAATAATTAAAATTAAGAATTCTTTCCACGATTTTGTATAGATTACTTAATTTACCATTCTAGGTTGAACCGTATTTGCAAATAACAATGACAGTAAGAATCAAAACTGTTTTATGAAATCATAAAATTTATTTTTAAAAAATATAAACATTTTAAAGAGCCGCCATTAAATTCAATTCATAGCATGTACAGCAAGTGTTTTATGTTTGTTTCTACATCATTTAAATACTTAAAACGGATAAAAAAATGTGTTAACATTTAAAGAAAATCATAAATGCTTATAAACTAAGACGTGCGTTTTACAATTTGTATTTTACATTTATTAATATTTTACGTTCACATATTACAAAATGGCAATGCCATATAAATCGTGTGAGACATAAAAATAAATACGATCTGAATGAACTGTAATTAAATTTCATAATAAAAAAGAAAAAAAAAATTCGTTTTACAGTTTCGTATAACTTTATGTACAATGTGGCGCAAAAGTTGTCACCCGATGTGGTTTGACTGTAATTGTTTTAAGTTTATAAACGGAAATCTTTAGTTTTGCTTTTGGATTGCCTTTATTTAAAACCTAGCCCACGATGTCAATCGACAACTTAAGCGAGCGACAACAAATCACCGACTTGTCTATCGACAGGCTTTACGTTTCTAACGTAATCCATTTATTCCTTGTCAAATGTCAAAATTGCCACATCAGCAATTCCACAAAAAAAAGAACAATATTTTAAAAATAAAAATCTGTTAGTGCCCATTCACATTATACGATTTTTGTCGTTGCGATTCTTACTTTATGGGCGAGAGGGGAGAGAGGAATTAAAACGTGTACACAAGCGAGTGTACTCTTCGATTCATTTTGTTCGCGCATTCGTTCTCTCATTTGACGAAAAATTTATTGAAGTTCGGTTGCAAAAAAAAAAGTCGTAACGACAAAAATCGTACAATGTAAACATCAGACCGACTTCAAAGAGGAAACGACAATAATCGCAACGACAAAAATCGTATAATGTGAATTGGGACTTAGTGGGTCGCAATTATGTATGAAAACTATTACGGTTTTGCTCGCTTGCATTGTCGATCGACTTGTAGTGCCGAAAATTGTTAGTGGGCCGCAAATCAGCTGTTTGTCGTTGAAAATGCAATCGAACGATAGCGGTGGACATTGTGGACCTGGCTGTTAAATGCCTAAAATTTATTTTTTACTAAGTGGAAAAAATTATATCGCGAATCGGAAATTATTACGCAAAAAAAATCGAAACAATTATTTCGCATTCTTGAGGAGTCCAGCAATCCTTTGTTTATTGACGTGTATTTTGTTTCTTTTTGCTTCGCAAATGAAAAAACAAAACTGACTGGTAATTGAAAAAACAAGTTGTTGCAAGACCTTATTTTATGCATTGAACTGTAGTTGTCATATTTATGGCCGATTTCACCAATTTATTTAAATATCAATTTATGTTTAGAATTTGTTTTTCTTATCAAATAAAAATAAAATAATATGAAAAACTATATTTAAATAAAAGTTGATATTTAAATAAAAATAGTGAAATTGGCCATAATTCTTATTTGATCATTTCAAAAGGAAAGGTCACATAATTTTGTCAAGTTTGAAATATTATTTCACACTGTTTCCTATAATTTCGTTTATAATTATTTTTTCTTTCTACATACTTTGTGCACAAACATATTAAATAATTATTATTCTATTATTTGAAAACAAGTAGAAAAAACAATAGAATAATGTTTTTAAGTTATAAGAACAAATATTATTGTTATTGTTTAATGAGCATAAAAGAAAGAATGAAATTTAAAGAATTCAAGAGAAAGAAAATTTAGTGATAGAAGTTGTGGTAAAATTTAAGTAAAACAATATAATTAAGTCGAAATGAAAGTAGGCTACAAAAAGAGAAAATAGAATTAGTAGATACTTTATATACGAGGGCGGATCAAAAAGTATGTTTCTGTCAGTTGACTTCCTCGTAATTTGAGGAGAAAATGGAAAAAGTGACTTTCGTGGTCTAATTAAGCACTCCATGGCAAAAATCCATGAATTAATCTCCGAATTACTCCCTTATCCTTCCTTTTAACCGGATTTAGCCTCGTTTTGTTCGGCGGAAAGAGGTTTTGACTACAACGTTGAAATCATTTTACAAACAAATACCAATTGAAGAGAAACGTTGGGCAAGGTGTATAGAGCTTAAAGGAGACTACATTGAAAAAAAAAAATTTTCATTCGGAATCCTCTGTTAAATTTAAAAAGTCACGGACAATTTACCCGCCCTCGTTAATCGGAGACAATCGGCAGACCGAAAATCCAATCAAGTGTTTTTTACGTGTTAAAAGTTATCAGTGGCTATCAAAGAGTTGTTGCACTCCATAGATTATAAAGGTCTAGTCTTATAGCCAATTAGAAATAGTAAATTGAAAATGTGTGCTATTAAGAGGAAATCAATCTTACGACGGAATTGAATATGCCAATGTTAATATTTAAGGACTGCCGGTCAAAGATGTATGATCATGGATCATACACCACGACAATCGTTTCGAAAAACCAGAACGAGTCGGAGTTCAACGAATAACACCAATGATTGCAAGTTGCAACACCTGATTTGATAAAGCAATTATAAATTATTTAAACCTTTATTTTTTGGGTACCCTGTAGAGTTAGCTTTATTAACTCTTTCTAAAAGCACGTTTAAAGCCATGTACCCCTTACAGATTAAAATAAATTAAGATTATTTTTATTGTAAAGCTGTAAATCGTTCGAAAATTGAACTATGTATATAGAACCCAAACGATTGCAGTTAAGTTTTAATTTTTTTTTTTAAATTTATTTATTCAAAAATTAAATTATTACAAAAGATGTTTTGCCTCAGAGTCCATAGACATTATTGCTAACCAACAAATTACGACTATATTAAAACATACACAGAAAGCATTTTCACCGAAATTTTTTCAATTAAATCAAGTATGTAATGCTGTTTTAAACAATTCTTTTAATTATTCCAATTAATTTGCCTTAATTGAAAATAAAAATTATAATGCTTGTATGTATAATTGCAAATATAAAAACATACACACAAACTTCAAAATATTTAAAAACTTCAAAAATTTTTTAATTGTTTCAATTAACTGTGATTATTGAAAAAAAATATTTTGATTTGAGTTTACGTTTTATACAGCCTCTTTTGCTGCTGGTCACATTTCAATTAAACCTATTGATTAAAACTCAACAGCAAGAAAAGCTCAAGCGGAATTTTTTCTGCGTACTGAAAGTACTTTAATTTAAGGCAAGCTGGTCTAAATCAGTGTTCGAAAATAAACAGAACACTATTTAGCGTTCGGCTCATACACCCAAGATAATAACTTAATACCGTTCGTTACTATTTTCAAGAATGAGCCGAACATTATATAGTGTTCTGCTCTTCGTTTAACAACAGAACAATTGTAGTGATACTGTAGACAAACATTATATTTTAAAGTTCTATTATCTTCCTTTTTTTAAATTGATAAAGAAATAAACAAACAAAAAATTTTAGCAACGACCGCACCAGGAACAGCTTGTGTGTGTATTGTGTACATGTTTTGTTTATGTACAATTATTTTGCTGGCTTTTTGTTTTTTTTTCGTATGTGCATTTTGTTTTTGTAAACAATTTTTGGTTTTTTTACCAGCCAAAAGGGGCGAACATTAATGAGCCGCACCGAACACAGTGAAATTTGTGGATTTAAAAAAAAACCGAACGGAATTAAATGTTCTCATCTTTTGTTGAGTTTGATAAAAACAGTTTTATTTTTGTGTTCGAAAGATGACTAACAGGGAAACATTATTTTTTTTTTAATGATTTTCTATACAAACACTATTAGCGTTTGTGTTTTCCACAAATCTACAGAACCGAACACTAAGGAGCGATATTTAGTGTTTAGTTTCGAGCAATGGTATAAATGATAGCAAAGATTAAATATAAATTTCTAAATAATATAAGGGTGTTTTTAGAAGTATAGAACTTTGGCTTTATTAGCTCGAACATTTCATGGCATTTAATTTAAAATAATTTAAAATTAATTTCTGACATATGGCCTGGCCTCCGCGGCTGCGCCGTAAGAACACCATCCGGTCAGTTCACTTTTGCACCACTTTTTAAAGCATAACAGGTCTTACTTCGTCAATAATGCTTCGAATGTTGGCTAATAAATTATCTATCGTTGTTGGTGTATCATAGCTGTCAAATCACCCAAACGAGGTGGTCCATTTCTTAAGATAACTCGATTACCAAACGTTTGGCTTAACAAAGTGATGGCTTCTCGTGCTGTAGGGCATGTAGCGCCGTCTTGTTGAAAGTATTTCTTCTCCAAATGATTTTTTATGGCATGAGACATAAAAAATCACGTATCTTTTGCCTGCTGCGTTCGCAATGTTGGCACGCCTTTGGCATGTAAGACGCACTAAAAAGTGATTTTTTCGGGATGTAATGGAGTCTCATGAGAACTGTTCTCGCCCCAAAAATTACAATTCTGCCTGTTTATATACCGGTTAAGCCAGAAATTAGTCTGATCGCTGAAGATGATTTGACGATCCAAATCCATTCACCGAATACACGACTATACGTAATACATTTTTACTAAGCCTAAATATATATTAACATTTTAGAAAATGTCTTAAAGCCTTAACGTACATATGTATACCTTATTTGTAAGTGTTATATATTGTTTTAAACAGAACTAAGTTATTTATCAATAGTGAATAATACAATTGCTATTGAAGTTTGTTAAAATCATTAATCATTTACTTAATACGAAATCGAAAATGTTCAAAGTTACAATTGTTTGTAAAAAAAAAACAATTTTCTGTGGTTATTACTTTCTAGTATGACATTTAAACTAAATTGTTTACATTGTCAGACAATAAGTACGTCTATTTTTAACTCTAAAACTAAGAAAAAAAAATTGTTAAATTTAACATTCAAATGCACTTGTCTCAGTTTTGTTTACAACAATTCAATACACAATGTCTTGTGAACTTTTCTATAGAGCCTGTTGTTACAAATAGAAAAAAACTTCTACAACATGACAAATAAACATAAAAAATTAATAAATCTTTTGAAAAAAAACAAGACAGAAAAACACACAATCTTAAAATTTTTTATCTATAGTTTTCCATTTGCTGTGCATTACATATTTAAGAAAATTGCTCTATTATTAAGATTGTTTTTGATAAAACTTTAGAAGGGTTTGGAAGTATAAAACTGATCTAGAAACAACATCATGAGGGGTTAATGACCTTAACGCATGTCTGGTTTTTGGCACTTTGCTTCTTTTTTTATGGCCAAGTTAAAAGTTTATGTGCGGTAGTGAATGTATGTATGTATATTTAAGACATTTATGTCTGTTTCCCTAACAATATGTTCTTGAGCTCATCATGACCCATCATCTTCATCATCAAACTTAAAACATTTTTCTGGTTGAAATAATTTTTTTTTCAACTTGTAAATTTTTCTTTTATTTTTTTTTTAATCTTTTAAAAAGTTTTTTGAACATGTGTTAAACACAGTCTACTTCTTTTAAGCATATTTTTATTATACGAATGTACATATGTATGTTTTTTTGATAGTTTTTCTTCTACTTTCTTTCTACTTAACCTTAAATTTTTATAAAAATCATAATTTTAAATGCATTTTCAACCGAGAATTATGACAGGTTTGTTATGGGGTTCTACTTCCTTTCGAGAATATTGTAGTTATTTTTGTTTTAGCTTACTTTGTTTTAAATTAAAATCTTAGCAAAAGTTTTGTTTTGAAAAATGAAATACTTAAAATGTTTTGAAAAACTTATTTTTATGATTCTGCTTACCCTTTTTTTTATTTTTGTTTTGAAGTGCTGTCTAACTTTTGCTTTATTTATATACTTGGTAAAAAATTAAAAAAAACTACGCTCTAACAAACCGTGCAAACAAAATACTCTTAGCATACTTTTAGGTGTTCGGTAATTTTGAAAAACTTTAACATATTTTTAGGTTTAATATGAACATTCTTTTAATTATTTTAAGAAATAAAAGAATGAAAAGAAGCAATTTTTATACTTCAAAAAAACTCTTTAAAGCCAAAAGTTTAGAATATGGACTGGACTATAGTAAAAACTATAGAACGGCCTTTTATTCAAGACTATAGGTTCATCTCTAGTCAAGACAACAAAAAAAATTAACTGTTAAAGAATGTACTAAACTCCAGATAAGATTATAGACTTGACTTAGGCAATACTTTAGACTGGCCTCTACTCAAATTGTACGCAAATGAAAACAGTTCGTTCCACAAAAAACATTGTAATTTGGCAGAGAAAAAATTTAGGATGATTCCATCAACAAAAATTAAATCGGTGGTACGTACATAAGCATGGAAAGGTAAACTATCATTTAACTCTGTTTTATGTAGGTTTGGTAGGATTAAGAAATTACTTTTTCAATTTCGGAATTAACAATTCATCCCGCGAAGAGCCGTTGCTGGCCAAGTCTTTAGTTGGCCTCTAAGACTTTTGTATACTGAATAATAAAAAGAATTAACTTAATATCATCTTTTGATGTGCAAAATTTAATATACGAATAAGATTTTTTTTGAAGGCATACATTTAATTTATTAATATTATGAAATGCTCTCGTTAAAGTGCCATTAGGAGCATAATTAGTACGATGAACTGAAACTTTAAATGTATCAACTTTCCTCAAGTTTCTAGCCGGTATATTGAATAATATTAAAGATAACAATTCAGGACAATCAACCCTTGAATTAAATATATCATAAATGAATAATAACACACTGCTACAAAAAAACACTTTTTGTCAGAACTTGAAAACCGACCTAGTGGGAGTAGGCCTAGGTGAGGACATACAAAAAGCGTTTTCAATCCTTTTGAAACACCCTCAAAATTTTTAGTTATTTTCAAAAAACTGTTTTAGGGTAGGTCGTCGCACTTTAGTACCTCTAACTTACAAATTTTTTGATAGATTTTTAAATCTTAAACTGTTTTGGAAAGGCAAAGAATTAAGCTTTTATGAAATGTATTCATAAAAAATATATTCCAAAAAATTAGGTGAGTTTTTCTCAAAATTTACTAATATTTTTTATTTTTTTCCTAATTTTTCAAATTCAACAAGAGTTATTTTAATTTTTTTCTATGAAACCCTATCTTTATTTATTTGTATTTTAAAGATAATTTTATGTAGAAAAAAACGAGATATCATTTGTTAAAATCGGCTTATATTTGCAAAAGTTACTAAAGTTTTAAATCTCGCACAAGATCGCAAAAATATGCATTTGTCACAAAATGTGGCTCAGCCGATTTTGGTAAATATTCCATATCACATTCCACGTTTTCAGATTCATCATCACTTTGTTTATGTAAAGTTTCATTACATTTAACTGCACTTAATACTGGCTTAGTAACAATTAACACACTAGCATACTTAATGCTATCACGATTTTTATATTGATAACCAGTGATGTTTGTTTGGCAAAAATAACAGTCTTGGGCTTTATGGATTATTTTATGATGCTAAATCATTGGGAAAGATAATGGTAATGGCTGGCTTATAAACTTTTCGGACTTACTTTTCTTAAGCATACTGGAACAGCTTGTACAAATACTTTCGGGTTCATAACATTTGCTAGAACTGTATGAGCAGTTAAAAACTGTATTGAAGGCATTTACCAAGGCTTTATTTTTCTTCAGATCAAAGCGATGTTTTTTGTCAGCGAATAAACCGCAAACGTAACAAAAATTATTACGCTTATCACACACTGCAGAAAAAAATTACACACAATTTAAAATTTGTTAAAGGATTACAAAAAAAACAAACTTACTTGTTTTAATAAATTTAAATATTAATATCACTTAACTTGTCACAAATTTTAAACTAGTTACACTTTTTTTACTCTTATCTAAAAACAATATCCTTCACCAAAAGGTAGTATTTAAACTTTGCCATTGTGTTGGTAATAAATTCGATTAGTTTATGTATTTATCCAAATATAAATAACTAAAAATTGCATATAAAAACATTCTAAACTTGTTTAATGATTTAAAAAACTAGGGCATGATAAACCCTATTATATCTGTATTATCTTCCAGTTCTTTTGTTTTTAATAAAGACAGATTAACAATAACTTATTAATATGTGGTTCACAGAACACGAGCGCCTTACTCGTCCGTTCAACTTATATTTAATGTGCTGTTTTCACAACACAAGTGACTGAACGTGTAGGTAAATTTATATGGGAAACACTCAAAAAACTGAGTGCTTTTCATATAAATTTCACTAAACGTTCAGTCACTTGTGTTGTGAAAACAGCACATAAAACAAAAACAAAATTTTGAATTCGTGTTCTGTAAACCACACATAAGTTAATACTAAAAACGTAACTGTAAAATTACAACAAGCAAATTATTAAGTTGACAAATTTGCTTGTACAGTTAATTGTTTTTTTATTCATATGTTTAGCGCGGGGGGAGAAAATACTAAAAACAGGTGTTAATGAAAAGTTGAATAACTTATACAATTTTTATCCGATTTGAAAAATTAAAACCATGTTTTGTTAAGAACTAAATTTTCTTCATACGTTAATATAAATTTTTATAAGCTTTCATATTAAAATAAGCAAGGAAAAGCACCTAAAATCAAAAAAGTTTATAATTTTCGTTTGTTTTTGTAGATATTCTTAAAAAAAACAATTGTTATAACTTACAAATGTATAATAAATGCACGTCATTTTAAAGCGTAATTAGTTTTCTTTCCAAACCCGTTAAAAAAATTAAAATCGGACAAGAACTGACTGAGTTACAGGTCGATAAGTTGACGAACATCACTGAAAACGGTTTTTTTAAAATAACTTCTGAATTTGAGGGTGTTTCTGAATTTTTTTGACACAATTTTTTATGTACTCAACAAGACCAATAACCCACGCGAGGTCGTTTTCCAAGTTTTTTTACACTGTAGCACCGTGTAATTAATGAATATTGCATCAAATGTTTAATTTAAATCAAAACTATACTAAACTTGGCAATGCTAAAGAGAAAAATAAATGTCAACATAAAAAATGGCGATTAAAATAAAATTTTAACTTCGTGGTTAAATTCGTGTTACAAGTGAACGATTTATTTCTTGTGAAAAATAAAAAATATTTGTAAGTACTTACAATGATTGAGAATACGAATTAAAAAAAAATAAAACGGGAAAGTGAAGAAATTATAAGTTTGTTAAATGATCCCCTTCAAAATAAAAGGAAGCCAATTTATTAGTCTTGAAAGAATTAAAGGACGGAAAGAACATTATTTCATTTTTAAGCTATGGCGCCGAATGTTTTTCTCACAGTTTATTTAAATAAATAATGAATTTAAATTAAAAAAATAAAATATTTTCACAAATAGAATCTGGGAATTTATTTCTCATGGTGAGAAATATAAAAACGAAAATTCGGATAGAAAATATTCCTGGAAAATATTGAAGGAACAAGACTATTAAAGTATAAAAGCTTTTGAGGATCGTAATTTGACTTAGAATACACATTGGAATAATATGAAAATTTATAAAATATATTTTTTATTTATGTTCCACATTGTAGTATAATCCACTTTTGAAAAACATTTGAGAATTACGTTTGAAAGCAAGTTAAAAGTAAAGGCATTTTTCAATTTGAAAATATTTTCACTTTTTGTTGAAAACGCTATGATTTTCAAATCATTATCAAACGTTTGATTTCAAATCATTTTCAATTTGAAATCAATTGTATTTTGTATTGAATGTTTTATTTCACTAATTCTTTTTAAATATCAATACATATTTACAAATAGTTTTTGATAAAATTTTATTTTTATTTGAAAACGAATTTTTTGATATTTAATTGATATTTAAATAGAATTGGTGAATACGGCTCTAAGGCCCGTTTTAACAACTTACCGATAGCTAAAAGTCGACTTTAACCGGTCTTATAAAAAGTGTTCCATTATTTAAACTTTACTTTAACCTAAAGTAAGCGGTAAGTAAATAAAGGCTCATCCTACCTGGTAGGATAAAGTAAAATTTTAATATTGGGAAACTTTTTCTACGGCCGGTAAAATCCTACCTTTAGCTATCGGAAAGTTGTGAAAACCGGCTAAGACTGTAAACTTAACTATTTTGTTGTTAACACTTAATACTAATACTTAATCGGTACTGCCCTTTTTAGTATTTTTTTTTAATAAATTCTGCTTACATTCTACATAATAATAATAATATTTGTTTAGTTGTAGTGTTATGTACATAACGAAAGTTTTTAAACTGAAAGTGTTATACGAATTCTGTGTAAAACGTTCTTTTAAATCAAATATTTGCAAAACTTTCTCAGCAAATAAATAATTTATGTATTAAATTAACTATTTTCGTAACAAAATATAAAAAATAAGACAATTAAATACGATAATTTAACTTAACAATAATTTCAGTCTGTTTTGTTTGTAGTTTAATGAATGGGTCAAAAGACCCACAACATTCATTTAATTATTTTCCTTTTTTACTGTCTGAAAATTTACAGTTAATTGCAAAAAGATTTTTTCGTTTTAAAGTCATTTTACACGATCAATATTGTATTTTTGCAACACAGAAACTAGCAAACATTTTTTTTGTTGGTTTTTGTAATGGTTATTTATATGTGATAAATGCCTGTTGTAATGAAAAAGAAAGTCAAGTCTGTTTCTATAATTTTTTTTAACTTTAACTAAAACTTGCCTTAAAGTTTAGACTTTGGTAAAACATTATTTCATTAAATCTATTCACAATATTGTGCATTTGAGATTGCAAATTTATGCAATTGCAAATATTTTCTTTTTTGGTTTAGTTTCAATACTTGTTCACAGTCACTGCGAGTCAGCTGTCGATTTGCAATTAAATGTTGCATAAGTCGAATAACTATAAACATTTGGTTTTAAGTGTAGCATATTACAAAAAGAGTAAAGCTGTGTTCACATTATGTGTATTTGTCATGTGGATTGTCACTTTTTCACATGTTAAATATGTGCATATCGTCTGAACCCCTTCAAACACTATCATGTGTTATTTCTCTGTGTACAGTACACATGACAATTTTGATTTAGAACGTGTTCTATTTTCAAGTGACAAAGCATCTGACATCAGCTGTTTTTTATTAACAAAATTGTTTGTGGCGGCAAAAATTAATTGAAATTGTAATACATAAATATTAAAATAGTAAATAAATAATAAAACAGATAAAAAATGCACAAATTAATTATTAAAAATGTTTTTATTATTTTTGATAGGTTATGTCAAATGTACGTTACATACCATTATGTGAACATGTAAATTAAAAACCTTATGTAAAACTCAAATTTTGACATACAAATGAAAACACATGTGGGTAGAAAAGTGACATTCCATATGACAAATACACATAATGTGAACATAGCTTAAGAAGTTAATTGCTTTATATTCTGCTGGTGTAGAGTTAAAATAGACTATATAGATGCAAACCTATTTGCACAATACTGTGAATTTGCTGAGCTTGGCACATGACCTTAAGTGTAGGTTCCAACCACTAGTCTTTTGTTTTCAGTCAACTCAAATTAGCAACTTTATTTGTTGCTGTACATTTTCACATAAAATATTCATCTTTTCTTCTTTCCTTTTATTTTTTGTATGATAATAGTAGTTTTAAAGCGTTTTTTTTTAGATTTTTCTTGATTAGTTTATGGGAAAAATATTTATAAGTTTTAGTGGATAAATAAATTATGTATTTAACCTTTTGTTTTCTAGGGATTTTTTTCCTTAGTTTGATTAGTGAAAGATGTGTGAATATTTAGGAATATAAATATTTTAATAAAAAAGTTAAAATGAGTTAATGATATGCACATTTTTAGTTCAATCTATAAAAGTTGTTTAAGAAACTAAAAAATTATTTAGTTCTATAGAAAATATACACAGGACTTAAACAAATGTTCTAAAAACTTAAGGGCTTGGAAAAAACCAAAATAGACACCATATGCAGTTAACAATGTAAAGAGCCCTTTTTGCCACAATTTGTTATAACTTCGGCAAGACGTTGTTTGATGATTATATTGTACTATTGTTATATGGACAATATTGTGTTCTCAAGCTGTTTTGATTTAACAACATACTGTTGCTAGTTTGACCGTATGTTGTTGTATTTTGACAAGATTATTATATAAAACCCATGTTGAACCTAACCATAATAAAAAAAAGAGACTGAATATGTTTTTATTCCTTTTGCCACTAGTGTAATTCATAACTCAGTAAGTTTATGTATCTGGCTTAGGGATGGGCAAGTTGAAAAAATATATCGATATATATCGAATCGATATTTTTTTAGAGTATCGATATTTATTATCTCAAAATTATCGATATATCGAACGTATTTTGCTGAAACTATTACCAAATTAAAAAATGCAGTATACCTTTGTACAAACAGTATGAACAAATTAATTATATGTAATTACATTGTTACTTTTTATTGTTTCATTTTATTTAAAAAAATTAATAAAAACAAAAAAATTTAATCAAAACAAAAAATTTAATTATAACAAAAGCAAAAGGGAAGAATAAAAAAAAAACCATAAGAAAAAAAAATAAATTACGAAAAATTTAAATGGAAGTAAATAAGTCATGGAAGTACCAACTTTCCTTAAAATTTGAATTGCACCCCAAAAGTACCAAATGGTTTTAGTCAAACCAGTAATAATCAGATATGGACATCAGGAGCACTCTCTGTTTTATGTGCACTCCGGACAATCTGGTTCTTGTATCCGGCACTGCTTCTTATAAATGCCAATTATTTTAGTTCTTCATATTTGTTTAAAAAAAACATATGATGCATGCAAGAATTCCAATTCTTAAAAAATATATTGTTTGAAAAACGGCTAAAATTTTGAGTTCTTAATGAAGACTGACTTTAAAAAATATCGAATTCGATAGTCGTATTTCAATATCGATACATCGATATATCGGTATTTAAAATATCGGCGATATATATCGATTATATTTTTTGCCCATTCCTATTCGTCTGTCTGTCCGTCTGTTGAAAACACGCATACTTTTGAACAACACAAAAAAAGAACAATTTTGGTGTCATATTCTTTCTAGTTATTCTAAACAGTTTGGGTTTGAAATTCAGAAAAATCAGTGGGCATATATGGTGGCGGAACGAACTGATTGATATAAGATTTTGCACAAGTTTATTGTATGCCACAACAAATTACAGTATTTAGTTGATTTCGCGAAGAGAGATCCTTAATTTACCAGAGGTCCCATATAAAGTCCACTCTCGGAAAACGTTAAGATTCGTCTAAAACTGTGCAAATATTTATATTGTGGTAAAATTTTGTCAAATTTAGGCTTAAATAATAACACCGTGCAATTTTCGGTGAAGCGTATCAATGATTCGGCATAGCCGAATAAAGCACCTCTTACTTTTTATCAATTTATATATCTTTAAAGTTCGGCGAAATGTTCTTAAGTCAATTAAATGCATTTTGAGTTTTTAATTGTGTTTAACTCAATTTTTTGTTCTCTTTCGTTTGGTATCAATAACGTTTATCCAAAGAAAAGCTGCTTTCAATCGTAATCGCTTGTTTTTTATAATATAAATCATTTAAGTAAGACAATTACATAACTTTTAAATTAAATACGTATTACGAAAAACCACTGTTTCTGAATTAAGATCTATTTGCCAAACTTCAAAGATATTTAAATTAAAACGCTTAAGATTCTTATCAATTAAGTAGATCAAAAATCGATAAATTTTGACCGAGTTCAAAGATACTTGTTCCGCACACAAAAAAAAAATAAATTACATATTTGATTACAAAAATTGCATAATGGATTAAAAAACATTTCTGCGATGACGATTTTTGCGGTATTGACAAATTTTTAGTCAACAACAAAGTTTGACTCAATAAACAATAAACAATAGAAAAAGTTGTTGCACAAAATAATTTTTTCAACAAAATGTTTTCATGACTTGTAGTGTCCGACTGATCAATCGGCTTCGGTATTGGCCAAAAATTCCTAATCGCCCGATAATCGCTGTTCGACATTAATTTAGCCGAATATTGCCGAAGGCCGAACTTTTTAATACCATTATATGCAAGTGTTACAAAATCCTGCACAAACAATTAACTAAAACTATTATCAAAGTTATTTTCGGGAATACAAAATTTATTATTAATACGATTTCCGTATGACGTGCTTAATTCCCAGTTTTTCATATTTGATAAATACACTGAAATTTATTGTTGAGAGAAAGCTTCTATGTGCATTTCACTGGTTGCTTAGGCCAGCTCATCAGGAAACCTTTTCCAGAGATTTTAGAAAAGCCAAAAATATTATTCAAATAAAACATAACAATATCAAAGCCAAAACAAAACAAAACACCAACAACAAACAGTGAGTTTATCTTTTCTTACATTCCCCTACAATAAAACATTTTATCAACAATTTGGTTGTGGTAAATTATATTGTTTCTAAAAATGTTCAACAATTGCTTGCTTGCTTGTTTAGAAGAAAAAAAAGAGAAAACAAATAAAAGTTTCTATACGGGAAATAAAGACTTACGCGTTGTTTCCAGGTGGTAGCCAATTGATTGTGTAGTAAAATTTATATGAACAGTGATTTTCTGAGTGATTTTCATATACATTTTTCTACACAATCAATTGCCTGTCACCTGGAAACAGCACATTAATTCCACACATTGCAGTGGAGTTTACTGGTTAATAAATTAATTTATCTTAAAAATTTTAAAGTTTTTTCTTGTTGTGAAGTTAAGTTCGGCTTCGGTTCGGCCGAATTTAGACATTTATGGCGACCTTGGGCATGGGTCTAAAAGAGTGACTTCGGTCGAAAATAAATCAAACAAAATGTTTATCGAATCTATTTATTTGTTTACTTATTATGATGTGCTAAATTCCCAATTTTTTTTTATAAATACACTTAAATTTACTGTGGGTGGATAAGCTAGTTCCTATGCGCATTTCGCTAGTTGCATTGGCAAGATCATCAGGATATTTTTTTCTTAAAACTTTGGCAAAACTACAGATATTATACAAATAAAAATGTAAAGAGAATGAGAATTACAAACACTCAAGTCTAATTTGCAACGATATCAAAGCTATTAAATAATGGACAAGAGTTGTAAAATTACTGTCTTTGCTTTGATTTAAATATTTTTTCTATGAAATATGAAGAAATATTTAATTATTTTATTATTTAATATGCTTAAATAAGTGCTATTTTGCAAAGCGCAATTTTGATAAATTTTTTTAATTCTATCAAACAAAAAGTTTGTAGATATGAATGTGGATTTTTATATTTAAATAAAAATTAAAGATAAATATTACTTAAATACGAAGTAAAAAACTAGCCCTTAGATTTTTACTTTAAGTGATTTAGGTCAGATTCATTTTGTACTACATAAGCAAAAAAATGCAGCATCTTTGTTTTTTTTAATTAAAATACCATTTAAAAAAAAAAAATAAAAAAATGATTTGTAGTTATTCACATATTGTGTTTTTTATTACTTACCTCCTTTATTTTTTTTTTTTGATGTGTGAGGTAGGGTTTAAAATGCCTTCGCACTTACAGTGACCGTCGTCAACTGCGTCGAGTGGAGTACAGAATACTTTTAAGCAACTTGCTCTCAAAATTTATTTCAGTTTTACCGAACAAATTTCTTTGTTTGAGTTTTATTTAATAACATAATTTTGCAAAATTTTCCCTGTAATAAATATTATGTTATTTTTTCATTTATTTTTAAGTTTTCACTCACAAATACATAACTATAAGATAAAACTAGAAAACTTAGCAGCATCGCAACAACGCACAATGTTGCGTCGTTGGATAAAAATGTTTAAAGAAAATGTCTTAAACTAAAACAACTAATAACTTTTTTTTTTAAGAAAACATCCTAAGTAAAATAAATCGAAAAGAGTTTCTAGCTATCTTCAGTAGTTTTTGAGTTATAGCTCTTAAAAGTTAAACTTTTTAAAAACTTGAATCTTATTAATGACGCACAACTTTCTTGGTAATGCAGTTTTAAGCACCATATAATGTTTGAATGATAATGCTGTGCTTGATCTATGTTAATGAAAGTTATGACATTGAGTTCAAACAAAAATATAAAATTATTTTCGCGATTATCATATTAGCAATTTTCAGTTCCCACAGATTTCCTTAAAATTTTGTTCCACGAAATATTTCCTTAAGTAAAGATATAGATAAGTGTTCGTAAATAAACATAATGTACTGCTTTTAGTGTTCGGTTTGGTAGATTTGTGGAAAACACAAACGCTAAAAAGGTTTGTATATTAAAACATTTAAAAAAAAGGTTTTTCCTGTTTGAGATCTTCGAACGCAAAAATAATACTGTTCTCAAAAATAAAGGAACATTTTATTGTGTTTTGTTTTAACACAAAGTTCATTGTGTTCGGTTCAACACATTAATGTTCCTTCGTTTCCGTTCTGCTTAGAGCCCATTTGACTGGTAAAAAAAAACTATTTATAAAAAAAATTTTACACAAGCAAAACTTGGATGCAATACCCACGTTGCTTCATCAATGTAAAAAATAAATTTTACAGAGCACTAAAATATAATGTATTTCTACAGAATCACTACAATTGTTACATTCTTAAAAATAATTAAGAACGGTATTAAAGGTTGTGTATTAATACACAAACACTAAAAAATAGATATCGTTCCTGAGTGTGAGCTGTACGCTAAATAATCTTTTGTTTATTTTCCAACACCAATATATATTTAAAACAAAAATACCATTTACGACTGCCTTGATTTTTTATCAATTTTTTTTTTGTAATGGGAACTCATATAAAAATACATGATTTTATTTTGTTTAATGAATTATAGAAAATATAAAACTGCGTTTTCAAGTAAATTACCTATTAGTATAACTTTCCATTAAATATTTTCAATAAATATATCAAGGTTTTTTCCTTCTAAATTAATGCCTAATTACGTAACTTTTATAGCTTTTTTTCTCGTTCAATTAATATTCTTTATCTCATTAACAGGTGTAAATAAATAGGTTTGTATTTGCCGAGTTGTTGTTTTAAGACACAAGTTTCAACTGAAATACATATCGAAAAAGCAAACAATTGTAGTGGTTAAATAACAATTAAATTGTCAAAATTTACATTAACGAGAAATATTAATCAAAGATAAATAAAATAAAAGAAACTACAGTAGAAACTCGATTATTGCACATACTCGCACCGTCGATTCTGCCGACACGAAAATTTTTCTGTATACGGTTTAAATATTGATGTTTGACTATTGACTGCCAGTGTCGTCAATGGCGGTGAGTGTCAAACGGCAAACCCCTCTGATGAGATTATGGGGTTACAATTGAAACATGTAAGGTTAACCTGTCCGTGAAAACATGGGTTCGATTCCCAGCTCAAGAATAAAAAATGATCAATATATTTTAATTCATTTCATGTTGTAAAATACGTATCTTCATAAAAATTAATTTAAATTCATTGAACTTGAGCCTAATTAATGTATCAAAATTGGGATTAGAACCCAAAAACAGTTCAATCAAACAACTACAGTACTAATTTTTAAAAAATAATTTTTTTACATTAAAATTTCGCCAGAGATTTTTTTTTTTTTTATTAAACCGTTTTTTGTAACAATAAAATAAAATGTTGAAATAAAAATAAAACTTAAATTACTGATAGAATTGATTTCTATTTTTGAGGCATGTCCGTCTGTTTAAATAACGCTAACTTCCGAATGACTCAACTCGTCACCGGATTATATCACTTTTGGCCTAATTGATGCCATTTGTAATAACATTGATGTCACAATTCTAATGTAAGGGCATCATCAATATGAAGATTTTTAAAAATGTATATTTCTGTTAAATAAAAAAAAACTAACATAAATTGATAGCGTAATGCAACGACTGTCATTTAATTTCAAAAAATTCGTTTTAAATGTCTAGCAATCCACCACTAAATTTCGTGAATATCGATCTATAATTTACCCTAGGCCTCTTATAAGGACACTTTTATGGTAACGATGTTTTTGTGTTGAAATTCGATCTAGTCCTAACAAACACGGATTTCAAATTGAAAATGATTTGAAACCAAAAGTTTTCTCAAACGACAAACATTTGATAATGAGTTGAAAATCAATTGCATTCTCAACAGAAAGGGGAAATTATTTTCAAATTGAAAAAATGCCTTTATTTTCAACTTGCACTCAAACGTAATTCTCAAATGTTTTTCAAATGTGGATTATAATACCATGTGGAACATAAATAAAAATATTTTATTCTTTAATTTAAATTCATTATTTATTTAAATAAACTTTGAGATAAACCTTCGGCACCATAGCTTAAATATGAAATAATGTTCTTTCCGTCCTCTAATTCTTGCAAACATGAAATAATTGGCACCCTTTTATTTTAGGGGTTGTAGCACCATGATAAGTTTGTTGAATAACTTAAAATTTCTTCACTTTCCCGTTTTATTTTTTTTAATTCGTCATTGTAATTACTAACAAATAATTTTTATTTTTCACAAAAATTTAATCGTTTAGTTGGAAAACACAACCACGAAGTACACATTTTACTTTAATCGCCATTTTTAATGTTCACATTTATTTTTCGCTTTAGTATTGCCAAGTTTAGTTTTGATTTGAATTTAACATTTAATACCAATTTGACATCATATTGATAAAACTTTTGATGTCAAATGTTTATTTTCAAATCATTATCAATTTGAATTTAAATCAAACAATTGAAAAACGTTTGAGAATTGTCTTTGATGTCAAATGATAAAGTCATTTCATATCAAAGGTTTGACTTTGTGTTTGTTGGGATCTAATTTCGGAAAGAATGAGTCATAATTAATTCGAGGACTCATATCTTTGGCGTTAGGCAAACAGGTCTTTAGTTAGAAATTTTAGTTTTTCGTAATGTTAAATTAAAAATATTTGTCTGAAGTACATATTTCAAAGACATTTTTCCTAAAGAGCAGATTATTGCGATTAGAAGTTGTGCTAGAATTAAGTTATTGACACCAAACGAAAGGATAATAATTGTTGCCTAACGGCAAAGATATAAAACTCGCTCTCGGAAAACACTTTAGTATGCCCTAACAATTTTGTTGTAAAATTAAGCCCAACATCGAATTATAAAGCCCATTGTCGAAAATCTAAATAAACCTTAAACAGCAACAAATATTGATATTGTGGTGAAATTTTATTGAATAACACAACTAGATTTACCCACATAGATTTACTAAAGCGTAAAATAAGTTTTTGTTCAAAATTTCCCAGGAATACCGCCGCAATGAATTCCTAGAAAGGCTTAATTGAAAACAATGGAATATCCCGGTATTTCCCGTCCCGCGAAAAAACACTAACCAACAATTGCTTTTGTAAACAACTTTAATTTAAAAAACTACAAACTTATTTTCAAACTTTCGACATTTTATTTCAAACAGAAAGCAATAACAAACTAAGCCTTACAAAAAATTTTGTTTGTAAATAAAAAATAATGGGTCAATTATTTTTTATAACTATAAATTTGTAAAATCAATTAAAATTCAATTTTTGTTTAATTTTAAGAAATTTTTACAACGAATTTATAATTTAATTAAAGAAAAACACGCACACAAAATTTTTAAAGTCGCCAGACATCAATCAGTTAATTAACTAAATCAAACACGTATTAAGAAAATCACCGCAAGTTTGGAATTTTTTTTTAAACGATCAAACAATTTTAAATGTGTATTTTTTGTCGAAATTTAGTTAATTGTTTGGGTGTTGAAAAACTAAATTTAGATTTCATTTGAAATTTTCGATATGTCAAAGATCACAAAAGAAAAAAAAAATTTCTTTTTAATTAACAGCACAAGGTAATGGAATTTTCTCTGTTTGTGTTATTTTTTTTTTATAAAATATAAATATTTATAAGATCAAGATTTAAAATGTACGAACATGAAAAACTTTTAACATATTTTTTAGTTTTTGTGTTAAGAAGAGAAATCCAAATTCTTGTTAAAGTTGTAGAGTAAAAAAACTAAAATCATTAATTATTACAGGTCTAGACATAGACAAAGACCAGCCCACATACTTAGTTTAGATTTTCAAAATAGTTTAAGGTTTTTTTTTTCTAAATAATAGACTCACATTTAAAAGACACATACCTTAAGGGGATAAAGAATTGTCAAACTTTTAAAACTAATTGAAAGTGACATATTTTATGGATTACAAGCTGGGGGTAGTGCTGCCACAAAACTTTTGGCTCTTGTACCCAGCTTAAATTTTGAAGTCCCCAAAAAATCCACATTAACAATGCCTACATTGTTTTTTCACATTTTTGTACGTTGAATTCCTTAGATTTCCGGAAATGCATATTTTATTTTGAACAATTACTTAACTATTTCGACATTTTTCAAACAACCCCGAATCACCGATCCCGAAGATTTGTCTCTATAAATACTAATGTTGAAATCCCCAATTTTTACAAAAATCCCCTTATCTGGCAACACTGGCTGGAATAGACAATTGTCAGTAGTAGGAATGGGCAAAACATATCGATATATCAAAATATCGATATTTAAAAAAAATATAATCGATATATATCGCCGATTTAAATACCGATATATCGATGTATCGATATTGAAATACGACTATCGAATTCGATATTTTTTAAAGTCAGTCTTCTTTAAGAACTCAAAATTTTAGCCGTTTTTCAAACAATATGTTTTTTAAGAATTGGAATCATTGCATGCATCATATGTTTTTTTTTTAACGAATATGAAGATCTAAAATAATTGGCATTTATAAGAATCAGTGCCGGATACAAGAAGCAGATTGTCTGGAGTGCACATAAAACAAAGAGTGCTCCTGATGTCCATATCTGATGATTACTGGTTTGACTAAAACCAGTTGGTACTTTTGGGGTGCAATTCACATTTTAAGGAAAGTTGGTACTTCCATGACTTATTTACTTCCATTTAAATTTTTCGTAATTTTTTTTTTCTTATGGTTTTTTTGTATTCTTCCCTTTTGTTTTTGTTATAATTGAATTTTTTGTTTTGATTAAATTTTTTTGTTTTTATTTATTTTTTTAAATATAATTAAACAATAAAAAGTAACAATGTAATTACATATAATTAATTTCTTCATACATATGTTTGTACAAAGGTATACAAAATATTTTAACTTGGTAATAGTTTCAGCAAAATACGTTATCGATATTTTTGAAGTAATAAATATCGATACTCTAAAAAAATATCGATTCGATATATATTGATATATTTTTTCAACTTGTCCATCCCTAGTCAGTAGCTCAATTTGCATTCAAGACTTAAGCCTATAGTACACGGAATGCAAAAAGGCACATGCGTATGTCGTTCTGACGTAATTTTGACGACTCTACGAAGCTACAAATGCAAGTTCGTGTTGTGTGATGACGACAAAATTACGTCAGAACCACATGCGCATATAGCTTTTTACATTCCGTGTACTGTAGGCTGCTTTAAACGTCAAATTGTAGCTTGCAACAAAATTATAACGACTGAACGTAAACGAGTTTTCGAAGGGTCATCAAAATAAAATACGAATATTGTTGCAAATTTGTTTTTCAAGGGGCTCGCGAAGCAAAAAACGGTGGGAACATCTGCATTAGACTAGGCTGGAATATTAGTTAATTCTAGATTGAACTTTTGTCAAGACCGTAGATTCAATATTTTCATGACTGGACTTTAGACAACATGTTAATTTAATTTTAAATTGAAGATTCCTTTTTCATTAAATGGTACCTTAAAACAATGATAATGTAATCTTTTATGTAAATTTTTTTAAAACGTAAATTAATTTATCAAACTTTACTGTATCAAAATTTCACTTTTTCTTAAGAATTTCTAACAAATTTCTTTAAAATGCAGCCAAACAAAGAAAACAAATTACTTTTGCTTTTTACCCATTTACGTTTCATATGAAACGCTTGAAAGTCTTCTTAACTTGGCCATAAAAAGCGGAAGCAGCTTACGCACTATTAACTTAATGATCACACCAAATAAACAAACAGGAATAATAGAATAAAAGATTTTAAAATAAAAACACAAAAAGACGAAAACCATACAAATTTAGTTTTCAACACATAATAAGACACACTGAATTCGAGTATTTTATGTCTCTTTATGACTATTTGAGTATGACAAACCAACCAAACAGACAGACGGATCGACGAAAGCAAAGCAATGCAATCATGTTCAAAAATGACAAAGTCAAGTTGGTGCAGACATTTCAGTAGTGGCATACATACATGGAAATAAAACATATTGTCATGGTAGTAGCAGAAGCTCAAAGGAATTAAAACATTTTCTGAAGTATGAATTCGGAAAAAAGTGAGAATAGGCGTTTGAAAATAAACAGAACATTATTTAGCGTACGGCTCACACACGCAGAAGCAATATATATATTTTTAGTGCTTGTGTAAAAGAACACTAAGGTTCGTAACTATTTTCAAGAAAGTAACGATCTTTATATAGTGTTCCGTTCTTCGTTATAAAACAGAACAATTGTAGTGGTTCTGTAAGCAAACATTATATTTTAATGTTGATGAAAAATTAAACAAACAAAAATTTTACCAACGACCACAGCACGAATGGGTTGTGTGTGTATGTATTGTGTATAAGTTTTGCTTGTGTAACATTTTTTGATGGCTTTTTTCGTATATCTATTTTGTTTTTGCAAAAAAAAATATTCGTTTTCTTTACCAGCCAAAAGGGTACTAAGCACAACTAAAACGAACGAACATTAATGACCTCAACCGAACACAATGAAGTTATCTTTTTTTTTTTGGTGAGTTTGATAAGTACAGTATTATTGTTGTGTTCGAAGATCACAAACAGAGAAACGTTATTTTTTTAATGGTTTACTACACAGACACTATTAGCTTTTTGGTTTTCCACAAATCTACCGAACCGAACACTAATGACCGATATTTGATGTTTATTTTCGAAAACTGTTGAGAATATGGTTACATATTTTACATATTTTACATTTTTTTTAAAGGTTTTAATATACCTGTGTCCGGCCATTGTAACTGAGCTACCTAAAAAAGAGCGGGAAGCGTTTTTTTTAACATGAAAATTCTATTGCCAAAACATTATTAATAAAATAAACCGACACAGCGATCAGTCAAATAAGATTTCCAGCTGGGAGGTATTGCATCCACGTTTTAAAGGTTTGTTTTGTATAATCTGTGTGAAAATAAAAAGTTTTGACATAAAAAAGACGCTTGCCGCCCTTATTTAGGTAGCTCAGTTAGATTGAGAAATAGCATAACATTTAATTCCTTTAAACTCTACCTTACCATGCACTATCCATGTAGTGTATGAATGAACAACTTCCTTCCCTTCACAGTTGTACGACTATTAGTTAGAGTTGCTCTCTTACAAGCATCTTTAGTTGTGCATGGCAGGGAGAAGTTGCATTACGTCGTTTATTAAATTGATAGTGGCAGTTTCAGTGTGTCCGTCTGTTGTTGGAACAAAATCTAATAGTGCGTTGAAGTATCACTCTCCCTTTTTGTGTCGTATATCATGTGCATTTTTATTTGGTCTCATTTATAGTTCAACAACACTGAATCTGTGTAACTATTTTTTACTTTGAATTTTTTTTTGTTTTTCTGGTAACAAGACATTTATAAATTTATGTAGATGTTTTTATTACTCATAAAGTTTTTTTGTATGTGTATTTTTGCTATAATTTTTATAGGAGAATCTATCTTATGGTTTTCTTGTTAAACATGTCACACATTTTGTAAAAATAATTTAAAGAATGTGTGATGTATTTTAAGTTTTAGATTAATCTAAATGTATGCTTGAGACTTGGAACATAATAGAGAAAGAAACAAATATTTTTGTATTTGACAAATACTTTAAAGAGGCATACAATTTTATAAACTCTTAAATATGATGATGATTTATTGGAAAGGGGTTTTTTAATAAAAATTTGTTTGCTTTAATTCTATTGAGTATATTAATTTGACTTTTGCTGTCGTGGCTGATTTCTTTTAGGTGTAAATGAGGTGTTGTTTCATATTCTAAAATTATATTCCCATCGTTTAATTAAGATTTACTTTATATTGCAAAAAGTAATTAATTTTATTTTGCAATGTTCAAATGCTTCAATTGAATGAATATTAGGCACATTTAACATTTCAGAAACAGTGTGTCGTCCAAAACCACTACAGGAATTTTATTTCCTAAAGAGGGCAATGAACATTTTGACCCTTCCTAAGACGCAGGGTGGCTTAGAATGAGCTATTTAAAAAGTTTGAATTCTATATAACTTAAACCAATAGCAGTTTATTAGCGACAATCACACCCACTTAAGTTAACTGTTCGGTGTGGGTTATCGTTGAATCGGATGATAAATGTTTTTTTTGAAAATGGCATTGGTGTTTTAATCTTTATCAACGACGGCGCATATCGGATGATGTTGGAAAATTTTGTTAAACCTGCTGTGGAAATCCATCCAACCTTGTGGTTGCAAAAATATGGAACCACAGCAGGTACTGCAGGTGCCTTAATGACTTTCAACGAACGCAGCTCCTGGCAGCTTTATTTTGGGAAATTGTGCATGTTAAAAAGCCCTTCAAACCCAACATTGTATACCAGCAGTTTTTATAACTTTATTATTGAAGAAGAAGAAAGAGAAAAGACATACAGAATACTTAAATGCCGCAAAACAAAAATTTCATGGTATGGAAACGAATGCAGTTTCAAAAGAGAATCAAAGAAGAAAGTTTTTGCGATGGAATAGGTCTTCGTAAAGTAATGCTGAGTACACACTATGCAATGCATTTACGCAATCTAGCAAATTAAATTCATTTTCATTCATTCGAGATTCCATCAACATCAAAACGGTCTTGATATTGCATTGATGTAGACTGCACTGTCTGTACCCAGCATAAAGATCATCCTCATGTGATAAAACTATTTGGAAACTTTACCATCGAAGTTATACAAGTTGTTAATGTGAATAAGTGTGGGTTAATTTTAAAATCTGCAACGCTCTTAGAAAAATATTTAAAAAAATTTGAATATTGATAACAAAAATTGGCTGCCTTTCCAAACACAGTACAACAATGTCCCCTATTTCCAATCGCAACCATTCAAACTTTTACGAAGTATGTCGTTCCTAAAGTTTGTGTAGTTTTTATAATAAACAATGACGTCCCATATCTTCATAGAAATTTGCATGGGTAATATAGGTGGTACAACACAATTATTTGAAGATACAAATCAAGTTTGATCCAAATCAACTCCGAGGCTAACGAATAAAACCAATAAGAAAAATGGAGATTCTTGCGTTTGTTTTAATCAAATAGGCATTACTACATTTGAAATGGTCGACCAAAGCTAAGATCACACATAATAAATATTTGACCAAATAAGTGTAACCACTACTTTTGTAAATAGTAAAAGTGATTTAACATGTTCCTAATACCACAAAATAAAACTAATTATACTGCTTGACATAGCAAAACATTATTTTTCTATAATCGAAATGAATATTGAAATTATATTTTGGTTTACCTGTTGGTCATGTTTTTTTTTCTGGCAAAATATTTTCCAAGTCTGTCCGTAGCTTAAGAATAAAAATTTATTATTTTTGGATTATTTTTGTTGGGAATATGTCATTAATTCATGTACTTATTTTTAGCTACATACTTCACAAACACTTTGGCTCTTTAATTAATAGGTTTGCTCACGGAAGGCTGATTATCAGGATCAGAATTTTTTTATATTAACAACAACAAAATAAATTTATTTCAATTGTTTTTAATGAATTTTGTTGCTTTAAATATAACTACATAACCATATAACCTGATAACCGCCCTTCCGTGAACAACCCAAATAAAAATACAGTACTATTATATTTATAACAAATAAAATGTCGCCGACAGTGGACAAAAACACAAAATAAACAATTGTATTCAGGTTTTCAAGACAAAGGAAAAGAGCTACAGCTAACTTCGAACCACCAGTACCACTGGTTAAAGATTGATGTTAAACTGTTGGCTGGCAGCCACCGCAGTGGTGCAGAGGTTAGAACTCAAAGAATTCTGATGAAAGAATGTGGTGATTCTTGAAACATGTAAATTCAACCCAGATTCGAGCCCCAGCTCAGCCAAGAAAATTATCAATAAATTTTAATAAAATTCCAAGTTGTAAAATTCCTTCCTTCAGTAAAAATAATTTAATGAATATTAAATTTGATGAACTCAAGCCTAACTTAAAATATCAAAATTACGTCAACATTAAGAAAAAAATACTCGGGACTTAAAATTTAGTAGCAAATGTTATTTTGTCATGCATTTTACATTTTCCGGAATGCGGAATGCGGATTACAGAACCAGCAACTTCAAATGGAAATTGCTATATGTATTTGTTTCAATCGGTACTTTAAGACTATCGCTTTAAGCTGGATAAAGGCTTTTTTGGTATTGCCAAAACTCGCACATCACAAGAATGCAACAAATGCAACTTTATGCCATTATGAGATTAGTTTATGAAAAAAATAGAGATTGATTGGAGTTGATTCAATATCCCTCAATTCACCTGTTTCGCAGCTGGAATGCAAATAAACGCATGATTTAAATGGTCGATGCTTTTAAAAATTTTTAAATGAAAAGCGTAGAAAAGATATGTATGGATACCAAGACCTAAGGCCTTACCACCGGATGACAAACAAAACGTTAACAAACCGCCCCCGAGTTTAAGACTTACCAGCAAGACAGGTAGCAATTTAAGTGGATAATCAGGCTTGATTATTCACTTCCCAATTGTTTATGAGCTGCTTTGGGAAATAAGCTAGTAGCATCTGTTAAGGTGCAACAACACTTGGGAATAATCCTCCCTCAGGCCGAACTCTCCTACAAGTGGTGGCAAATCAGCCCATGAGTGGGATGTACATATCTCCCTTCCCACTGCTTTGGGTAGTAAACCACAACAACAAAGTGATTCCCGAAAGTATATTTTAACGGGAAGAGGGAAATTCCCGCAAAGACTTTAATATACATACCTGTAAGACAGAAAACATTTCCCGCAAGATGCATACTAATGGAGGCCTCAACCAATAATCAGTCCAGCCACCGTGGGCTACTGATACCAGTGGTACCAAGAGAGGATCTCTGGTTAGTCGCGACTGCAAGAGATCGTACAGGTTTCTTAAGATCTGCCAATTTTGGATTTTTTCTGAATTTATGTTATTGACTACCTGATTTAAAGTAAGCTACAGTTCCTTTAACTAAAGACTGGTTGACAATGTCTACAGACGTTTAAGCCCTTATGACACTACATTTTTAATGCATTGTTCAAGTTTTGGTGAACAGTGCAAATATAAAGTAATAGAAAAATTTACCAGGTGCGAAGGGTTCAGCTGTATTAAGATAAATAGCAAACTGTCAAACATTTTACTAAAGTTATCGATAAAAAATGAAGTTATGCCAAAAAAAATGTAAAATTGTTCAAATTAAAATTGACATTTCAAGCTTGAAATATTAAAAGTGTTACTGCATCAGCGGTTTATGGGCAAATTTAGCGATTAACAGCTTTTTGTTTTTAGGTTTCTCATAAACAAAAAGTTGCCAACATTTATTACAACTAACAGAACAGGGATGGCTAAGTTGTTTCAATTGTACTTTTTTGTTGATACTTTTTAAACTTAGATTTATAATACCTTTTTGTGGTGTTTTTTAAGAACATAAATAAAATTAATTTCAACTAAAAAAATCTTTTAGTACAATTAGGGTAAAAAAATAAAATTTTTAAAGGTTGTTGGTACAATTTAAAAAATTCTCAACGCCATCCCTGAAACAAAACCATAACAAGAGAAAAAAAAATAAAAAACTTTGTTTACATATTTTATAGTTTGCTCTTTCTAGCATTTACTGTTTCTTTCTATCAATTCTATATCAATTAATGAATAAAAAATGTATTGTCATAAGGGCTTTAGCAATGCAGCCAGTTTGTTAGAGAGCTTGTGTTATCTTTAAGGTATGTTCACATTTAACAAATATTTGACGAACAAATTCAAAAAACTTTTTTAACTTTCGTTTAAATAATCTTTGTTGATCTACTAAACTTTATCACTGAAAAAAATTAAAAAATAATATTAAAACTAAAAAGTTAAATGCTGTTTGTTGAAGCAAAAGTTATTCAAAATCAAGCAAATGTTTATTAAAATAGACGTAACCTCTGGGGCGTAAAATGTATGTAATAAATGCGACCAAAGCTTTATAATAAAAAAATTACTTATCTTTTCCTTAACAGAGTTCGTGATTGCCAGGCAAAACCTTTTTTTAGAAAACTTTTAAATAATTAAAAAAAACTTCAGGTTTGAAATTTGACGCAGTATGCAGCACAAAGATTTTTTAAACTTAATTTCCTTGAAACTTTTTGGCTCTCTAATTATTTTAAAAATATATATATGTATATTAATAGTCTAAAAAACATTAAACAAATTATATTTTAATACCAAGAATTATAAAACTTCTTAATTCCAAAAACAATTTTAAATTCTTTGAATTTTTTTCTAGCTTTCAAAAAAAAATAACAACAACTTTAAAACGTAATTTGCGTTTCTCTTGAAACTATTTCAACTTACAAGTGCACGGTCAATACAACAAACCGTAACGATTTCTAAAAAAAAATTATTCAAAGCATAAATAAAATTAGTGCAACCAACTCACTCAAACACTACAAGTGCAAGTTGCCAAACAGAAATGTAAAACAGAAAAACTAAAAATTGTAACAATAAAATAAAAACGGCATGAAAATTTTCTTTTATGACTTAAAGCCAGAAATGAAATAAAAACAGAAAAAAACATGAAATAAAAAAATAAACTAAAAATAATCTCAATCTCTGCACATTAAAGTTTAAATAAAAAAAAAAATGCAGTGCTAAAAGTTTGTTTTTTTTTAAACATCTCAGAAATGTTTGCAATACACTGAGAAAAATTTTTGAACAAATTCAATTTTTTTAAGAAAAAAAAAACATTTTCATGATTTTCTTGAAATTTTCTTTAATAAAACACATCTTGCTCTCTTAATTTGATGTCTCTTTGTTTGCAAAATTTGCACAACAAATTAAAAAAAAAACATTCTTGAAACGTCATTTGAAATTTATAAGAAATATCTTAGAAATCGTTTTCAATCTGTTTGGGAACAAAAGCCTAATTGTTTTCACCTTTACTCTTAACACCCACAAACCTTAGCATACTTTTACGATGTTAGTTTCATTGTCGTTGTGTAGCCTAATTATAGGAATTAATAATCCTATTCATTTTCATTTATTATTTTTTCTAAGTGTTAAATTGGCCGAGTGCCAATTCCTTGGAGAAAAATTTTTAATGTTAATAATATGTTTTTTTTTCTACTTGTTAACAATTGTCTGAATATTTTTTTGTGACTGTTGTTTGCTTAACTTTTCAATTTTTTGTGATTATTTTCTAATTTTTTTTCTGTGTTCTTTACAAATGGTCTGTTTGTTTAGTAACAGTTTTACTGGTAAGCAAGGGATTTTAAAGGATGAAATCTCTAAGTGGGAAAGACGAAAACGTTTACTGATTATTTTACTAAATGCGAAAATATTTTCTTTTGCACAAACACATTTAAAACAAAAACAAATTCTAATGTATATTAACATTAAACGTGTAGTCGGTCAATGGCTTATTTTGGTTTTAAAATATGCCTTTCAAAGGTCCAAATGTTGAACTTTAATTTAAAATTTTCTACAGTTTAAAATAGGGGCAACAAAGGGAAGCCGTGTTTGAGCCTACTTAAACCTTTGTTTTTTGTGCTGATGACAACCAAATTTTAAACGTTACTTTTAAATAGGTGCAAAAGAAAGAAAGCCGACTTTAAGCCTTATTTATTTAATAACATTAGTTGCCTAGTTTTAGGCTTCTTTAAATTTCTTAATTTATATTGCTTTTTATATTGTAAATTTTTCGAATTTCTTAAAATTCCTTTAAATTTCTGCTTAATAATTTCTGAATCATTATTATGTCTATTGTCTGCAATTGCTGCTGCCATTTGCAATTTTTGTTGTTTGCTTCTTGTTTTTTTTTTTTTGAATTTTTATTATTTTCATCATTATTTTTATTAGTATGGATTGTTAATGCTTATTATTGCTGGAATAAAATTTTTGTTGAGTTGGCACTAATATGATGTTGAAATAACAAACCGTCCTCAATATCATGAACAGCAACAGTAAGCCATAATCAACTATCCAAATGAATGGCTGACTGACTAACTGCCTAAATGACTGCTGGCTGTTTGGTTAGTTAGTGGCTGCTGCTGAAGGCTGGCAATATTAATGAAAACTAATCTCAATCTTCAAACAATATCAAAATTTCGCAGTAAATTTGGTTTAAAATCAAAGCAGACTTAAAAATAGAGCAAATTAAAGAACATTTTTTATTGCTTTTCTTGATCATTTTTATTCTTCTTTTTTTAGTAAAGAATTTGCCAAACTACTTCCAGTATTAAAAGATGATTTTTAATTAATTACTGTTAGTTCTCAAGTATCTCTTAAAAAAAAATGTAATATTGAATATTTTTTAAATCAAAAGAATTCCAAATAAATACTTGACCAAAATTCTATTGGATACACATCCTTGAATTCAAAAAAAATCAAAAAAGTTTGTTGTTAAGAAAAAAAATATGCATAAAAATAATTGCTTTTAAAAAAGACACTATCTACATTTTAAAACACAAATGAAAGTTACTGAAAACCTAAATTGTATGGTTTTTATGTGTTATTTCTTTATTATTATTTTTTAGTTGTTTTTATTTTATTTTTTCGTATAAAATTTAAATTCAATTATTGTTAGTTTTTTTTTTTATATTATTTGTTGCCAAGGTTCCTTTGTAAATATTTGCCAACATGTCATCATGTTTATGGAGAAAATACACTGCGAGAGAAAGAATAGTGTTAAATAATGAGACAGCTTTTGAAAATTATGTTTAAATATGCCCTTACGAAATAAAAAAAAAATAGCGTAAAGCGAAATTTAAATATCAGTTGATTTCAAATAAAAATTCGTTGCCTACTTTTAAGCAGCTGTAGGTTTTTAATTTGAAATTGTGGCTTAGATATCGGCATTTTTGAAAATAAACTAAAATTCTAGATCCGAGAATGCCAAGCTTTTCATATTTAAAATACAGGGAAAAACTGTTGTCAACGTTAAGGCAGCTTTTAATTTTTTAATCCGTGTGTACTTAAAATTCAAGAATTCGGTTCAATTATGCATTAAATTAGCTTTCTTCGGAAAAGAAAAATGCAGCTTCTTAAATTTCTTTAAATTGTTTAGGACATTCAAGATTTAAGATATCTTAGTTCAAGTGTTTCTTAGTCCTCAAATCTATGTTCTACTCTACTTATTTATACTAATAAAACAGGTTTGTAAATGGTTATTTAAACAAATTTTCATAGAAAATTCGTTTCACCTGTTTTACTATTTATGAATAAGAACGTACATACATACCTCTTCTTCTCGCCACTTTAACTTTTTATATTTGTATTCAAAAAAATGTGAACTTCTTTAAGGCTGTTTTTTTTCTTCACGTGTGTAGCCTAAATCCGTTCAATTTTAAAAATATTAAAATAGTGCATACAGCTAGGCTGTTTTAAATTTCCTATACTTATTGTAGGCAGAATCCAGAATTACATAGATTTCAAATACAAACTAGCAACGTAAAGAAAATTATATTCAAGTAGATATCGAGACAATAATAACTCAAATGAAGCTTAAAGCATTTCAAATTAATTGGCTAATTGGATGAAATGCGGTCCTTAGTCTAGATTGTAAACTCGTACCTTACAACTCTATCTTCAAGCCAATATGGTTCAAGGTATTTTGTAATGGGACACTGCCTCGGCTTCGAACATAGAGAATATCCAAAGGCGCCATAGAAAAATTCTTCGAATCATCGCATCCGCTTTCTCATCATTCACAAAGCCCTCAATGTGCCATCAGCAAAAACCACGATCACAAAATTTTCAATAAAATGTTTAAAAGGCTTGATTTAGAAGCAAATCCTCTAGCTTTAAATTTGTTCACAGAATTACATTAAGCTTTAATTAATTATCGTAAGTCCATATTCAAATACGGTTGTTAACATTCGCAATTTGGTACGTGAAAAAAACGAAGACTTCTACAGATGTAGTTCAGCTTCTTAGGACCGTTTTCACAACTTACCAATAGCAAAAAGTAGACTATAACTGGCCATATAAAAAGTGTTCCATTATTAAAACTTTACTTTAACCTAAAGTGAGCGATAAAGTTAATTAAGGTTCATCCTACCTGGTAGGTAAAAGTAAAGTTGTAATAATGGAACACTTTTTATACGGCCGATAAAATCCTACCTTTAGCTATCAGTAATTTGTAAAAACGGGTCCAAATAAGTTAACTATTTCCTTACAATATAAGGCTTCAGGATTTTGTTAAGTGTTAGAAACTGTTGCATACTCCAAGGATATTTTAAATGTGCTGCTTCAAAACAGGGGCAAACTACGGCATTCGATACCCATCTAAATTAGAATAGAATTTCAATAACAACTTCGATTTATATCGATTGCCGTATTTTTGCCCCAGTTTTTTGGGGCAAGATACTTAACGTCCGAGCTTTTGGCTCTGGCCTATTTCACAATTTACAAAAAAACGGTTGTCTACTTTTAGACTGTTTGAATTTTCTTATTTTTAGTATTCTAGTATTCTTTTGAATTCAAATTTAGAATTTATATAGATAGAGCTATTTTCAGTACGAGTTTAAAAAAGTCGCTAGTTAACGACAAAAAAAATTTAATTTTATTAACATTGAAGAAATTAAGGCCATATTAGCTTGACAAAATAACATTCATAAATTCACCATTCTGATTACAGTCTAGTTTAAGGATGCTTAAATTTCTTTCTATTTCAAGAAGTAGATTTTTTAAGATTTTTCTTTAAGTGTATTCACAAAATCGAAAATACAACATGCACCATATATTTTTTGTTATTTTCAATCTACTATTTGCATTATTTCGGGTACGACACAAAAAATTCTAATAAATCAAAGTCATTGTTAAGGCAAATAATAAAATGAAAACGAAAAAAAAAAAATTAAATTCAAATTTATTCTCCCCAAGTTACACAAAAATAAAGCAAGACCAAAGAATACCAAAATATTTTTAAAATTTAAAAAATGTACGCAATTTGCTTTCGAAAAGAGTCTTCAATTCAATAAAGATTTTAATGACCAAAAAAAAAAACATAAAAAAAAACTTAAATGAAAATCGAAAATTGAAACAACTTGTTGAATTTTAAGGGGATTTTTTGCCTACATTTTTTAAGACTAACAAATCTGTTTAAGCAAATTTTTAAATAAATTGATTATTGTTTCTTGTGTAGTTTGTGTTTTTTAAAAGAGCAAAAGTACCTTTTTGAGATTTATTACTTCCTCGAGTTGGTTTAGGAATTTTAAATGGATTAAGACCTAGAGTAGTGGGTTAAGGAATTCGCAATTTAAAAGGTGAAACCTATTATTTTAATTTACAACTGCGAAAACAATAAGTTAATTGGGGAGCGGCAATGAAGAAATTTTTATTTCTTAGAGGTTGAAGTAACCTTCAATTAACAAGGTTTGGATAAAGCAGTTGCAATGTCATTAAGTGATTAATTAAATGATAACTTGCTCTAGATACCAGGAACCAACCTCCTACATTCTAATATTTATAAAAAAAAGATTTCGACCATAAATCAGGTTTCAAGTTGAGATTTGTTGCAAAATTTCTTTATTGTAAACTTGAATTTATACAAGGTGACGCTAAAGTTTTTACCCGATATTCTGTGACTATAATTTTTTTAAGAAATGAAAAACTTTAATTTTGCTTTTAAATTGTGTTTGTTTGGGGTCTATTTTTTTTAAGTAGACAAATCGATATCGTCCAAGTAGCCGCCACAAGAATTAATGACCTGATTTATGACATTTTGTATCACTCTTGCCAGAACTACCGGCGGTAGTTTCCCGCATTCCTAACTGATGTGCTCTTTCAGAACTGAAAGAGTTCAGCTTTATTAACAAAGGCTTTAAGAAATCCCACGAAAATAAGTCCATAAATTTTAAAAGCCGGTCAGTGCAATTAACCAAAACAAGAGTTTAGGCGACCCAAAGATGGTGCCTTAAACAATTTCAGTTGTATGTTGTGGAGTATGCGCCGTTGCTCTCTCTTTGTGGAATTACATGTTTTCCAGTTCCAATTCGTCCAATTGTGGTATGGAAAAGTCGTTGAGCATGGCTCTCGGCGTTCAGAGTAGTTGTTTGACCCGCGACATTTTTAAAAAGATAAAACTCGATAACGCCTCCAGTGTAAACACCAAACCATGGCGTAACTTAAAGCGGGTGAATTCGCCGATTTTCGGTTTCAAATAAGCGATAATTCTGCTAAACACGTATCCACAGATTTAAAAGTTTTTGTTAAAAAGCTGTCTTCCTCATTGTCGTCGTTTTTTAGAAGTGTAGCGCTCAATTTCCTATTCACGTGTATTTTGCATCTGTTTACTTCACAAATGTCAAAGCAGAACAGTCATTTATCGCCATTTGAAAAAACTGTAGCATCTTCCAAAAGGAGGATGACTTTTGCGCAACCTTGCAGTTAATAATTGTATAAAAATAGTGTTGATATATAGCAAAACTAAGGCCCATTTTCACAACTTACCGATAGCTAAAGGAAGGATTTTATCGGCCGTATAAAAAGTGCTTCATTATTACAACTTAACTTTAGCCTACCAGATAGGATTACCCATAATTTACTTTATCGCTCACTTTAGGTTAAAGTAAAGTTTTAATAATGGAACAGTTTTTATAAGGCTGATTAAAGTCAACTTTTAGCTATCGGTAAGTTGTGAAAACGGGCCTAAAACATCTTCAAATTTATTAAAAGTTATTTTTTCCTACATCAAGTGTTTAATATTGAAAATGATCCAAATCGGGCCATTATTTTACCCGGCCCACATACAAATGTCCTCCCGAATTTAAGTTCTTGGTACGATTTTTAATGCTTTTATGAAAGGTATATAAGATTCCTAAATCAGTGAATTTTTTACGAAAGTATTGTGAATTTTATACAGGTTTCTGAAAGAAATTCTAGCACAATCTCTTTTGAAATCTTCCAGTTGCAGAACACACTTTATTGCGATCCCTAGTCTGGAGGCTCCAGATATTCTTTTATATATTTTTTTTTTATTTGGTTTTGTGGTATATAATTTGGAAACAACGTTTGCACTGACTATTTTAGTTTAATAATAACTGTATTCTATTAATTTTGCAATATATTTTCGCTCATCTTGGCTAGTGCTGGCAAAGTATTGAGTACGAAACATTTGCACTTTTCTATGCAAAATTCAGACAAAAAAGTAAACTTTTTTATATAAACGAAATTGTTTTTGGTATTTAAATTATTAGCAACGCACAATTTGAAGCTTAATCAGATAAGCCTCCTCCACAGCTATCGAACGACCTACACTTTCTGTTCCTTATAATTATAGAATGAGTTTTTTTTTTGGTACTCCACCAGCACGTTTCAAAAGGTTGGGTTAAAAACGAATAGCGAATGTCGAACCCCAAAAAAACTCGCGAAGGTAGATAAGTAAGAACGTTTCTTTAGAATTTTTCTTTTTATAAATACACTGAAATTTATTGTTGATGGAAAGCTAGTTTCTATGCGCATTTGACTGGTTACTTAGGCCAGATCATCAGGAAACATTTTTATAAAGTTTTTTTTTGTAAAAGCTTAAAATATTATACAAAAAAAAAATTGTGAAGCGAATAAGAATTATTATAAAGACTTAAAGTTTTACCTGTAACAATATCTAAGCTTAAACAAAACATCAACAATAAACAGTGAGTTTATTTATTCTTACATTCCCCTAGAAATTTGGTTAAAATATAAATCCTCTTAAACATACTTTACTTTTTATACCACAATTTCCTTGTAATTTATTCATTTATTACCACAAACAGAAACTTACAAATACAGTGTTATCTACCTAAAAGCATTCCTTCGTTTAGCGGTCAACGCCGGACGCTGTTTCCCTTGTACGGACACACTCGGTATCTGATCTTGAGAGATTCCAATGTACTTTAATTTCATCATTCTCTTCCATTGCAAAAAAAAAACTACAACTAGAAGTATTATTTTTTCAACATTCAAGTATCTCTTTTTTTAAAGCATACTTTCAGGATTTTAAGCTTATTTTTTATTTCAATTACATTTCCTTTGTATGCATGCAGCATTTCTAAAATAAAAAAAAACACACTAACAAGTTCCTAGAGAAAGTCCTTGTTCTTTGTAAAACTTTTAGCACTTTTCTAAAGTTCTGTTTTACAGCTATTGGCCAAAAAATAATAACCCTTCCTAATACTGTTGCTATAAACCGTTAATTAAACTTTTATTTCTCCAACTATCTTTCTGTTGGTTTCTTTTTGGTGTCAATAAAAAATTAAAAACTTTGTTCATCAACAGCCTTTTTTTATGAAAACTTAAATTTATAAACAATTTGTCTTTTTTCTCTTTGCAGGTAAGTTTCCCATTGAAGTCGGTTTTTTGGTTAGAAAATAAATGCAAAAAAAGTGTTTAAACCAATAGATTATCTATCATCATGATTTTATTCTGTGAATAATAAAAAATAAAACTTTAGGTGTGGTAAGTTGTTTTTTTTTTATTTACATTTTTTAATATGCCTGAAAATTTTAAACTTCAAACCTTTTTTTTGTGTTACGGAAAGAGAAGATTAAAGAAAGAGTGATAACCTTAAAAGTCAGCTTGTGGATTCTTTTCTAAATTATTGAATGAATTTGTAATAAATTAACATAATGTGTGGAAAAAATGTATGTAGAGGGCAAGTTTTTGTTTATTTTTGCTGCAAGAAAAATAAGTTTTTGCATATTTTTCAGGATTTTTACAAAAAAAAAGCTTTCTCTTTGCCCTTTTTACTGCTGAATGACCCATATGGCTTCAACATGATTTCTTTAACAAACCCTGTTTCTAGTTTCAACTGCCACTTTATTCAGAGTGAGCCCATATTGCTCGAGTTTATATATTATGATTATATATGTTGCCTTGCTCCATGTTGGGAAATTTTTTCAGGGTGTTGTCAGTGACTTCTTTACGAAAAAACAAATAAAAATAACCATTCTCCCCTTTCTGGGGCTTCTTGTCAGTGCCAATATTTAAGAGTTCTGCCAAGCTGTTTCTCCTCCCAGGAGAAAAGCTAAGGTAATTATTATTATTCATTTCCCGTAGTTTCTAGGTGGAACATAGGGCCTAAACAAACAATTTTAAATTTGGTTTGTCCAATGCCAAAGCCTTTATTTCACGCCATTAACGCCCTGCTGCAAGACCCTCAGATTCAACCAGTTTTCTCCATGTATTGGCAGGTCTTCCCTTTCTTTGGCTACCCTGTGGATTCCGGTGAAGCGTAGTTTAAGTGATTTTGTCCCTAGTGGCACCGTGTCATGTTTCGCACCCGTACAAAACAACGGATTTTAAATAAGCGTCAAAGATTTGGAGTTTGGTGTGCTAAGAGATAAATGGTGATCGGCAAATTTTTTTCAGCATTTTCATAAGTTGTTCTACCCATTGTGATGCGGTATCTTATATTTCTTGCCCCACCGTTACTGGAAATAATTCTTTCAAGGTAGCAGAAAATTAATTTGAGTGGTTTAAGTAATTTTAAACACAAGGCCTGATTTAGTTGCACACTTGCTCAAGTGCTGAAGTTTAGTCGCGAAATAGGATTGTCTGTGTGCCAGAATACATGTGGCATTAGTGTGTCCCAAAAAAAAATATTATGTTATGCCCCACCGTTTTTTGAAAGCTTATAGGGTAAAGTATTTTTGTGATTTTTTTCAGATTTTCGGAAGAGGTTTAGAGGTCGCTAAAATCGAATTTAACCCAAAAATCAGGGTTTCTCGACTTTTTTGAATTTCTGTCATTACTCGGCCCATTAGCACGATTTTCTTTGTTACTAAGTCAATTTTTTTAAAGAAAACTTCTCAAACTTTACTTCTCTGTGCAGATATTATTAGGTTCGGTTATTTTTTTGCTCATTTGGGTCCCCTTAGTGACATTTTTTTTGTAAATTTAGCATAAATTTGAAAAATAATGCTTTTTAACTTTTAAAGTTATATTGCACTTAAAAAAACTAATGATTCAGTTTAAAAGATATGCAAATTTTGATTCATTTAAAAAAAAATAATTGAATTTGCTCTTACTGTTCCAAAGTTATACCCTTTTTAAGTTTTGTACCCATTTTGTGAAAATAAAAATACCCAAAAAAAAAAGAAAATAAAAAACTATTTTTTTTTAGCTTCCAATTATTTATTAGAGCTTTTACGATGAAACTCTATGCTCTGCAATAAATTCTGAAAGTCTGTTTCAGAGGTTGTTAGATTAATGTAAGTATTAGCCAAGGTTACGCCGCACGGTGCTTTGTCCCATAGACAAAAATCAAAAAAAAATTTTAGTCTCAAAATGTGATAAAAGATATATTGATCGATAGATAACAACACAACTCATAAAAATTTTTTGGAATTGATTTCGTGTGACTCTCCTAGACTCCGCCAGAGGTCGCTAAATTCAGTCAAATTTAAGAAAGAATTAATGAATAAAAAAATGAATTGAATTGCTTCAAGAAAATAACTCTCAAAAATTCATTTTTTTTAAAAAATAAACAATATTCGGGAGAAAGAACTTTTTAACGAATCTTAACCTCATAACATTATTTTGTTCTGGCGGGTCCATGATTGCCCATGGGTCCCAAATAGATTACACTCTAGGAAATTTGTTTTTAAATACTATACTATAGGGTATCACATGGTCGGGTTTGACTGATTATACTTTCTTACTTGTTATTTTTGCAAGAGCATTTGAAGATTTTTTAACTCATTTTTCATTTAATGATGTTTTTGTATTTTTCACATTAAAAATCCGATTCTACCAAAATTCGGCACACATACATCTCTAACAAATATCAATTTCCATACCAAATACATACAAATTATTACGATTGGATAATTTTTGTAGCTACTATAGCATTTTTAAGAAAAAGGATATATGGCAGGACCTTGAGTCCTTGTTCAGATTTAAGTGAAAATTTGCACACACGTTGCTAGTTGTGTGTGTATTAGCATGCCCATTTTTTTGTAGTTTTGTGGGCATTATTGAAGCTAAAATTACATTTTTCCATTTCAGGACACATGGGAGGTAGGCGTGTCCTTGGACCGATTTCTCCAAAAATTCATATTTTTTTTAATTAAGCTATTTTATGCTAGTGTACCAAATTTCAAAAATTTCTGACAACTCCTTCTATTTATGTCCCTTCGTTATATGGGGACAAAGCACTGTGCGCCGCGTTCTGCGACATCATTTACGACGTGCAATTGCTTAACTTTGTTCTTTGCTTCATTAATTGATTTGTTTGTATGCCATTTTTCTGGATATGTTTGTAAAAAATCAACAGAAATGTTGCTGGCTTCAAAAAAGGCTAGGCTGGCTTCGGATATAAAATCTTGAATATGTTTGTTTTGAAGGATGTTTTCTGATAATTCAGCTTTTACTAATTCTTTGCCGTTACTTGGTGCGTGTAGATTTTGGACCATTATACGCAAAGTTTTGGTGTCGATACGTTCATCAAAAAACGCTAAGGCAGCCAACTTACCGGATAGGTACCACTGATGCTGCAGAAAAGTTTTCAACGTGGCGCGTTTGATTGATTCGTTTAAACTTTTGTAGTCATCCAATTACTTCAATAAGCTTAAATCATTGAGAGGAGCGTAACTAGGGCATTGGCATAGGTCCCACTTTTTTAAGTATATTCTTAAAATAAATGAATTAAATTCAAGCAAGGCGTCAATTTTTGAAGCGTTTATGGTTTTGAAAAATGCATATTTTTAAAGAATATATAATTTTCATCATCCAGCGTGCCCGATTAATGGCTTCAGGAGCTTTTATTGTCGGAAGGGGCTCAGATGTATCACCCAAAAATATAAGGCTCAGTTAAAGCAGTTCTTTGTAATCTTCTCTTGGGTGCATTTCCCGAAGTTGCGCTTTTATACAAATTTTTAAATCTTCGCGTATATATTTCGGGATAATTTTTTTAACAATTTTGTGGTTTATGAAATCGGAAATTTTGTCCTTGTCAATGGATTCCCAAGTTTGCTGAAGAGTGGAGAAAACTTTGATTTGTGGTGATGTAGGGTGTTCTTCAATACCAAGTTCCTTAAACGCTGATTCTGCAACAAGCTCCAAAATATGATGACTGCATGCTAAAAATATAAGGTCTTTGTTTAGTTTTTGCCAAAGTAAAACACATGCCCCAATTTGACATCCTGTATTGAAACTTGTTGTGTATGCACACATAAATTTAATATTTTCAGTTAAGTTCCAGGTTTTAACCAATTAAAACACTGCCTCGGCTTGGTCTTCTCCCCTTCAGGATGGAAGTGGCACTACTCCCAGAAGCTTAGTGTCGAAATTTCCGGTTAAAAATTCAGTTAAAAACCGGTCTACATTTAATTTTTACTAGAAAAATTCAACTCCAGAATTCAGATTTTCAGAATTTATTGCAGAGCATAGAGCTTCATCGTAAAAGCTCTAATAAATAATTGAAAGCTAAAAAAATAGTTTTTTATTTTCTTTTTTTTTGGGTATTTTTATTTTCACAAAATGGGTACACAACTTAAAAAGGATATAACTTTGGAACAGTAAGAGCAAATTCAAGTATTTTTTTTTTAATGAATCCAAATTTATCTATCTTTTAAACTGAATCATTAGTTTTTTTAAATTCAATATAAATTTTAAAAGTTAAGGAGCATTATTTTTCCAATTTATACTTAATTTACAAAAAAATGTCACTAAGGGGACCCAAATGAGCAAAAAAATAAGCGAACCTTATAATATCTGCACAAAGAAGTAAAGTTTGAGAAGTTTTCTTTAAAAAAATCGATTTAGTAGCAAAGAAAATCGTGCTTATGAGCCGAGTAATGACAATAATTCAAAAAAAGTCGAGAAAACTCGATTTTTGGGTTAAATTCGATTTTAGCGACCTCTAAACCTCTTCCGAAAAACCTGAAAAAATCACAAAAATACTTTACTCCGAAAGCTTTCTAAAAATGCTGGGGTACCTATAAAAATCTTAAAAAAAAATTTTTTTGTGACACACTAATGTGGCATCTGCATAATCTAGGTCTCCAAGTATATCTTTGAGGCCCCATGTAATGCCAATTTTGTTGAACAAAAAATCGTCAAATCTGATCATCAGATTTTGTTCTCTCCTTTTTGTAGGGAGCAGGGTTGTCAGATTTTTTTGAGCTCCATCGCCAAACCGGATGTCAGAAATCGCCAAAAATCGCCAAACGTCAATTTTGTTTAGTTTTTGTAACATTTTTTTTAAATCAAATTTTTTTTAATTAAATTTAGCATACAAAAAAGCTAGGATAATATTTCAGTAAAAAATCGCCAAAAACGGAGAAAAAATACAAAAAAGTCGCCGAACCTAAATTTTGTTTAGTTTTTGTAATTTTTTTTTAAATAACATAAAATGGAGATCATTTATTCAGTTAAAAAAAAAAACTAAAATAAGCTACACAAGTCTATAAGATCGTACCATCAGCATCGTCGATGTTATTACTAGTATTTTGACCTGCATACATACTATTAGAAAAATTAATAGCGACTCAATATAAAATTCACCTAAAATTATAACAAAACAAAAATCATGTGACAAAATTTCCTAGATAAGTAATGATAACGAAAAAATGACAAACTGTTAAAAGAAATCACTGAAAAAATATATATAAATAGTTAAAATAGCCAAGTAAACCGCCAGTTATAGTAAAAATCGCCATTTATGTCGCCAGTCGCCAAATGGAAAATACTACCGCCAAACACGTTTCAAGATCGCCACGTTTGGCGAGAAATCGCCATATCTGACAGCCCTACTAGGGAGTGCAATCGTTCACTGAGGTCTTTTTACAAGGACCTTGGCGCTATCTATTTTTCGTTTGGACCAAAAAACATACGTTCACTGTCAGTGTTAGCTTTTCCAACCCAGGTTAATAGAAATAAATCCTTTTTTAGTGTTTTCTTTTCAAATTTCCTTTTGGCCTTAACGTTTCTGGCTCATTATAAATGTTAGACCCCTGAAAAGCAAATAGTTACTCACTTGTTGTATATTGAAATTAATTTTTTTTTTACATTTAAGAAGCAAACAATTTGGGCCCCCTAAATAAATCTAACGATAGTAAAATAATACAACACGACCTAGAGGTTGGATAGTCATAAAAGTTCATTGGCTTAATGTGAATGTTTGCAAGACGATGTTAAGGGGGAATCTCTTTTTATTTCTTTTTTTTTTTTATTAAATACTCGTGTTTTACTTTCAAGTGTCAAGATTTAAACACAAAGTGTCCAAAATTACTATGAAAGTTACTTCCCTGTAGATTATTAGAGTTAATACTGTAAACAAAACATTTGTTGATTTTTTAAACACCCACCTTTTTCTTTAATCTTTGAAAGCTTCTTACATTTTTAGGTTTTTCTTATGACCCAGTGGCGTATTTTTAATGTTGTAAATTTAATTTTTGTTGTAAGACTTTGTTTTCACGCTAAGATTTTTTAAATCGCCTTTTGAGATTAATTTTTATTAATAATTTGACCTTTAAACATTTGATTGTTTTTAGAATAAATATTTTTTTTTAAAGGAAATAAATGTATGGAAACTATTATTATTATCTTGGGAATTAAAATCATTTATGTTTCAAAACCATTATCTCTCTAATCAATTCGGGGTCAGTATTGTAAGTGCAGCTTAATAATCACTTGATTGGGCTTAGACTTTAATGCAGTTTAAAATGGTTGATAATACTTGAGTTCGAAAATGTTTAAATAAAATTAAAAAAAAAATTATTAAAGAAAAATCACAGTTTAGACGTTCAAAAAACAAACCTTTTTAAAAATTATTTTACAAAAATGGTGCCGTTTCATTCACCATTTAGTCGAAAGTATGGTATGTAATTGCTTTAGATATTTTCAAGGCGTTTGACAGAGGATGGCATGGTGCACTCTTGTCAAAACTTGTTGCTTTTGGTGTTGGTGATAATTTTCTCTCGATTTATATCAGGCTTTCTCAAAGATCGCTCTAAATGGGGTTTCATCGAACGAGTTCAAGATTCATTCAGCGGTGCCGCAAGGCTCCGTTCTTTCTCATACCCTGTTTCTTATTTTTTCTAAATTCCCTCCTATGTCAAACTTTCAGCCCAATCTATTTCTTTGCAGATAACAGCAATCTTTGCTGTCCGAATTAATTTGATTATAGACCAAGCGTATCCGACATTGGTGTTATGAATCATAACATGAATGATACGCTTGGCCGATACCTTGACATAATCTCGGTATGGGGTGAGAATAGAGTCAATTTTAATGCCCGAAAGACCCAACGTTACATGCTGACGCAAAACCGCGCAACAGATCGGTATATAAGTATGGGTGGTGTAGTTGTTGAGGACTCAGAACGTCTTGATGTTTAGGCATGAATATACAATATGGTGTCCGATGAACGAAACATATATTCAAGGTGCAGAAGAAAGCGTTCCAGGGGCTCGGTTTTTTAAAACGGTGTAAGGTATACTTCACTCCATCTGATCTCCTTACTATTTATACCACCTATATCCGACCGAGAATTGAATACAACTATCATGTGTGGGCCAGTGCTTCAAAGTCTATTATGAAGCTTCTCGACCGCATGCAGTAAAGAGAGAAGGTTCTCATTGGTGGCAGTTTTGTATCCAATTCTATTGACTCCCTTTAGCACCTTCGCAATGTGGGTTGTATTTGCCTGGTTTATCGTTACAACAATGGGGTGTCTTCTTAGAGCTGCAAAACTATCGATAGTCGGCCCAATCGATAGTTTCGATAGTTAGCTTTTAAACTATCGATAATATCGATAGTATCGAAAAGTTTCTATGTGCCACTTCTGTGGACACGGTGGTCAATGAAGGTGGTAAAAAATTAAAAAGGTTTAAAACTTCATAAGCTGAAAACGTTTTTCAGGTATAAAGACCAGCATATTCGTTTTAAATTTCAGTGTCATCTATAGTTTATAATTAATATAAACTTTATATAGATGTAGAGACGGTTAATTGTCATCAGGGTTGTCCATTTTTTTCACCTTCGACGTCAAAATATTCAACTTAAGTCTAGAAATTAAAAAGGTTATTTCGTAACCCTTGCGTTGATAATTTATTTATGTAAAATTTTTTGAATTTTCAAAAATTTTTATAAAAATTTTCAAGGATGTAGATTAATTTCTTTTACAAAATAACCCCATTAATTTTTTTAAGACTTTTCGTAAAGAAAAAAAGACAAACAGGTAAAATAATTGCCACATTTATCGAAAAAACAAAACTTCTAAGAATCCTGGTTGCAGGTTTAACATTATTTTAATATGCAAATTAGTACACAATTCTGTGGCAGTAAGGAAAATGTGCTATTTCTATCTATTTTTTAAGTTTTAAAGGTGATTTTTGAAAATGTACTAATATTCCAAAATATTCTTCACTTATCTGCGGTTAAATGTTTTTTTATATTTTTTGTTTCTAAACATTCCTTATGTCACAGATCGGAAGTAAACCTAAGTTTTTAATCCAAATATTATTACACATTGAAAAAAGATATGCACATCTGTATGTAATTTTGATTGTGAAGATCTCAAGGGTGCAATTATTTCTAGTTGTTGTTGCATGTACTTTTGAACATGAAGATAAAAAAAAACTCAAATTTAGGTTACATTTTCCTTTTTCCCAAAGAACAAGAAAAGTTTATGCACTGCTTAAAACTTGCATCGAATGAGTTGTTAAAAATGTTTCGTTGACAACATTTAATCAACTTTGCAGTTACTTTTAAAATTTTCCGATAGTATCGATAGTGATAAAAACTATCGATAGTCCGCCAAAAATAAAACTATCGATAGTACTACCAAAACCCGTACGTTTGTTTCTAATACACGTTTTTCCCATTCTTTTGTGGTCGATTGGCTGGTGAATCGTAAAACGCATTACAGGGAAAACACGTTTTTTTTTTGCAGGACTGTTCGTATGTGGAATAACCTTCCTGCTAAGTTCACAAGCAATAATCTCTCTTTACTCCTTCCCATAACTTATTTTTCTAGTTTCAACACAATGCAATGCATTAGTAGGGTTTCCCTGAGTGATGGTACCAACAAAAAAAAAAAAATTTTACAGTTGAAAAACGAAACTTAAGATCTACATAAATTTCAACAAAAAAATGTTTCCAAAGTTTTTTTTTGGGAATCTGAAAATTAATTAACAAGGTTTCGTTTAAATGTGCTAAATTCCCATTCATACTATTGATAAACTGAAATTTATTGTCTATGCACATTACACTGGTTGCTTAGGTCAGATCATCAGGAAACTTCATCTTAAGGTTTTAGAAAAACTAAATTTATTAAACAAAGAAAACTGTTAAGCGAATAAGAATTATAAACCCCAATTTTAACTGTAACAATATCAAGGCTTAAAAAACAACAACAATAAACAGTATTTTCTTACAGTCCCGACTACAATTGGTTGATTTTTTGTCAAGTCTAAATGTAGTGGGTAAAGAAAAAATCAAAATAAAAAAAAGTTATTTTATTTTGCCAGTTCAGTTTTATTTACATTGCCACTTGCTTATTAATTTTCAAAAAAATTGTTTTTTGATATTTTTCAAGTTATTTCCAAATTTACTTTGATTTTGAATTTTTGGAAAGTCGACTTTCTGAAACCAACAAACTGAGACCAAACCATTGAAAATACCCTTTTAAAACTTACAAACTTTAAAGCAATTTTTTTAGTTAAGAACAGTACTAAACCAATTTTCAGCAAAAACCAACAGCTTTTAAGCAGCCAACTTCACAGCAAAGCGTTGACGCGGCTCATCATCACCGATGATCTTTGACTCAAAATTATAGAGATATGCTATTTGTTTATAATTTTCGTTTTACTTGCTCATGATGAAACCTTAGGTGGATATCGTTTTATCGGATTAGACTTCATAACGAATATAGGACTCATTATTCATCAGTATATAAGGAATCTGTGTAAACGCAAAGTATAACAACGTATCGTCGTCGCTTAGAACTTAGTGACAGCAGTTTCAGCTGGATTTTTATACCCCCATAATTTGTAAATTTAACGCGAATGTTAAAGCGGTTTCTGTCTAATTATCTTTAATTTCAATTAATACAATTAACTACAGGCCATTAACGTTTATGTTTATTAATAATAAAAAAACCAATTACCGTTTCTAAAAATTGTTTAATTTTACAACTTATTGTTTTAGTTTTATTGTTATTTGTGTAACCGATTTAACCATAAATAAATTTCTATTTATTTGCAATAGAAATTGTTTTGAATTTACATTAAATTGTTAATTAAAAACATTCATGCAACATTTAATAACAAGTAGTTAACTTTTTTATTGTAGTAATAAAAATAGATATGAAGTTTTTACTATTGATTTAATTTTTGTGATTAATATGGATCAAAAAGAAAATATAAAATAAATTAGATATTTATACTTTAATTATATTATCAAGTCATAAAAGTTGAATAATGTATTGTTTTTTTTTTAATATTAGAAGTGCAAACAAGTTACCGACGTCATTATTTGCAATCAGTTTTTGATGCCGAAAATGAAATACAAATAATAGATCCTATTTTTTTCTTTTTTTTATTATACAAATTAAAACTTCCTTAGTATTTCTTTGCACATAATTTAAAGCAGATAGCTTCATCTTAATTTTAATGTTTCGGCTGTTTTCGAGAAGCACTGACTATTATTTTGCTGGCATAAAGGGATTTCTTAGAGTAGGCAGATGTTAAGTGTCCTCCCTTTCTTTACCCACAACGTATCCAAGATATTTAACTTTGTTCAAAGCAAAAAGACTCTTTAACATTTAACGTTACAACCATGTCCATTAGTCGTCACAACGTTTGCTGGGCGTTACACAGTTTAAACGGCATTCTTTTAAGCTGTTACAATGGCCGACTAGGGACTGAGAAAGATGTCTTTTGTTTTGAACTCACCTGCAGTTTTCTTTCCCAAAACGCATCCTTCAAATCAATTTTTGAAAAGCAAGAAGTCCGTCTATGTTCGGTATGGAAAGCGACTTTTATAGTCACTGAATTCAATTTTCTACTGTCAACGCACATACGTATTTTAACTGGTTTAACAATTACGACCACAGAGTTCTGTGTGCCTCTTCTATCGCCCCATGTGACATCAATCTATCCAATATCGGATAATACGTTTTTTTAATGGGTTTTGCATTCCCAGTATCGAAACAATACTCCACAAGTGTGGTACATCCCGAACCCTTAACATCAAAATTCGAAAACGATTCAATAACATTGTCTAGTCATTGTCTCTGCTCAGCAGTAACTGCAAGTTTGTCCGGATCTGTCTCTATATGATCAATCTCTCCAATAACCGGTATCGAATTCCAGGTCCAAATCCAGTCCAAAAATCAAACCCACAAATAGGTTCCTGTTTTATCAACGGCACAATCAAAAATTCAATTCATTTCGATCGTCCCTGAAATCTTATATCCAATTTAACTGTTCCTACAATGTCCTGGTTTTTGTCTGTCTGCAGTCCTGATATTGTCAAAACATTTCCTAAATTCCTTTAAATTTTGCACTTTGTTCGCCAATAATTTGATTTGATCCAATTGCACTCTTGTTTGCACCGCTATCTAAAAGTGCTAAATACATTTGATCGATTATCCTCAAGCTGATGTATGGTCTGTTATCTAGCTCCTGGCTAATTACAGGTGAAATAACATAAGTTCTAAAATACTTAAGTTATAGTAATCACGTATCCGTTTCGAAGATCTTATTTTCCGTTTAAATGGGCCAAAAATGCTCTCGCGCATCTTCTCATACTCCCTTAGGCGAATATGATATGGTCTTTGCAAAGGATGTATATTATTTTTATTTAGTAAGTTTTGTTTTGTTGTCTTATCATCAGAGTTGTTCATAGTGTAGATATCGGATGTCTGCTCTACTTGTTACGGACATCCCGCAACAAGTTTCCCGATCTATCTGTTTTCTAACTACAGCTGGGACTTGTAGGCTTATATACACCCTTCATGCCACAGCCATAACATAAAAAATGTATGCACAAATAAATTAATAACAATGTAAACAAACAATGGCAACTATTGCCGTCGCCGTCGCCGTCGCCGTCTTCCATCGCACCGTACCGCAAATATTGTGTTTAGACTCTATATCTAAATCAGAGGTCGGCATTCTCTCCATTCCACGGAACGCGTGCTGGGGCAACAAAATTTTGTTTCCATTGTCGGCGCGAAATTCTTTATCAGTTTTCGTTGTTTCTCTTATGGCCGTTTTCTCATTACACGATTATCTTTTGCCACAACGAAAATCTGCACATTAAAGAAATTTAGTTTTCTCAATGTCTAATTTGCTTATATTTTGTTGCAAAGCTAGCCAGCACTCATCTGCCAATTATTTATTTTCCTTTTTTTTTTTGTTGTACAGATAAATTCAATCAGCTGACGCCCAACTTTTACATGTATTTTGAGAGGTGTTGCCAGCTGAAAACAATGTTTTTGTTGGTATGTTGAGAAACCCAAAATCGATAACGGACAGTTTATCGCTCTAATAAATTTTTGTTGACATTAGGTAACACGCCGTCCAGACTTTCCATTTTTATGTTTGCTCAAGAACAAAACGATCGCAGAATTAGCGACGTACAATTGTTTATGTTCTCCTATGCGGAGAAAACGTATGGCAAGAAAAACTCTATAAAAAGCAACAACAACAATCAATATGGCGTTTATTTATATGGCAATACTGCAGTGATGTTAGACATAGTTGTGCAAACAATTGTTTTAACAACGCTGTTTAAACAAGAACAAAACACCGACAACAGCAGTCTTCACTATCCAAATTCATTTGTGCACAAGAAATTGTTTGTTGTTTTAACATAGCGATGTCTAATATAGACGGCCTGTAACAGACAGATTATCGATACATTGAGAAAATGGCCATTAAATAAATATTCTAGTATTTGTGTGTATTGTTCATCACAGTTTTTTGCCATGTTATGGAATTTAAACAGAATCGGTTCGTGGTTTGGAACTACAACTACACCGACCTGTTTAATTTAAGATAAGGTTGAATTTAAAAATAATGCTAAATGGTAGGCTCAAGTAATTAAAAAAAAAAGTTTTTTTTTTTAATTTAATTCTAACTTTGTTTTATTTACTTATTAATTATTACCTTCATGTTTTTATTGTTTTTAAATATAATATTATTTGCAATTTTTAAATTTATTCAAGTTTGAAATTGAAACTGTATCGACCCTTCCAAAATTTATTATTCCACCCTCTTCATGTAAACAGGCGTGGCGGCGTATTCACTGTTTTATGCAAATGAAATTAATTGGAAGTTAAAACCATATAATTCCCAGTTTAAAGAGGATTAAAAGTGCATTTAAATCACTTGTTTTAATTTTATACAGGAAAAATTTTAAACACATTTTTTCCAACAACAAAAAATAACATGAGATAATAAAAAACAACATAAAGTTCAAATGTTGTTTTGGTTATTGTTGAAAAAAACAATAGATTTTGTAAGGGGATGGATGCGTAAACTTAATTCAAAATTTATGTTAAAAAAAAAAACAGATCATTATCAAGCATAAAACTTTCAACAATGAAAACAGTATTTTTTATGATTTACAACTTTATTGTAAACAATAATTATTTTTAAATATTATGTGATGATATTATTGTTTAATTTTTTGTTTAAGTTTATTAAATAAAGAGTTGTTTTATTTTACAATATTCAACCAAATAAAGCGTGTCCCAAAATTAATGCAAATTAAAATTTGCCGCTGAGAGTTAAAAGCAGCAATTTAAGAACTATTTGTTATTTTAAAGAACTAAAATAAATTAGTAGTAATTTTTTTCCTTCAAAAATATTATAAAAACTTAGATTCTAGCAAAGACTTAGATTTTAAAGTAATAAAAAAAAATCTCCTTTATCTACAATTTATTTTTTTTATTACTCAGCCAGCATATACAAAACCATATTTTGCTATAAATTTAGCTGTTTTTAGCCTTAAAGAGTTGGCATCATTGGCTAAAGGGGCAAACAAAGGTTGTTATAATTGAATAATATAGGGCGAATTCCAAAACATCAGTCGCCTTTTTAAATGCATTCTACAGTGCAACAGTGTAGAATTTTACAATGATAGCTGTCCCAATGTGCACCAAAAAGTTATTAATGTGTAGATAATAAGCAAACTGTGGATCTTTAAACTTGATGCTACATTTTTTACTTTGACTGCAAATTATTATGATATTTTGGAACTGAGCCATAATAGAAATAATTAAAAATTTAATTTGTTTTTTACTTCTCGAGCAAAATCACTCCAAACAATGAAGCCACTTTCACCTTGATTGTTGGTATTTTTAAATCTCCAAAATTGTAGTGTTTGGAATCCGGAGAGCAAACATTTAATAATTGAAAAACGAACGAATTCCCATCGTATTACTGTTTTATGCTGATTTCGTGCTGGAGGTAGGATTTCTTCCCGGACTTTTTTCCGGTTACCACACAAATTGATTTCTAAAGACACTTAAAGACGATTTTGCATGTTCAAAATACTCTTTTAACGCCATAAAAAGTTTTAACTTTTGCATCCAATCATTATTCGCGATTAATGAATCCATCATTACGACAACCTGAAACGAAGAAAATCGTATATGAAGCCCGGTTAAATGGGCGGTTGGATCGCACCCCGAGAATATTTATTTAGTGGGAAAATAGAATGCCAAAATCGAAATTGATCGATGCAGAACGCTTTTACTAGAAACGCTTCACTTCATAGCAGACCTAATTGGTTCTTGCTCTTAAAATATTTGCATTTCCATACACTTAAAAGAAAAATCAATCCATCCGTACTCAAATCAAGCCGAAACGGATTTCCTTTAATTCTTCAATGCTTGATTCAAGTACGGATAACTTAAGTGCCCCGTACTTAAAAGTTGGAAATTAATCTCAAACTGTGCTTGATTGAAGAATTTCTAAGTTGATTTAATCCCGAGTACTTGAAATAATCCGAAAATGAGATTGATTTGATTGATTCTAACCTAAACCCTTCCAAGCGGTAAAATAAGGAATTGATTATATAAATAACTTAAAAAAAATATATTATTTCCGAAAGAATAATAATGCATTCATTGGAATCGAAAAGGTAGAGAGAGAGAGAAGGAATAATAATATGCTTAAGTTGGCTTAAGCAAATGTGCGAATATATGTAAATCACATGAACTTATTGAACTTAAGGAAACTTTTTGTTAAGTTTTATAAAACTGTCATTTGGTTAATCAAAGTGCGAAACAGATCGCACATTCCGTACGGAATCAAATTTTTTTGATTTTGTTTTTTTAATACATTTGAGAGACTTTCTGTTGGATTGGGCAGTAGGTTAAGCACGGCTAGGCATATTATGGTAGGGCCTATACCGGTTTCGCATGTTTGTTTCACTTTTCATTTATTCCCCCTTTGTTTACAGAAGAACTCACAAATATGAACACACCAGCAGCATGCCAGATATGATTTTCGTAATCGTTCTACTCTCAAAATTTTATCAGACGTATTCATAAAAATTTTAACCAGCATATTAAAACTGTTTTAAGCAAAGTTTGTAAAAACTGTATTCATAAGCGAATATTAAGTTTAAAACCCCTGTTTTAAACCTTGTGTTAATAAAGGAATTTTAAAATTGGTACGATTCTGGTTTAAACATATTTTAAAATGTCATTTTTGCTGTTTGTTGTTAGTCATTTTGAAAATTTTTGACAAAAATAATAATAACTAATGCATATATTTTTCAATTTCACAAATAAAAGCACAAAAAAATATTAATTGAATGAAATAAACTAGTGATGTGTAAACGATCAAAACAAATACAATAAAACTCGTTATTTAAATACTTTTTTCATCAGCAATAACAACATCATCTAAATTACACTCTTATTAAATATTTGTTGGAACCTCTTTTTGAAATAATAGAAATATTATCATTCAATTTTTAATTTATATATTAAAATAATATCAGCAATGTATGAATAAATAATCGCTTTTTGGCATCATTACGAATCAAGTGGCAAATAAAAGAGATAGTGTTGTCATCATCTAATTAAAAAAACGTTTATTAGTTAAAATGCTGATTATGAATACGAATTTTTACCGAAGCATTTTTAGTCTTTAAATGTTTTTTAAGTAATTTGTTTTTAGAACCTGAATTAAAATAAATAATGATAACAAATAGGAATCGGGAATTTTTGCTTCTTATTTTACTTTTAAAACGTGATAATAATGTTTGTTTTTCACTTTTGTATTGTTGTTGTTGTTTCTATACAAAACAACCCAATCGTCTTTTACCTATTTTTATTGTGTTGTTGTTGTTGTTTCTACAATGAACTTTAACAAACAAACTCGTATTCACGCTCAAACAATGCAGAGTTCTCCGTTTTGGGGGTTTTTTTTTCTTAAATAGGGAATCTTTTTTTTTTTGTGGGGATGCAAATTTTGAAAAATTTCCAGGATATTTTTTTTAAAGAGAAAAATTACTTTTTCGCTGCCCACTTTTGGGAATAACAAGCTATTATTAATGTTATTTGTGCAAAGGCAAGACCGATTTGTTCACGATGTGGGTACAAACTTAAGGCTGGTGGTTTGAAACCTTTTCAAGAGATTGCTGCAGTAGTTTTCAATATGCTTTCTGTACCAACAAGTAAAGCTTGTGTTGAACGATTCTGTTCTATAATGACTACAGCCAAAGCCAAAAATAAATACACACTTTTAAAATAATTCAGTTTGTTGTGACAAATTTATTCCAACTTCACAAATAATTACAATACATATATAATATATATACATGATGAATCAGAAGATTTTCAATCTAAACTCAAAGTACAAACAAAATCAGTCTTAGTAATAAAGCACAAATGGATATAATTTAATAAATTAATGTAGGCATATTTTTCTTTGACATATGTACTTTTATTTTATTTTTGGGGATAAGAAAACAGATATTTTGGGTGATGAAAAATCGAAAATTGGGGATAAGGTTTATAACAAAACCGGAAACCCTGATAAAATGCAATGCTGAGAGAAAGGGCCAAAAAGTTCTCTGAGAATAATACGCAAACTTTTTATTTTTAATTATTACTTGCATTCTACCCTTCACCACATATAAAAATAAAATTTCATTTGTCAAAACTAACAAATATCTTCGAACGCTGCTTGTGACGCTTACAAAAGTTCATCGCCTCAATGCATGCTATGCTTTTGAGCATGTAACCTTTTTTTTACAACAAACAAAGTTTATACTTAACTGAAAGCTGCATAGACAGCGAGAAGACGTGTAATGCGTGGTTTGGACCTCCAGCCTTAGAGTGGCACCAAACACGGAAAGTTCAAGCTTTTTTTCACATGATTTAAGAATGTTATAGTTATTTTAAGAAATTCCGGGATTGGTTTTCAAAAGTAATCACATTTTGGATTGTTTTAATTTTTTTTGTTTTGTGTTATTCGTACTTCAATTTTTATTTACGACTCATACTAAAAGTAAGCGTTAAATACTTCAATTTAGTACTAGTTTTTTCTTTCAAAAGGAAGAAGTCAAAACTAATTTTTTTATGCGTACTTTGACGAAATTTATATTCTACCAATGATTCACAATAAACTGAAAAAAATATCTCGAATATTTAGGGAGTTTTAAAAATATTTATTTACGGGAATTTTTTTTATCCAAAACTTTTACCCTTTGTCAACGAATTTCAGCCATATTTAATAAAAATGGTCGTGGAAACCTTCCGTGGGGGCGATTTGCCCAATGTTTTTTTTTATACAAATTATTTTATCTTTTGACCTCATTTTCTATTGAATTCAAATCTTGCGTTAATTTTGGGACACCTTTTACATACAATTAAAATAATAATAAAAAAAAAACAATGTGTTTGTCTGTCTGGGTTTTGAGTCGGAACATATTTTAAGAGACGGATGAATGAATAAATAAATTGATGCTTGAGTTGCTCGATTTAAGTTTAAAGAGTTCGACTGCAGGTTGATTGTGCAAAATTGTTTTAAAAGCTTTAAAATGAATGAACTTTTGAATAAATGCTGCATTTTTTTTTTTTTTTGTAAATATTATCTTTACTCTATTGTATTTAATTTTATGTTATTAAAAAAGTATTTTCTTTTGTTATTTGCAATATTATGCAACTTTTATTTTAATTCCATTTTATAAGAAAAAAATTTAAAACAACACATTTAATTGTTAAATTAAATTCATAAGAAAATATTTTAAAACAAGAAATGAAAGTTAATATCTATGAAACAATTTGATGATTATACGCTATCAAATGTGCATACAAATATTCGTATTTAACTAAGGAAAATACTTTTTAACAATGTCTTGGAATTCGAAAATTTCATGCAAATTGTATTTCCTTTATTAAATAAAGAACTACCTTAATGTATAAAGTAAATACTCCGTAAAGTATGCATGTGTATGAAATAACTTGAATGCGAGAAAATTTTTGTCGAACTGTGTTTTAAGGTATAATTTTTGTTGTCAGTTAGTCATGAACGTAGAAAACTGATATTAAGCAATGAGGCTCATTTCTGGATGAATTGAAATTTGAGACGATACCAATCCATATGATATCCAAGGGCGTTAAAAGCAACCCGAAAAATCAATGTTTGGGGTGGATTTTGAAATGGCGGCCTAACTTGAGAACAACGATAGCAATAAAATTTGATTACGTTCTTTTGGGCTGGTTTGGATGACATGGACTCCAACCACATGTGGCCATGGAGGTGGTGCTAATAAGACATTCTGCACAAGCGATTTGAAGACATGGTCCTATAATGTAGAGTTACTGTGAACTGCCCACCATGATTGTGTGGTTTTACCTTGTAAGAGCTTTTTTGTGGGGTTTTCTAAACTTGCACGTCTATGCAAATAAGCCACAAACCACAACAGAGCCCTTACAGATTTGCCGTTCATTGAAGCCACAGCGGGCATTTGCACGATACATTCCATACATAATACAATGTCAGGACTCTTAAACGAATAAAAAAAGACGATCATATACAGGGTCCGCCAAATAACTTTTTTTTTTGAAAATGCTATAAAAAAAACTACTGAATATTTGCTCAAATTTCTTTTTCTATTTGAAAGTACAATTCTTCCGGTTAATAATGGAAAATAATTTCATTCAAATGGCTGCCTCGGCTGGCCAAGCAGTAGTCTACACGATCGGTCCAATTTTTAAGCGCATTATCGATTGTGTGCAGCTGTATTTCACCATGGGCTTCACGAACATGGTCCTTTAAATCGTCAATTGTCTCTAGCTTGTCGGCGTAACACTTGTCTTTGACGGCACCCCACAAATAATAGTAAAACGGTGTCAAATCGCAGCTCCGAGGTGGCCAAACGACATCAGCTCTACGGCTGATAATGCGATCTTCAAAAACAGGGCGCAAAATATCGAATGTAGCTTCGGCTGTGTGGCACGTAGAGCCGTCCTCTTGAAACCAATTGTTGCCAATATCCTCCTCTTCAATTTTTGTGAACAAAAATTCGTTCAACATGGCCCGATAACGATCGCCATTGACTGTAACGGCCACTCCTTGCTCATTTTCGAAGAAAAATGGCCCAATTATACCTCTGGACCAAAATCCGCACCAAACTGACTCGTTTTGGGTGCAACGGCATTTCAATGTATGCGGGTTTTCTGTGCCCCAAATACGACAATTTTGCTTGTTTACATATCCGCCAAGATCAAAATGAGCTTCATCTGAAAAGATGAATCAGCGGAAGGATAAAACTAATTATCTGTCAAATCAGACATGAGCTAAGTGTTACCATTCACGAAATAAGGCCTAGTTGAAAAAAACGTTAGATGGCGGACCCGTTATCATGCATACTTTGATATTATTTTAAAGCCTTTAAGTTGCCGAATTTTTTAGGGTTTTAAGTTACAAATATTGATTTTTTGTATGAGTGTGCGTCCTGGTATGCGTAGTATTTCATATATTTTAAAAAAAATCTAAAAACGGCTGGGACGCGGCTAAGGTTCAAATGCTAGGTCTCTAGAAATCTTCGTTTTCTTGGGGCCGAAGGATTTACCTTAGTCCTTAATATTCTGGTGCTACGGGCGACAGAAGCCCCCGAGTCTTCGGCATCGGACTGGCTATTGATTGAGGCAACCGAGGACAAACTGTCTTGAGAGCGGGTGTCTTTATGCTCGAGATAAGTTCCGTAAGATGTACACTTGTGGGAGAGTCCACATAAGTGGGTGTTTTCAATGTGCGTTGTTGGTTGTTTGGGTTAGATGATACTGACACCAAAGACATGTGGTATTAACAAGACGGTGCCATATGCCACACAGCTCCTACTATAGTCGGCATTCTGCACGAGCGATATGAGGGTATCGTTATCTAACGTAGGGGAAATGTGAACTGGACATCGTGTGGGTTTACTCAGTTAGATAGTTCTATATTAGTAAGACACAGATCCCCAAAAGACCCTTTAGTTGTTGACATTTTTGGAATTTTGAGATATTTGTAGAAATATTTATAGAAATTGACTTGAACGCTATTTAGTTATGATTGGTAACGGGCCAGTATGATTATGGATTATGCGAAGTGGGGACAAGTTGTTCAGCTGGGTGTTAAGTTGTGTTGGTGGATGTTGGTTCAGATTAAGTAGTTGTGGTTTGGATGATGTCAATGACACAGTGTTTAATATTACCAGCGTGACTATGGACTTTGTTAAGTGCATTTACGGAGTGATACTTTTGCACAGAGCGTATTGCCCTAATGTGGGCGTGTCTTTAGAGATCACATAGTGGCTGCGATTTAAACCAAAAGACGAAAGTAAAAAATTCCCGAATTGCATGAGAGCTTACAGTTGTTATAGTTCGAATTGTGGGGAGGGAAATCTCTACAGTGATAGAAAAGGCGTCATAACGCTGATGTATTTTGACATCATTACTATAAAAAGTGTCTTCGTTTTTGACCCCATGAAACTTTTGATCATTGTGATGTCAGCCCTAACATCACTTGGCCAAATTGTCATCAGGTTAAACATAATAATATTGTTAATAATACAAAAAATGTAACATCGAATTGATGCCATAGCATAGATGACAAAATGTTATGATGACGTTCGTCATTGGATTGATGACACTTTAAGTCTCATTGACGCCATTTGTACATTAATGTCACAATTCTGATGTTATGGCATCATTAATATGAAGATCTACATCTAACATCTACAAACAGTTTTCCAAAATTTGCGAAAATGTTAACATCTTTCCATAAGAAATACATAGGGATAAAAACCAACATTTTTAAAAGATGTTCTCATTTTATTCCATTCTACATCTTTCGATTATTTTAGTGTCATCACTCAAAAAGTTGCAATAAGGTCTATAATTATTGTGGCATCACTGAAAAAAAAAATTGGTTTTAAAAGCAGCGCTACCATTTGCCAAGTTTTTTTTTATTGCAATTTTTTTTTTTTTGTTAGGAATTTTTTATATTTTTATACAAACTGAACTTCAAATACATTTTTGTGTTTTCTTATTAAATTTTGGCACTTTTGTAGAAAAAACATTTTTTTATTTTAAAAACATTTTTATTCAAAAATGGTGACTTTTTTGTTTGATGGTAGATGTGACCAATGTAATCGAGTGTTTCACATTTTCTTCATCTTCGATGGTAGATGTTAGATGTCGATCTGTGTAAAAAGGCCATAACACATAGTAACGTTTAGTTAATGGATAGTTCGTCACCCATGTGGAGGTGGATCCACCTTTAATTAAGGTCGCAAGGCAGGTATTCACCCTAATCAATAGACGAGTCTGTTTAAGAATATCACATCCATAAGCACATTGGAGTTCTATTTATAAGTCCTACAAACTAAACCTTAATCTGTCATAGATTAAAAAAAAACTTATGATAATCTCTTATTTATATACACTTCAAGCAATAAATTAAAAATTAAGTGGTATTTTTAAATATTCATTCAGAAAAAATTATTATTTAACATTCATGCAGACTGCAACCTGCCTGCCACCTACTTACTCAGGCACACGAAAACACAAAGAAATGCAAATTTTGTTAATGCAGCAGCAGCAACAACTTGAAGGCAAAAAAATAAAATCTAAAGCTGCCAACAATTTGTGGCAATTGTTCTAATGGCAAGCACACACAAACACTCTCAGACAGAAACAAATAATAAAGAATTAAACTAAATTTATTATAATCAAACATACAGACAAATACTGTCAGTCAAATTATGTTAAAAAAAAAGGAAAACTAAAAACTTTTTGTCTATCTGTCTGTCTGGCCGTCTTCCTTGCCATGAATGAAATGTAAATTTTCTACTTGTGACTGACTGACTGACTGACTGACAGACTGTTTAACCAATTCGTGGGGGCTCAACAGTTCAGACTGATTTGTTTATTAGTTTTTTAGGTTTCTGTAATTTTCCTCATTGTTGTTGTAGTAGGAAATTTTCTAACAATTTGTTGTCGTTTTTCTGGCTGCTGATTCTTTTGGAATTATTTAAGTAACTATACTATGTAACAAACTAACGACTTTAGTTTGTTGAACTTTTTCTATTATCGAGTGCTTTTTGTTTTTTTTTCTTTTTTTCCGTAATTTGCATTTGAAGATGTAGAGAACATGGTGATGATGATGATTACGAACTTACTTCTCCCACAATAATTTGTTGCAATTTTATGTTCAAAATTGAAAAACAGTTTCTGTTTTTGCTCAGGCAGAGGAAATAAATAATAGATTTTTGTGGTTTATTTTGGGTTCATAATTGCATTTTAAGAATCTGAGTTGTGTATTTGCTTTACAAAATTGTGTTGTTGTTGTAAAAATGTTATATTTTTCAATATCCGTTGAGTTGTTTACCAGTTTTTTTTCTAATTCTATTTTCAAGGTAATTTCTTGTTCCCAATGTGGATTATACAACTTACAAATTGTGTCATAATTTTTTATTAAGACTTATAAAAAAAGTTCTTGAAATAATGACGATACCATGTAGTAAAAGCATACAGTCCGGAAAATAATTTTAGATTCATTAAATCATGAATTTATAAAATAAATGTATATGCATATCTCTTGGAAACTATTGACTTGTAGTGTTCAAATTTCAAATTTTTGTAAAAAGATTTAGTTTTTTGTGCTAAATTCCCAATTTTTATTCATGCTCAAAACTATGAAATCTATTGTTGTATAGGATTAGCTAGTTCCTATGCGTATTTCACTGTTTACTTAGGCCAGATCGTCAGGAAACCTCTTCCAAAAAACTTTAGAAAAACTAAAGTTATTATGCAAATTAAACTGCAGACTAAATGAGAATTTCAAATACTCAAGTCTTATTTGCAACGATATCAAAGTTAAAACAAAATACCAACAATAAACAGTGATTTTATCTTTTCTTATATTCCCCAAGTTTCTACAAAAAAAAAAAAAAAAAACAGAATTCCTAAAAAAAAAATTGGAAAATTTCATGAAATTTAGAAAAAATAACCCGCTTAATTAAGGTACTTTTCGTTTGAATTTTATTTTTTCTTATTTGTTTCGTAATTATTTCCCGTAATTCTTTTTAAAATTTCCAAACAATAAATTTATATTTGCGTAAGTTTATTTAACGGTTAATATTAATGATTTAATTATGAAAACCCTTGAAGTCACAAACATTTTTGAAGGATTTTTAGAGGAAAATAAGCTCTTGTTTTTTGAAAATGAAGCAACTTGTACCAACTTTAAGCTTCTATATTATCCTTTTTAGATATTCAGAAAATTATATTATCCTTATATGGGAGGTTTCACGCTCACTTTTCCAGTTCGAATTTGGAAATTTTTACAGAAATCATTCTGTTAATAGCTGATCGCACAGAATGGTATATTTGGTGTTTTATATGGTCGTACTGGCGTTGCAATGTTGGCGTAGTTTCTTTTTGTTTGCGTTCAGAAGCGTGCACTACACGGAATTATGCACTGTTCAAAATTGTTAGATCTCATGAGAGAGCGGCTGACTTGAGTTCCTATTTATACTACGAGAATGTGTAGTCACTTCGGTCCCAGACTGATTATTGGTTAAAGACCCTTCGGTGATCACGTGGCAGTTGGGGTTTAAACTTCAGTTCGTGGGAAGAGGGATCTTAAAAGTCGGCTTTAAAGGCTGATTTTTCGCCTCACTTATTTGACATGCTGTTGCTTTTTCAAGGTATGCTACTTGCTTCAAAACAGCAGTGGAGGTCGAGTGTATAATTCTGCCGGGGTATACACTTTACTGGCTTCCTATAAGTGTTGGTTGCTATCACACATGGGAGATTCTGGTGAACGCATTGCTGGCCAATCGATGCTAATAGCGCCAGTAGGTAAATACGTAACGTTTTTCTTTATCACCATTGTAATATTTTTGAGGAGCCAGACAAAAAAAAATTCTTTTGCAAAATTATTGTAAATTCCTGCTTTTGATTGGTGTTAAAAAAGTATGAAATATTAATTTATTTAAAATAATATAATTTAAACAGCTGTTGTGTGTGTGTATAAACCCTGCAAATAATATTGGACCAACTGATTTTGATCAAATGGATGACTCCCTGGATTGGTCCAATGTAATGCAAGCATGGACCATGTCATTGTTAAAAAGTGTTTGTAGTGAGACGACATGTCATCGGTTTTACACGAAATGTTTTCGTTTTTAAACGATTTCAAAGCTAATCCTCTGGAGTATACCATGGAGTAGTTTTAAGACTACACCTTTGTTATCCATATATCGTTATATCGTCCTGCCCTAGGGCATAGGTATGTTAAGTAGACCATTCGTTTGGGTAACTTTTGGATTAGTGCTATTCCCTTGTGGGTTACATTTTACACGCGTGTTTGGACTAGTCCTATTATTTGCAGAGAAAAGACCTTAGCCCAAGGTTGCAAATGAGTGCGGGTTTTTTGTTTTGATTTCTCTAAAGAGCCAACATTTCAAGACCAATTCACGTATTCTTATTTTAATAATTTAAATTCCCTTATTCCTATTTCTCACACTGTGTTGTTCCCTTTTGAGAAGTAATTTTAATTTATTTCATAAACACCCTAGAAAAAATAATAAACGCAATATTTGTTCTTCGGTGTTGTGATAAAGAAATCATAAAAAAACCTCTAGAATAAAATAATAAAAAAAGAACCTACAAACTATAAGAGGAAGTCATAAAACTCAATTGGAGTTCTCTTCATTTTTAACAACGAGGAAGACGACAGACGACTAACTGACTGACAACATTACGACACCCAGAACCATATAAAATCTTTAAGAAGTGCCAACGCAACTTTTTCGATACGAATTAAAGTTTCTAACAAAGTTGCGGCACGTGTTAAATGCATTTAAGTAAGTGAAGTGTGTAGTCTAGTGTAGGAAGGTGTTCTTTTCTTTATTTATTTATTTTTTATTAATGTTTGCCAACAAAAACTTTTAACAACTTTAAGTTAAATATTGGAGTTGGTATAATGCAGCAGTTGCTGGTCGGTTGGTTGTTGGTTGGATGTTGGCAACCGACATATGTTATTTCATCTCAGAAGGAGAGCCAAACAGACAGTGTAACATTTCTGCTATTGTTGTTGTTGTTTGTATTTAAACTTATTTGTTTGCTGTTTATTAACATGTTTTCTATTTGGTTCCAGAACTTGGCTTTTAGCGGTATCTTTAAAACTGTTTTTTCGGTTTTTTTAATTTATTTTTTTTTTGTGTGTGTTTTATTATTTATAGTCTGTTTTTGTTATTTAAGAGTAATTTGTATGTTTTCTTACACAAATACTTTTTATAGGTATTTACCTTGGTGTGCCGTCTTGGGTAGGTGGTGCTCTAACATTATCGCTGTACAGAAACATATAAAATAGAAAAAAATCTTTTGTCTCCTACATACGTTCTGCTCGATAAAGTGTGTCACAACGATGGAATTTACAAAATGTAAACAAATACAAGAAAATGTCTTCATAAATATTTGCAAATAACTTAAATAAATAAGAACATATTTCTTTATACAAACGAGAGGGAGTAAAATTTGATTAACATTTAAACAAGAGGAAATTTGAAATTGATTACATTGCAGTGATCATAAACGAGTCAGATTACCTAAGAAAATTATTTGCCTTTCGCCCTAAACTCGCGGTGTTTTTAAAACCGTGGAATAACTATCCTTCTAATGTCCCTTTTTGTGGATTCCAGCTAGGCTTGCCAGATGTTCTTAATTTTTCTTGATTTAAAAAATTTTCAGTGCCCGTCGCATACAGTGCGTGGTTGATTTTCGCAGCCCGTTATTTCGAAAATGGAGGAGGTTGCATAACTCATAAACGTTTAGCTTATTGAAAAAAAAACCGAAATTCCGAAATAAAATTTCCTTTAAGAAGAGAAAAATTTTTTTCTTATATGAGCAGTCGTTTTAGAAACATTTTTTTTTTTTTTGTAAAAAAAATTATTTTTAGCAACATTTTAAAATTTTTGTTCTTGAAAAATTCATGAAAAATTGGAAAATATAGCTATGCTTCTAATATTTTGCAGACCTTAAAACCCCAAAAAAAAAGGGTAGCACCATTGGATTCAGCGTACCCGAATTATGTGAAAACGCCATATGCCCGGCTTGTCTATTTTTTCAACTAGCACAGTGTTATTTTTCATTAACCCTTAAGAGGATACCTGGGCCTGGCCAGGCATTTTTGACTTTTTTCCAGCTTTTTTTATTAGTATTATTAAATATATTAGAACGAAACTTTATGTTTTCCTCAATCAAAGTGTTTTTTACAAGAAAATAAGAAAAAAGTATAAATTTAAGCATCGTGGGCGTGGAAATTGGCCAAATGAAAATTATGTGCATATTGTATCCACCTGGGCCTAGCCAGGCACTGCCCTACTATATATGTACTGTAGTAAATAAAATCAAAATGAAACGTACCAGGAATAATACGCATAACACATAATAATTCTTTCTTTACCTTTTAATACGAAGAATTGTTTAATTTGACAACAAAATGTTCCTGCTAAAGCCACAAAAAACTAGGCACAAAATACAAGAAGTCCCAGACAGGCCCTGGGGTTCGTTTGTGTAAAATCATTTTGGTGTTTGCTTAAGGGTTAATTTATAAATTTTCATATTAATTCGAATGTGTTTTCAATGTGTCAAATTACAATTTTAAAAGCTTTTATACTTCAAAAGTCATATTCTTTGAATATTTTCTATGCACTATCAGAATTTTTGTTTGTATATTTCTGTTACGAGGCTGACTTTAGCTATCCTTTCGCTAGCAATGAAGTAAATTGTACAGAAAATGTATACAACTGTTAGATACCAGCAGGGCTGCCAGGTATATTTTTCTCTTGTCTCCAACAAATTTAAAAATAATTCCCAAATTAAAAATCAAAACCTTAAATTTGCATATATGTATGTATATTCTTTTGTTTTTTCTCACCAAATTTTGAATCTTGTTAATTAAAAATTTTATATTTTTTTAAAAATAGTAAGAACAATTTTAATAGGAAATCCCCAAATAAAAATGTTTATAAAAAAAATTATTTTATTTTGTTTGTAGCAACTGGTTTCGGCATTTTTTTATAATCCTTTTTATACGATTCCAGTGAGGAATTATAAGCAGAACAATATGCTGTTTTTGAAGATATATGAGCCAATTTATAGAAATTTGGAACTTGTTCAGTCGGTTTTAGCCATCCTTAAAATCAACAATAAAAAAACATATTTCCGTCATTTGTTTAATATTTCGAAGCATAATAAATAATTACCAATAGCCCAGTATTCTTTTTTATTATATTGTCTTTTATATTTCGTTACTTAATACGCAAAAAGTCGTTTCTTACATTTTGAAAATCTTACAGTAGAAGCAAAAACTATTCCAAATGTAATTTATCATAACACGCCTTAAACTGTTTATAATTAAATTTTCTTATATTTTTCTTGTAAAACCTTCTAGTTGTTTTGACAATGTTGCATATTATGCAAGCTGTCAGTTTGGCTTTAAGCGTTTACCATAGTATTTTTTTTATATTGTATTTTGTTTTTGATAGTAAAATCGCAAATTTTAGTCGAAAGATTCAAAAATCAGAATCAATGATAACGTTTATTTTTAATTGTTCGTTACGTAGGGCCTTTTGCGTTTCAGGTAACGATTTACTTATTTTTGGGAAAGACGTATTTGCTTGAAAATTCTCTTTAAAAAATCAAAAATTTGTATGTGTTGTCAACGGTTTTAGATTACTTTTTTTCATTCTTCCTTTTTAAGACACTCACTCAAGAATTTTTTTTTTAAGTTTTTAAGCAACTTTTACACACTTAACAAAAATGTTAATCTTAATTAAAACCCTTGACACTGTATTAGTTTTTGGTAAGAGTAAGGTAAAAGTTTTGCTACTTTTTTTCATATTTTATGTACAAAACAAAGAAAAATAAGCGTAAATAATAAAAGGAGGGAAAATTAAATATAAACAGCCCAATTATGAATAAAAATTCCCAAAAAATCTCCGAATTTTTTTTAAATCCCCGAAAAAATCCCCAATCCCCAAATGACTTTCTTTCTCCTTTTTGCTCGCATGAAATCCCCAAGTCTGGCAGCCCTGCACGTATTATTTGTATCTACGCGAATATAATATACTGTTTTTTAGTGTTCGGTTCGGTAGATATGTAAAAAAACGCTAATAGTGTTTGTGTAGTAAATCATTAAAAAAACCTTCAAATACAAAAATAATACTGTACTTATCCAACTCAGCAAAAAGATGAGAGCATTTTATTGCTTTCTGGTTTTTTTTTTTTTCGTTGTGTTCGGTTCAGCATATTATTGTTTCTTTCGTTTAAGCTTATTATTGTTCGTTCGTTTTTAAGTTGTGCCTAGCGCCCTTTTGGCTGGTAAAGAAAACCAAAAATTATTCACAAAAACAAAACAAAAAGCCAGCAAAAAAAATTTAACACAAAAACATGTGCACTATACACAAAGAAAAGGCTTTTATAAAGCGCGTTGTGTAACTTGCAATTTTTCAGACGCTAAAGTTTTTTAACACACAATATTCCTTGACGAATTAGAGCGTGTTATGCACCACTACCTTAAAACTGAAGGTCCACAGCATGCGTTATTTCGTTTTATGCATCTGTCAAAAAAGTAAAAGCAGTGACAAGTTATAGAGCGAAATGCATAGAAAGCATATGCGTTTTAAGTAAAAAACGCAACAATTCATAGAAAGGGTGGTGTGGACCTCTAGCTTGGACTATCTTAATAAATCAAACAAAGCACAGTAAATATTGTAGGAAGTATCGACATTGCGACATAGCAAATTAACACACAAGCAAGTTTTCTCGAGTAAGTGTTAAGAATGAATAAGATGGGCTTCTAATTTCATTTCTCTAGTCGTTAAATTGCAAAGATTTCCACACAAATACATGCTCAGTGTAAACGGTATCTTTTAGAAAAATAAAATCATTCGCCATTATAACCACAAATTTTATTATTGTCAAATTAAAAATCCTATAAAAAAGAGACTTGTTGTCACTTTTGTACGCTTTGGTTTTTATTTACATTTTTTTTAATAAATGAAAAGTAAAATTCTCATAATAACAATTTAAGTCAAGTAAAATATGATGTCACCTGTCAAAGAAGACGTTTATTGCTACAAAAACAAAATGAACATGAGAAACTGTTTTTGTTGAAAACAAAAACAAAATATCCAAAAAAAAAAGCAATTGTCTTAAATTACGAGAATAATTTACAAAGTACTTTTTCATGTTAAAACAATTTTAAAGAACAAATTGTTGAAGTGGCAAAATAAAATACTAATAAAAAAAATAACAAAAGTAATAACAATTACTTGTATGTATATTTAAATTAAATGCTATTTGAGATTATAAATAATTGAGTTTAGAAACGAACTTTTTTTGGTAATACATATTTAGAAAGCTTTTCTGGTTCTTCGAGGGAACAAATTTTTTAAGAAAATATAAGAATAAATATTAACAAATTAATCATAATTTTAACCTTTAAGAAGCTTTTAAACGAGCTAAGACTGTTTTTAACTGTTAAAAGACTCTTAGAAAACTTTAGTAAATAGCTAGAAGTGATAGAAAGAAGTGTTTTCTGTAATCTTAGAAGCTTGTTAAAGATTTTACGATTTAGTTTTAAGGTAAAGATAAAAAATAAATTTAACTTTTTGTGAAATTATGTTTATGTCCTAATTGAGCTTAAAAAAGAGTCTTGAAAACTTTTTTGATAAAAATTCAAGTATAAGCCAACTTATTCAGAAAGTGCTGGTTTACACTCTTCAAGTTTTATCCGTTAAAGCTTGAGCTTTTAGAATAGAATGGGAAAGAGACTGCAATTTCTGCTCCTCGCAATACTAAAAACTCAAGACTTGACGGCTGAAACCTGAAGAGTGTGATCCAGCAAAAAGATTAAAAACGAAGCGAACTTAATAAACAGAGCTTCTAAAAGTTGAAAAAGATTTACACCCGTATTCTTTAAGAAAATTTACATTTAATAAAGGCTTTCAAACCTAATTTTCTCTGCAGATTTATCTTAATAAACGTTTATTAAAACGGGCGTTTACACGCAGAGAAAACATAACACTATGTTTATCGTAACAATATATTGTTGTCGTACACTAATAAATGTTATTTTTTTTATTTAATATCAGCAATATTATAGTTACTGTAAACATTTAATTGTTGACTATTGTTGACTGAAAAATAATTATTTTTCTAACAACTAAATAATGATAACTTTGAAAACATATTTAATTACTCACAGCCATTAAATGATATTTTATTGTCATAACATGACAACCAAAGCGAATTTAAAAAGGTAAGTGCAACTCTACAACTACAAAAAGCCATATGTATTTTGTTTTTGCAATTAAATTGCTTGTTGTCAAAAAAACAGCAAACTAAACAAAAACCAACGCATTTGTATATACTAAAATGAACATTTTTACTTTTTTATCAAAGGAATTTTTCACTTTAAGATATATATTTGTTTTATTATGAAAATATTTTTCTCACTTTTGAATAAAATTTTTCTCGGAAATGTTTTATTTTATTATGGCGCAAAACATAATAAACAAACATATTTTTTGACGTTTGTGAATTATATGTTGAATTCGCTGTGGAGACATCTGATGAACGGCTGACGAGTTGCACTTGCCTTTTAAAATTCGCCTTTATGATAACTTTCTATGTCTGTAGTCATAGTATGCTTAATGCACCCCATACACGTTTCTTTTCAATTGTTAACTGAGTCTTTCAACTGAATTAAAGCTTGGCCACACACTTCATCAACAGAATTGAAAGATTTTAAATTAATTATCAAAAAGTAATTTCAATTTTTGGGAATACAAAATTTAAATTTCAAAAGATTTCGTTATTCGTGCTAAATTCCCAGTTTTTATTATTGATAAAAACACTTGAAATTTATTGTTGATGGGATAAGCTATTCCTATGCGCATTTCACAATTAATGTTGAGAGAATTTCAACTAATTGTAGCGGGGAATGTAAGACGAGATGAACGCACTGTTTATTGTTGATGTTGTTTTGTTTAAGCTTTGATATTATTACAAGTAGAACTGTTGCTATAAGTCTTATACGTTTAACATTTTTACTTGGTTTAATATCTTTAGTTTTTCTAAAATCTTTATGGATGAAGTTTCCTGATGATCTGGCCTAAGCAACCAGTGAAATGCGCATAGGAATAGCTTATCCCATCAACAATAAATTTCAAGTGTTTTTATCAATAATAAAAACTGGGAATTTAGCACGAATAACGAAATCTTTTGAGATTTTAAATTAATAATTAGTATTGTGGTTATTTTGTTAAACTATTTATGGTTTTTAATCCAAATTTTGATATTTTAATTAGGCTAAAGTTCATCAAACTTAATTTTCATTAAGTTATTCTTGTGAAGAAAGGAATTTTACAACATGAAATCAATTAAAATTTATTGATAATTTTTCATTCTTGACTGACCTGAGGCTCGAACCCAGGCGTTTTTACGGACAGGTTACCCTTACATGTTTCGATTGCAACCCCCTTTGAAGAGATTGAGTGGTTACGATTTAAACATGTAAGATAAGATGATGTTCTGGCAGTAACTATCGAAAGTCTCTGCAAAAGTAACTAGAATGGAGAGTAAAAAAGACCAATAAGTGAAGTTTTCTTAGTATGCTATCATTGCAAAAACATAACTGAAATATTGTTTGAGTGAAAACACTTTTTTGTTTGTTTTTATTTGCATTATAAAATAAAAATTGTTTATCGAAATAAAAAAAAGTTATTTTATAAATACTGAAAATAATTTTTTGAGTTTATTTTTTTTTTGTATTTTCAATCTTTTTTATTAAATTATGAAAGAAAATTTTTTTATCTATGTTTTTTATAAAAATATTAAATATAAAATTATATACATACAAACTTTTTTACTTGGGAGAATATATTATTAACGTAAAAAAAATTTTGAGTGTAGGAAAATATAAAGTGCAAAAGAACTACCTTACTAAACAATTTAATTAAAAAAATTCCATTTCTTTTTGGAAAAAGCTATTTTTGCAAAATAAAAAATTTTTTGCAAAAGGCGTGCATATAAATTTTCAAGTCGAGAGGCGCGGATTAGGATTTTATTTTAGACCCATGGTTTCTTCGGAGAATTTTCTTAGAATTTTATGTAGATTACGTTTTTGCTATACGATTTTTAATTTTTTTTTTCATCCATACAAATCGTCCCACCCTAATATATTTACATATTTGTAATTATTTATAAATTATTCAGATTTAAAATAATCTCTATAGCTAATATTTAGTTATAATTAAAAAATGTTCTTCCTAATTAACGTATTTTAAAAAAAGGGACTTTTTACAAATGTACTATTTTTAGAATGTGGCTTTCTGTGGAAAATACGTGCATATATAAAAAGCAACACGCCAATTACAAAAAGGTTTTTTATTATTTAAAGTGCAAAATATTTTTAACTTTAACTTTAACTTTGTAAATTTAAAAAAAATACAGTCGAATTTTGCTTTAGTTTGTTTTGTTAAACCCTTAATTAATTAAAAATATTTTTAGGTTTTTTCTTCAGCACAAAAGTTGACAACATTTCGAATAAAAAACATTTAAAAACGAAAAAAAAAACATAAAGCAAAAAAATGCCTTTACATGCGTCGTCATGAAACTTTTTGAACCCCGTTTTCTTCTCTACACCTCTTGCTAACAAACAAAATGTTGCATGCAAAAGTTGCGACGTTAATTGCATAATGTAAATAGGGTCTTATTCATTTTTTGACCAATATTTCATCATTATCTTTGAATAAAAATTAAAGAATAACAAATCCGTCAAATATTTTCGATTATACTTTTATTAAAGTCACATCATCTTTTTAAATACCGGCAATAAATGTTATTTAGGAATATCTCAAAAACTGTTCTACTTTTGAAAATTAGATTAGGTGTCAGATTCATTTGGTCACGACTTTGTTGAAAATTTGTGACACAGTGTAATCGTAGTATGATGAATATAATCATGAATCTTATCATAATATGTTGCTCTTATACCCCTGACAAACATAGGATTTGTATACTATACTAAACTACAATTAAACCACGAAAAAAGTGGTACATATATGTATTGCTGGTTTATGTACTACCCAAATGAACGTAGTATAAATGTGGTATCTTATTAAACACAGCTTTTTAGCTGTGTTCAGTATGAATTGTAGTATGCATACCATGGTATGTAAACGATATTCTGGAATTTCGTTTATTCACCTGATCATTGAAGTGAAAATGGGACTCATCGCTTATTATTCGAAATGAACTTTGTCTCTGAATAGTCGAATTCTAACCTTTAAAATAAAATTAATTGCAAATTAAATTAATGAAATGTCTTAAAATCTTTAGCAGCGGTGTGCTGGAAATCGCAAACGCAAAACGCAAGAATTTGGAAGTTCTTTTTAATAAACTTTAAACCTAATTCATATAATTTTTAGTTTAGAATCCTGTTTAATAGGGAAATATTTGTTTAATATTTGTCATAAAATGCACCTATTACAGAAATCTTAATAAAAAACGACGTTTAAAATTCTTGCGTTTTGCGTTTGCGATTTTCAGCACAACCCTGTAGATCTCTCCATCATAAATGTCTCAAGTTTTTCAAAGTTAATTCTTAAAAAATAAACCAAAATAAAAAATTTAAACCAAAACATTTTTCACTTATCAAACCATAAAGTTACTTATCGGCCACCCGGTATAAACTAGAGATGAGCGATCCCGTGATTTTTAAGGAACATCGTGATTAGTGAACGTGATTTTAAAATCACTGTTATTTAAAACTGTGATTGTGATCACAACTTTTATTTTTGTTCTAGGATATTTGAAAATTTTTTGTTATGGAGTTTGACAAAGAAATAAGGCAACAAAAACGATCACCTGTTTAGTTGGACATACTTGAACAAATAAACATTGGCTGTAAAAAAAGTTCTAAAAAGGAAGAAGAGAGAACAAAAGAAAAAATAGCAACAATTACATTCATGAGTGCAAAAAACGCTATTACCCACACAAACAGTGAAATATCATAAATTTGTGTATGAAACAAAATAAGAAAATAACAACTTAGCAAGTACCTGTTACTTAACAGATTTGGTCACAACTGTGATTCGTGATTTTTCAGTAACAGTGATTAAATCACAGGTACGGAAATATCGCTCATCTCTAGTATAAACTAACAACTTTTGTAATAATAAACGAAAATATTTGGTTGTCTTAATAAAGCTCTTTAAAGGTACCCATATATCGAGCCCTAACCGCGAAAATAACTAAAGCGACATCATTTTCAATATTCGTTTTTTTTTCTAATAAATGACTTTATTGGCAATACTGCATCATCTCCTAAAATGTCATTACGATTTTATAGCAAGAACAATTTTATCGAAAGCGACAAATTCCATAAAAGATTTATATGAAAAAATAAAATAAAAAACTCTCTTGTAAAAATTTGATTTTTGGCGCTTACGTTATTTTCGCTATTAGGGCTTTATATGTATTTACAATATTATTAAGTAATTTCTTGCTGTTGTTATTGTCGATTTGCTCCACATTATTCAATAAGTAGGGCAATATAAAAAAAAACAAATATATGACACAAATTTTTAGTTAAATACAAACAAGGTAAACAAAACCGACGCACGTATGTTCGTATTGTCAACACATCAACAATATTTCTTTTTGCGCAATATAAATCTAAGGACTTGTTTTAATTTTTCAATATATTTTGCAACTTACTAAGTAATGTGAGAAACACACAGCCAATTTATTGCGAATGTGTAGGAACCTTTAGAAACAAACTTTAATAAGCTTTAAAGCTATCTAGATTTGTTAAGGAACCACTTGATTGTGCAGTTTATTGAATTAACAATTCATTTATAGCTTTATGAAGATTTTCAAAAAATTAAAATATTCAAAACAATTTCAAGGTTAATTTTTTTAAAACTTTTAACGAAACTTTATTGTTTTAAATTAAAAATTTTTATGATGTTGTTTGAAAATGTTAATTAAATTTAGTGTCAATATTACTTATAAGAACTTTTGTTGGGTAAACCCTTTCAACCAAGCTTTTTAATCTTAAAGGACTTAAAGGACTTTTCGAAAAAAAATTATTTTTGGACAGTCTTTCTGTTATTTCCCTTCCTTCCCACTTTAGCAACTGTCTAACTCATTGCATTCCTCTTATTTTAAAAGCCAAGTATTATTAGCCCATTTAATGTTGTTTAACATGTGGTCCTTTTAATGCTTTCGTCCTTCTTTCTTATTTTTTTTAGTCTTTATCAAACAACTCAAAAATGTCCTCCTTCAACTCACGTCAAAACCATCAAACTTGGAAAACCCAAATACTTTTCCTTTTCTTTCCCATTCCAAATTAGTTGCTACTTAAAGTGGATATTATTAACGGCATTATAAGCTCCTGCTAATATTATTGAGGTTGTTGTTGCTGTCGGAGCTCTTATTATGGTATTAAAAGGGACTCCTTCCTTTTTTTTGTCCTTAAAATATTTTTCATTTACAGCCAGTACTTTTGTCAAGCTTAAAAGAAACAAATCTATGAGAAAATAATGGCCACAAACATCTCTTTTTGTTGTGGTAAAAAATAAAACTTTTAAGTTTTTTGCCGACTGTGCTTTTTTCTGACATTTGTTATCCTTTGAAGAAGATTAGGAACAAATTATTTTCAACACTGATGTCTTTATAATTCATTTTTGTTCGAACAACTCAACTGAGGTAATTTTTTGACACTAATAATCAGACGTTAACCAAGTTTAAATACACTAGAAAAAAGAATTTCAAACTTAAAATAATAAACCCTACTCAGTTCAGATCAGTTGTAATTTTTGTTATGTTTTTGTTCGCCGCAATATACCAAAGTTGTCAACCGGAATAGGGGCCTTAATTTTAAAATTTTTAGAACAATCTCTGTAAGATTAAATAAATACCGGCATTTTTTTAATTATAAGAAGATCCTTAATTCAAAAATTTTTTCCACTTAATTTCTCTCAGTAAATTACTTTAAAAAAAATTTGCTCTTCCATAATTTCTGGCTTTAGATTTAATGCGACAGCCATTAGAGTAGTTATTAGCATTTATTAACAAAATATTTTTGCCATGTATGTTTTCAAAGACATGCCTTAAAACATTTATGCTGAGTTATCTTTTTCTAATCATACCAAAAACTATACTCGTTCTACTTTTCCTAATAGTTATAACACTCCCAACCGACTATTTATTACAATTTAATTCATCCCGTCACTTTGTCTGACTGTCCCACTCTGTCCCATGAATGAATATCTTGTGAAGCCAGACATCTTGTGGTTCTTTACAACTTTTTGAACAAAAGCACTTAAGCACTGGTCTCAATTGTGGGTAAATTCTAAAAGACCCAAAAAAAAAACTATTTTAAATGCTATTTTAACCATGTTTTAAATTTTGTCTTTTTGTTTCTTTTAGTCTCTGTGTGTTTTATTTCTTGTCAGTTTTTTGGGCAAAAGTTTTCTTATCTTGTTGAAAAGTTTTCAATGGCTTTTGAAATTTTAATTTTCCTTTTTTTTAGTTTTTAAGTTTGTTTTATAATTTTGTGAAGTGCTTAAATTAATAATTAATAAAATGTCTTAAAAACTAAATGTTGTATAGGGTATTAAGTTTAATAAAGTTAAATATAGAAAAGGGAAAAGAAAATGCTAAACAATTAATACATATGGGGCATTCCACGCCAAATCGGATGGTTGTTTATATTCCCAATTTTGTCTTATTTCAAGTGAGCCCTCTTGGTAAATTTTGACATTTTGTTGATTGCTCCTCCAAAGGAATCTATTTTTAGTTTTTTGTTCATAACTTTCGCTAATTGGTGCGAATTGCAATGTTTGTTTTTTGATATTCGTTTTTAGATGTTAAAAGTAATTTATTAGAAAGAAACGTTGGACTATTTATTTCTTTATAAGACATCAATTAACGACTTTACTTAAAGTTTTCAAAACTTTTGAAAGTTATTGAATATTTCATTTCACTCTTTTATGTTCAGACCTCAATCAATAAATTCTAATAAATAAGTAAAAAAAAATAGCAAATGTCTACTTTTTTATTTGTTATAAAAAAGCTGTTTAAATTTTTCAAAGTTTGGGCTTAAAATATTTTATCACATTAATTTTAATAAGTAAAAAAGCAGTTGAAATAAAACTTTAATGTTTATAATTATTTCCTTAAATGTAAAAAAGAAGTACAATTAAGGAATACTTATTTGGGACTTTTTTTTGACCGGCTAAACAACGATTGCCTATAATTTTGGTTTAAAATCTCCTCTTGCTTTTTTTTCTTAACATACATGATTTGCCACTTAAACGCAGCTCAGCGTATTTTTTTTTTTCGTTTGTTTTTGATTATGTGTGTTAGTGGTTGAGTGGTCTAAGACGCTGCATTTGGGTTTGTAAATGGTGGTAAGGCTTCGGCACAGCCGAATATAGCACTCTTGGTTTTTTTTTTATTGAAAACCTTAAAAATGGAATCGAATAATTCGCTTAATTTTGTAAACTAGGAATTTCTTAAAAAATTGTGTAGCCACTTCTGGGTTCTAAAGGCGTTAGTTAGTTCGAACTATTTTTATTAGAAAATTTTTCAATATAACTCGGTTTAAAAACAACTTCAAACTTTTCACAAATATTTTTAAAATTTTACTGAAGGTATATTCAAACTTAACAAATATTTGACGAACCAATCGAAGAAAAGCGTGACCAGTTAATTGATTTTTAACAATTTTTATTGATTTATTAAACTTTGTTTGCAAGAATATAATTATATTATGTAATTAGGACATTGTTAAATAATGATTGATCTAAATAAAATGTAAATTTTGGAAATCAAAATAATTTTCGTGGGAATACAAAATTTAATTTAAATGATTTTGTTATTCGTGCTTAATTCCCAATTTTTATTCTTGATAAAAATACTAAAATTGGACTAGCTTATCCCATCAGCAATAAATTTCAGTGTTTTTATCAAGAATAAAAATTGAGAATTGAGCACGAATAACAAAATCATTTAAATTTTGGAAATATGTTTTAAGTCATGTTCTTCCTTCACTTTGTTTTGATTAAAATTTCACTCAGCTAATAAATATTTTTTCAGATTTCAACATGTTTATGGAAATTGTCAAAGTTTTAGACCGTTTAGAAAAGACTTCAAATTTTTTAAATTGCAATTTGTGAGAAGTACATTTTTGAACGTTTTAGATAACTTTTTTAAAATTTAACAAGATACCTTAAAGAAAATATTTTAAAGTTTAGTTATCTTCAAATGAAAATTTTAGAAATTTAACTGTCTTTGCCTCAATTTTCTAAGCTTGTAATTCATCTTTTATTGTATCTTTGAATATTTAACTAAAAAATTCTCAATAATATTTTAATGCAAACCCCTAGAAATATGCAACCTTTATAACCTCACCCAAGTTTTTTTTGTTTCTCACATTTTTTCCTTAATTCTTGTTTTTCCCCTAATTTCTAGTAACAATTTTTTTTTTTTCATGTTTTCCATTTTCTAAAAGTCTGTAATTAAATTGTATTAATTTATTCTCTAGAGTAATTTAATTAAAGTCATTATTAAAATAAACCAACTTTGTTTAACGAAAAATATAAATTTTATGTCCACATCCGCAGTATGAAAAATATATTCTTGACTCTTTAAATCATTTTTGTTAATACTTCTCGTACTTCTTAGAACCTTGTTATAAGCAGAAAATGTTTGAGTATAAAAATAACAGGTCATTAAACTTGTAGTTAGTAGTGTAGTTAGAAAAATAACGAAAAAAGGTTCTTACTGTAGCTTAAGATTTAAATGTGTTCCCCTGCATTTAATGGCAGCGCCCTTTCTTTTTAAAGAAAAAGAAAAGAAAGTACATAATTGTTACTTTAATTGATTTAAGTACTTCGTACTTTCTGCTTTTCGTCTACATCTCTTACGCAAACTTGCGCTGGCATTTAGAATGATTTCGTAAGCGGGGTGTAAGTAGAGGCGTAGTAACAGCTGTATTTTCCCATTTATGTCCTCTACTTAAAGGAAAATGTTTGATTTAGTTCATTATTGTTTTGGTAGTCATATAAATAAATTGATTTTAATTCTTACTTAAAATATAATTTATTTACAAGAATTTCGACAACTGCATGAGTGGAAAGAATGGTATTATGCGTTTGTGCTGACGAAAAACTAACAAAATTTACGTATACTGGTCGACTCAGAATAAATTTCTAAGTAGACTTAAGATCTTTGAAAATTTTTGGGATACATTTTTAACGTCTTATTTGCTTAGAAAAAGTTTCGAAATCTTATTTAAAGGGGTTTCTGGCTAGATCCACCTTAAAGTATACCGGTCAACTTCTGAGCCGATCTAAATATTTTGCACAAAGAACTTTTGCGGGGTCCGTGGTTGGCCATGGCTCCCAAATATAAAGCAATCTCAAAAAGTTGTTCTTATACACTGTGGTGTAGGATATCAAGTATTCGGGCTTGGCACACTATACATTCTTGCTTGTTTTTTTATGGGATAATTACAAAATAAAATCGATAACTTGATATATTTTTTTCTAGAAAAAATTATTTAATAAGAAAATACTTAATTTTTAATTGGCACTCTTTTTTTTGAAGAATTTTATTGTTTTCGCTCTGTTTGGGAAAATTTAAGTGCGTTTATAAAATTTTTCATTTCGGTTTGTTTAGGAAAATTTCAAAATTTTTAACACATTTAGTAAAATTTTCAAAATTTTGAGTATTGAAAATTGTTTTTTTTATTTAATTTATTTACTTTCGGTTTTCTCTTCGACTTCTTCTAGTCTTATTACCGGCATTAATCATTTTTTTGTTTTTTAGAAAAAAGTAATAAAACTTACTTGAAAGTCGCTACTTAAAACTTTTCCTTTAGAACATATTTTAGAAAGAAAAAAAATACAAAACTAGCGACGCCTTTTTATTAATTCAAATTTTGACTTATTTACATACCACGTCTGTATGTTTGTCTGTCTGTATGACTTTCATGCTGCAATGCATTTCTTATTACGAATTCAAAAAGCGTAACAAAAACCTACTTCTAAAACTCTTGACATACAACAACAATTTTTCGTATATACTTTACAAAAAAAAAATTCAATTATAACAAAAACCCATCAGAACTGTCTGTCGTCTTCTAAAGAATCCAACAAAGTTGATAATTGCAAGGCGGCTTGTGAAGTTTGTTTTGACTTGAAAATCTTATTATTTGTCTTGTATTAATATGCCTCATAAAGGTTGTTTGTGCCCCCAAACAAATTTTTAAAGCGAAGAATTTCAAATGAAAACAATTGCAGCATGTAATTGTAGAGTTGCTCATATAAACACACATGAGTTGTTTTTATACTCGTTACTACTGTTAAATAAGGGTATACTTAGTTTGTCATTTCGCGTGAAACTTTTTTAATATATCTATATCAAAGATCATGTTTGGTATTAACATTCTCCTTCCTTAGTCTAAGTTGATTTTGCCATGTCCCTCTGTCTGTCCGTTTGTTGTCTCTCTGTGTGTCTATTCGTCTGTTGAAAGTGTGTCTATTTTATATGTGTGAAAATAAACTAGCAAAGGCGCAACCCATATTCTCAATATATTTTGCACAAATTAGTTTTATATGACTAAAAATCGAACAACAAATTTTCTTCCATTTGGCCATAATTTCCTATATGCCCGATAAAGCTCACTCTCGGAAAACACTTTAGTACACCCTTGGAAAATTAACATTATTTTCTTATTAAAAAGTAAAATAATAAGCAAAAATTCCCATATTCTATTTGTTAAAATTATTTAATTAAGGCCCTAATTCTGTAAAACGCAACCGCAACGCCAAAAATAACATTAAAAGCAAAAACAATGTCAAAAATTTGTCATAATTTTGTTGTTGCTTTCGACATAAATTCATACTGCGTTTTAAAATTTTCAACGCCATAATATATGCAGCGTTTGAAATTTAAAAATTCAATATGAATTTCTGTGGAAAACAACAACAAAATAATGGAATATTTTTTATTTTGTTTTTGCTTTCAATGTAATTTTTGGCGTTGCGGTTGCGTTTTACAGAATTAGGGCCTAAATAAATCAAATTTTTAAAGAACAATAATTACTAAAACTTTATAATTGAGAGTTCTTCTGACAAAAAATGGGTGAAACAAACATGTGTAACGGGTAACCCAATAAAAAATTGTATAATTTTGCGAAGCACTAATGGTACATTTAAAAAAATAAGCGCACAATTATGCGCTACGCAATAAGACATACAGAAATGCAGTAAAGTAAGTGAAAGAACTCTCAAAAACTTTTATAAAAAAAAACATAACATTTCAAGTGCTACGGCATTCCCTTACTGCGAAGCAGGTTTGTAATGGAGAGTACTAAAAAAAACCTGTTTCAAAACATTCAGTGTCTAAGGCCGATCGTTACATACAACAATTTTTATATGCGCTGACTAATGCGCTTTATGTGTCAAAAATGTATTGCTTCAAAGTGGGAACTCGCCATATAAAATTCATGTCTTCCGTAAGCGCAATGGTAAGCGCAACTCTTGCATTTCTCCCTTACAAACCTGCTTCGCTCGAAGCACAATTTTTTATTGGGAAGTAACTAATAATATTAACTCACTTTAACTTAAGGCAATGCCAATAAATAAATTTAATGATAGTTTGTTATTAAATTGAGCCCTTCCTCCGATGTTACACAGAAAAAAAATTGATGTTAATTAAAAAATAGGTGATACTAATTAAAAAATTAATGTATATTTGCACCAGTAAAGGTGTTATGATACTTGCTATTTTTTGTATTGGATTTTTTTAGGATTGACTGAATGAAACAACAAATGCGAGAAAGAACAAGAAATACAATTTGATAAAATGTAAACAAAACAAACAATACTGCCCTTGTTTTTTCCCCACAAAAACTCGCCATTAAAGTTAAAAATCGCAAAAAAAAAAAGTTAAAACCCGTTTCTTTCGATCAAAAACTAAAAAAATTGGCAACAGTGCTAACAATTAATCTGGAAATGTAATCATACTCTTTACACTTAGTCAGTTTTCCTATGCAAATATATTTGCACTGTTCTCCAATATAGAAAAAATACAAAAAATAGCAAGTATCATAACAGCTTAAACAAATTAATAGTATTAATTAAACGTTAAATTCCCTTTATTAAATTTTAAATAAAAGCTAATTTTATTTTTTATTAATTCTTTAATTGGTGAAAAACTGTGCAACAAATTTTCTGTGTACGAAGTCATCGCACTGATGACATTTTTTTATTCAACTGACTCGGATTCGTGATTTCTGTGATGTCAATGTTTCATTTTTTTACCCTGATGACAGTTTGGCCAAGTGATGTTAAGGCTGACATCACAATGATGAAAAGTGTCATGAAGTCAAAAACGAAGACACTTGTCATAGTAATGATGTCGAAAAACATCAGCATTATGACGCCTTTTCTATCAGTGCTTTAAAATTCTGTATGTCCTAGTTTAATAAGACAAGAAACCACATCACAACATTTCATGAAGATCGGTCAATAATGCCTTTGAAATACTTGTAAAACCACAACGAATTTTAATACTGTGAGGGAAGTTCTTTTTAAGATTGGTTATGGTATTGGTAACTTATAGATTCCCTATAAATTCCTCTTCTAAAATGTTCTTTCTCTAGGTGGAGGGTATCAAAGAATCAGCACAGCCGTAGTTTAACTTGTGTTTTTTTTTTTTTTTGTTCTTTACTGTTTCACTCCTTTTTCGGATTCGTACTTTGACGCGTGCCACATACTTGAAAATGTGTTAAGTGTAAATGATATTTCTTTTCCATACACTTTTTGTGAGTATTTGAAAAAAAAAGGAAATGAATTTATACAGATTTTTCATTAGGGACATGCTTTTAGCATTAGGAATTTTAAAATTATTGTTGTTAGGTTTTCATTTAATCGAAACGAAATTATTAAGTGAAAATGTTGTATGCCAGTTTCAATTATAGCAGTAAAATAAATATAATTTATTTTTTTTATTAATTTTTTGTATGGCACAAATACAAAGACATTATTTCACCTTTATTAAGGGACATTTTTAAAATTCCACTTAATTTAAAAGAAATTCCATATTGCACTTTGGTTATGGAAATTTGTAAGATAAAACTTTATTTACAAAAGTTTATTAAAAAAAAAAAATCTGAAATTTCAAAAAAAAAGTTGTTTTTAAGGAAATTTTTAAATTTATTCTTGATTCATAAAAGATTTTCAAATTGTTTCTTTTTATAGGAATGTTTTTAAAAATTTAATTTTTATAATGAAATTTTAAAAAATTCGTTTCTTTTAAGAAATTTTTATAAAATGATATGTTCGAGAAAATTTTACTTTTTTTAGGAAAATTTTAAAGAAAAAGCATATTTACTTTTTATAGGAACGTATTTAAAAAATTGGCTTTTTAAAATTGGAAATTTTTAAGAAATCGTTTTTTTTTTTTAAGAAATTTTGCTTTGTGTAGAGAAATTTTCATATCTTTAGTTTTTTTTAAAATTCATATTTTATAGGGAAATTTTTAAAAAAAAATTTATTTTTATAGGGAAATTTTAAAAATTTTGTAATTTGCTTTATGCACAAATAAATTGAAAAAAAAAATCGTATTTCAATAATATCGGTTTGAGAAGGTACATTTATGTTTTGGCAATCTTTTATACTTTTTATCAACTTTTCAGCTGCCTGAGGGAGTTTATTTTGACGGACAAAAGGTTTAAACAAAATTGAGTGGCTCTAACTAAATTAATGTAAACGAGTAAATTTACGATACTCGTACAAAGCAAACCAAAAAAAAAGATGTGTATGTAATTCTCAAAGAAAATTTATATATTAATTTACTTTTGTATTCTTTACAAAAACTATTTGTTTAGCTGTCATAAATAAATGTCTGTCATTTTCATAAAATAAATAGTAACGGCAACATTTTTTCTCGCTACTCGTATGAAAAAAACGCTTTATGCAAGAATTTACAAACTACTTACATGTTTGGCATGTTTTACATTACAACTCAACTTAGCAAATGGGATGAAGAGGATGGCTGAGAATTGTCATGAAGATTGCAAAAATTTCTGTTGCCGTTACAACAAATTCATAATTTGAATTTTTCTGTCTTTTTTTTCTACATGAGAGTCTGGGCCCCAGACTCCCCTTTAGAAATTGAAATTTGAAAAATCGAAAAAAGAACCCACAACAAATTTTTTTTAATTCCTTTTCCATTCATAGTACAACTTTATTCATTTGCAAAAGAAGTTGAGGGCCAAAGTGACAGCCTAGAAAGGGAAAAGACCTTTGACTGCAAAGAGAAAAAAATATTCATTGTGACAACAAATAATTTTTTTTTTTGCCACTCATTTGTCTCTATTTTTTTCTTTTTTTTTTTGTTGCTTAATTTTTTTGTTTCGTCGCATGACATTTTTGTTGCAAGACAAAAGAAAATTTTCAATACTTGCAACGAAATGAAATGCACTTGAAATAATGCAGTTTAACCGTGACGTTGTACCGTCATTCCATGAATGCAATTTCACCCCCGCCTGTTTACGTTTGATTAAATTTTTAACGATTTTTAGTATTTTCTTTTTTTTTTTGCGATGCAAATTTTTTTGTTGTTTGTCACAAATGTGAGAATAAAAGAATTCATTGCGAAAAAGTCATTAATTTGTGAAATGAACAATGAAATATTTTTTAATGAGAATTTTTAATATTTTAACCCTAGAAAGATAATGTTATTATTTTGTACTGAAAAGATAACGACACGTCTGAAGGACGTATGCTTGTTTCTATCCTTTAAAGGATATCACCGAAAATAATATTGATAAATTTTATTGTTGAAAACATTTATTTATTATATTTCTTTTAAAAAATATCATTTTTAAATCGAAGATTATAATAAAAATAAAATTAAAAATAAAATTCAATTAACATTATCAAAAATTAAAGAGTTTTTACAAAGGACTTCAGTCGGTTCTACAAATTTAAATAAATATATCTTTGTACTTGGTTTAGATAATGTTATCTGTATTAACTTATATAAGCAAAAAAAAATTAATTTGAATAGCACTATGGGCAAGATTTACAAATTTAAGTTTTGTGGTCCCCACAAAAGGGTGTACCGCATTTGCCACATACCATTTTGGACATAAGTTTAATTTCTGATGGACAGAAGCCACCATATTATCTCCTTTTTGATTGACGCTGTTCTCCACTACAACCTCAATTATAGGTAACTACATCTGGTAAAATTTGTTCAGTGTTGTCGGTCAAAGTTTTTGATAAAATAGGAATTTCTAGCCTCAAAATTGAAAATTTTATGGAAATTGCGGCACTGGTCCATTGAACAATATCCGAAATTATTTCGGTAGTAAAAAATATCGAAGCATGAAATTGGGTCGTACAGTGATTTGCATTCCCAAATTGGTCCTCTTGCCGCACGAACTATCGTCATTGAAGAAACTCGGCTATCACTTTGACCCTCCGAAGTAGCCCACTTACTTTTACTTCTTAAAGTGGGTAGAGATATTGTAATAACGCAGCTATCGGAAGAAGTAGTCAAATGTTCAGGTTATTGAGGATTCTCCTGAATCGGTGGTATATTTTCGACAGGCTCAAGAAGTCAAAAGCTCATCTTCTCCATCACTTTAAAGACTATCCTCCAATAATGCATCTTCCGATTCGCTCACATTTTCCAGTGAAACCAATTCCTCCAACACTCTTTGCAAAATAGCGCCAATTTCTGCGTCGTCCTAGCCGTGCTTACAACACATTTTAAAAACAATACCTTAAAATTCAACCAAAACACAAAGTTATCTTCGCTACAAAAGTAACACTAAAGATTACGATACGTCTCTCAGACATATGTTGTTTATTTTTATTTATTTCTCAAAAGATACATAACTTACAACATAAAAACTGCCAGCACCAACTAGGTGCTGCTAACAACAGAGATTATTGAACGTGAAAAAATGTTTATAAATGTGAAAGTAAGAGCACAAAATTGAAAAAGCGTACATCTCGCAGACCTTCCTTTTCTTTCTAGGGTTAAGTGAATAAAATTTAAATTTCTTGGTTCTTTTCTAAATTTTAAAAGATTTAAAAAGGGATAGACCAAACAAAGTTTAAAAAAAATCTTGAAATTTTAAGAATGTAGCTTTTTTAAGGAACTTAAATGATTTTGTTATTCGTGCTTAATTTACAATTTTTATTATTTGATAAAAACACTGAAACTTATTGTTGATGGGATAAGCTATTCCTATGCGCATTTCACTGGTTGCTTAGGCCAAATCATCGGGAAACTTCATCCATAAAGATTTTAGAAAAACTAAAGATATTAAACCAAATAAAACTGTTAAGCGTATAAGAATTGCAGAAACAGTTCTATTTGTAACAATATCAAAGTTCAAAAAAAATCATCAACAATAAACAGTGAGTTTATCTCTCCTTACATTCCCCACTACAATTGATTGGAATTCTTCCAACATTAATTGTAGTTGTAAGTAGGTTTAGAAAAAACAAAATAAAAACAAAAACAACTCGCAAAATAAAAAACGGGTTGCCAGTCAGTTTTTTTTAGGCCGTGCACCTGCCAGTTTATTATCAAAATAATTATCGTGGGAATACAAAATTTAATTTAAATGATTTTCTTATTCGTGTCTAATTCCCAATTTTTATTATTTGATAAATAAATAATAAATAATAATAAATAATTTATAAAAAAATAAAAATTATTCTTTTAAAAGAATAACGGCAAGAAAAATTTTATGGCTAAACAAGTTAAAAAATGGCTAATGGCTTAATGCATTTTTTAATGGCTAAACAGGGTGAAAAATTGCTAAATCTAGCCACTAAATGGCTAAATTGGCAACACTGATCGTAACATACGGCCAGTAATTCTTAAAAAAGTAGCCCAAAATTCGATGTCCAGTACCCAAGTTCTGTAACTTTTGTAAGAACTTTTCGCATCGAAAAGATGTGACATAATCTATTTCATTTTTGTTGTTTACAAAATAGCTTTGAAAACATTCGTATTTATTCAAAAATATTAAAGAAAAATATTTAAACAGTGTAAAAATCAGCCAAGATCAAAAAATTATCTCTTCTGTGTTATTATTCTTTGCATTTTTAATATATTTTTTAGTTTTAAAATTTTTTTTATTCGTGAGAATATTTGACAGCTTAAAGCGGGAACTTTCTCAAAAAAATTTTACAGACATACTTTCTCTGTAAGCAAATTACTTGCCAAAAATGTTACAGACGCAGCAAAGTGAGAACTAACGCCGGTTGTTTTATTTTATGGCGTTTCTGTTTAATTTCTTACATTTCAATCGAAAAGTTTATCAACGTAGGAGTCAAAGGATGGGCTTTGTCAAGAACGGAAAATTTTTTTGGCATTAATTTAATTTTTTGTGTTATTTTCAAAATTTTAGTTCTATGGGTAGAGTTTCTACGCGGGAAAGAATTCCCGGGAATCCCGGGACATTATTTTTTAATTATTCCCGGGAAATTGTTTCCGGGAATTTTCGGGAATTTCAAATTAAATTTTTAGAAATCTTAATTTGTTTGCATCCTTAAAATCAAAAACGAGCAATAAAAATTTAGTCTTTACTAAAAACTACCTACAAATCGAAATATAATTCCTACTTCAATACAAATTTTTAATTGCTGATGAAATGTCCAAAAAGCTTCTTGGAGGAGAAAATGAAAATGTACACAATATACCATCACCAATACCAAAACCAAAACCATCTAAAAATTCTAAAATAATAAATAAATAAAAAAAGAATTTGACGTCTATTAAGTCACGGGTAACAGGCCAACAAATTTATAATCTTTGTATCATGCGATTCTTACTATAAAACCAACGCCTGTAGAGAACGAGAGCACGTTTTCGGTAGCAGGTTATATACATATCAACAAGGATTAGAAATAGAATCTCTGATGAGCTTTTAAATGCTTTAATAAAATTAAAAAAATTTTCTTAAAAGGATATTAATTTTAACAAGTTGCTATTAATAACAACTACTAAATATTAATAAGTTTTAAACATTCGTGATCTCAAAAAAAAAATATATATACATATATATAAACATACATATCGCTGGCTTAACATGTAAAGGCTCTAAGTCCATATTTAAAAATTTTAGAGGAGAGACATAAAATAATCAAAATACGTGTGATGGAAAAATTTGAGAGAAACGGTTAAACTGTATTTTTAATAGGGATTTAGAGCTTTTTCTTGTGATATATTGGACTTAGCGCTTTTGCTCATCACTACAAAACAACAACAAAAAATTAGATAACTGTAATTTTTTCTTTGTAAACAATGTATATTTACTTATTGCCCATTACTGCATTAAAATCTCAATTTCTTAAAAAAGTGGACTTAGAGCCTTTACATGTTTAGCCAGCGATACATAGTATGCATGTGCATATGGATGTAACAATTTATTTGGTGTTGTTTTGGTTTTCTGTGGAATTATTTAAGCTAATTTTTTTAGACTGTTGTATATGTGTATATTCTTTTCAATAAGTAAAAACTTTTGTCTTTAACTCATTTAATGAAATCATTGTTTTATTCAAAAATTCCCGGGATTCCCGGAAATAAGATTTTTTTTGTTTCGTTTCCCGGGAATAGAAAAAGACCGGGAAATTAGAAACCCTATCTATGGGGCTTAAAAGAATAACCTTTATCAATATTATATCTAGTTTCTTTTTATTTAACCACCATCAAAAGGCTTTAGCTAATCCAATTTGCCCTAAAATAACATCATCTAATTAAAATTCAAATAAAATTGAACGTTTAGTTGAAAATCAACTAATTAATTGTACTCTCGCACAGCGATACTTACGACGACATAATTATGTCGCTTTCTTAATTCTATTACAAAAGTACGAAGGCAGCAGCAAAAAATAATCGTTTTTTTTTAACGGAACTTATGAAATGAATTAAATCACGTACCATATTAATCAATATTACTTGATTAGGCAATAAGATTTCGCTCAGTCATTCGATGCCTGAATGTCTAGGAAGGTATGTGATCGATTTTACCAATCAATATTATATAAAACCTGGCTGGCTTTATAATATTTTGCCAGTCAAAAAAAGCAGACAGTCAGTCAACCAAACAGCCCATGCTTTTCGAGATAAATCTAATTGTAACTTTTAACTGTTGTTTTTAATAAAACAAAAAAAAAACAAAAAACACGGCAGACAAAATACAAATATGCAAGAATAAAAGAAAAATACAAGCAAAAAAGCACCATGTAATCGAAATTCATCATGGCAAAATTGCAAGCTGAATAAGAATTTTGTGATGCAGTGCCACTGCCTTATTATGCCAATGAACGTTAAAATTTCAATTCAATTAAATTTAATACGCAAATGTTTGATTAAATGAAAAGACAGCGAAGACAAAAAGTGCAGAACTGTTAAAATGAAATAAAAACCAGGGGAATAGTGCATATTCTGTTGCGGCTACTGCTGCTACAAAATAAAATAAATTCAATTAGTAAATATAAAAAAATACCCGTCTCCCATACCGACAAAATGAGTAAAGAAATAAACAAATAGAAATGAATAAAACTGTTTAAATAAATTTACAAATTAATATTTGTTTTGAATAATATTTACAGTCATAGCGGTGAATGCAAATAAGGATAACCCAGTAAACATTTAAGTAAGCTATGGAAAGAAATTTTTACAATTTTATTTTGTTTTACTTTGATGTAAATAATTTTAAATAAAGGTTTAAACTTTCCCCCACTTTCTTTGGCATATATATTCAAATTTTCACTCTTTTAGGGATTTTTCACCACAACGGGCTGGTCTGTTGCACTAAAATAGGCTAAAAGTCCTCGTTAAATAAGGTTACAATATAAATTTTAATGTTTTTAATTGCAAATATTTCTAAATAAATAAAAATAGGAAAATTATCAAAACTTCACTTTTAGAAAAAAAAAACTTTAATATTTATTTTTTTTTTTTGAAATTTTTGAATATTCACTATATTGAATAGTGAATAGCGAAAACTTTTTGTTGGAAACTTTTCAAAATGTAACTTTTTATGTAAAATGCATTTTTTATTAAGAAGTTTTTAAAACTTCCTGTCTTATAGGGAAATTTTTAAAATTTCATCTCTTATTCGAAATTTTTTATTTTTAAATGACAATTAACAAAATTCACTTTATAGAAAATTTTAGCAATTTCATAATTTAACTTTTTTTATAGAAAAATTTTCAAGCTTACAGTTTTTTTATGAAAATTTTCAAATGTTTTTCTTTTTAAGAAATTTACTTAGCTGTTACTAGCTTTAACTTTTACAACTTAAATCTTGATTTAAAGAAAGGAAGTATGTAGTTCAAATTTACCACTATTTCTTTTGTATCAATAGTTTTTTTTAATTTCTCTTGATTTTTTAATTAAAAAAAATTTTTACTTTTCTCATTACAGGTAAGAACTTGCAAAACTTTGTTTGTAATTGAAATAATGAAATTAGAGGATTATTTAAAGCGTATGTAAAACTTATTCATAACTCCATAACACCATTCCCTAATATATTTTAAAACAATAATATTAAAAAATATTCTTATTGTATAAAAGAAAAATTATATACACATTTTGTAAATGGCAAATTTAATGTAAAATGGTACATTTTGCGTTAGATGGTACATTTTGTATAAAATTTCGCATTTTGTGTAAAATGGTAAATTTTTTGAAATATTGTACATTTTGAATTAAATGTAAAATGGTACATTTTGTGTAAAATGGTGCATATTGGATAAAATGGTACATTTTGTGTAAAATGGAACATTTTGTCTAAAATGGTACATTTTGTGTAAAATGGTACATTTTGTGTAAAATGGTACATTTTGTGTAAAATGGTACATTTTGTGTAAAATGGTACATTTTGTGTAAAATGGTACACTTTGTGTGGTACTTTTTGTGAAATATTGCACATTTCTAGTTTATTATGTAAAATGGTAAATTATGTAGAATGTGAAATTTTTTGTAAAATGCCCCATTGTTTATAATAAGGCATTTTGTAAAAAATGTATAAATTTATATATTCTGTGCCATATTCCACATTAATGTAAAATTGTAATCCATACTTTGTGCAAAATGTAGCATTTGTTTAAAATTTCGACATATAAAATGGGACATTTTGATAATTCGTGTAACCAAAAAAGTTACTAAAAGTCATTTTATATAATACCATGTTCGCACGACAACGTTTTTTCGTAATTCACTCTCTCATTCGTAATCCACAGCCTAATTATGATCCAAATTACATAATTCGTCATACAAAATTTTGAGAGCGGATTATCTCATTTGTACGTAATTTAATTTTTATTACCCTGTGGATTACTTTAAAATCAATGTGATCTCTAATTTTTATCGGTTTTTTCCATCACCAGCTGTCAAAGCACTAAAAAAACAAACAAAATAGGTATAACATAAAGAAAGTAAACAAATGTCAAGGAAGTAATTTTATAATATAAAATTTAATGGAATCCAAAAAAGAAAATAAATATTTTATATGTATGTATGTATTTCTTTAAAATAATATTTTTTACATACTTTTTCTTTCCATTCTTAATACAAGTAACCGCAAATCAACAATTAAATTTAGCAATAAGCAAAATTAATTTTAAAAAAGAAGAAGAAGAACTGTCAAAACCGATTAGGAAAATGCCGTGCGAACATGGTAATTCAAATAAGTAATAAAAACAGAGAGCAATGTAATCCAAAGCACCGTGCGAACATGGCATAAAAAAAGGCATCTTATGTAAAATATGATATTTTGTGTAAAATGAATTTTTTGTATTAAATTGGACATTTTTGTAAAAACGGGCATTGCAGATTTATATAAAAAAAGGCATCTTATGTATTAAATTGGACATTTTTGTAAAAACGGGCATAGGAGATTTAAACAGAACTTTTAGAGTAAAATTTGACATTTTGCATTAAAAGGACATCTTGTTTGGGCTTGTATTACCGAAATGCGAACAGTTTTTTTTAAATTCAAGATATCGGATTTATCTCAATTCCGATTTCAGTATTTATACATGTTTTATCCATAAAATCACTATAATTTGTGGTGTGGAGAAAATGCGTGTTTAGCAAAAATAAATTTGTTTCTATATATCGTGCATTTTTAGTAGCAAAATCATCATTATTTGTTAAAAGATTTAAATAATAACTCTAGAAGATATTTAACTACTTAGGTCGGTTTTAAATTGTACATAAAAACTCGAAGTAATAAAATCGACTGGCCTTAGTTATGAATAATAAAGCAGGTTTATAAAACAGATTTCTGTGAAAATTTGTTTAATAAACCTTATATAAACTCTATTTATTTTTTTATAACTTATGCCGTAAGAATTTAAAATCGTCTAATATAAGAAACAGAATTAAAAATAGTATACTTTATTCGCGAGTACCAAACCTAAGGTAACAATAAAAGTACCCCGACATAATAATTTCGAATAAAATTCTTTAATGCAACAAAAATAAGTAACGAATTTTAATGAACATAACTTGTTTTATGATCAGATATTAATTAAATAACATATTGATAATGTAATGACCTATTTGAATGAATACCGATTATTCCGAATTTTTTCGTATGTGAAATATTTCGAACTCGAAATATCGATTTTTCAAAACCACCAGCCAAATATAGAAAATTTTACATCTTGGGTAAAATTGATTTTGTTCTCAGTTAAGCATTTTAAGTAAAAGTACTTATCTTGTGAAAATTATTACATCATATCAGTTCAAACTTAAAACAAATATGTTCACTGGGTTTTCAAATGAGTTTATTTAACTATATGGTTTTCATAATAAAAGAGAAGACCAGTAGTGCAGTACACTTAACAAAACTGTGAAGTGAGTCATATAATATATCAATGAAGCACTTTGGTGAATTGAAAAGGAGCTGAAAAAAGCACAGAAATAGAGAGAGACTGAATAAGCTAATTTAATTTAAATGGAAGGAAAATGTTCTTTTAATTCAAAGCTGCACATACATACATATACATACATATGTGTCAAAAATACTTTTTGTAAGAACTTAATTCAAAAAAAAAAAACACACAAACAAGGAAATATAAAGGGTCTTTCGTTTGGCGCCTCCTGTCTTTAAACTAATTAAATTTGTGTGAGAAAGTGTTGACATTTTTTTTCATTCAAAAGCTTTATGTGTAGAAAATTACATTGTGCAAATGTACGCTGCGCATAAATCAGACTGAATTTGGCCGCTGGTATGGGTTATGTTTTGCTCTGAGGATGGCTGCGTTTTACGGTTTATTGGCATACACCAAAGACTTAAGGAAACCCCACCAAAAAACCAAACGATATCAAACCACACGATCCCGGTTGCTAGTTTCCATCACCTCCGCGTGATGCGATTATGGAATCAAATCGCTCGTGCAGAATGTCCAATGAGGCATGCGTATTGTGACCCGTAGCAACATCCTATTGAAACATCGTGTAGTTGCTGTCCGCATTATCAAATTCTCGCTCAAAAAAGTGAAATGCCATTGACGCATATTGCTCGATGTGGTCAGTGATGACCTGACTAACGTCGTTCTCAAAGAAATATAGACGGATGACGCAACCAGCCCAAAATCCATATACCCAGAGAAAATATGTTAACCTCCAACAAAACTAAAGAAAATGTTAAACATATTATAGATATTTAACCATATTTGTATCACCGACTACTACACCTACTACGACTACTACACCGAAACTAGTCTTTCATCAAGAAGCCACAGCCTTATTGTGGATGCCTTCGAACTTGTTATGGTTGATAATAACCTTGTTATGGTTGATAATAACAAAATTATGTTTAACACACATGCATTGTTTGTTTTTTAACCATCTTAGAAAGGAAATACTGTTGTTAATTTAAAAACAAATTATTGTCATATTTAACCATAACATCTTTAGCGGCAATTAAAATATAGCTGTGGCTTCTTGATGAAGGACTAATTTCCACACGATTTTTTTAATCATTATATGGTTGTCGGTGACAATAATATGGTTTAATTAAACATAATATGTTTAACATATTCTTTAAAAAAAGTTTTGTTGACGGTTACAATATGTAAACATGTTTTTTTATCTTGTACCAAACAGTGAATTTTTTGGGGATCATCGCTTAAGTCGACGATTCAATCTCCTATTGAGTCGTTCAGTTTGTCAATTTCAAGTTGTGTGACTTATTTGACGTATTTTTTGTCGAGTCTTCACGACTTAAAAAAGTTTATAAAAATTCACATACAATAATGGATTCTACACAAACAAAATTGTATGTTTTTGTAAAGTACCCGAGACAAATGTTTTTGCATTTTATTGTGTGATTTTGCGGACATTCTTTCAGATTTTCGAGTGAATGAATCGTTTGCTTGTATAGGATAGTTAGTGATGGTCTTAAAGAAAATGTTTCGATGAAAATTCGGGTCAGTATAAAACTTTTTAAAATGTTATCATTTGCACGAGCTGTTGAGCGCTTCAGCCCCATGGAGATTTGGCATAACAGGCTTAATAAATGACAGCCAACTCGACAGATATGGCAATATGGCTGCTAACAACTTTTAGAGTTCGAAAGTCCCTATCGAAAGACTCTTTAGAACTAACATTTCGTTATGGTTTTATGAAAATAACTTTTTTTTTTGTCAATTTACAAATTACAGAAGCCATTAAGAAAAAGAGTGCATACGAGTACTCAAAATAAATTCATACGAATTCAATGGAAATTGTACCATAAATGAAAATTAAAAGAACATAAGTTATATCTTGTTCTTATTAAAGCAAGAAAACCATGGTAAGTAAGTACAGTAGGCCAATTCCGACACTTTGAAACCCTACACCAGGGCATAAAAAGAAATGCTACAAAACCTATCGTCGCCAAATTTGTACATCAGTACCAACATTTTCCGGGAGTGGCATTTGTTTGTAAGCATTTTGTAAATGGCAAATTTGATCAAACATGGACTGATTTAAATGACGATTTCTGTTGCAAGAAAAATTTGTAAGTCAAATTTAAATCAAATACCTACTAACATAATAAGATAGTTTATGGATACAATGACTATTCCGTAAAGAAGTTTGAATGGGGGCCATGTAAAATTTTTGACTGATTCTCACCATTTTTAATAGGATTCGTCCTTATGTCAATTAAGACGTACGTAGGTATGTATTTATCTTCAAAATTAAGACCAGCCAGAGAGACGTCGTTAGATCGACTGTGAAAGTGATTCTGAGTCGATCGGCATACTAAAATGTGAGCCCAGGACCAATACTTTTAGTGTTACATGCATTAGCACAAACTCATAATACCCTTTCCACTTTTGTGGTGTTGGTAAAACAAATAACATTTTTTTAGTGTGTTGGTTGCATACAATTTTATTACTTGTAGTCAAAAATTTTTTAAGTCGAGGTAATTCTAAAGAATTTATTTACAAACACCAAAATATTAACAAGAAATAAAAAATTATCACAATTTAAACAAAACAGCAGGAGTTCTACTCTTTTTTTTTAGTTATAAAAGTAACAAAAGAAACAGTGTTGTCGTTTTAAGGGGTTCTTTTTAGTTGTCATTTAATAAAAACGAAAGAACATTTTGACAACAGGCCTGGGGAGATGGTCGTAAAATAAACAAAACCTTTAAAACTGATAAAAAAAAATTCTAAAAATCGAATAAGTTTTTTTTTGAAAGCGGCAAAATTTTCTTTGATTGAACACCAATTGTGTTTTCCAATTGCAAATACCTTTGTTTTTAATTTAAGGTCTTAAGACCACCCAGTTTATTTTTAAACCTAAAAAAGAGATTTATTCTAATTATGTAAAAAACTAACTTACCGGACTTAAAAAGTAATTATTATTCTGAAAACAGACACTAACGGTAATTCAATTCTTTGGCTCCTTAAAATAACTTCGTTTACCGCTTTCATCCACTAATAATTTAAACGTATTTAAGGAATTAAATGAGTAGAAAAAAAGGCACTAATTTCCAATAATAATTTGTAAAGGCTAAGAAGCGCTTGTAATGCGATCCAAAATGAAAAAAGACTTTTAGATTTTTTTTATCGATTTTTCATTTCCTAGAATACTGCTAACAAGGAGTATTTATTTATAACATTTATCTTTTAATATTTTCTTCTTCTTTTCAAAGTATATTATCGATAAGTCATTAGGCGTTATAAGATAAAAAAAAAGCAAAAAAGAAGAATTATATTACATAATTAATATTCAAGAGAAAAATGCTGGTGATTTTCGTTTACCATCTATAAATCATTATTATTGATATTTATTAAAGAAAAAGAGTGCAAATATTTTTTGGTTGTTTGGTTTGTAACTCGAAATCCATCTATTTGATTAATTTCAAGGGCAGCATAAATGTTAAAGAGAAAAATATGTAGATAGAAGAAATATATAAAAAAAAAAAATAATACGATCCCTAACAAGAAGTTATTAAGTTGAACACATTTTTCTTGCTTATTAAGAACGTTTGAACCATTAATTTCGAAATTGACAGGCAGATACTTCAGCTACAAATCGGTAAAATTGTGTAAAATGTAACACTTTAGTATGTTAAATATATGAAAATGGGACATTTGTGAAAACAAGTATTAAACATTTAAGGCCTTATTCATAAAAAATATTTCATGTTAATAACAGGCTTATACGATAAATTTTGTATGAAAATTGGCTTAATAAACCTCTTATAAAACTGAATAATTTTTTATGAATATGGGGGTTAATATTTTTTTTAACATTTCGTGTTAAATTTGACATTTTGTGTAAAATGATAAATATTTATTAAATGTAAAATTTTTTGTAAAATATGAAATTGTACAAATTTATAAAACGTTATTTTTTTTTCAAATCTAAATTTTTTTTGACAAATGTCAAAATGCACCCAAAAGGAGTAACTGTTTGGTGCGGATTTTGGTCCAGAGGCATAATTGGGCCATGTTTCTTCGAAAATGAGCAAGGAGTGGCCGTTACAGTCAATGGCGATCGTTATCGGGCCATGTTAAACGAATTTTTGTCCACAAAAATTGAAGAGGAGGATATTGGCAACATTTGGTTTCAACAGGACGGCGCTACGTGCCACACAGCCGTAGCTACACTCGATGTTTTGCGCCCTGTTTTTGAAGATCGCATTATCAGCAGCAGAGCTGATGTCGTTTGGCCACCTCGGAGCTGCGATTTGACACCGTTGGACTATTATTTGTGAGGTGCCGTCAAAGATAAGTGTTTCGCCGACAAACCAGAGACAATTGACGCTTTGAATTACCATATTCGTGAAGCCATTGGTGAAATACAGCTGCACACAATTGATAATGTGCTTAAAAATTGGACCGATCGTGTAGGCTACTGCATGGCCAGCCGAGGCAGCCATTTGAATGAAATTATTAACCGGAAGGATTGTACTTCCAAATAAAAAAAGGAATTTGAGAAAATATTCAGTTGTTTTTTTTATAGCATTAAAAAAAAAAGTTATTTGGCGGACCCTGTATAATATTTTGTATAAAATTAAAAATTTTTTGTAAAATAAAACATTTTGTATTAAATTAAACTTCTTGTTTAAAAAAGCACTCTATGTAAAATGCGACATTTTGTGTGAAATGGGTAAATTGTGTGAAGTGGGCATTTTGTGTAAAATGGGAACAACATGTTTTTGGGTAAAATAGAATTTGTGTACAAAATATAATACATTATTGCATAAAAAAAATTTCACACTTGATCAACAAGAGGGTATTAACTCAAAATTTACGAATTTTTAATGGAAGCAAAACAATTTTTTATTTAATATTGAAGGCATAAGAAAAATAATTTTCAAGCCAACCGTTTCATTTCCCAAAAGTTGACAAAATAGCACAATATTTTTTCATCGGTTAAAAATAAATTTAAGTGTTGAATTTTTCCAAAAAGTGAAAAAGTTAAAATTTTTAGTTAATACCACGTGTTGTTGATCAAGTACGATTTTTTTTTTATTTCCTAAGCTAATCCCGCGAAGCTTTTATGCTTGTCTGCAGAAAAGAAACCAGAGTCTCTGGCGGGAATCGAATCCGCAACCCCGGCGCTGATAGACTAGCTCGCTACCAACTAGCCTACCGGGGCACTCATTTGTGAGAAAAAGAATTTGAATTTATATCAGGGGGCTTATTCTGGCAGTGGTGATCGAATCATTTTCCGATTAAAAATAAATCTTGTTTCTTATTCTTTCAGTCGATACTGAGTAAATCGAAATTATTTTTTTAGATTTGTGAAAACTCATTAAATGCTTTACAACACTGAAAAAAAAAATTTCGACGAATTTTTTTGTTAACATTTTAATATAAAGTGACTTTTTGACAACATAAATAGGATTTACTCATTGAATAAAATGACACTTTTGGCGATAAAAGTGACCTTTAGTGTAAAAAAAAATTTTATTAATCGAGTATTAAAAGAAAGGCGAATAAATTTTTCACGTGGCGCTGAAAGCACAGCTGTGCTACTTTTTTTTCTAAATTAGAGAGAGAGAGAGGAATGTCAAAAGTTACTTGTGTTTTTTTTTTTTTTGGACATATCGACCAACGAAAGCATCAAGTAAAATACAATTTTGTATTTTTGGTGCTGTTACTTGTTGTAGTTAGTATCGCCACCACCTCGAGTTTTTCTTTTCCCGGACTTTTTCATTTCCCGGGAAAGCGAGATTTATTTTTCAATTTCCCGGGATCCCGGAAATTCCCGCTCAATATAAATCGATAGAAAATTTTATTTAATTTAATTTATTTGAACAAATAACATTTCCTGAGATCAATTAAATAAGTTTATAAGTGCATTTAACTTTTTATTTCTGTGGCAAAAAGGAGAAATTGCTTTTAGGTATGTACCATAAGATTTTCATGTTTAAAGGTACACATGGGCAAAATTTAAATTATTTCGTAGGATTTTTGAGAAAGTGCAATGACGTTTGGAATAAACAAAACTTCCGATCTGTGAAATTAGGAGTGTTTAGGAATAAAAACTTAAAGAACTATAACCGCAGATAACTGATAATTATATTAAATTCGTTTTAAATTTCCAAAAGACACAATTATTTAAACAAATTATTACAAAATATTTCTTTAAAAATAGGATTTTAGCTCAGAATAAGCCTTTACAGAATCGTTTGAAAGACTTTTTCGGATTTTTGTCAAAAAGATATCAATAAGGAAACACGTTTTCTTTCTACGCATGCTTGACTTTATAGTCAAATGAACATTATATAATCTCTAGACACTTTCAGTTATCTTAGCACATTCTTCCTTTTAAAAAAAATTATTTTCTTCGAATCTAATAAGCGGTTTCTTTATTAATAACTTTTCTCATTATCTTTTACGGAATCTAATCCAAAAAATCTTTTATGCCGCTGCCCTGCATATCAAATCATTACATTTTTGAAAACTCAAAATGCGTATTTTTGACTTAAGACCTTTTTTCCTAACGCATAAGATCTATTTCATGACACAACTTATTAACAATTATATCAGCAGTAAAGTTAGCAAAAAAAAAAAAAATCCCGGGAATTCCCGCACAAATTTCCCGGGATTTTTTCCCGATAAATGTGGGGTATCCCGGGATTTTTGTCCCGGGAAATCCCGTATGAAAAACACTACCACCACCGTATACATGAATTCGCCTTGATTAAAAGCTTAAATACTGAAATTTTTACAAGATTTTTAAATCCGTTATTCATTCCAAGTAAAGAAAAATTGTACATAATCTTTTTATCTCTCCAAATTATAAGGCATTCTTAAAGTCCCCTTGAAATCATCAATTTTATTTTCAAAACTCACTTTCTGCTTGCTCCTTAGTAATGTAGTCTTCTGTAATTAAAAGGCCATAAACTTAAACCTATTAAAATATATTTCCCACTGTGAGACAGACACTCTGTTTGTGCAACTTCTTTCACATCTTGTACTCAGAAATATATAAATAATCTTTACATTAAGAATAAAAATGCACAAATAAGAGTATTTTATGGTTGCAACCATAAGGCAACAAGATAATTTACAATTACATGAATTTTGTTATGTTCATCCAAAAAAACATCTTCTTAATATGTATATTGATTTTAGTTTTTCTTTACATGTTAAGGGAAAATGAAATATGTATTAGAAGGAAAAAATTAAAGATAGAAGTTAAAAGAAAAAATTTATGAGATTGATCTATGGCAATTTAATTACAAGCATATGCGGGTGTTCAATTTAAATTCGTTTCACGTCTTGTGAATGTAAATAATTTTTAATAAAATGATTTACAGAATTAAGTTCTTCGAAAAATTAATATTATTTTAAATCTTAAGAGCAAATGGGGAGTGTAGCATGATACAAAAAAAAAAACAAAATAGGGCATTCAGCTTTTAAAAATGAAATGTTTCTGCGATTTTCAAAAAATAAAGCGACATTTTTTTATAGTTTTCTAATAGTAACTTTTAATTAATCCGATATTTTTCATAGACTAAACAGTGTTTATGTAGAGGTATATGTTTTATAAAAATATATTTTTGATAGCGGTCCGGCGAATATAGGTTTTGCAAATACGAGTACGAATAAAAAAATTCAACTTTGTCGAATGCGAATACTTAAAATATGTTCAAAAGTCATATGCAAAAAAAAAATTGTTATTTACATCATAAAAAATTACACTTCATCCCGTAAATACATTTAACTTTAAGCGATACAGAGCAAAAGAATAAACAAATTGCATTTATAATAATTAAATTGAAAAAATTAGGTTCTACAAAAGTTTTTATAGAAAAAATTGCCATAGAAATTCGGTGCATAAGACAAGACCTCTTATACTTACACTCAATTCACATGAGGGCTTTAACGACGTCGTTTCAACTTCCAAAATCTCTTTGTGTTCATACGATGATTTTTGGTTGCATGTCTTTTTTTTATTTACAGTATGGCCTTGATTATCCGTCATTCGATTAACCGGCAGCATCAATTAACTGGAAAATAAAATTGATTCAAATCACCTCTGTTATCCGAAATTATATACAAATTATTTTTTTTTTTTTACTTTTGAACAATCAAAACAAATTTAAATAACCGAAGAAAGAGAATTTCCCAACGTACTGGAAGCATATTCTGCCAATTTCTATTTTCCCCATGTTTACATAATAATACATTACATATTTATATAAAATATATAACACACCAAAAAAAAATTCATAATCAAAAATGCTGCCGGTCCCGTCTGTTATCGATAATCGAGGACTCACTGTATTTCCAACCACACACTACAAAGTAAGAAAAAGAATAAAATGTAAAAAGAAACATTTAAAAGAGAAATATAAAAAACGACATGAAAAACACAAAGCCAGTCGTTTTGTTTACCCCTCTTTCTTCTCTACACCGCTCGCTATCAAACCAAAAGGGACGTCGACAAAGCGACGTCGTAAAAGCCTCCATGTGAATTGCCTGTTAAAGTTTAATAATCAAGCCAAGTTATATTTTATAAACATAAGTTTGGATGCGTTATCAGTAGGAAGGCGTATCCATGCAAATAAATGTTATTGATAGTCTAAGATCGATGTCGACCAATTACCTTTCCGAGTCATTAAATTTGCGATAAAATGACATCGATTTGTTTTTGCATATTGTTGCGTATTTTGGTTTTAAATGCATATTTTTGCATATTTTAGCATTTTTGTGGGATATATTTTTTTAATTTCATATTGTAAAAAAAGTTCTTCAAAAAATTTCCATTTAACATAAAATTCTTCAAAAAAAATTGTTTAAATCAATAAATAAATTTTTATTGGTGTTCTGCTTAAATTTTTTTCAAGATTTCGACAAAAGATCCTTCTATTTTTTAGCAATGCTGCACCTTAAATAACAAAAAATTCAAATTGAAGAGAAAACTCAATGCATTTTTGAAAAAAGCTAAATGAAATATTTCAAGTTAAACATGAAAAAATAAAGCTAAATTTAACTCGAAAAAAGCTAATATGGTCACACTAATAAAAACACAAGCAAACAAGCATGTGTATAATGCGCCGGTGTGGCTTCATATTAAACAGTTAAATTTTACAAACATTCGCAATGCGTAATCTTGTCGAAAGTGTAGTACCTACCCCAATAAAAAATGGAGCTTCCAACGAAACAGGTTTTTAAGGGAGAAACATAAATGTTTCGCTTACCATTGCGCTTACGGAAGACATGAATTTTATATGGCGAATTCCCACTTTGAAGCAATAAATTTTTGACACACAAAGCGCAGTACTCAGCGCACAAAAAATTTTTTGGATGTAACGATCAGCTTAACACACTCCTCCCTAAGGGTTGGTGTTAAGGGGCAAGTATATTTGAGAAAATTTTAGTAAGAAAAACAAATGGAGGTCCGTCATACTTTTTACACTCCTAGGGGCAACTCCTTGGCAATTATCGGGTTTTTTTTTCAATATTTTTCCAGTCTGTATAGAAAATTGTGTATGGGAGCCCTCTTTATAAATGGAGTTAGCGTGTAGGTACATATGTAAGAAACAAATTGTGAGGATGAAATATAAAGTGGGGTTGGGGGCCAAATTTAAGAATTTCATTAAGCCGCCAAATTTTTTTTTTTTTTTTTAATTTCCTAAACTAATCCCGCGAAGCTCTTCGCTTGTCTGCAGGAGAGAAACCAGAGTCTCTGGCGGGAATCGAACCCGCAACCCTGGCGCTGATAGACTAGCTCACTACCAGCTAGGCTACCGGGGCACTCTGGATGCCTCTGGATGGCCCCCTAATGGATGTAGACAAAGGGACAAGTATATTTTGATCAAGTGCTATATTGTTAACAAAATTTGACAACTCACACGTCTATAAAAAAAATACCAGCTGTTTACTTGGGACCACCCAAGTAGTTATTTAAGAGTATGTATTTAGAACAACTAACTGGATTCACTGCTTTTGCAAAACAGTTTTTATTTTTTTGGAAATTTACATAAATAAGAGTTTTGTTTACTCTTATAATTACCTTAAATCGAATATGCTCTTAAAGTGCAAACAATGGAAATTTCATAATATTTTTAAAATTCTTATATATGGGTGTTTCTCTGGTTATGCACGCGACATTTGTACGCGTTTTATTGTGTTTGAATATTAAAAAAATAGAAGTGGATTGGAATTTTAGAATGAATTCTAGAATCGTTACATTGTTTTTGATGAGTTCTTTCTAAAAAGTATATATAATGGTAAATTGAGCACTGGGTACCCAAATGCCATGCAATCAAAGTTGACTTACTCACGTGACAAAATTAGAAATGCCTTTTAAGACCGTAAGAAAAAGTGCGAAAGTAAGTGAATTGTAGGAGGTTTTTATTTCGGAAAAAATGTTTTTATAAAGGTTAGTAATGGGCCTTTATAATCATGTTTTGTTCAAAAGCAACTATGCATGGGTTGGCGAAGAAAAAAATAAATTGTTAATTACGCACGTGACATTACGCACGTGACACTTTTTACCTTCATACATATTTTAGTAATTTTACATATTTTTAGAAGTTTTTAACAAAAAAATTAAACTTTTATTCAAAAATGAAAAATAAAAATATACTACAAAATTAATCCAACTTAATTTTTTCCTTGAGTGAGTATCCTGTTCGAGCAACATTTATAAATTCATTTTTAAGTCACGGTGGACCATTTCAGAGAAATACCCATATGTAATATGTATTTTATTCGACCTTTATTATTTTAATATATAAATTAAATATTCGAGCTTAAGGTCTTGTTTTTTTTATATAATAAACTTGTTTTTAATAAATTTATTTAAACCAATATTTCGGCACTTCTTTGAGTGCCTTCTTCAGGGTATTTTTTTTTTTTTTTTTTTAAACAAAATTAACAATTTTTTAAACAAATTTAACAAAAAATGTATAAATGACAAAAATTTCAATATTTTAAATCAGGCTTAAGTTCATCAAATTTCATTTTCATTAAATTATTTTTATGAAGAAAGGAATTTTTACAACATGAAAATTAATTAAAATTGTTATTGATAATCCTTCATTCTTGACTGACCTGAGATTCGAACCCAGGCGGCTGGTTACCTGACATGTTTCGATCGCTACCACTCGATCTCCTCAGAGGAACTTGCCGTCTTACACTCGCAGCCATCGACGGCTGTTGACGTCAATAGTCAAACATCAATCCTTAAACCAAATTTTATTTTTAACCTTTTGGTAGATCGAAATTTGCTTTTTTGAATGATTATCCAGTTTTAATTGATTTTACATGTTTTTCCCCTACCTCTGTTTTTTCGTACTTTTTGTCAAGAATTCTTCTTGAAGTCAAAAGTACATTTTTGTTTTTTCATGTTTGTCTTTCTTTTTCTTGTTTACCTTTTTTTTTAATTGAATACAGAAATATTTTTCAATACAAAATTGATCTAAGTATTACAATATATGTATGTACATAAATTTTTAACTTCCGTTTCTATTTTCATAAATTAAATGTCTATAATTGTGTGCTATATTTTCAGTATCTGACTTAAAATTAATTCTCAACATTGTCGGTACTCTTATAATTTGTAACATTTCCAACATAAATCTACGTTTCTAATTATTTTCCGTGTTAAAAACTTTTGCATAATGGTTTAGATTAGCTCAATGAGTTGATAAAGCTGTTGTTTGTGAAATATTTCTATACTTTTGATCTGACTTATGTCCTGCTAGTTAATAATTAATGATATTGTTAAGGATAATTCAAATTATAAGAGATTAGATAAACTGGAAAAGACAAATAATAATTAAGTTCAGGAGCTTGGTAATAGTGGTATAATTACAATTATGGAGAAGAATAAACTTAAAAATAATACAGAAATATCACCAGGTTATACGGTGTTCCAAAGATTCATAAAAATTACAGAAAATTTAAAATGCAATATTAAGGATTCTCTTCAATTTAAGGATAGATAGAATAAGGAATATTACTTTGACTAATAATGAGAAGATAATTCTCTTGATGTATTTTCAATATTTCCCAGCATACCAATAGATTTAGCTATAAATATTATAGAAGAAAAATGGAATACAAGAAAGGCACATACAAATATAGAAAAAGATTTATTCTTACGTATTCTAAGATTTTGTATAATAGATAATAGATATATGCAATTGGATAACCATGTATATATTCAAATGAGGGGACTTCCTATGGGTTCGCTAGCTTCTCCAATTGTAGCAGATATAGTTATGGAAAAGTTATTGGATACATGTGTAGAAAAGTTAGGTATAAAACCAAAAATCTTGACCAAATATGTGGACGATTTATTTTGTATAATTCCGGAATCGGGAATGGATCAAATGTTGGATGTTTTTAACTCATTTTATTCGGACATTAAATTTACAATGGAAAGGGAGCTTAATTCAAGACTATCATATTTAGACACCTTGATAATTAGAATTGGTATCAGAAACCAACATCTTCTGGTAGAATTATTAATTATTTCTCGAAACATCCAAGGAGAATAATAATTAATACGGCTTACAATTTTATAAAAAGATTTCTTAAAATAAATGATACAGAATTTCATAGAGATAATAAAAGGAAGATTTCAAACATTTTAACAGAGAACACTTTTTCCTAAACAATTATTAACAGATTTATTAATACAACAAAATAATTGCAAATTAAACAACCAGGATAGTTTTATGTTGGAAATGTTACCGACAATGTTGAAAATTAATTTTAAGTCAGATGCTGAAAATGAAGCACAAAATTATAGATCAAGTTTGTATTGAAAAATATATCGCTGGCTTAACATGCTCTAAGTCCACTTTTTTAAGAAATTGAGATTTTAATGCAGTAATGTGCAATATGTAAAAATACATTGTTTACAAAGAAAAAATTACAGTTATCTCATTTTTTGTTGTTGTTGTGTAGTGATGAGCAAAAGCGCTAAGTCCAATTTATCACAAGAAAAAGCTCTAAGTCCCAATTAAAAGTACAGTTTAACAATTTCTCTCAAATTGCTCCAACACATGTATTTTGATTGTTTTTTGTCTCTCCTGTAAAATTTTCGAATATGGACTTAGAGCCTTTACATGTTAAGCCAGCGATATGACAAAAAAAAATTAATTTTGTTCAATTTGTTTAAAAAAATTGTTTATTTTGTTTAAAAGAAAAAAAACTCCGTAGAAGGCACTCAAAGAAGAGCCGAAATATTGTTTTTTTTTCTAAATTTATTAAAACCCCGTTTTTTATATAAAAAAAAATAAGACCTTAAGCTCGAATATTTAATTTTTATATTTAAATTCTTATTTTTATATCATATTTCTATAAACTCTATTTCAGTTCTATTGCCAAAAATAACTAAATAAAAAAACCACTTTCAAACAAATTTAAATTTAAAAAAGCGCAAAATTATTTATAATTCTTTTTTTATCTTTAAAATACCATATTCTGTCACCATTCTTACAATATTTTTTTATTGCAAAAAAATATGAAAAACGTATCAGTGTTTGACAAAATAAAAATATGTACATTCTTTTCTATTAAAACTGTCTCAATTGGCAAATTTTGTGTGGCATTTTACATGAAATAAATTTTATAAAACATTTTTTCCCTGCTATTGAACCAAAAACTCCGAGAGTGAAATAGTTTGGATACTTGAATGTATCTCATGACTACTATCTACTGCACTAACAAGATTTTTCAATTTTTACAACAAACAAATGTTTCTGTAGTTGTTTACAACGAATACAAATAAAATAAAAAATATGAGGGGCTCAGAAAGGCAAACAGATCCCGATATTATTATTATGCTATTCCATTTACTATATATTTTTTAGTACTAAAATGAAAAAAGGAACATTTCTATTTGTTCTTTTTTTGTAACTATAAATTAAAAATTACAAAATAACTTAAAAGAGTGGATTCATTTAAAAAAAAATATATCAAAAAGTTATTCTTATTGGCAAAAATTTCATTTGTATTGAGATACATATGTGTAAAGACTTTTTGCCTCAAAAGTGATTTTTCTGTGTAAAAAATATTTTATTGTTCAAAAATTTACTTTTTGTGATTTTTTAAGAAAGTGAATTAAAAAAAAAACAAGACAGAGTGCTATTCGGCTATGATAAGTCTTAAGCGGCTCATACGCTTGCAATAAAATTGTTCAATTTTACGTATTGTACAATTATATCTTCAATGTGTATGTGATATTCGAAGGTTGGACAATAAATTGGCTACAATTAAAATACTTAATTTGTATTGCACAACGAAAAAAGAGCGAAATGTGTTGGCAACATTGTACAATGCTGTTTATGTTATTCCTGTAGGTTATGTTCACATTTTTATTGAATGTATGAAACCATTGTGCGATTTATTGCATAATATAAGACAAAATGGAAATAATATGGCGAATATCATCTACAATAATATTGCAAGTGCATGTGCTGCTTTATATACCATCGACATGGTGCGACAAGAACAGTTTTTAGAAGTTGTGTGTTGAAAGCCCAGCTATATGTACCAAACTTAGACAATTTTTCTCTTACTGTTTTTAAGATATGTATAAATACGTTTATTTTGTTCCATGCCCACTTCTTAAATCCCGCCTTCACTTTGTCGAATGATCTATGTTGATAAATAAGATGCTTGTACCTAAATTGGAAACTTTCGCTTACAGAAAAAAAATAAAAATTGATTTCAATTAAAAAATTTGTCATAATTATTAAATTTGCGCCAGTTAACAAATTAATAGTATCAATTAAACGTTTAATTCACTTGATTAAATTTTTTTAATTAAAACTGATTTTATTTTTTATTAATGCTTATCAATAACATTTTGTAAGATCATCGGTGATAGATTTATGCGAAATTCTGGCGCTATGTTGAAAATGTATAAACATTTTGTTTTTTACCGGGATTTCCTTGCTTCGTTAAAAAAAGCATTTCCAATGCGTACTGTATGGACCTGCAGGACCTGCGGGATTCCTCTAGCATTCGAACAAATAAAACATGTTTTTAAGATTTTTACCAAAAACCTCATTTATAAAAATAAACAACATTTGTATATGCCCCTATTGCGGTTCTCCACACAACTGCGTTTGGTCGTGCAATAGTAAACCCAACTTATGCACAACCAAACTCATCTAAGGTATTGTGATACCCAACTGTTTTAAGTTGAGTTTGCTTAAAGTTGTCAACTTAAAATATCACGATTGACAAGTGAAAATTTCATAAAATTAAAAAATAATTGTGATTTTTAGTTGAACTGTTAATTTTTTAATTTTGATATTTTTTAGTTAGGCTTGAGTTCATCACTCTTGGTTTGTTGATGTCAGCAGTAAGGTCGGGGTAAGGAAAAACAAATTTTGTACAGACTTCGTTGTTGTCGGCAAGTAACTTGCGAAAGGGGTCTTTGTCTTGAAAACCTGAATTCATTTTTTATTATGTTTTTTGCCCACTTTCGTCGACATTTTATTTGTACAACGAGAAGTACAAATATAAACATTACAGCTTGTGCCATAGCTATTTTTAAGAACAATTGAGATTTTTAGTAGAACTTTTGATTAAAAAAAAAAAATTAAATAATTTTAACAAATAGAATCTGGGAATTTATTTCTTATGTTGAGTAACATTTTATTATTCAAATTTTCATATTATTCGAATGTGTTTTCTAAGTCAAAATGTGTATTCTACGGAAAATATTGATGGAATAAGACTATTAAAGTATTAAAGTTTTTAAGGATTGTAATTTGACTAATGGTGTTTTCTTTTCTACAAAAAAATGTGCCTTTTTTTTAAAAAAATTCAATTTGGTGTCTTTTTCTTAAAAATGTTGCTCCCGAAAAGGGTGGCTTGTTTTATTCTAAAAAACTCATGCTTTTCGGGAGCAAAATTTTTAAGAAACAGACACCAAATTGCATTTTTTTTTAAAAAAATGCACATTTTTTTGTAGAAAATTTGTATATTAAATAATTTGTTTAAACTAAAAATCTGCTGGTTGGATTATTAGTTCAACTGCCTCAGTAAAATTGTCACTTGATGATGGAATATTTTCAACACCAAATACTTGGCCAGACTTGCAATACAAGAGCTGCGAAACCGTACCTCCAAGGCCATTTAATGGAACTTCTTGTGATAGCCCTCCCCCTGTCATTTGAGTGTTTCTTTTATTGTTATCTAAATTTTTCTTTAAAGTTGTCTGTTTTGTGTTTCCAAACCTGTGCCAAGAATATTATAATTAGATTAAGAAGTTTATAAGTGCTTAAGAGAAGTTGTTGTCGTGGTGCCAAACTATTTAACTCCACTATAAACTCTTCCCATAACTCCTTACATGAATTTTTCATCATGCCAAACTTTGGTGTTTTCCGCGAGCAGGACAAGGCGCTCAAATTGAGCTTTTGTTTTTATTTTCATACCAATAAAAGTTTTTAAAATAGCGAAAAAGTTATTACAAAAATGTATACATACGATTTCTCCATTTTGTTTTCGATTTTCACCGAATTTAAAAAAATAAACTTTAACTGCCAATAACACAACTACTTTTTAGCAGTTGTGTGTATTTAACATTTTTGTCGACCAAACTTTTACAAAGTTGAAAACGGCAACACCACGAAAAAACAGATACACAACTGAATAGCCAACTGCCAGTTGAGTTGAGAATGGCAATGTGAATTTACCACAGACAGCCAAACTGTTACAAAAGTGGAGAACCGCAATAGGGCAATAATAAATAAATCTAAAATAATGCAAAAATTCGCCTGTTTTAGATATGTTTTAAGTTGTATATGGGCATTTCCTCAGAATGGTCAACCAGGATGAAAAAAAATAAAACGTTGATTATCATCGTCTTTGATTGTTTCTTGTAATAAAAAAGTCTATGTTTGTGTAAAAGAATGGTTTCATAGCATATCTCAGCTGTTTTACTTGAGGAAATTGGGCTAAAAACTAGAAAATTTAATATTTTCTTTTTAAGCTACTTCAAAAGACATTTTTATTTAAATTATTTTACGTGCAAGTTTTTTTGTTGAGGAAATTTGAAGATATTTATGAGAAAATTCATGGTGATAATAATATAAAAACAAAAAAATTAGGAAAAATCGTACGTTCGCAACCGGTACATAAGCCAATTTAACAACAACCAATTGAGATATTTTATTTTGTAAATAATGGATGGAGACCTACATTAATACACTTTTAAAATAAATTAATCACGTTTGAATATTCCGTTCTATTACGCAGATTGTTACAATTCACTACTGTCAGCCAAAGTTGACTTCTTTTTTGCCTACGTTCGTGACCACATGTTTATAACTATCATTATGAAAACTTAAACTAGATGAAATCCTCCATTTGCACTTAACATAGAACTACCAAAATGCTAGTAAAAGTGTTGTGACCCCAGGAAATGCCCATATATAAAAGTGTGCCTGAAAGAGTTAATTGGTGAAAAATTTTGGAGAGTTTTTTCTGTACTCTTGCCGATTCCCAGATATACATAAAAATGCAAAGTCTTTATTTGGAAGGAGCCACGCCCACTTCCTATATCCCTCCCACTTTTTTGTAAAAGATGTTTATTGTTAACCCAGCTTTATCTATCTTATTCGGACAATCTTTCCCTTGCCCTTCTTTATATATAAATAAATCTATTTTGTGCCACGCCCACTCTTGTAATCCCGCCTATAATTTGTCGGGAATTGTCTTTTGATACCCCAGATGCTTGTACCTAATTTGGAAACTTTGTCACAGCTCCTTCATTTATAGGCCGATGTGGCTAAGTTTAAATAGCGCACTTTAGCAGAGTATATGTGACATTAAATTATAAGAATGCTATTTCACCATACACACGGACAGACGGACATCGTAATATCAACATTGCTACCCATTAGCACCCAGAAAACATATACTCTGGAGGGTCTAACAACAATATTGTAGAAATAACTAACGGAATAACAAAATTACACATTGCACTTGATCTACAAGAGGGTATTAAATCAAAATTTAAAAATTTTCAGTTGAAGCGAAACAACTTTTACTTTAATATTAAACGCATATGAAAAATTTTTAAAACAACCGTTTCATTATCAAAAAGAAGAGAAAGTAGCACGATATTTTTGCAGCGTGTACTTATGAAAATAAATTGTCGATTTTTTCCAAAAAGTGACAAAATAAAAATTTTGAGATAATATCCTCTTAGTCGACATATGAACTTTACCTTTATGGAATATATCAATTATATAAAAATCTTTTTGAAATAATAATTCCTTCCCATACCTGGGCTCACGTGGAACTTTGTTGTTATTTGTCTACAATATTTTGTTATGTGTTTGTATTTTATCTACAATGTAACAACAATATTGGTAACATTAGTTACTACTACTTTATCTAGAAATTGTTGTTGGTCCCAGTTGCTGTTACATCAGTTTTTTTTTCGTTTTGTTTTTGCGGCAAATCGTTCGTATGTACTTTACATTCTTACACATGTACGTGTATTTCGTGTACATGTCTAGATAGATGTATGGATACAGATGGGCAACATTAATCGCAAGAGACCAGACCAAAAGACTCGTCATTTTCTCTTTTTCCCGGCACACCTCTTGGAAAGAATCAGTTTACATTTCGTGTAAATTGGATCATTGCAACACTCACTTTAACACACGTACACGTCATCGCTATCAGGCAGCAACAAGAATACCATTCAAACATACATACATCATACGTCCAGAGTAAAGTGACTTTATTCTTTAACCAGTCAACTGTCGGTGCGACGGGGTAAAACCAAAAAGGATGTATTATTTTGACGCCACCATCATTAGTTATAGCCAACCATCTTTTTATTTATTACATTTTCATACTTTGTTCTTTTCATCTTCTTCTTTCATTTGGTTTGGATTGGTTAATGTCAACACTTTTAAAATCTATTTTATATCATTGTAATGCATGCACTATTTATTTCCCTGCTCTCTCCATAACTAATGGAATTGGCTGACATGACTGGCGATTGTGGTATTGATAGTTTGGAGAACATTATTTTACTGTATTCTTGTTTTTTTTTTTTCTTGAAAAAATGTTTCGTAATTTTCTTTGCTGTTTTCTTTTAAAAAAATAAATATTTATTTAGTGATTACAGTGACGTGTTTTTAAAGAAAAGTGTAAAAAATTGTTTTAAAGGATTTCCAGGAAACCCTTAATGGCATATCTTGCGCCTACACAAATTTGTTTTTTTAGGAAAAGTATCAAGAAAAATGTGTAATAATAAACTGATAAGTGCTATCGTAGCATTTTGTTAAATTTGTGTGTTATTTAAAGGGCAAGTTTTTGCATGAACAAAAAATTTTTAATTATAAAAGTGTAAGTAGCTCAATAACAGAGGAGTATGCTTTAAAAAAATATGTTCGTTAGATGGTTACCGTGGTTACCTGTGAAAAAACAAACAAGCAATCATGCAGAGTCTTTAGACACTGTTTTGATAAGAGCGCACCACTCAATAGGATATGAATACTATACTCATGGACTGGACATTAGTTACTTAAAGTTACTACATCCAACCGGTTGCTAATTCTCTATTTCCGTCTTGAAGGGATCACCTTAAAGGGATGTTCGAACTCAATTTGAGGTACATATTGTGTAATTCGTTGGTTTCCTTAGTGGCGAAGTTAAGAGGGTTAGTAACCTCGCATGATCATACGACCTGTCTTTCTAGCAATCGGATGCACGTAGTCCCAATAAACTGCTACCGGAAACAGCTATTCAGATATGTTATAGAATCGAACAAAACTATTAAAAAACCGATAATATCGGGTAGGGTATCTTTAAAAATTGGTTTCTATTACATTTTCCTTATTATTTTCTGTAAAAAAAAAAGGTAAAAACTTGACAAATGGTAACGCTGCTTGCTAAACATGCCATTTTATGAATACTGCCACAATAATTATAGAATTTTTGTGTCACTTTTCTAGTGATGACACTTAAATAAAAGGAAGATGTAGAAAGGAATAAAATGTATTTCTTATGGGAAAATTTCAACATTTTCGCAAATTAATAGTAGATGTGTATAAGTGTGAAACGACTATTAGGTGTAGTATTGTATTCAGTGCCTCAAAAGCTGAAAATATGAAGAGAAAGCATAACAAAAGCTTATAGCCAGGGAAACCAGAAATATGCAGTTGCATGTTTTTCCTTGTACCACAAATGAAGGCAGAAACCATATATCTATCCGTTTTAGGGCTTTTTATGAATTTTGGCATCGATTTGTTAGTGTATATTTTTGCATATTTTACCGATTAAAAGAACGGGTTTGCAGCATTTTTAAGTTTATAGCGCATATTTTGACTTTTTGGGGCATATTTTAATGCAAGTTGAATTTTTTTCACATGTCTACAAGAGCTTTTCAAGCAAATAAAATAAAAATTATTACGTATTTTGCGAAATTCTGGCTTTTCTACATTTAATTTTTACTCTAAATTGTAAGACAACGCAGGTTGTTATTTTTAGCTTTAAAATTTTATATATGTTTAAGCAAAAATTAAGGAAAAAGCAATTATATACGCTTTTGGCGGTGTGTGTTATAAATAGAAATCTAACCCAGTCTTTAAATATACCGATAGACTCAGAATCACTTTTAAAAGTGTTCTTACGATGTCCATCCGTCCGTCTGGCTGGTTAACTGTCCATGTTAACCTTGTGCGCAAAGAACAAGTTACGATATTGTAGATAATTTGATCAAATTTGGTTAATACATTTTAATTGTACTAAGCAGAGTTTAAAAAGCTGCAGTTGAGATAGTAAAAGTCATAAGATTGTGCTGCAACTTCGATATCTTCATTTGTCATTGGACAAAAAAAAACTGTTGCCTTTACTTCTGATTCATCAAATGAAAACAGTCGTAGTGAAGGCAAAAGCAAAAAACAAAAAGTTGTACACAACAAAGAACATCGCCAGTCGACATGTTCGAAAGTGTTTGGTTTGACAGACTGAAACTTTTAAAAAATCCCGTAGTTACCGAAGATGGGACGTTGTGTTTTTTTCCGAATTTTTTTTTTTAAATAATACCTACATGTGTACATAAATCCATACATATGTATTTATTTTAATGCTTAACAATCTTTTTAATTTTTTGAAATTAAATAAAACGTATGTATTTATGTACACATGTATTAAAAAAAAATTGCGGAAAAAACACAACGTCCCATCTTCGTTAAGTTCGGTATTTATTAAAAGTTTCAGTCTGTCAAACGAAACACTTCCGAACATGTCGAGTGCCGATGTTCTTTGTTGTTTTCAACTTTTCGTGTTTTGCTTTTGCCTTCACTACGACTGTTTTCATTTCATGAATCAGAAGTAAAGGCAATGGTTTATTTTCGTCCAATGAAAAATCAGAAAGTGGAAGAAAAAGCAATTTTTTGATTTTGACTGCAGCTTTTTAAACCCTGGTACTAAGCACGAAGTCTTTGTAAATGGGGAGAATCGGTCTATAATATCTCATATTCCTCATAAAAACTTCTTTCCAAATTAGACTCTTTGTGTCCGTAAAGTATCTAATTAAATTGGTATTTAGATTATATTCGCCCTAAAAATATTTTACTGTAAATTATTTTCTTTTAGAATCGGCCCACATTTGCCCAAAGCTCCCATCAATGAATAGCTTTAACTTCCTTTAAAAGGTTAATATTAATAAACAATTTAGCGACCGTCCCTAAAATCTCTTTAAGACAAAAAATCTCAGATGGATGTTAATATTTAGATAATAATTGGCACTCTGGCATTACCATATGCATGAGCATTTGCTTAAATGTTTAATTAGGCAAAACCCAACAAAAGACACAAAATTTGTCAAAGTTAACTTTGCGTTTAAAAACGGGGTAAAAAACAGGTAAAGAGTTTGAAATTTGAATTAATTAATTATTTTACGATTGGTTTTAAATTTACAGTCATTTATGACCGAATTTTGTTAATTAGCAAATTTAAGAGTAATTTTTATACAACTAACTAATTATACCCACACCACAATAGTGGAGAGGGTATTATGCATTTGTGCTGATGTGTGTAACACCTTAAAATATTTGTCCTAGACCCACCTTAAAGTATACCGATCGACTTAGAATTACTTTCTGAGTCGATCTAACGATGTCCGTCCGGCTGGCTGGCTGGCTGGATGTCCAATTTTGCAATTTTGGAGATAATGTAAAAATGGGCCGAATCGTAGGACCACGAAAGGAGATAGGGGGCAATTTCTGCCTCAGAAACTATCAAACCGATTTTAATAAAATTAAAAACATTGATAGATCCCTATTCATATAGCCATACACTCTCGAAAATTTGTTTTTAAATACTGCGGTGTATGGTATCACATGGTCGGGCTTGACCGACTATAGTTTCTTACATGTTTTCTTTAATAATTATGACAAACAAACAAAGAAATCCACATGACGCCGGTAAAAAAATTGTTTTTTTTTTTAAACAATAACCAAAAAATGTATTTAGACCTGACTTTTTTCTCCAAACCCAAAAACAAAATTTCTTATTATTTTACCAAATATTTCTTACTTTATTTCAAAACTGCATTTAATTGTTATTCATTCATTTTCTTTCAATTATTAGCAACTTTCTCTAACTAGGACTTAGCCTGTTCACACCGATTCACCTTATCTGGTGTCGAATGAGTCTTTAGCTTAAGAATAAGCATTTAATAAGCTTATTATCTCTGCTTAAACAAAAAGGAAACAAAAAAAAAACTAAAAGTTAAATCATGTAGAATGGCCTGGCCTCATTTCTGTGTGAACAACGAAATTACCAGGCGCAGGCAAATACTCAACTCTTTAGGTACAAGGGTATGCACAGAAATGCATTCAAGCATTTTAAAATGTTCATGGATTTAGTGTTAAAAGGAAGTCTACCTACAGTTGTATATGTATACTACTGTATGTATAGTGTATGGCAATGTTGTTGCAAGTAATTTGTTGATTCTTTTACTACTTAAAAGCTATAGAAATGAACACTAAACCCACAAACACACATTTCCCATGAATATATTGATGTTGAACATCATCGTCATTGTCTTCACCAAGAACCTCATGGTAACGTACGTTCGTATCGTATCGTCTCAAATCATTTCTTGCTGCATGTGTATCACATCATATCACATTCTTAATGCCACTCAATGAATGCATAAAGTAGCATCTGGTTAGTTCTAAAAATATAACTTTAATAGTATTTCTACTTAGCTGTTGTCTTTAGTTAAAATGGTTTTATTATGATTTTTTTACAGAGTTGTAAATATTGAATTTTATGTGATGTTGGAGTTTATTAGAGAATTTGTTAATTTTTTGTAGATTTCTGGAAATCCTTCCTAAAGACTGCACGGTTTATTTGAATGGCACGGAATTCGTTACAAGCAGTAGTATTCCAAAATGAATTTTTAAACTTAAGTAGTTTCGGACCGAATATAATCGTAATCTGCCAGTTTGAAGCCTTAAATAAGGGGTGAGTTCCATAAAGTCAATGGGAAAGCAACTTGCTTTTTGAAATACACGTTAAGCAAACTGTGCGTCGTTTGACTTTGACTGTAATGTTTTATGATGTTTTGGAACTCAGCAAAACTTCCACCTATAGTGCCCGATAGTGCAATCTCAAAATGAGCTTGAATCAAGTATTATAAAATTGATTTAATTTTAATTCAAGAATTTCTAACTTACCTAACACTTACACCACAGAATCATTTTACTTAACCGTTCGCATGGTTATTCCACTTTTGTTGTATTCCGCCCTTTGCTTACAGAAGAATTCTTAATTATAAGACACCAGCAGCATTCCAAATATGGTTTTTGGTAGTTATTCTACTTTGAAAATTTGATGCATTTAACTAAATAATATTAACAAATAGAATATGGGAATTATTCTTGCTTATTTTACTGTTTAAACATGAAAGTAATCTTAATTGTTCTTCTTGTAGTGTTGTTGTTGTTTCTATATAACAAACTTTCAGATTGGTTTTCGAAAGTTATCCCATTTTGGATTGTTTTAAGTACTTTTATGTGTTATTCGCACTTAAATTTTTGAGTACGACTCGTACTAAAGTAAGTGAAAAGACTTAAATTTAGTTAACTGTACAGTTTTACAAACTTGAACAAATTTCAAACTCGCTTTGATTTTTACTCAGTTCACTTCGTTAATAGCAAAAACACTGCCATAAACTACACAATTGCACTGTTCAGTGCCAGACTTGAGCACTGAACTTGTGTTGTGTTTTGTCGACATTAGAAGCAAACTTGGCTTGCTAATAGATCTGTTGTTGTTCTGTTACCATCGGAAAGGCCACAACTTTACCACCTCTACGTTCTTGGCCAGTTTTTTTGAAACGCCATTCCTTTTTAGAACGTTCAGCTTAAAATACATCATCATTATATTCAAATATGTATGTGTTAGTGTGTAGAATGATTTTTAGAGTGCGTGCTGGCTGTGAAGGCTTTCTTTGGTTAAAATGTGCACTCTGGTTAAGTTTTACAAACATGTTCTATTATTTCCCATAAAGAAGGGAATCTTAATAAAAAACCATGAATGGAGGATTGTGTAGGTTAATAGATTTTTGAAATATGAATCACACGTGGATTATATGTATGTATGTTAAAGGAATTGTATACACTCAAATTATTTAAGGAGTTTTGAAACAAATGGAGTTTTCTCTTAAAAATACTGCCTGTTTTTTTGTATGGATGCATCTTAAGAACCGGACTGACTTCATAAACGCAGTATTGCAAAGCATCATTAAAAACAAATGCGTTGACAAAGTATCATAAATAAAAGCAAACCACAAATTTCGCAACCGTTGTGCAGTAAAGTTGTGGAGTTTAGAAAGCTATTCCTTTTAGAGTTGCATAGCAACTCTGCGTTTATGAAGTCAGCCCCGCTTTTTAAATTCTCTGCAATATTGTTCTGGCACCATGCGCCCACGATTTGGCGTAAAAGCCACAAATAATAATAATGTTGTTCTGGAAATGCCCAATTGGCGAAATGACGACTAGTTGGGATAGATATATCATATATATAGATATATAGCAATACTCTGCCGCACAGCTTCCGCGTCAGGTCGGTCGGTCACTGAACCCTGTTTCACAAAACGGCCGACTTAATAATTAAGGCCCCTATTACGGTTCACAACTACACTCCGTTGAGTTGTAATTTCTTAATTTTTGTATTATGGTTTACTACTTTGCTTTATTGCGGTGGGCAAAAACATAGCAAATCTAATTTGGGCTACCCTGCAATACAAATTAAATCCTGATAACCTGTTATTAATTTTGTATGGAAAAAAGTTTTAATTTTAGAAAAAATTTCGAATTTCGAATTTTTTAAATCAATTTTATGTTGGCCAATCTTGAAAATCAAAAGAATTTACTTTCTTTGGAATTTTAAATTCTTTTATCACTTAAGTTGTTGCTAAAAACTAGTTCCAAAGAAGTTTCAAAACTCTATTTAAACCAGAACAGATATTTTCAGAAAAATTAAATTATTTCGAATTCTAACTTTAATAACTGAATATATTTTCGTGTAATTACAGATTTCGCAAACTCTTAGAGAATTGATAAATATTCTTTTAACTCTTTTCTTTGACAAAGGATTACGAAAGCCCCTCTAATTTGCACAAAGTTCTTTTCACTGCTTCCGTTTTAGTTTCATGGAACACAATCATCGTTTTTCCTACATTCCTTATGCAAATGACAGCATATTAGTGTACATGAGAGTTGACATCGCTAACTGTGATGGATCGCATCCTACATGCCTTTTAATTGTCATGATTTTGATTTCATGTGTGAGTTCAAGCGTTTAGTTCATTTCTAAATTAAATTGACACATTTTTTTGCAGTGTAGTCGCTTTTGTAAAACTCTTTCGATTTGATTTAAACATTTGTTTTAGTCAGGTTTGCTGTCTCTGTTTTTTGTGTTCGCACTCATAAAACAAGCAAATAGACACAAGTGGGGAATGAGTAAGTGCATCATGATGCAAAATAAAAATTCAAAATAATTAAGAAAAAACATGCGTGATGCATTTCTTTGTTGCAATATACGCTACTCGTATTTGTAATTATGGTTATTCCTTGTTTATGAGTATGTTTGTTTTTTAATTTTACAACACTTTTGCAAATGCAACAGCTTCAAACGTAATATTTGTATCATTGTATTGTAAAAATTGACTGAAACATCCCCATCATCAACTTCCTCATACTCAGCATCATCATCACCAGCAGCAGCAACAAATATTAAAATACTAAATCTTTGTTTATTACCCCTCACCATTTGCACAATGAATTCGTTTAGTCATTGTACAGGGGGCTTAAAGGAATGAAATGATAAAAATATCTATAATTTTTTATGCTCTGTCGGGGTCAGTGACATTGCGGTATTTTTTCGAATGTTTTTAATATTAAGCACAACCCTGAGAACAAAATAAGCTTGAGATGCTGCAAGCACCTTTATTTCGACAGTGCAGCGGCAGCTGTTACCAACAGTGTGGATGGTTTGAACCTATTTTACTTGGTGGAAACTCGGTTCATTAGTAAAAATCGATGGTACTATGAAAAAAAAGATTACCTTCGGAGTCAAGAAGACAGTTGTCCCTACTTTGTGGACAGACATACCTACCCGGAGGATGGAGTTCTTCTTCAACCGGGCATCGTTAAGCTGTCAAAGAAAAAATTTCAAACAATGAAAAGGACAGCGCAAAGCTCAGAACTCAATCCGATCGAAAATGTATGGGCTTTTTTGAGCTTTGGATGAGAGTTCAAACACAGTGGTCAAATATTCCAAGCAAGCAATAGAGAACTTGGTTGAAAGTATGCCAAGATGTATTAGAAGCGTTATTAAAATTAAAAAATGGCTTTCGACAAATTTCTCAAAATTTTAGCAAAAATTAAAATTTACTTAAACGTGCATAAATGAATACTTAAGATTTTTTTAAAGGACATTGCATTTATCTTAATATTATCTTTAAATATTCCTGAATTGCTTTTTTGCTTTGCCGCCACTGATGGGATTTGTGGTACAATTGTACCAAATTTGGTACAATCGACACATTATTGGTACACTGGTACAATTCATTATTTTTTGGTACAATTTTATAATTTCTTTAAGATGGATTAACTCACTTTTCTTTTCAATATTAAAATATTTAATAACATATATCTAACATTGATCAAAAGTTGCATTATTGTTAATTTGTGTTCGTGATGTAATGCTAACATATTAAGAACATACGTACATAAGTATTTGTAGTATTTCCCAGTAGGAAGCCTGGGATCAAGTGTCTCCAAATCGCCACTTTTTTCGATTGTTTTGGTGGCACTTCTTACAATTTTGTCCGCCGTGGACAAAAAAGAGCAATAGAGAAATTGTTGCTTCTTCTTTATTTTGTGTTCCCAAACCACAATAGTGGAGATGGTATTAAACGTTTGTGCTTCTTTGTGAAATGTTAGAAAATATTAATATACCGATCGACTCAATATTACTTTCTGATTCGATTTAACGATGTGTCTGGGTGGCTGGCTGGTTGGCTGCCCATTGAACATTGTGCAAAGAGTACAGGTGATTTCAATTCATAAGGACGAAACCTACTGAAAATGGTGAAAATCGGTTCATAATTTCACATAGCCCCATACAAACTTCTTTCCGGAATAGTGTTTGTGCATTTAAACCGTTTTATTATGTTGGTATTAAGATAAAATTTGGGAAATGTTATTAAAATCGGTCCATAATTGACGATAGCTCACATACAAATAATACTCCCTGAAAAAGCTTTTAAAAATGTTGGTATTAACATAAAAGTTGGCTACAATACTTTTTACAATAGCTACTACTATATCATGAAAAATGTTATGCTGGTATTTCCAAAATTATCTATAGGTCCCTTATAAGAGCCCTTCCTAAAATTACTGAATAAATTTCATATAGATGAAGATATCTAAATAATATTCAGCATAAAGAACTTTCACTGAATGGGTTCCAAACTTACATTCCCCAACCAATTGTAGGGGAATGTAAGAAAAGATAAACTCACTGTTTATTGTTGGTGTTTTGTTTTGGCTTTGATATTGTTACAAGTAAGACTTTTAGTGTTTATAATTCTTATTCGCTTTAGGGTTTTATTTGTATAATATTTTTCGCCTTTCTAAAATCTTTTGAAAAGGTTTCCTGATGAGCTGGCCTAAGCAACCAGTGAAATGCGCATAGAAGCTAGCTTTCCCTCAACAATAAATTTCAGTGTATTTATCAAATATGAAAAACCGGGAATTTAGCACGTCATACGGAAATCGTATTAATAATAAATTTTGTATTCCCGAAAATAACTTTGATAATATACATAAAATTATTATTGAATAAACTTAAAACCAAAATGTATTAACAAAGTAACCTCAGTACTACAACAATGCAACAATAGAAAAAAAACAAGAGCCATTTTGTTGCTAAAAGCAAGATAAACTACTACATGTCGCGGTTTTACCCTACTTCTACCAACACTGGAATTGGGATTACCCTACTTCAGTAATAACTCGAAATATTAGAATTCGCTTATGTTCACCCACAGCCATATTTTTGCTCAATTTTCTAGTCGTTCTGATTCCGTAAATTAATTTTTCAATCCTAAAAGCCTGGTGATATATTTATATTGGTAATTTAAAGAACATGGCTCATTTACTTCTAGAACTTTTAGATAAATAGGTTTTTATTAAATTGAAATTAGGTAATACTACATTTACACCTACGCAAAATCTAATACTTACGAGATTTCGAGCCAAATCTAGTTGTTTTTGACTAGATTTCCCATACAAAACAAAATCTACTTCGTGACTAGATTTCAACGAAATCTACTCAAAATCTAGTAGTACTTAATGATGCAACTATGGTTTTTTCAATAAAGCACTAAAAAATACTTCCCTGCACAAGAAAAAATGACATTTAAAAAAAACAAAACAAAAATTGTTAAAAAAAAATTAAAAAGTTTTATAAAATAAATAAATAAAAAAGTGTAAAAAAATAAAAAAGAATAATAATATTGATAAAATAAATATCGTTGATTTTTAATAAAAGGCAATGCAAATTTTTTAATGTATATTTCTTTTTGTGTTTGTATGTGTAACGAAAAGTCTTTCAGTTAGTTCTTTTGTTATAAAAACAAAATCTCGCTAATGTCAAAAAAGTGTAATGTAAACGCACTAGATTTCGAAGAAGATTTTAAATCAAATCTACAAGATTTCGTCCTAATGTAAATGTAGTATAAAGTAATTTGAGTTTCATGATTTCATACCTTCAACCTCCCTATTACATTTATATGAAAATTATAAGTAATTAAGATGTATGCTTCTACTTAAAACATGACTTGAATGAAACACAATGCCCACTACTAAAACCGACTGCGGGACAAAGGAGTAGAAGTGTAATCAAAAGGGGTGTTCCATTGTTATATTACAATTTCGTGCTAAAGCATTATTGTCTATGATACGAGTATATGAAATGGAAAGATATAATGACGATAATAATGATAATTACAATTTGTTCTCTATTTGTAGAATGTGTCTATGCTTTTCGCAAAAAATTTAATAAATAATTAAAAAAAAATCTGCAATTGTGGCTTGAATGAATGAATGGCATGACATAAATATTTGAATTTAGAACACAGATAATTTGTAGTTGCCTGCATATGAAATCAATGTTACTATATCACCTACTAGACATGTAAAACCAAAATAAAAAAAAAAACAAAAAATGGAAAGTCAGACTAACTAGTCAACCAGCCAACCATCAATCAATCCATCCATCTTTTCAAATCAAACTAAAGTGCATGTGAACATGCAATCAAACAATAATTATTATTATAATGTCTTTAAGCATTTTCTATTCTTTAATACCACAAGTGGAAGCAGTACAAAGAAAAAATAAAAACCATTCTAGAAAAAAAAGAGAAATCTTTTTACAATAATTTACAGAATTTTCTTTTAATGCCATACGAGGAAAAAAGACATTAATAGATTTTATTCCAGCCCATTTCATTTTTGATGTTTCATCAATAAGTTGGTCATGCAATTTATAGCACATCTCCTAAATTGTAAGCGTGTGTGTGAGTGAGTAGAAGGCTTCATTTACAAACCTTTAACAAAACCACCATCTCACTTATATTTCCTCTCCATGTCAACAATAAAAACCACAAACACCAAATAAAAATCGTGAGCACATTAAATTAATTTTTACGCGCCGCCTCGCTTTTTTTTACAGCATTTTCTTTTGTTCTTTCTACTTTATATGCTAAAAAAAAAAACAGACCACGTTTTTCCCATATGCCATTAAAAAATTGCTCGCCCCCACTCAATCCCCCCTCCCCCCAATCTCTCTAATATTTGCTTACACCCACCCTGAACAATATGTTGTGGCTTTAAAATAAAAATCACAACATCTGCCAACATCACCGCCATCATCATCATCTCTTTTTAAAGTCAGCGCCACACAGTCATCTTCGTCAACCGTGAGGTCTGTCATATAAATGTCAACCCATAAGCATGAATTTTGTGACAAACTAAGAATCTTGAACACAAAAATTTAATCGCTCATGCCAAATTGGCAAGAAAAAATGATGCGAAGCAACTTAAAAGGATGCAAAAAAATTACTTGAACGAGAGTTTGCACAAATTTGGTTAGATCTTATGGTAAAACTGTAAAGCCGCAGTGACATTTATATGGGGATTTTTCTTTTAAAGCAAACATTTTTTTCTTAAGTTTTACTATAACGTAGTTTATTTGAAAGAGTAGAGAGTGTGATACAAATAAAAATAATTAAACTTATAAGAAACAGTAGACGTTTGTAATATTTGTAGGAAACAATTAAATTCAGAGTATTTTATCGTTCCAACCCTTTAATAAGCTCCAACATATTTTAAAACAAAGTCCAACTTTAGTTTAACACGTTTAAATTATGTGTGTGAAAATAAATATGTATTTACTAATTTGTAGTTTAATTCTTTTTTTTAAATATCGCATGCGATACAAAACTATTAAAAATATCGCATGCGATAAAAAAAATATTTACCAAATTTAAAAGTTTTTATGAATTTTAAAAGCTTTCGTTATTCGTGCTTAATTCCAAACTTTTATTCTTGATAAAAACACTGAAATTATTGTTGATGGGATACGCTATTCCTATGCGCATTTCACTGGTTGCTTAGGCCAGATCATCAGGAAACTTCATCCAAAAAGATTTTAGAAACACTAAAGATATTAAACCAAATAAAACTGTTAAGCGTAAAAGAGTTATAAGCAATGCATAGTTCTACTTGTAACAATATCCAAGTTTAAACAAAAACATCAACAATAAACAGTGAGTTTATCTCTTCCTACATTTCCCAGTTTTTATGAAATATCATAAATATCATATTATTAAATAAATTAAAGCTTCACTTACCAGCAAACACAACGTGCTATTAGGCAGCAGCTTAGTCGGTCGTAAATTTATTATTAAAGAAGACGATTTTTTAAGTTCTCCTCATCCAATTTTCACTGGAGTCCCACAAGGTAGCATCCTAGGCCATCTATTAATTATACTTTATTTATACTTCGGATATTCCAACAAACAACTACAGCCACACTTCAACATTTTCGGACGATAAAGCTTTTCTAAGCGTACACGAAAACTGTCATGAGGCATCTCGTTACTTACCGGGTCATATGTATTTAAGCTGGAAAAGTGGTTAAAACAATGGAGGAAAAAGGCCAATGAGCGAAATTGCGTACAGGTAACATTCACATTGCGTCGGGAAACATGCCCCTATTAAAACCAGCATCAAACAAAACCTCAATATTCTCATGTAAAGTATCTCGTTATTCGTCTAGATCGGCGATTAACGTGGAAATGTCGTATAAAAGCCCAGTTAACTCAAATGAAACTTAAAGCCAATCAAATTCATTGGCTTATTGAAAGAAATTCTGTCCTTACACCTCTATCTTAAAATCAATCTGTAGCTACGGTTTTCAGTAATGGGGCCTCTTATATCGAAAAAAATCAAAGGCGCCAAAATAAACTTCTTCGCATAATCACAGCCGCTCCCTGGTTTGTTAAAAACTCAAACATCTTTAAGGATCTCAATGCACCATCGGTAAAAATTATTATAACAAAATATGAAGTAAAATATTTAATAAGGCTTGAACTTAGGGATGGGAAAATTGAAAAAATATATCAATATATATCGAATCGATATTTTTAAGAGTTTTTGAAATAATAAATATCGATATATCGAACGTATTTTGCTGAAACATATACATACATATGTATGAACAAACATATCGAGCCCTAATAGCGAAAATTATGTAACCAACAACATTTTAGATTTTTTTTTTTTTTTTATGAAAATCAATAATTTTTGATCATTTGAATCATCTCTTAAAATCTCATATCTCTGGGAAGTACCGTTACAAAATAAGAGCAAAAGCAAATTCAAACGAAACCCTAGACTTAAAGCAAAGATATTTAAAAAAACCTTCTCCTGTAAAATTTTATTTTTGTTGGTTACATCATTTTTCTATAAGGGCTCGATATACATATGTATGTATGTATGTAAGTACATTGCTACTTTTTATTGTTTCATTTAATTTCAAAAAATTAATAAAAACTAAAAAATTCAATCAAAACGAAATATTCAACTGTTGCAAAAACAAAAGGGAAGAATACAAAAAAAAACCATATGAAACTCAAAAAAAATTAAAATTACGAAAAATTTAAATGAAAGTATCTAAATAAGTCATGGAAGTACCAACTAACCTTAAAATTTGAATTGCACCCCACAAGTACCAACTTTAACTAAAAAACATATTGCCTGATAAACGGCTAAAATTTTGAGTTTTTAATGAAGACTGACTTCAAAAAATATTGAATTCGATTGTCGTATTTCAATATTGATATTTTTTTTTTTTTTTTTTTTATTTAATAGATTCATTTACTAATATAATAACAAAATTTGTTTAAATTTAAATAATGATCTATAACTGGCATAACATACAGTTGTGAGCCAGATTGGCAAAATTAAAGCTGTTAAAAAACAAAAATTCAAAAAGATAAATTTGTAAACTAATTTACAGCATAAAATTTGTTTAACAAAAGAACTAAGCACAAATATTTATATAAATTATAAAATATAAAAAAGGAACTAAACAAATTCAAAAATATAAAATGTAAAAAGGAACTAGGCAAATTCATTTAATATCACTTTTCTGTATTTGAGGCAAGGTTCCAGGTAATTAACAAGGGAACCAAAATTAAAGACATCCCCATTCAGAATATTTAGAACGTCGAGTAGGTTTAGTTGATGTTTATTGAAAAATATACTTCTAAATTCACTATAAATGGGGCATGTACCAATAAAGTGAGGAGTATTTTCCGTTTTATCTAGATTGCAGAGAGTGCAGATTCCGTCGGATGTACTTCTAAAAGATCTAGCGTTTATATCCAACAGTCCTCCTCTTGCTCTTATCAATAGACTTATCGCACGAGACGAGAGTTCCGTAGTAGTGATTTGAAGTAAAGAATAATTAAATTGTGAGTATAAGTCATGAAACTGAGAGTTTCTAGCGTCGGCAATAAAATTTTGATATTCATAAATTTTAACAAGTGGTAAAATTGATTTGCAATGTTTGCTTAGTGGTACAGAATTATTATGTGGCACAAAATTAATTTTAGCACACAGGTTCGTCCAATCCTCAGCCCAAAAAGTTTGTTTAGCGATTATTATTTCTGCAAGCTTTCGAGGTAATCTGTCGCAAGGCATGTTAAGAACTTTGTTGATGTAATCAAAATGCAATTTTAACGTATCTATGTATAAAGAGTTTAAACCCGTTTCTAAAAAGAGCATATAGTTTGGAGTGTTGCTAGGTAAAAGTAACATCTTTTTAATAAAAAATCTAAATAGTTTTTCAACTATTTCGTATTTCATGTAACCCCATACTTGGGCTCCGTAAAACATGATTGACCGAGATACAGCGCTGAAGATTTTAAGTTTATTTTTATTAGATATTTTGGGATGGCTTACATATTTTAACCAAGATGAAGATATTGCCATTTTTGATGTAGTTAGTTTATTTTCCAAATGTTTTCTAAAGGATAAATTGTAACACAGGTCCATACCAAGATATTTATATGAATTTACGATTTCAATTTCATTTTCTCCAAATTTCCACTTTAAGTTGTTTGATATTCTAGTGCCTCTGCGAAAAAACTTTGGATTTAGCAAGGTTGACTTTTAAATGCCATAAGTTACTATACACATGAAGGGAATCAATCATCGTTTGGAGACCACTGGGTGAATCAGATAGTATGACAATGTCGTCTGCGTAAAGAAGAACTTTTACTGCGATGTTGTCAACAATTATCCCGCCAGTAAGAACGTCGGCTAAGTCGTTCAAGTATAATGCAAACAGAATTGGGCTTAATATGCAACCCTGTTTGACACCAAGGTTCACATTAAAAGAATTGGAGAGTGAGTTTCCGAACAATATTTGACTGGAGGTGTTTTCATACGATTGTTGCAGTATTCGTATTATTTTTGATGACAATCCCATATTTGCAAGTTTATAGAACAATGAAGTCCTGGGAATCGAATCAAATGCACAAGCAAAATCAACAAAAATGGCATACGTGTTTTTACCATTGAGTTTATTTAAGTGAACAATATTTGTTAGATTGAAGACATTATCCACGGTTGAATATTGTTTTCTAAACCCAGCTTGGTATTTAAAATATTATGTTCGACAATCCAGTACGATATACGATTCATTATTATGCTATTAAAAATTTTGCATAGAGTATCTATTAGAGACAGTCCGCGATAATTAGAAGGAATGTTTGGATCACCTTTTTTCAGTAGTGGAATAAACTAGCTGGTATATTTTCTTTAAGAAATATAACATTTAAAACATAAAGTACCTCAATAATAAAGTTTACTGGCGCATATTTAAAAAATTCGTAGCTGATACCATCCTGTCCAGGTGATTTATTGTCCTTTAAATTTTTTAGAACAGAGATAAGTTCACATAATTCAAGTGGAGAATCAAGAAATGCATCAATGTTGTAAGGCATGCACCAATGAAATGTAGTTATTGGATTTGAATCTTGTAAAATGCTGCTAAAGTGTTGAAGAAAATCATCAGCATTTAAATCACCACGTATGATATATGGACGAGACTTTAAATCATTAGACAATTTCCACCACTCTTTGCTGCAACGTATATTATTCAATTTATTAAGGTTGGAATTGTAGTGTTGCAATTTACTTTTTTGACACACATTCAAGTATTTGCTTTTTGATGACATATATTTTAGTTTATTTGCAGATGAATGTTTTTTCTGTACTTTTCAATATTGAAATATCGGTATTTTAAATATCGGTGATATATATCGATTATATTTTTTTAAATATCGATTTTTTTGCCCATTCCTAATCCAAATCCACTAGCTCGAAATATTTAAATTCATGGCGGTCGCACTCGCTTTACAGCAACAGAAACCGTGTTGACGAAATTTTTGTCTGGCAGGACATAAAATAAAGTATTTGGATAAGATTTGATTAATTAATGTTAGTTCATATTTTATATATCGATGGCTTAATATAAAAAAGACGTAAATAATTTTTTTTTTGAACATTACTTTTTTGCTTATTCTGGTAGACAAACACCAAATGCAACTTGCTTTAAAATTCCCGATGTATAAAGTTAAAATTTGTTGCATCTTTTTATTAAAAATTTAATTAAAATTAATTTTATACCCAAAATTTTACGAATATAATTAATTTTTCTTTTGCTCTTGCAATCAAACAAAAAATCGAGTTTGGCATTTTTAATATTAGAAGATTTAATAAAAAAATATTGCGAAAATAAAATTAAATATCAATCATTTTTATAATTTTGTTTAATGCAATTGAAGATTTTAAGAGTCATTAAATATAAAAATTATTGAATTTTGAAAAGAATGGGCAGAGTGAAATTTTCATGAATGATAAAAAATGAAGACAACAAACTTACAAGGCTATAATAATCTATAACTGTTTATCGCTCGATTAATTAACCGAGGTTTTGGTTTAATCGGTTAATTTAGTTATTGATCGGTTTACCGATTAATAAAGTTTTGTTAAAAATGAAGTAATTTCAATAAATAAAAATGCAAAAATTACACTGGGGAGAACAGTCATTTTGTGGCCTGGAACTTTATTTCAAATTTTTATTAATTGAAGTCACTGATTTCAAATCAAATCTCCATTTGTCTCTATCAGCTAAACTTTTCGATCTATACCGTTATACCCAAAATTAAATATTGCGAAATATTTTTTTCTATGATGTTTGTTTGTCGAGTAAAAAAAATTTTTTTTTAAATGATTTTTTCGAACCAAAAATTAATCAAACAAAAAAAAATTTTAATTGATTCTTATAAAGCATTTAAGTTTACAAAAAATAACATGTAATATTTTATTTAGTTACAATTTTAACAATAAAATTTTAAAAGGTTAATTTCGGTAATTCGGTCACCCTACGCAATTAAAATTATCACCTATAAGACTACATGCTGCTTATTGAAGCCAAATTTTCTTGTATCAATTTTAAACCTAAAACAAAATATTTTCAACAAAAAAAAAACCAATACCATTCTTTTAAGTGTTTGCCTTACAGACTATGGAAATTTCAAGAAATATGCTGTCCTATGATTAGTAGCCTTTGTTAAAGTCAAATTATGGCATAACCTTTTTTGAAAATGTCTTCTAAATATTTGGAAACAAGTTAAGTATTTAACTTGTAAAATGTTTTTGTTATAGAAAAATGTCAGGACAACGAGTGATGACTTGGATTGTTAAAATTCCCGTGAAATTATTTACATAAATAACCACAAGAATTCTTTTGATTTTTTGTGTTTAGCACAAAATCATTGATAAGATAAATTGTTTGTGTAATAAGAAAATAATAGTTAGCGGCAATTTTATAGGCAGTAGTTTTTACAAAAATTCTGCTACATGGAACAGGTAAAAATGAGAAGACAATTTATGTATTTTGCCAATTGTTGGGTGCAAAAGAAGCAAAAAAGAATCTAAAACAGGTTTGCAATTTTGTTAAGATTATAGTATCTTTGTGATACAGAAGGAGATGAAGAGAACTAGAGCTGTTTTATATTTTTAAACAATTGGTTAAAACTTAAATATAGAACTGATATAGAATTGAACTGGAACTGAAAAAGGAACAAACTAGATTGAAGTGATCTAGAACTGAACAAGATATAAATCAGAAATTAACCATAATTGAAGCCAAACTAAACTAGAACCGGATTAAAAATGAACTCGCACTGAACGAGAACTAAAGTACAACTGAACTAGAACTGAAATATAAGTTATCTAGATCTGAACTAAAGTTTAAATAGAAATGAGCTAGAATTGAACTAGAACTGAACTAGAAATGAAATAGAACTGAACTAGAACTGAACTAGAACAGAACTGAACTAGAACTGAGCTAGAACTGAACTAGAACTGAACTAGAACTGAGCTAGAACTGAACTTGAACTGAAGTAGAACACAGCTCGAACTGAATTAGAACTTAACTAAAACCGAACATGAACTGAACTAGAAATAAACTAGAAGTAAATAAAAATTAAAGTTTTCCTAACACTAAACTGTACCAAAGCAGAACTAGAAATGACCTAGTACTTACTACTTAGTACTGAACAAGAACAGAATTAAAATTTAATTTGACGCAAACTTTAACGATATAAGAACTAAACTGAAATTAAACAAAAAAGAACTGGGGCATGATTTTGGCAGTCGTGATCGAGTACTTTCTCGATTCGAAAGCAATTTAATATCAAATTACTTCAGTCAATACTGAACGAATCGGAATTATTTTGTCAGTGTTGTAAAGGATTAATTTGAGTTTCACAATACTGAAAAAATAATTTCGATTCGTTCCGTATCGACTGAAAGCATTAGAAATAAAATTGCTTTCGAATCGAGAATGTATTCAATCACGACTGCCAGAATTCGGCCCCTGCATTAAGCTGGGATCACACGATTGCCACAAATGCACCAATATGACACAATTTTGATTGTGCTTTATTGATGCAAAATAATGAAATTGCACCAATCAAATATTTTGAAATCACACGATTGCTCTGTCTTATACAAATTTAATTGCCGCTAGTTGGTACAAAGTGAAATGGGTACAATAATTGCCGCACGATTGTTCTAACTTGACAACTGCGAAAACAGCTGTTGTAGTAGCTTTTTTATTTATTTGGAAGTTCTAATGGGTCTGTTTGTAGAGAATATTTTTATTCAAATTAAAAATATTTGTATCGCTTTAGTTGATTTAAATTTAGTATCAAAACAATATTATTTAAATATCAGTAACTAGTTAAATTCTGTAACTTTATTAATTTTCACTACATCGATTAGTAAAGAGAAAACGCGGCTACTTTTACGAATTTTTTATTCTCGTTTTTTTATTAACAAATATTTCCTTTCAAAATATTAACGACAAAACATATAGAAAAATACTTAGTTTTATCTTTAAAAAAAAATATTCGCATTGAACAGCTAAAGGAGCATATAGACGACATGTTTTTGTCATCTGACATGTCAAATTTTCAAGTCACATGTAATTGTGCATGTCTGTCAAAATCGCTGTTTTACATAAGGTTTATAATATTCGGTCACAAACGTACATGTAATTTGCTTCTGACATTGTCTCTGTTTTTTTCGCATTGTTATTGCAGAAACCAAAGTAGTGGTCGGTTTTAAAACAGCTTTCTGCCGCCATGAAATTTTTTAGTTGCGCCGTAAAATAGTTTAGCCGTTTTAACATGTTTTTCTTTTTTTTCAAAGATAACAATTTTGGATATTATAATAAAACGATTTTTATATATATATATATTCACATAAATTCTATTCAATGGTAAGATGATCAAACATATCTCGGTATTGTAAAAAATTAACTTCAGCCGGCTAATGATTCCGTCAATATTGGACGCCGCTGCCGGTTTCTTCCCGGCATAGATTTCTGATGTCAGATGGTTTGTCAGAAGAAAATAGAGCACGCTCTAATTGAAATTTTGTCAGATGACTTTGCGTCTGACTTTTACAGAAGCAAAGTTAAAAAGGTAACACACGACATGTATGTATTTTGCAGTGGAAAATTTGGCATGTCAGATGACAAATACATGTCGTGTACGGTCGCCTTAAATATGCTTGTGAACATACACTGTTAAAAGCAAAAATTTAAAAAAAATTAAACTGCATAATAAATAAATATGTACATCTTTATCTTCATTACTTAATAAAAGAAACACAAAAACGTAAATTTATTAAAAATAGCCAAATATTGGCGCATATTGTGTTGTTTGATTGTCGCACAAGAACACAATAAATAATGGTGCATTTTTGTTATTTTTATTAACGCGCGGTTGCATAGCAAACAGTCACACAATTGCCGCACCAGTAGAGTTGTGTCGTTTCGGAACGACCTAGTTCCATTGAACGATTCCCTAAAAGGAACTGTGCGGACTTTTCCAATAGTTCCTTTTTTGTCGTTCCTCGTTCCGCAATTGCATTCAGTATTATGTATTTTTGGAGGTTCATTTTTTGTGTATTGATCAATGTTGCCGACTTTTGTGTATTTTTATCGTGACTTTTTAAAACATGCATATGTAATTCTTATTTAGGTAGTTGTTACACCACACCATAAAAACAAATATTTGATTGACGTTTTAACGAACGTCAGAGAAGTTTTCTTGTTCATCGTTAATTCATTGTTCAAAGTAAAAAACCGTAACGATGAACGAAAGGAACGACCTAGTTCCTTTGATCTTTCGGATCGGTCGGAACGATTTTTCCCAACTCTACGCACCAGGATTGTATTTGATTGGTAAAAGCAAGCACAATATTGTCCTCAATTGGTGGATGGGCCATTTGGTTGTGCAGTCTGAATTGAAATTGGACTGGAACTGAACACTTAAAGCTGAATTTAAAACTAAACTAGATCTAAAATTTTGAAATGTATATAATTAAAATTTATATGGAGGGCTCAGAGCGTAAGCAACCCAAGTCAAAAAGAAAATATAAAAATATTTTGAGTTTGGGTACACAGAAAAAAAAAAAATTGATTTCAATTAAAAAATTTGTGATATTAATTAAAAAATTAATTAAATTTGCACCAGTAAACAAATTAATATTGTCAATTAAACGATTAATTCAATTGATTAAACGCTTAATTCGCTTGATTCAACGTTTAATTCACTTGATTAAATTTTTAATTAAAACTGATTTTACTTTTGATTAATGCTTTAATTGAAAAAAAAAAGTTGCGAGAATTTTTTCTGTGCATGTGAACTGTTATTAATTTCTGGAGCCATTGACATGGGTTTATCACCGTTAACTTAGGATAATTTTGCACTAGCATGAAAATACATATATGAGTTCTATTTTATGACTTAGTTCGGTTCAGCCCAAAGCGCTCCATATAATCATAGCTACCATATCAGCGCAAAAAAATGCTCGTTAATTTTTTTTCAAATAAAGCATTAATCTTAAATAAATTGGTTTAAATAAAAATTAATAAAGTGAATTAATTCAACGTTTAACTCATACCATTAATTAATTCGTTTACTGGTGCAAATTTAATTAATTTTTTAATTAATATCACAAATTTTTTAATTGAAATCAATTTAAATTTTTTTTTTGTAAGGTTCACTTTTAAAACTGGTTTACACTTAATTACTTTGAGCATGTGAAATTGTTGTATTCAAACATGACTCAGTCTTAAAATATTGCGAAAAGGTTAAAAGTTCTGGCTTCTCTCAGTCCTTAAACATCCTTATACAAGATTATATATTTTTGTTTCTCTTTTTCATAAAGAATTCGAAACGAAAATAAAACTGAAAGTCACATTTTCTTGCCACCAAAAAAATTCATGTCGTTGTTGTTTTGCTGCTGATACATGTTGATTGCAAAAAATGCGGGAAACGCATCGCATATTCTGGAGAACACAAAACAACTGGTGGCCGCTAGAAGGACGAATGTATAAGTTAAGCCAGTTTTTTTTTGTTTGTTTGGTGAACGTAAACGTTTAAAAAAAAACTCAGCGAAATAATGAAAATAATATAATTGTATCTTTTCAAGCAACCAACCAACAACGGCCCGGAATCATTAAACAATACACATACAAGCATATCTGTATGTATTCGTTGTTGCAATTTGGAATTTTTTTGTTTTGCGTGTTAAACGGTGAAGGGCAGAGGTGAGAACACAAGAAACGTGTGAAGGTGAAAAGACAAACCGACTAACTGACAGACTAAACGACTTGGGTGTGTGATATTGCATATTGTTTTGAAACCACATACGGCGGCTAAAATTGCTTAATCCAAGGATTTAAATTTTTAAACGTTTTTAAAATAAACCAGCACATACCCGTATGAATTGAACGAGCGGACATACCTTTAGATACATGCATAACTCTGGGAAACTCAAACGGACATTCAGCATGAACTCATGCGTCCTCCTTTTGCGTTAATATTCTTTCTTAAGGTATTGTAGCATTCAGCTTTTGTATTTAGAGACCCTTTCTAGCTCCTTTTATTATGCCAGGTCTTCATCATGTGTTTTTGTAGGTTGAATAAATAGTTTAAATGCTTAGAAAGACACGTTCATGTGTTTATTCGTTCATTTGTCTAGAGAATCTGTAAATAAAGGAACAAGTAGGAGGTTAAGCTATAGTCACTGCAAAACTCATATCCGTGTTTTTTTCCTTCTCATTTTTATTTTATTAACACAAGGTTTTTACTTTGTTATTTCAGTTATTTGTAAAGATTTTGTTGCAACTTCTTAGGTTACAAACAGGTGAAAAATGGCATTTATTGTTTTGGTTCATTTAACCATATTGTACACTGAAAAAAATATGTTTTTCATATTTGAATACGAAAATCGCATATTTGATTACAAACATTTTTAAATTTTCTGCCATGACGATTTTTGCAGTATTGATAAAAAAAAGTTTGTAGGTATGATTATTGAATTTTTAGTCAACAAGTTTATTGAATCAATAAAAAAAGTTGTTGCCCAAAATAATTTTTTTCAACAAAATGTTTACGTGATTTGTTAAAATAAATTGATGGAAATGTTTAATAAATCAAATTAAATGTTTAAAGAATAATTTAATTATTTATATATTAATTGTGCTTAATTCCTAATTGTTATTCTTTGATAAAAAAACATCAAAACTTATTGTGGGAGAAGAAGCTAGTTCGTATTCGCATTTCGCTGGTTACTTTGGAAAAACTAAAGATATTATTTAAATAAAACTGTAAAGCGAATGAGAATCATGAGCTAAAAAATTGACAAAAGCTATAAAAATACTGTCTTTACTTTGATTCAAATCTATTTTTTTATTGAATAGGAAGAAATATTTAATTATTTCTTCATTAAATATGTGCTATTGAGTGCTATTTTGCAAAGTGTAATTTTGATAAATTTTTTCGTTAAATCAAATAAATATTTTGTTGACCTAAAATTTTATTTTTGACAATCCGTACTGTTAAAAATTTTCTGGGATATTTTTTTCTGTGTAAGGAAAATTATGGATGTGAGAAAAATGTATTTAGCAAAGATAACAACTTCCCATAAAAGACTAACGATTTTTCAGGACATTTAAATAAATAATTTACACGTAAGTGATGATAAATTTGCATAGGAAGTTTAAAGAAATTTATATTTTAGATACCAAAAGATTTTAGAAAAATATGAAGTTCCCATGAATATTTGCATTGACTTGTTATGTTAGCATGTTTCAGCTCTAGATTTTCAAAACATTGTTAAAGTAAAAACATGTGTTTATGTTCTTTGCTTAAGTAAAAAAATTTAAAAAATTTAACTTTTCCAGTTCTTTCAAATAATTTTGTAAATCGTAGAAGAACTCAACTGGAGCTGAAATAAAAGTGAACCAAACAGGGTTGGCTGCCCACTGGGTAACCCAGAAAAACCCACCGGGTTTTAACGGGTATTTTGTTTAAAAAAAACCCAAGTGGGTATTTTTCTTTATATTCATTTAAACATAGATAGTATAATTTTTACATTTTGTTTGCAGAAACAAAAGAAAATAATTACCAAATGCATACAATGTGTTTATTTGTCCATTTGTCCGTATGTAGATTTAACTTTAGAGGGCTTTTCTCTATTTATTAATTGAAACATAGATAGTAAACCACTTTAAGCTATTTAACTTCAAATTCGGCCTTTTCTAAATCTAATTCATTTTAAAAATCAAAATCAGTTTTTTTAAAATGAATTGATTAAAATTTATTTTAATATTTAAAGTGCCGAATTTGATTTGAAAAATGCGGAATATGATTTGTAAAATACTCAATTTGATTTCGAAAATTTCGGAATTTGTTTTTTAAAACCCGGAATTTGATTTTGAAAAGGCCACAACTGTAGTTAGAATCCTCTGCATAAAAAATTACATGAAAATAATTAAAAAATTCATAAAAATAGCAGCGCAAACACGTACATAAGGCTCAGATCTTAAATGTTGATACATTTTTACAAGAGCTAATGCTTTTTCCAATCCAAAACGATTTCTATGGTTATTCTATATTAAACAATAAGGTGAATTTTTTTTCTATTGATGCTGAACTAGCTGGACAATTTATTACTGAAGTGAAAAAGTCGTAAAAGTTTGCTGGTAAATATTTAAAATTTTTGACATTCAGATTTTTTTGATTGCAAAAATGCATTTTTTCATTTAATCAATCAAATAAAATCTTAACTACATACCGTTATTGTGAAAAATATTCTGCAGCTTTAATTTTAAATGACAAATACAAGAAATGTGAGGTAGTTTTGAGATATCCATTCTTCTGCTTTCTTTAAGGGATGCTTCATATTCGCTAAATAATGAGTTGGAGTAAGTACGCTTATCAACAAAATCCCGTTTGGAAAGTAGTATATCATGTTCAACAAATTACATCAATAGCAGTTGCATTTGTAGTGGAGTCACTTTGTAAAGCATTTAAAGCTTTTTGAACTTTGATAAACATTTGTTGGATATTCAAAGCTTCTTTATACAACTTAACGTTATTTAAAATTCTATGAATGTCAAAGTCAAGGTTCAAAAAAGTTCCACTGTACATCACTTGTCAGTTAAGCATTAGATTAGGGAATTAAAAAAATAAGCTCGATTTTAAATCCACTTCATTTCGAATTGCAGAACATACCCGTATGTCATAAAAAATCTTGAAGATTTTCTTGCTAAATCTATACCGAAAAGGGCTGAATGGACAACATTGCTTAGACCAATTACACTGCTCTGCAAAAAATAATTTTTTGTCTTTCCGTTAATTAAAACTATGTGAACTATATGGATTTTGATGCGCTGAACCCAAATCCGTTCTCGGTTTTTTTCCATCAGATCGAGATTTTGTTTAATGGGCGTGGCAAATATTGTACGAAAATAGATAGAAGTAAAGAGTTGCTGCCATTCATTGCTGCTACAATGCGCTTTAGTCTCCATTAATTTCTGAATAATTCCAAAACGATGAGATACAGAAAAATTCTGTTCGACTAAAATAAATTCAATTTTGTTACACATCTTCTGGTGTTTTACTTTTGAAAATCGAATGACTGGTTCTCGAGTTAGGATGAAATATGTCTCCGTACCTGACTAATTAAGGGCAAAAAATTTGCCACGCCCATTAAACAAAATGCCGATCTGGTGGAAAAAACCGAGAACGGATTTGAGTTCAGCGCATCAAAATCCATATAGTCCATATAGTTTTATTTAACGGAGGATTTTGCTGCTGAGCAGTGTTATTATATCATTACATGAAAAACAACAAAACCCAAAAAAACCCAATAAAGCCCAATAAAACCCATGAAAAAACCCGCTGGGTTGGGTTTTTTTAAAAAAACCCGGGTTTTTGCCAGCCCTGGAACCAAAACTGTACTAGAAATTAAATAGCTTACACTTAAATCGAAGTAGCACTTAAAGCGTCCCATCCATTATACAATACTATTGTATATGTTATTCGCCATATTATTTCCAGTTTTCTCTATATTATACAATAAGTGGCACAATGGCTTCTGTTTGAGGTGGAACTTTAAATTTTGTTACCTCAAATTAACACGGTTCTTTTATTTTCATTTTAAATAAAACACTTTTTTTTATTTTAAGGTTTTTTGTGATTTTAATTTTATTTAAATGTATTGTGAAAGTTTATTTATGTTACACTATTTTTGCAATGTTTTTTTTTTCTGTTTGTTTTGTTGGGTCACAATGTTTTGTTTTTGGTTTTGTTATATTCAATAAATTGGTTTTGCTTCGTTTTACTGTCTGTTGTTTACGCGTTAATGATCGAAACTAGAGTGAGTTTAATGATTTTCAACATTATTTAACAAGCTAGGTTTGTTACAAGAAAAATAATGGAATGACAAAATATGAAATAAATAAATAACAATTTAAGGACCGTTAATATTTTACAGGGTGCTGCGTTTGGAACGAGTCATCATTAAACATTCCGGCCCCCATGACTTGGTGCAGTTTATCGTAGGTCCAAAAAACAGGATACACTGTAGCAAGGTGTTGTGATGATTTTGACAGATATGGCATCTAGGATCTCACTTCGATTCAAGTTTGCGGGTCGTGGGGTTGAGAATTTTGACAGCAATCAAATCTGTTGATGAGAAACTTAGAAATGCTTTGTGGGATGCCATACCTGTAAGTAGGAATTCAGTGTAACATTAGTTGGGAAAATTTTTTAAAAAAAATGTTAAATATATTTTAAAACAAAACCACAATTTTTGTAATGGGTCTGGTAACGATCCCATTTTTTGTCTGGATGTCCACAACTCGACAGTTTTGATCAGTTCCAATATGAGTCTTAGTGATTCGACCCATTTGCCATTCGTTGGGTGGCAAGTTGTTGTTTTTGATGACCACCATGTCGTTGACTTTAAGATTGTCCCTTTGAGTCTTCCATTTATATCTGCGATGTAGTTCGGCCAGATACTCGGATTTCCATCTTTGGCAAAATGAGTGGTAGATGACCTTTAGGCGTTTCCAGCGGTTGATGAGGGTCAGGTTTTCGCTGCTCACATCAGGTTCGGCTGGGGTCAATAATGGGGTACCAATAAGGAAGTGGCCAGGGGTCAATGGGTTAAGGTCATTTGGGTCATCGCTAGCAGGACTTAAGGGTCTAGAGTTTAAACACGATTCTATGCGAGTGAGAATTGTTGACAGCTCTTCAAAGGTGAATTTCATATCTGGTATCATTTTCTTTAGGTGGGTTTTAAAGGATTTTACACCGGCTTCCCAGAGTCCGCCCATATGTGGGGCACCAGGGGGTATGAATTTCCAATTGATATTTTGATGGCTATAGTTGTGGGTAACTTGGGTTTGAAGAGTTTTTATAAATTCCAGACGATCCTTTTTGATGAGTTCTGCTGCTCCGACAAAGTTCGTGCCATTGTCCGAATATATGATTGCTGGACATCCACGTCTTCCAATAAAGCGGGAAAAAGCAGCTAAAAAAGCTTGGGTCGATAAATCACTTACTGGTTCTAAGTGAACAGATTTAGTGGCAAAGCATACAAATATGCAGACATACCCTTTTGTGATGAGACAGGCTCGACCAGTGAAGTTTCGTATATTAAAGGGTCCAGCGTAATCAACACCTGTAACGGTAAAGGGTCTTGATATTGTTGTACGCTCAGGTGGCAGGGATGCCATTATCTGACTTTGAGTGTGTTTTTTGTAAAGTACACACGTTTTGCAATTATTTATGACAGTTTTAACTAAGGGCTTAAGACGAAAAATCCAAAATTCTGTTCTTATCAATCGGGTCATGAGCTGATTTCCTCCATGCAAAGTAATTTTGTGCACAAATTCTGTTATCATTCTGGCCAATTTTGATTCGTATGGCAACAGAATTGGACAGCGTTCGTTGTACGTTAATGCTGGGGACTGCGCCAAACGCCCATTGGCCCTTATAATCCCATTGCGATCGAGAAATGGCGTAAGGGTTAAGAGTTTACTTCGAGGGGAAATTGGACGTTTGTGAAGTAAAGCAGTATATTCGTCAGGAAACAAAGTTTTTTGTGTCCAAATTATGATGCGATTTTTTGCAGATTGTATTTCCTCTGGTGTTGGTTCTATAGATGATCTTTGACTTCTTGGTATGGGTCTTCCGAAGCGTAAAATGTAGGCTATGACTCGATAGGCACGGGGTAGAGATGAAAATCGGCTTAATGGGTCGTCTGTGTTTGTGACTGTTAGAATTTTAGTATGACCTCCTGCTAAGACGTCATCCACATACATATTTTGTTTGAGAATCTTGGCCGCTAATGGATGAGTCATTTGAACATCTTCAGCTAACTGAAGAAGCGTTCTGATGGCTAAATATGGGGCACAATTAACTCCAAATGTGACTGTGAGAAGCTCGTAATCTTCTATAGGGTCATTTTTGGATTTTCTGAATAAGATTCTTTGAAACTTTGTTTGAGTTGGGTCGACTAGTATTTGACGATACATTTTTGTAATGTCGGCGTTAAATACAAAGCGGAAAAATCTCCATTTTGCTATCAAAAGAACAAGATCTTGTTGAAGAATGGGTCCTGGATATAAAATGTCATTAAGACTATTCTTATTTGACGTTGGGCTAGAGGCATTAAAAACCACTCTAAGTTTAGTGGTCAATCGGTCTGGTTTTATTATTGCGTGATGCGGCAGATAATAGTTTGGAGCTTTGTTTATATCCGAGGGTTCGATTTTTCTCATGTGTCCTAACTCAAGATATTCTAAAATAACGTTGTCATATAATTGTTTTATTTCGGGTTTTTGGCTGAGCGTGCGTTCCATTCTTAGGTACTGAGCCATGGCAATGTTGCGAGACGAGCCTATTTCTTCTGTTTTTTTGAAGGGCAGGGTAACTATATACCTTCCCGAGTCGTTTCTACGAGTTGTTTGTTGAAAATTGTGTTCCACAATAGTGTCCTCGTCTGACCTCAAAATCTGTTTTGGGTTTTCCTCCACCTCCCAAAAGCGTGTGAGGATTCGGTCAAGGGACGATGTATTCAATAAAGAAATTGTTGTTCTGGGTTGAGTAATTTTTGGTGTTGGTCCCCCCACAATCCAGCCAAATACTGTTTTTTGTGCCAAAAGGGATCCAACAGACCGCATCGGTGTGTCCATGCAATAAATCGATGGGCCTATGTCGAGGCCTATTAGCAAGTCGATGGGTCTACTTTGATTAAAGTGAGGGTCTGCAAGTTGCAATTTTGCAGCCTCACTGAGCCTTAGCATGTCCAATGTTTGAGGTGGTAAATTAGAGGGAAGGGTCTTGAGAACTGGGGCCCAAACTTCTAACTTAAACGATGTGTCCACCCGTGAGCAAAGGTTAAGCAAACATGCTTTAGTTGAGGTTTCAGAAACTGTTTGACTCAAACCAGAAACGTGAACTATGTTTCTTTTAGTGGGTAATTTTAATCGGTTTTTTAGTTTGTCCGATACAAAGGTTGATTGTGATCCAGGGTCGATGATGGCTCTAGCCTGGTATCTTTGACCTCTAGTTTCTATTTCTACAATGGCAGTGAAAAGCAAAGTTTCGTGGTCTGTTTGATTTGTCGATGTTTGTATGTTTTCGCGCAGGGTCAGGGAAGTAAAGTTAGGAATACTTGATCTTGAAGTGGACTGTATGTATTGGGCTTGAGCTGCGGCACTTGTGCTTGGTTGCTCGTCAGCGTTATTTTGTGGCAAGTTTGTAGGCTGGGTCACTGTTGCCTTGTGCAATAAAGTGTTGTGTTTTTGTTTACACAGCCTACAACTGTATTTACTAGGGCACTCCCTGACACTATGATTGATCGACAGACAGTTGTAACATGAATTTGTGACTCTTACGATATGAATTCGATCACTTACATTTTTTTCTAAAAATGTGGGGCATGACCGTAGGGTGTGTGACTCGCTACAATGTTGGCATGTTATGGCGTTATTATTAGAACTTTTAACGGGTTTATTGTTGTTCTGATTGCGACTCTCAGATTTCGCAATATTCGTTTGGAATGAATTAATTTTCCTTTTATTTTGGGTATTTTTCGCGACTTCAGACTTGGGTGGTATGGATTTGTCCTTAAATGATTTGATATTGCCTACTGATTCTAGGGTCTTAAATTTGTGGGTCAAAAACTTGTCGAATTCTTGCCATTTGGGTACTTCGGCACAATCTTCACGAGAATTTTCAAATTCTTGAACAAGGGCCCTGGGAAGTTTTTGAGAGCAAATATAAATTAAAAATGACTCCCATGTTGAAGTGTCAATTCCTAGTGTGCCTAATGTATGCCTACAATCGTTTATTGTCCTTTGTAATTTTTTAATTGAGGCTCCAGAGTCTGTAGATGCATGAGGCAGATCCAAAATAATTTTATATTGCTCGTTAACCTGCATCCATTTATTTTCGTACCGGTCAACTAAATTTTTCCAAGCCATGATAAATCCGTCGTTTGTTAAAGGGACGTGCGTAATTGCATCTCTGGCGTCTCCACCGGTTTTTTGCATCAGATAAAAAAGCCTTTCAACATTGCTAATTTGAGGATTTCTAATGTATATGGCTGTGAACAAGTCACGAAAACTCGGCCATAATTTATAATCCCCAAAAAAGGTGTCGGTGTCGCAAGGAGGGAGTCTTATTGAGGAAACATCTCTTTCTAACGGAATATTTGACTGACGTTCAACTTTTTCCATGGTTGTGTCTGAAAGCGCTTGGATTTCAGCGTTTACTGACGAAAGACAATTTTTATAAGCCATTAGGGCAGCTTGGTATCGCTCCCGTAATATTTTTTTGTCAATTGGTTTATCACCATCCTGATCTAAGTCCCTACATTCTTCATATGATCTTTTTACTTGTGTCCATATGGAGTCTAATTCTACTCGAATAATTTCCAACGCGTGTACATTATCTTCAGCACGCGCTTCTGCTTGAATTTTCTCGAAGTCGACTAAATCGTTTGTGCAATTGACGAATTTTTTCAGGGACATATTTGTGAATTGATAAAGAGTCAGGATAATAATAAAATTGAGCCAAAAAAATTGCCTGCTAGCGATAAAAATAAATTGTGTCTTGAAAATTTTGAGTCAAATATTGTTTTAATTTCCCCGGTTAATTTTTCAAAAATTGACGCAATGGTAACTCGTTTTTTATTTATTTGGATGGTGACGTCACGGTTATTTTCTCTTAAAAATTGCAGCGGCAAAAAATTAAAGAGTAACACAGCAAGCAATAATATTTATGTCTTGTTGTATTGTATACTTTGACTTACTTGTTGTGTTGTTGTTGTTGCTGATGTTTTTTCTTCGCTGCACTTTGATGACGTTGTTGTGTTTGTTGATTATGCTGCTACTGCGCCAAGGAATTTGGATACCGTTAGATTTTGTTCACTTTTAACTTTGAAAATTTTAATTTTTAAACACAATTATGATTTAAATAATTTTTTAATAAAATCTTAATGTTTCGTTTCCAAATGACCAAATGTTTGGGGGTTGATTTTATGTGTGTTCTTTTGGTTGTTTGTTAACAATATTTTTTTTAATTTCAGAGAACTTTCCTTTTTTTGTATTTTATTTTCAGAGTCACACTTTTTTTAGAGTCACAAACATATATTTTTTGTAAAATTAAATTTGCACACACGGTAGGTAGGTAATTGTTATTTTATTTTTTTTTATAAAAATTATCCGGTTCGTTTGGACCAAAATGTTTGAGGTGGAACTTTAAATTTTGTTACCTCAAATTAACACGGTTCTTTTATTTTCATTTTAAATAAAACACTTTTTTTTATTTTAAGGTTTTTTGTGATTTTAATTTTATTTAAATGTATTGTGAAAGTTTATTTATGTTACACTATTTTTGCAATGTTTTTTTTTTCTGTTTGTTTTGTTGGGTCACAATGTTTTGTTTTTGGTTTTGTTATATTCAATAAATTGGTTTTGCTTCGTTTTACTGTCTGTTGTTTACGCGTTAATGATCGAAACTAGAGTGAGTTTAATGATTTTCAACATTATTTAACAAGCTAGGTTTGTTACAAGAAAAATAATGGAATGACAAAATATGAAATAAATAAATAACAATTTAAGGACCGTTAATATTTTACAGGGTGCTGCGTTTGGAACGAGTCATCATTAAACAGCTTCAATTAAAATATGGCTCAACTTTCATTTAATGAAAAGATAAACATAACCTATAGAAAAACATAAACAACATTGTAGAATATTGCCAACACATTTCACTTCCTTTTCGTTGTCCAATAAAAATAAAAAGTCTTGATTGTTGCTAATATATTGTGTCACATTGGCGATATAATTGTACAATACGATAAATCGAACAATTATATAGAAAGTGTATGAGTCGATTAACTGGAACTGAACTAGATATAATTCAGAAATGAACTAGAACTGAACTCGAACTGAATACAATTGAACTAGAACTGAACTACACTAAAATTAAACTAAACTAAGCTGAACCAAATTAAAACTTAACTAGTAATATACTAGATATAAGTACACTAGGGGAAAGGAAACAGACACCAAACATGTCATGTGACAGTTCTATAGTGCTAGGGTCCAGTTCTAGTTCCAACACTTTTGAATGGGACTTGTCACTTTAACATGGTGATGTCCTACAATCAGAAGAAAAATCAATCCATCCGTACTCAAATCAATCCGAAGCGATATTAATGGTACGGTGAGTACGGATTTTTCTTGAATCATGGATACTTAACTTATCCATATTTAATCTCGAATTCGTACTTAAAATACAAAATGAGATTGATTTAAGTAAAACTAAGACTGAACAAATCTCAAAATGCGCTTGATTCAAGTATTATTAAGTTAATTCAATCCAGAATTCTTGCTTGAAATAAACCAAAAGTGAAACTAGAAGGAAATTTTTACACATAACCGAATTCCAAATATAAAACACCAGCATTATTCCCGATATGGTTTGTACTTTAAAAACTTACTGCCAGGCCCACGATGTCGACAAGAACATTTCTTTCGCATATTTATATTGAAAACAATAATAAAAAACTAAAATTTGTTTTTGTTTTCAATACAAATATACGAAGAAATTGTTCTTGTCGACATCGTGGGCCTGCGCCTTAATGTTTATAAATAGCTGAAAATATAAACTAAATAAGAAGCAAGAGTTCTCAATTTTACTTTTTAAACATGAAAATAATTTGATTTCGTCTTGTTCTGTTGACTTTGTTGTTTCTGCACACAACAAGCAAATCGTTTTTTAACTACTTGTGTGGTGTTATTGTAGTGTATGCAACAAAATGATAAATTAAATGAGATTAAAACGCTCACTTTGTAATTTTACTCTCAGAGTGGCACTACCAACGAAAAGTTTAATATTTTTTTTTTTACTTGGTTTAAAAAACCTGATTGTGTGTTTTTCTTTCTTTGTACGGATGTGTTATTGCAACTAGTGCGCACTGCATTTTTTATTGATATTATTATAAAATATACGGCCATGTTCTGAAAATCGAAATCGCTAGAAATTGATATCGATGGATATTTTCAATTAAATTTTTTAAAAAATGTACGTATCTTTTTTTGATTTCAAAAGTAGTTCTGGTAAAGGTAAATGGTTCCCAAGTATGGGGTATATAAAGGGACATTTTTTAATAACCTTCAAACACAGGTTAGTTTTCAAAATTTGTTCGATTTCATTTTCACGTGATTTCGATTCCACAAATTAAACGCTAGTTTGAAAAAAAAATGGCATTAAGCCATAAAATTACTGCTCTGTGCTACTCAGACCTGAGATAAATGCATGAAATATGCTAAAGCATTGTAAATTTGTTCAACATTAAACCAAATAAATGATAATGCAAGTTGATGGCCCCTATTACGGTTTACAACGCAACTCGGTAGAGTTTTAATTCTAATGCAAAAGTAGTGCATTAATTGGCATACAGTATAATAGTATTTAAAAACTAATGCACTACTTTGATAAGAATATAAAAGGTATTCACGTCAATTTTTCTGTGTAAAAAGGCAAAGTTGCACTTATTTGGCGTGAGTAGCCCATTTTGCTTGCTCCTTCAATTTTCAGCATTTCCGAAACCATTTTTTGAACAACGCACCTTCCATTTGACAATATTCAAGGATGCATGCACTTGCGATTATTTTAAAACATTTTTCTAATAAAATTTAAACGTAAGTTTCTTAAAAATTACACAAAAAAAATAATTTTGTTAATTTACAAGTCGAATTAATGTTTTATGTTTTACAAACACTAGAATTTATAATCTTTTTCAATTCAAAGAAAAAAATGTACGTCAAAATGGTATTTCTGCGTTGTTTCGTGAGTGTTGTTATGTTTTTGCACTTTTGCTTTTTCGCAAGGGTGCAACTTTTGCAGTGCAAAAAGTAATGCATTGAAATCTTTAAAATTAATGGTAATGCAATAAGTTTGAACTTAAATATGTTATGATAAATTTAATGGTAATGTTAAAGGCTTGCAAATCACCCAGGTCTGGTGCTACTTGATATACTACAAATGACAACAAAGCAGTAAACAAAATAAATCTGGGGGCTGATTCTGGCAGTCGTGATCGAATACTTTTTCGATTCGAAAGCAATTTGTTTTCTAATTCTTTCAGTTGATACGGAACGAAACAAAATTATTTTTTAGTATTGTAAAGCAGTTATTTGAGTTTTCACAACACTGAAAAAATAATTTCGATTTGACTGAACGAATAAGAAATAAAAGTGCTTTCGAATCGAAAAAGTATTACGACTGCCATAATTAGCCCCCTGATTTCAACAATAGAATTTTGTGGAAAATATATCGAGCCCATACCTCAATAATAGCTTAAGCGATATCATTTTCGTTTTTTTTTTTAATAAATGAAATTATTGGCAACACTTGTTACGATTTTATAGCAAAATCAATTTAAGCGTAAGCCTCTGTCGACAATCACAACACAAGTGACTGATTTTGACATTCCGCTCATTAGTTGCAGCGTCGTCATAACTTGAAAAAATACATTTTAAAATTAACGATATAAAGATGAATTTTTACACAATAAAAAAAACATAGCGAACAATTCTGCATCACCAACTTCAAAATTTAGTTTTTTTGAACGTTGCAGCAAATGGGCGATTTGTGGTCGCATATTATAAATTTTAACAATTATTTATATTTAAAGGAAAATAAAAATATTTCTTATTAATTTGTATGAAAACGATTACGTCATCGTTCGCTTGCATTGTCGATCGACTTATCGTCAGGGCTGTCAGATATGGAGGATTCTCGCAAAACGTGGCGATTTTGAAACGTGTTTGGCGGTGTCATTTTTAATTTGGCGACTGGCGAGTTTTGATATAACTAGCGATATACTTGGCTATTTTTACCATTTATAGTATTTCAGCCATTTAACAGTTTGTCATTTTTTGTTATCATTACTAATCAAAAAAAAACTGGCAACTTTTTTCACATGATTTTTGTTTTGTTATCATTTTAAGTTTCTTTACATTCAGTCAATTTTTAATTCTAATGGTATGTAGGCAGGTCAAAACACCAGTAATGAAATCGATAAGGCTGAAGTGTACGATCTTATAGACTTGTAAACTTAATTTTAGTTTTTTTAACTGAATATATGATCTCAATTTTATGTTATTTAAAAAAAATAACAGAAACTAAACAAAATTTACTTTCGGCGAAGTTTTTGTATTTTCTCTTTTCAGTTTCTGGCGAATTTTGACTGAAATATTTTTTATGCAAAATTTAATTAAAAAAAAAATTTACAAAAACTGAACAAAATTGACGGTTGGCGACATCGTAGTCCAGGTTGGCTACCGCGTATTTCGATTCGAAAAGTAACAATTTTCGAAAGCAATTTCCGATTCGAAACTTAAATCGTACTGCGTAACTCATTCGAAACGATGACAGAGTTGTATTTATAAACAAATGGGAAATTTGATTAAAAATTGGTAGCACTACTATTAAAATACCAAAATGGACGAAAATATCCCAAAACAAAACAAATAATAAATACTACTCAATGTGTGAAAAATATTAGAATTGTGTTTTTTTAATAAAAATTTATTGTATTGCCCTGTGGTTTGAAGAGCCAACAGAAAAAGCCAACCATTACTTTTTTATATATTTTAATTTGTTTGTTTTACACTTTTAATTTTCTTGAACTTTGCCATTTGCACTTTGTCACTAACAAAATAGCTTTCGAACAATTTCCTAATGCTTTTTACGGAACTTGTTTTCGTAATACAGAGTTGGAGGTTCGAAAGGGATCTTTATTGCTCTTAGTAGAGAGTTGCCGTTACGAAAGGGACTTTTTGTTTTCGAAAAGGTATAAACAACTTCCGTTCATTCGATTAAAATAGTACGAAAACTCTAATACGAACTCGTTAATTATTTCTTTCGAATCGAAATACGCAGTAACTCCCTGGCTGTTAGTTTCGCAAAGAGTTGGAGCATTCTGTACTATGGTATTTTAAAATTTGATGTCAAATTTAAAAAACTTTAAAAAATCTTAGTAAACGACGATTTCATGTTTTTCTATAAAAATTCGTTTAATAAACCTTTTATAAATTAAAAATATATTTTATGAATAATAGGTAAAATATTATACCCATTACCTTTGGCATCTAAATTTGACATGCTCTTGTAATTTTTATCACATAAAATTTTTACCAATTAAATTTATTCTATCATTTTCTTCAGTGTAATCGATACAAATTTCTAAAACCAATTTAAAAACGTCTGGTTTAAACATTTTCCTTATGATTTTCGTCAGCACTTTATAACTTTTATAAAAGGTTTCCTAGTTTATGTCTTAATTTACTCAACTTAAAACTGATTTGAACATTTATTCTACTTTCTACTACGCAACAGGAAATAAACACTTCACTTAAGGATTCTCTATAGTGAAACCCATACACGCACACACAATCTCTCTTGGTTTATATTTCCGGTACTTACGAAACTACAACTACGAGTTTATGAAAATAGACAAAACACACCTGCAACTTCCTTAAACATTTTAAAATTAACAAAATATGTACATATGTATGTATGTATGTATGTAAATGCCATGTGTACTAAAACTACCAAATATTTACCCTCATATCGAATTACTGTGATTTCGTACAGATTTTGTAGCGGTAAGTTTTGCGTTTGTTTCTCTTCTAAAGCCCTGGTTGTGTTGTATTTTAACAATTTTACACATGTAAAAAATCTTTAGTTTAGTTTGCAAAATAAACTGGAAATCCCATGAAGAAGCTGAGAAATTTATGTTTTCATAAGTATGTGAGAACATTTTTGGTAATTTTAAACCCAATAGGAAAAAACACATGTTATTGTTTTGTGATTTCTGTTTGTACTCGAAGGATATGCAAATATCCTTTTATGAAGACTTCAATGTAAAATCCATTAAACATTAACATAAAAAGACTTTTCGAAGAGGCGATAATATTTCTTGCTAAAAGAAAAGAAAATTTTCTAACACATCTATTAAACATGGAAAGGCCACAGCAGGCATATTTTTTTTTTATTAATTGTTTTGCTTTTCTGGAAAAAAAATATTTTTTTGTTGATTTAATTTTTCACGTTGTAAATTTTTAATGATTATACAAACACATGAACGTGAACTTAAATAAAACTGATTAAGAAAGAACTAGAAAAAAACTTAAACTGAATTAGAAATCAACTTGAACTGAACTTGAACTAACTAGAGCTGAACTAGAACTAAACTATACCGGAATTAGAACTAAACTAATACAAAACTACTCGCCCACAATTTCAACGACATACAACACGAAATACAAATGGTCCAGCCAAAGACGATTAAAAAATAATAACCATTAAATCTAAATTTTATTCAGTTACCTAAGTTGATTCAAACTAAATAAAAAAATATTTAATATTGTAATATAAATTCCTGGGATTCCTAGTTGGAACAAAGGGCCGGTAATATTGTAATTGAATAGATCAAATTAGTAATTGATTTATTTGTAAGATTCTATTAAAATTTTTATAAAATTAATAATTGAAATTTGAATTCGAATTCGAAATTAATAAACAAAATCAATTTACATAATTAGTTAAACATAAAAATTTTATTTTAACAAAAACACATTTTAATACCCGTGGTGTTGGTAGGAATTATGTAGTGTATAAAATCCATAATTTAATTTCGTGACATCGCTTTATAAATTACCGCAGGTCCTATGCCCACTATAGGAAAACATTTAAATAATCCTAACCCTGTAAAGAGTAAGGTTTTTATTTTTAATTTGGTGCACCCGTGGAATGTTTTGTGCATTTCAAAATACATTTTTTATTACTTTTAGCACTTCTTATGTACGTTAAAATTTCTTTATAATTGTTGAACACTCTTAAAAGGATAACAAATGTTAAATTTTTTTTTTTTGTTTTTAACGACAGTTTTAACAGATTTAATCAAATAAATATTAATGATCAATATTGTGTTCCCTATCCTCTCAAGGGGGAATGTCATCATGAATTTCAATTTATTGCAGGTAATAAAAAACTATAAATTTCTTTCTATAATAAAGGTAAAACAGAAAAATTAAGTTAACAATTTCGGTCTTGACTAAATCCAGAAAATCCCGGGATTTTTTTGGAATCGGGATTGGGTTCCCTACTTAGGATTCTTGACTGGCATTATCAGGGGTGCGCTGGAAATCGACAACGTAAACCGCAAAAATTTGAAAGCTTCAAATCTATTTTTAAAATTTTTTGTTATAAAATTCTGTTAAATAAAGAAATATTTGTCGTAACATTGTTTTATTACAGAAATCTTATTAAAAAAAAACTTCTTTCAAAATTATCGCATTTGACGTTTTCGATTTCCAGCACACCCCTGTATATTTACAAAAATATTTAAGAAAACAAAAAAAAAAGAATTACAAATCCATATATTTTCGTTTCGTTAAAAAATTCGATGCAAAACAAAATTTTCGATAGTCGATGTTCGATAGCCAATGAAAATCGCTTGTCGAATGTAATTCATTATAGGGGCCTTATACCACAAAAACTTATCTTCATTAGCAAACCACAGATTCAAACAGTCGTGACCCTTTGAATTGATTAAAAAACCTTGCAAAATAGATCACATTTACTGCAGAATGTGGAGAGTTTAAACAAAATTGCTTGAGAAATTTTTTTAAATGGGCCTAATTTTATTGGGCCTTTGTGTCACACTGTTGCCAAAGGATAAGAAAATTAAAACTGCTTTGAAACGCATTTCTAATATACAGTGCAGCTGTTTCAGAACAGATTTTTTAAATATTTTTAATTAAAATACAAACTGGAAACACTTACTGCTTCTGCAAATACATTCCAAAAATAACAAGTGGTTGTCAGAATTGTCTTAAAATATATAAACGAAAATAATTCCTTATTGTCTTCTCTAGAGCACACGCCACATTGACAATGGCCCTTCATTAAACAGCTGTCTATTCTAAACCAAATATACTTTACATAAATTCGGTGTTGTTATATGTATGTATTGTTGTATGTACCTTAAATGTATCTATAACTTCTTTTTTTTTTTAAAGGTTACTGGTACGTACCCATTTTTAAAAATATATATATTTTTTATTCTTATTCATTTCCCTAAACAAGTCACACAGGCGGCGGTGTTTTGTAAGAACAATTTATACGTGCACAGTCGGTCGTCAATCCTACTTTTTATTTCGTCAGTACAAAAACAATTTTTTTTAACTTGTGTGTTAAGAAGGGCAGATGTTTTAAATGTTTTTAGGAATAGTTGTATTAATTTTGTTGTTTTTTTACTTCTTTACTTTTTCGTTATTCCCTCTTTAATTAATAATCATTTCCTTTAGAGTCGGATTTTGAGTTCCTTCTTGCAAACTTCTTTGGTTTGAGTAATTTCTTTCTTCGTGCAGTTTTCTGTAAGTGTGTCAGTACTAGGGTGAATTTAATTTCACTCATTTTATGCAATTCTTATAATTTTTTTTTTTTTTTGTCTAGTTGTTTCTCTTATTTATAATTTTTACCTGCTTTTGTATTTGAGATGACCATAAAAAAGGTGTTAAATGCATAAATCGTAAAATAATAAAATTTAGGTTCTTGATGTTTTAAAAACTTACTTTGAATAACAATTTATGGGTTTTTCTCTTTCTTTTGTGAATTAAACAAGTGCTGCTTCCTAAAAATAGAAAATGGTCTTAAAATTAAGGACTCATAGATTTTATATGTACATCGGATATTATAAATGGTTTTTAATTAATAGAAAGATTGAATTGAGGTTAAAAAAAATTTACAACGAATTTTCAAGAATCTCTCTAAGGAATGCCTGATATTTTTTCATAATCTCCTAAAACTGGGTACAGATAGTGCAATCTATTGCAATGCAACCTCAAAATATCACAGCGTTTTGATGATTATGAAATCTGGAATGAATGAAAATGAATTTCATTTGCTAGATTGCGTAAATGCATTGCATAGTGTGTACCCAGCATTAAATGTCATGGTCACATAAGGTACCGTTACGATTTAAACTTATGCGCCAACTTTCATACAAAATTTTTATGAAAATGTATTTCTGTCCCTCTTTTTGTTAATGTTTTTTTTTAAAGAAATAAAATTTACCAATTTTCTCACATTACTCTACTTTGCATTCACTTGATAATGATATTGAAACAGACATGATCGGAATTTTTACCCACGACTCAAATATTTATATCAATGTTCCTGCTGATAGAGTTATATCTTCTGAAGGCATTAAAAGTGCATGACATAAAACAAAATATGTTATAAACTTGTGTCAAACCTTGTAAATTATTTGTGCTCTTAAAAATTTTGTTTACTAAAACATTTATATGTTTTTCACATGTTAAACCTTTTGGACACAAAAAAAAGAGATAAATCACATTTATAACCAAATCTGTGTGATGTATCTGTTAAGACTAAATGAGATAAAAGAAGTCTAATGAACTCGATTGTGTGAACAAAGAAGAAAAAAACTCCCTAAGGAATTTTGGGAAACATTTTTTTAATTCACCCCTTTTCTCCCAATACAAAATACAGTTAAATGAAAAATAAATGCATTTATAATAAATTTATTATTCATGTGTTATTTTCCACCATCATGATCACATTTTCTAACACCACTGTCTCTACCAAACCAATTACAAAATATGTTCTAGTAAAATCCTATTGGATTTATAAAAAAAAAAGAGGGCATAAGGATGAGTGTTGCATGCAACATAAAACTGCCTTGTATGTACTTGAATTAACAACTTTCAACCGCACTAGAATTTGTTACATTTTTCCTAACTTCTCTTAATACACAGTCTATTTTTTTTTTAGTTTTACGCACTTTAAAGTTTCTATTTCGAACTCAAACAGCTGTTGTTTCAATAGATTTTTTTAATTAAAATTCAGATATACAAAGATTTTTCCACATTTGTTTAGTGGAACCATTCATACTTGTTTTATTCTTGTTTCCTATCCGAGATTGTTTGATAAATGACAAAAATATTTTTAAGTTTTAAATTTTTTTTCTTTTGAAACAATAGAGAAGAAAAAGGAGCCTTAAATGATTGTTCAATAGAGTAAATTTGAAACGACAGTTGTGTCAGTGAAGTAATGAGAAAAAACACATACACAAACACACACAAACGGACTCACAAAAATGACAGATTGCTGTAAGTGTGTTTGTAAAAGAGCGAATTCATTTACTTTTAAACTAGAAGTTTTAGTTTTAAATATATCAAAGGTGCTTTATAAGGTTTTTTTCAATTAGCACACCCAGGGAAAAAACATGTTTAAATATGGTCACCATCAACAAATCTTTTTTTTTTTTTTAAGAAAACTTTAAACATATTATATTTAATTTAACCATATTACTGTCACCGACAACCATACTATGGTCAAATTTAGCCCTCCATTAAGAAGTCACTACCATTTAATGGTTGCCTCCGAACATGTTTTGGTTAATAATAACTAAAATATGTTTAACACTTATAAAAGCATGGCTGGTTTTCAACCATGGAATATTGCTCCTGTAAAAGAAAAAAATACTATTGTAAAGCTTAAAACAAATTATTGTCATACTTAACCATAACATGCTTAGAGGCCACCATAATAATAACATGGTTGTCGTTTACAATAATATGGTTAAATTATATTCCTTAAAAATAGTTGTTTTTTTTTGGAGGTGACTATAATGCAACGTGTTTTTCTCTAATGTACAAATTTTGTTTCAGTCAAGTAGAATTGTAAAAAAAAAAAAAAATTTTAATTAGTTCAATTGAAAAAAGTAAGGAAAAGGAAGTAGTAAATAGTTTACAAATATCAAAACTTAAAGGGAAATTTAATCCTTCGGTAAACGGACCCAGTAGTAAAATCTGGCTGAGAAACGTTTAGTTATTATAATAGTAATGAGCCGGATACATTTTTAAAGCCTTTTACTTAACCACTCATTCTAAGGCATTATTTTCGATGTTGCACTGGTTACCACCGGACATTTTTGCCAAAAAATTTGCTACAAACACAGCGGTAAGACTAAGGGCCACTAGAGCAAGGATAGATCTATTGAAGAATTAAAGGCCTGCACAGGTTCACGATTTTTTCCACATTTTCTGTGTCTGACTATGAACTATTACGCGAAGTATTGTCATAGTTAATAATCCAGCTAAGAATTTCATCTTCAGAAATTCGCACGTCATTATTGCGGTGAAATAAGTTGGTTATTGTGCGAAATTCGTCTGTTTCTTCAATACATGCATTTTTTAAACATTTTTTTTTTAACGAACGTGGGTTTTTTTGACTTCCCAATTACAGCAATGTTAAGCTTGGGAGTTCCAGATTTATTAGCCCTGCCCAAGAAGGTGATTCTCTCTTTGCTCATTTTGGTACCCGGAGAAGACTTTTCTTTACAATGGACTACAGTTTTGTCTGGAAACATTTTCAAAAAAGTCAAGATTCATCTGCGTTGTAAATTTGGCCCTCAATCAGATTTTCAGTCTCTATAACATCATAGAGATTATTTTGAAAATCGGGTGCAAGATCAGGTCTAGATGAAAGGACTCGACGCATATTTTCAAAGTTCGCACAGAAAATCGATTCTTTAAATAAATAAAATGCAGGAAAAAAAATAAAAATTTGAAAGAGAGAGTATGTAATACGTCATAAATTCAATTCGGGTTACACGCCATCGGATTATCAAGCTGACACTGTATAGAGATTCTATGTATTAAGCCGTTTTCGAAATTTCAAATGTTGCTAGACTTGCCAGTGCTCTAAAATGCTCTGGGAATAAATAAATCCTTATTTTAAAATAAATCTAACCAAAAATATTTATGTTTTTAAATCAAATATCATTTTAATAATATTAATTTCCTAAAATGCTTGCTACTGGTTCCCGCAAATGACATCACCTCACTTACATTTAATTTACATTTAGCAAACAGTCATCAGGCCTTGATCTGACTCCTCAATCTGCAGAAAGTCAAGTTTTTTTAAACGTTTTAACTTGCAGGATACATTCAAATTAACTGTAAAATGAAGTAATTCTTTGCTAATTCTGCTCAGCACACAAATATAAAATGCATTTGTATGAGAAAAAAGTGCTGAATGCATGCATTACTTTAGGCTTGTTGGTTGTTGTTGTTGTTGTCTTTGGTTATATCAACAGACAGTTTGTCAGTACTTTATATAATTTTTTCCTTTGCTTTACTTTACTTAACTTCTGATTACTTTACCTATCCTAACTTTATGCAGCAGTTTTATTTTTGTAACCATCAAGAGTGAAGTTTAAAATAAAAGAGAGTGTAACAAACAAAATGTTTAACTCATCGTGAGTTTATTTATAGTAGTGAGTGTATATGTGAATACTACCATTTGCATTACAACAACTATAGTTCTCGTACTATACCGGGTATAGGCATATGTTAAGTATCTGTTGTATTAATTTTTTATTTTTTGAAGGGTCTTTCAATGTTTTTTTTTTTGTTGTGTTTCTTTAAAAAAAAAACCCATACTCTCAAACACCCATACACACGCACGGGCAAAATGGTGTGATATAGAAACAAAACAAAAAATATGCTCCTATAGCTGTTTATATGACAAAAATATAAAATTTTGTTAGTCTGATTTTAAACGTCTACTCGAGCGTTTCGTATGAATGGATTATTTATAAACAAATCGTTTAACGATTTCAACGAGCGTCGTCAGCATAAATCGGAACAAAAAAAAATTAAACACGAAACAAACGAAAATAAAAATGTCATACCTATAAATGGAAATTGCAATTAAAATTAAATAAAATTTTAACTGCAGCATTAAATTTTGTGCAAATTAAAAGCTTTTTTTAATCAAGTGTCTGTTATGTTTGAATATATTTTTATGTATATTGTGTTAAAATTTAATATAACCTTTTTTAATTAAATGTGAATTAAAAACGTTAGGATTTTACGCGCAAAATTATTATGGTATCGTATCGGGAACGCGGTACCAAACGACAACAGCAACACGTACAACCTTTAAATAACAGTAAAATCAGAAATAAATGCAATTTAAACGATATATTTTTTAATACCCAACATAAAAGTGAAAATATTTCATTAGAAAAACAACAAGAAAAGGAAATTCCAAAGGAAGAACAAGAGCATTCCAGTAAAATTATTTCAAATTCATTGTCTTACTGTTTGTCCTCTTCTATTTTGATGGCACATAAAATGTTAAATCGTAAAGGTTCTTATACAGTTACACCGACAAAAATGTCAACTGCCACTATAACATCATCACCAACGCCAGCATCACCAACATTAAGAACATTAAAAACATCCTCTATTCCACAAACGATTTCATGCATTACAAAAGCAACAAAAACAACATCATCATCACTTGCATCAGCCTCAGCAGCATCTTCATCGTCAACCTTGTCATCAACTTCATCATCGTCGTCAGCATCTTCATCAGCTGACTCGACTTTATCCATAACCAGAAAACGTTGTTTGTTGTTGGCAAAATCTGCATCTGCAGCCTCCACTTTACAACAGCGACGTCAAAGGTGTGTATTTTAAAACCTGCTTTTCCTTCTTCATCTCATTGCTCTTTCGGAACCCTCATATATTAGCTCATAGCTGGATACGTGTTTTTTGAATACCGTAATGGTTTAATTCTATCAGCGATCAGAAAAAAGTGTTTAATAAAATCGTTTCATTCATTCAATTAAATGAATGAATTATAAGTTTTTCAATATTTATAACAATATTGAAAGTGTTGATGATGGATAATTTTGAAGGCAAAAAAGTTGTTTAAGTGATAAAGAAAATAATTAAAATCTTAAAGCATGGAAAAACTAAAGATAAAATTAAATAATAATTAAACTGTTAAAATTAAAATGTTTTATCAAAGTTTTAATAAAATTAATTAAAAAAACGATAAAAACAAATTAACTAACTCGAATTTTTTTCCAAATTGTTTTAATTTTTGAAACAACCTAACAAATCGCTTGAACCTAATTGAATTTACCAGATATTTTTATGTTCGAAAGCACCGCCTAAACCAAAAACCCTGAAAATACTATATCATGCAAACCCTAGATTTTCCCAATTTTTGTCCCTATTCAGACTTGCATATTTTGTTGCAGCAATTCTTGAGTTTATGGCTGAGAGAGGTGAGAAAATTTGGAAATTTTACTAGGGATTAAAAAACTGCAGTCGAAACCAAAAAATGTTTACAACTTTTCGCTTTTTGAGTTGGTTTGACAGGGACTGTTTACATTTAATGAATCAAAAGTAAAAGCAACAGTTATTTTTTGGTAAATGCCAAATGAAGAGGTGGAAGAAATTGTAGTTTTTCTACTTTGACTGCAGTTTTTAAAACGCTGAATTTCACACACAGTTTCATGTGCTCTGCAATTCTGTTTTGTTTTGTAATTCTCACTTTTAATTTTTAAGTTGGTTGTATATGTATGATTTGTATTAACATATAAAATAAAAAAAGGAGTAAAGGAAAGATGGCAGAAAAATATAAAAATTGCAAATTTTCTAATATGGGCACTAATTCAACTTCACAGCAGAGTTTTTAAAAATCTTTTTGACTTTGTGAATTTAAAAAATACAGTAGAAGTGCGAAAAAGTTAACTCTCGGCAAAGTTAATATCGCGGATAAATTGACCGGATTTAAGCGTGCCTTCGTCGTTCTAAAAAGTTAACTTTTCTGAAAGTTTTGATAAAAAACATCGGAAAGTAGAAAGTAGCAGAAAGTAGAGAATTTGAACAAAATAATTAAGATATTCCGGAAAAACTAATAGCGTTGGATTACGGATCTCAAAAATTAGAAAAAAAATGTTTGAAATTCTCGAGGCTGTGGTGAATAAACGTGAAAAATATGAGTTTCTTTTTTAATTATGATGAAAACTATGCCATTGGAATAAGTTTAGTATGTTTTTTCTGAAAGAACCATGTTTATTGTTGTATATTTCTCAAATTTAAGCCCGCTTAGAAAAGTTAATAGTTCGAAAAAGTTAAAAACCCTTGGGACATTTTAGTTAACTTGTTCGCGATTATACTGTACTATATCAGCCCAATTATGAATAAAAATTCCCCGGGAAAAGGGAAAAAACTCCCGGGGAATTTGTATTCATAATTGGGCTGTATATTTCCTGCAAACTTTGTTATTGCAAAGGTCCAAATATACAAACAAACCTTTTTTTGTCTTGCTTAGTCATGAATGAAATTTATTGCCGTTTAAAAAAAAACATTCCGCAAATAGTATTTTACCTGTTACACAGGATATGGAAACCCTAAGAAAATTTCATTGACACTTTGGTTTTAATTTACATTTCGTTAGATTTTACACACTGTTTTGTGCATAGATATATTTCAGAGTTTTGTGTAAGAAATGATAGCCGAATATAGCGTCTTGATTATAAAATCGTCGGTAAACGACGTATATTTTCCTTTTTATATAGACTGATTCATATTGGAAAGAGTGTGCCAAACAAATATAAATATTGGAACTAAACCAACATTTTAGTATGCCGTTCGACTAAGAAGCACTTTCTTAATCTAATTTAACGACGTCCGTCCGTCCGCCCGGCTGGCTCTCCGTCCATGTAAGCCTTGTGCACAAAGTACAGGTCGCAATTTAGAGATAATTTGTTACTTTCGTATTTATTGTGTGGAAGATGCCTATTTATTTAAGCGCAAAAACCATAGTGAAAATCCAGTATTTAGAGTACTTCCATATTATCTTATTCGAAGTAATCGACATTTAAATTCCCAAGACCTCCTTGTATTTTGAAAGTTTAGCTACAACGTTAATTATAATTTATTTGAAGTTTTCTTCTGTTGCATTTAAAAGTACAATTTTTTAATCAGCCTTTTAGTTCAATAGAGAAAACGTTGTTTTCAATACATAAGATAAGCCCTGCTGCGAAACGAACGTTTTTTTTTAATTCGTTTTCTTACAGTGTCTTTAATAGTTAAACCTATTTTAGCCCTAAATTCAAAATGTTATCATTAAAATTTTTATTTTTTCATTAAAAAAACTAAACTTTTTTAAAACTGCCGCATTTACTTTTGTTTGTAATATCATTGATAGAAATGAAGCCATTAAATAGTAAAACATACTTTCTTTTTTTACTTATATGTATGTACCATCAATATTTCATGTATCTTAAAGTTATTACTAAATAAAACTAGAAAATAGAAATAGTTTTCTATAACAAAATCTATAAGCACTTAAAATAATGAATCCAAAATCTCAGCACAAAAAAAACTCATCGTGCAACATGTTTTATTATACATTTTCTAACCTACATCTTCTTCTTGAAATATCTTTCACCTGTCAATCTTTTGCAAATGATAACATACAAAACTAATACTCCTTGGTACCTCAAGGCTTATTCTTAAATAAAATTTAAAACACACACACGAAAAAATCGGTATGATTTCTTTGATATGAAAACATTTTTACCTACAAAATTGAATACAAAAAGTAGGCTTAAGAATTTCTTAAAAAAGATGTAGTTTTAAGATACAGAAATATCTTCTATGTAGTTTTTTTAGACACTAGCAAATGATAATTGAATAATGTAAAAGAAAACACATACTGTGGCAGTTACTGTAGTAATAACGACATCCTGTAAAGTATTATTGAAATAAAATGCCTGAAAGATTTAAATTAATTGTTAAGGAATTTCCTGGAAATATTTTTTTTCAAGATTTCCTTAAACAAAGTTAGTAAAAATAAAGAATTGAAGCAGTGAGAGTGAATTTTTTTTAATATCCCTGAAAAGTGGGAGGTCCATTCCAAAAACTGGTTGTTTTTTAATTAGTACAGTCAAAATAAAAATCAATCCATTCGCACTCAAATAATTCCGAAGTGGTATTAATAGTACGGTGAGTACGGATTTTCTTGAATCAAGAACAGAAAGATTTTCAATCGCAAAATACTTAAATAAATAATCCTAAAATGAGATTGATTTAAGTAAAACTAAGATTGAACCAAGTTCAAAATGCGCTTGATTCAAGTATTTATAAAGTTGATTTAATCCCGAATTCGTGCTTCAAAAAAAAAAACCAAAAAAGATAAGAAAGAAAAAATTATTATGATTGATTTACTGACCCGTATTACACCTTACAGAATAATAAAACACCAACATCATGCCCGATATGGTTTTTACTTTAGAAATCTTACTAACATATTTAACCAAAAATATAAACTAAATGAAAAGCAAGAGTTCAAATTTAGTTTTTAACCCTTCGTGGTACACAAACAGTTTTTTCAATGTGTATAGAAAATCAAAACATTTTTTTACTTGATTTAAGAATTTTATACTTATCCCAAGAAATTCCGGGATTGATTTTTAAAAGTAATCCCATTTAGGATTGTATTGAGAACGTTTCAGTGTTATTCGTAATTGAATTTTTGAGTACGACTCGTACTTTAAGTAATCATAAAAACCTTGAGCACCATAGCAAAAGAAGTTTTGACATTATTAAAAAAATTCTTTTGGTAGGGATTTTGGTACCATTTCAAAATAAAAATTTTCCATCTTTTTCGTCAAGTTTATTTTTCTTTATCTACAATTTAAATTTATTTAGAACACAACGAAGGTTAAAACAAAAGGTAAAATTAAAAGTGACGAGCACGGTCTTCTTAAAACTCGAGACTTGAGGCGTCCGAATCAGCACTTAGTAAAGCAGGAAAGTGTCAAATATTTGTATACCCTTCACCACATGTAGAACGTTTGTCATTTTGTTTGAATTTCTACAATTTTGGCCTAGACCCTGCAAGGTATATACATAATATGTATATACTTTATATAATGTTTATATTGAAGAGCTTACTTTCGTATAACATATAAATTAGAAATGAAATAGAACATTAAAGCTGATGAAAATATATTTGAATGTTCTGATTGTTCTGAGAGAAACATTTGGGGTATTTTATGACGGGCTAGTTTTAAAACTGATACATTTATTACCAAAGATTGATGCTTTTACTCTATAATATCTTTGTATGGGGTGTTCCACGACCACATCTCCCGCCCACATTTTGTCGGATGTTGTGTATTGATAACCCAGATGCCTGAATATAATTTGGGAACTTTGGCTCTTGCCGTTCTGCAGATATACGTACACAACAAAAATAAAAAACAACACCAACAAAGGATTTATGGGTTAAATTAGAGACAGTCGTGATTTTCACTCATATCTCAGCCATTGGTTTACCTATCAGACTAAATATAATAGCAAAATATTCCAAATAAATTGAGAAAATCAAAGGGAAAAGTGAATAAATTAAGAGAGAAAAAAACTATTTACGATATGGGGAATTTTTCCGCAAACATTTTTTCACGTTATTATTTTTCTTTTGAGGCCCTATGCTCCTTATAGGATCGAGGGGAATGAATATATATATATATACTTTTTTGTCTTTGAATTACCTCAAAAAAATATTTTTCTTGGGAGTTTTTCATGATTGCAAAAATGTGAAAAGGGAAAATATTACTAGGGAAAAATTAATCACGATAGGAGTGATAGACAAATAACTGCTTGATTCTTTCCAAAATAATGGTTTTTGCACAATATTGACTAACCATATGAACAAGGAAAACTAAATTTGACTCAGATATTTCTTATATCGCTGGCTTAACATGTAAAGGCTCTAAGTCCATATTTGGAAATTTTACAGGAGAGACAAAAAACAATCAAAATACATGTGATGGAACAATTTAAGAGAAATGGTTAAACTGTACTTTTAATTGGGAATTAGAGCTTTTTCTTGTGATAAATTGGACTTAGCGCTTTTGCTCATAACTACAAAACAACAACAAAAAATGAGATAACTGTAATTTTTTCTTTGTAAACAATTTATTTTTACTTATTGCACATTACTGCATTAAAATCTAAATTTCTTAAAAAAGTGGACTTAGAGCCTTTACAAGTTAAGGCAGCGATATGTATATAAGAAGTATTAAATATTAAAAATATACGAAATCGGCCCATTTTTCCACCTTGCTTCTACACGAAAACATTTTTTCACAATTTAAAGCATTAATAAAAATAAAATTCGTTTTAATTAAAAATTTAATCAAATGAATTAAAAGCTTTATCAAGTCAATTAATTTAATAAGTTAAATTGTGAATTTGTTAACTGGTGCAAATTAATGGTATCCATTTAACGTTTAATTCACATGATTGAACATTTTAATTAAATCTGATTTAATTTTTGATTAATGCTTAACTTGGTAAAAAATGTTTCTCTGTGTATATAAATGCACTCCCAAGCTTATTTTAATTAAATCTGATTTAATTTTTGATTAATGCTTAACTTGGTAAAAAAATGTTTCTCTGTGTATATAAATGCACTCCCAAGCTAATTTTAATTAAATCTGATTTAATTTTTGATTAATGCTTAACTTGGTGAAAAATGTTTCTCTGTGTATATAAATGCACTCCCAAGCTAAAGGATTTATTAAACTATGGTGAAGGGTATATAAGAATAGTACCCATCTTTCCCAATATAATGCTAGTAGTTAAAAATCACTACTCAATACTTATTTAACACGTTTTTCGAAAAATTATTAAACCTGTTTGCCTCCAAACAGTTTTCTGTTAAAAATAACAGTAAAATGTTAACAAATATTAATAATACATATGTATATGTATGTATGTAGCTTTATTGCAACCTAAACATGTAGCGCTTGGAAAAGAGAAAAATATTATTGTTAATTCAAAACTTATATTTAACTTTTATTTGACCTTGTTTAATTGATTATATTTTATTTTTTAAATTAAGCTCTAGGTCTTTTAATATATAAATATTTATTTTCGATATTTCGCTAACCTTTGGTTAGCATCTTCAGGAAATTTAATTTTTTTTTTTTTTTTTTTTTTTTTTTTTTCCTGAAGATGCTAACCAAAGGTTAGCGAAATATCGAAAATAAATATTTATATATTAAAAGACCTAGAGCTTAATTTAAAAAATAAAATATAGTTAATTCAAAACCATACAATTATTATTTTTGGAGGTAACAATTCTTGATAGGGGATTATTTTATTCATAATATTAATGATATTCATAATATTTAAGTAAAAATAATCTGTTTAAAATGTTTTGAGCTTAAAATAATTTTGTTGGATGTGACTATATAGTAAAATGTGTTTATCTGCATGTTGAACGGAAAGAAGTTTATTTTCGAAAGTAATAAATTTCGTTTCTTAAAACAAGAAAATCCAAAAACAATTTCTTGATTTAAGCTTATTTCGTTCGTATTTAGTCAAATTTTCTTGATTAAAGAATCATGCAAAATGTTCTTGGTTCAAACCATATTTAGTAAAAAATTCTTTCCGTGTAGGAAATTCTTAAGAATTTTCGCACTCTTAACAACAATTTAGCTAAAAATCATATTACAAATATTTTTAAATACAATAAATAAATAAATTAAGGAAATTCTTGTAAGGACTTTAATTTTATATTCTCTTCGTTAAATGGTCTTATTATGTTCTTAACATAAATTTATATTGTTTTTTCAAATTTTAGCTGTTTTTCAAAGCAATTGAAAAGTTTATGACCCGCCATAAAATTTTATAATTCAAATATTCATTTATATTGTCCTTAGGAACTCTAACTCAACTATCTGTCCTACTATTGGAAACATTTTAAAGTGTATTTCAAAAAAATATGCACAATATTTGAATGACATTAACTCTCTTAAAATTGTTAAATTGTTAAATTGCGCACCAAATGTTTTGTTTTATTTTACTACTTAAACAAAACAAAACAAAAAATCTTATTCTTCTATACTTATTGCCTTTTTTTATTCATTGTACCTGTCTTTTTATCTATCTCTTCTACTTTTGTCTCATTTCAGATACACAAGAACAGCGACAACAAATGACGGAATTAGTGTCATTGGCATACGTAATGGTTTTCCAATAAATTTGGTAAGTGGATTCTGTATGTTCTAATGCATTTCATTGAATATGTTATTCCTTTAATTTCTATTTCAAAACACTCGTAAATTTTATCCCTAAAACATTAATTTCTATAGAGTTCTTTTTGATTCAAACTGGTACAGGTTGAATTAATGTGGCCAATTAAAAATGTATTTGAATTAATTTTGAAGCTTATGTTGTTGCGCATAAAAGGAAAGGGTTAAAAAAATAATATGGGTTAAACTGACGTAATATTTGTTTGGAAACTAAAATCTAAATCAAAACAAATTATAGTTAAGCTCCTATTTTAAATAATTACGGGAAAGATATAATAGTAATTGAAGTTAAAAATGGAAATGACAAATCGAACGAGATTTTAATTTTATTTTTTATAAAAATGACTGCAGTTTTTTTGTTTTTAAGAGTTGTTCTTGTAAAGATAATTGGTACTTAAAGAATGAAGTATACAAAAAGGAATATTTTTGTAAACTTTTTTATAGGCTCGAATTCAAAAGTGGTTCGGTTTGTGGATTTTAAATTTCAATTTATAGCACATGCCCGAGTATGAAGTAAATAAAAAGATTCACTCTTTGGACATTTAATTCAAAAATTACTAAGATTATTCAGGTATGAGATGGAAAACGATAACGTTTTCAGTATCTTTAAAAATTGATTTTTAATAGATTTTTCTCAATTCTTCGGCATATATTCTTTTAAATTTTATATTCACCCTTATTCTATTTGGCGTCATCGTTTTTTTTTTTTTTTTGTTTTGTTCAATTTCGTATTCCCGTTGTCAATATTGCCATATTTCGATGACTGTTAACAAATGTTTGGTATTTTGTAATAAAAATCGGCGTTGCTATTGTCTGTAATTGCCTTTGATTTTGTCGTCGGCGTTTTTAGTGTTGTCTTGTGCTGCTTTGTGTTGTGTTTTATAAATTTTAAAAAAAATGTAACGTTATCGTTAGATTTAATTTCTACGGCGATTTTGATATTTTTCTACATTTGTGTTGTGTTCTTAATATATTTTTACCGAAATAATGGAAAAAATTAAAACAACAAGTAAGTGCCAGTTCGAGAAGCTAGTGGAAGCGCTTGAAAAGACTCCATCACTAGCCAGAGGATTTAGCAGGAGCTCTGTTCCTAATAATTTTAAGGAACAGTGGAAGACTATTGCCACTGTGATAAATTCTCTTGGTAACTACAGGTGGTGTCGAAATGGCATCTGATTTTGACAGTTCGAGTTTATTTGTTTTGATTTGTAAGTGTTTTGCTAAGAATAGTTGGCATTCCCTATGTTGTTCTGTTGCTTTTGGATTGTTGTAGTTCCGACACCACCTGTAGTTGATTTCGCCTTGGAATTCTTTGTACATATTTGTATGGATTTAAAATTCAAAGTAAAAAAATGGCCACAAATAAAGAAGAAAGTAAAGCTACTGGAGGTGGTGTATTTAAACAGGTAATGCTGAGCCCCTTGCTGCAGTTTCAAAAACAAATAAATTCTGAGGGAACGGTTCAAGAAGTCCCAAGCACTGAATACAGTGTTGATGTTTACTTCTTGAAATCACTTGAACTGGTAAGACATATTTTTTCAAAAGTAGGACCACATTCTTGCAGTTCATTGATATTTAACTATTTACGGGAAAGAGAACGCACCATAAGTAGCAAAGGTGCTACTCTATCTACATTAGCGCCAACAACAGCACCATCGGGCAGATTAAAAATGCAAGATTTCTGTCCAAGCAATCTTCTTTCCATTATTAAATTTTTTTTGTTTTTTTCGTCCCGAGTCCGAATCAGAAATAAAAAATCTTTTTATTCAAGCTTTGTTTACCATCAGAGCAAGAATTTTGTTTTTTCTTCTATATTATTTCTTCCCAATGTATTTCATATATTTTCCTTTCATTTTTCAAACAAAAATGTATCCAAAGTTTTTTCAAAAAGTTCAGCAAAAATTTGTATGAAATTGTTTATGACGTTTATAATAATTTTATTTAGTTTAGAATGAAAATTTTAACAAAATGTTCCAACAATATTACGTATTTAATATTGTTCAGGGCAAATTTTGCAAACGGTTTCTTTATTTAAAATGTGTGTGATCGCAAACACCAGTGAAAATGTTGCTGCCTATTGTGAACGAAGCTTTTACCTTTTTTACCAACAAATTTGTATTTAACTTTTTATTTTTCACAAACAGAACAGAACTTTTTTTTTATCAAAAACAGCAAACAAAATAAATCAGCCGACTCTAACATTAGAGATGTGTGCTGTATTTTATTAACATTATCGAAAAACAGTCAACGGCGTCATAATACTCTTACAAAATACCAAATTAACATAGAATTAATGTTGTCTTTGATAAGAATTGCTGTTGCCTTTAAATTTCCGTTGTTATTGCCGACCCCATATAGAATAAAGGTGATTGTATATGTTAATTGAACTGTATTTTTAACAAAATATTACGACTTTAATTCAGAAACAGAAAAACACTCCATTTTAAATCAATCGATTTTCATCACATACCTGAATGTGTTCCGTAGAAACGTGAAATACAAGATAAATTATCTGAACAATTTTTTCTTTTAAATTAAAATCGGCACAATGAATCTATTTGTGTATGTGATCAAAGCTAATTTCGTTTTTATTTTATGTCGAAGAGCCTAGATAAACCATCTGGGAATTATATAAAATGATAGTCCAAAGCGCACATCTGGACATCTTTCCGTTCGCAAGATATACAGAAATGTATTTTGGATAAGTATTTAACCTCAATTATTCAGATTGAACCGAAACTTTGTCAATCATAGTTTTTAGCCTATTGGCACGTGTAAGAGGTGTGCCCGATGGAAAAAAGTTTTCTGGTTACCACCCTAATGGTCATACTTAGTTTGCACAACAGATGAAGCGAAATTTTCTGATTTTGATATCAGCTTTAAATTTAAGTTAAAATCATTATTTTTAGTAGGAAATTTTTTTATAATTAACATTTTCAATTCGGGGAACCCTGACAAGACATTTACCATTTTCAAAATGTTTTTGATCTCTTCTTTTTAAGTATTTGGAAATTTTTGAAATAAACACACGAATGTTGGTTGTAAAAACAGTATTTTAAATAAAAATTTTCTCTACGTTTATGGTGTGGATTATTAATGAGTTTTCTGAACTCTAAAAGTCAATGTTTATTTATTCGATTTTAGTTTGCTTTTACTACCCAAAAAAAAAAATTAAAAATAACAAAACTAAGAGACATCAGTAAAACATACAAATAGTAAATTAAACAAAAAAAAAAGTAAAAAGAAGAAGAAGCAAAAAGAAGTTGTTGCAATAACAAAAAAAAAACGGATATATTTATATGTGACTGATCTTTATCTATTTTTATTTATATCCGTTGATTATTTAAATGCATTTGCAGTGTTTGTAATGACAGAAAGAATTTGTCTTTCATTTGCTTTTTACCAACTGTTTGTAATTTTTTTCCTTTTTCTCTCAACATTTAAGAGATCTATAATAATAGAACAAATTTGTTGATTTAACCAAAAATAAATATACAATACTGAAAGTTGTTTTGTTGTTTAATAATGACATTTTTAAGTCTTTTTTTAGTTTATTACTGTCTTGAAAAGATTTATTCTCAAATCCTTTTAGGTTTAGTTGACTCACATCCTGTTTTTGAATGATATTTTGTTACTTTTCTTTCGGTTGAAGAATTTAATTCAGTTAAGAGCAAACGTAGCAAAAGAAGATAGAAAGGGCTCCAAAATGTGTGTCTAAGTTTTTTTTTATTTAAATGGGCCAAATAAAAAAAAGGGTTAAATAAAGGAATTTAAAGTTAACCAAGTAATTTAAATACAACTCAAGAAGCCTGTAGAGCAGAGATGACAAAGCTTTAGTACGGGTAGGGCCGCATTCCACTAATCCCTTGTTACGGGAGCCAACATAATAATAAAATAACAAAAACATCAGTTATTAAAATATTTGTATTTGCTTGGGAATGTCTTCAATAAATATCTTCTGTAAATATATTTGAAATTTTTTATCAAAGTGTGAAGAAATGGCTTAAGCAACAATAAATATCAGGGTAGTTTTCAAAAATAAAAATTGGGAGTTAAGCACGACAAATAAAATCTTTTTAATTAACATTAAAATTGTTGTTAAATGTGGCATGTGTGTTTGGCCTTGAATTTCCTGAACTTGGGTTCATAGATTGTTAGCGCGGTGAGGATTAATTCCGTTTAATGCTGACATGTGAACTTTGCTTTGATTTTATAAACTTCTTTGTTGGAAAAAGTGATTCACAAGAACTTGTTTGCCGAATATGATGCTTGCAGATGGATTACCACCCTACTTTTTTTTTGTTAGGACCAGCACTTAGGTGGTGACCTCTACGAATGCATTGCATTGTGTTGGAACTAGAAAAAAAGTTATGGGAATTAGGATAGAGGAAGTAGTGTTTTCGGACATAATACTTGGACCAATTTATGTTGAAAGTGAGGGCGAAGACTTTCGAAAGAAGGTCATTCCACATACGAACTTGCCAATCGACCACTTAAACATGGGCTTTGAGGACAAACGCATATTAAGAAAAAATTACGAGTTTCAGAAACCAAATTCCTTATTGTATCAGAACACATTCCTTTGTAGTAACGATAAATAAAACCCACATTTCGACGGTGCTCTAGGGAGTCAATAGAATTGGTCACTCTATTGTCACTAATGAGAACCTTCGACTTTGAAGCACCGGCCCACACTTGAGAAATTTATTCTATTTTCGGTCGGATATAGAAGGTATAAATAGTAAGGAGATCAGATGGAGTGAAGTATTTCTTACATCGTTTTAAAAAACCGAGGCACTGAGTGGTTCTTTCGACACCTGGGTCAACAGCACGGAGCCATGCGGAATACCTAAATGAATCTTGAACTCGTTTGACAAAAAGCCATTTATATTCGTGGAGTGCGATCTCTAAAAAAGCTCAATAAAAATCGAGAGCAATTGTCGCCTACACCAAAAGCAACGAGTTTTGGCAAGAGCGCACCATGCCAGACTACGTCAAACGCCTTGGAAATATCTAGAAAACGCCGTGTTGTAGGAAAACGTGTAATATGAGGCTAGGAGAGGAGTGTAAAATATGAATATTTTTTAAATTAAATATTTTCTTTAAATTCATTGTTTTTATTAGAAATATGTACATTAGGGTGTCCCAAAAAATTATTTATTTATGATTTTCATTGGTGCTCAATCAAAATTTAAAAGCTTATAGGGTAAAGTATTTTTGGTTTTTTTTTAAGAATTTTCGGAATAGGTTTAGAGGTCGCGCAAATGGAGGTTTCATAAAAAACCGGAGTTTTCGGCCTTTTTTTTAACTTTACGGATAACTTGGTTAATACCACGAGTTTCTGCACTCCTGAGGAAACAGTTTTAAAGAAAATTATCCAAGCTTTATTCCTGTGTGAAAAACTTATAAGTTTTGGTGATGAGGTTACTCATTTAGATACCCTTAATTGCAATTTGTCGTAGTTTTTTCAAAAATTTTGTAATAACGCTTTACAACTTTTTAAATTTAAATGAAAACGAAAAAAACTAATGATGCAGTTTGAAAGACAAATTAATTCTCAATAATATGAATAAACAATTTTTAAATATATTCTTACCGTTCCTGAGTTATACCCGTTTTTATCTTTATACCCAGTATATTTTATTAAAAAATCTTTGCAGCATTTGCATTTTTGTCGGCGGTTTGGAGGGTTCAAGGGCATCTAAAATTTTTCCCACAAGCCACACATTTCTTGTTTTCACAAAATTCATATATATTTTGAATAAAATTACACATTTTTGAACTAACAAAAAAAAAATAATAAAATAAAAAAATATCCTTACCGGTACGTCGACAAAAACTTTTATACATATATGTGACGCTTAAATATAAAAGGACCTAAGGGAAAACCCCGGTTTTGTTCAGGAGAGTCATTTTGGTGTACCATCACTTCATAAAACGCGCATATCTCTGGGAGGGAACACTTTTGGGGCATGGGATCGGTCTCATTCGATGCTCAGATGTTGTCCCCATCAAAAAAAAAAAGTAAAAATTAATTTTTTTACCCTTAGGTCCCTTTCTCTATGCGCTGCCACATATACAAAAAACTTTTCTATTTGATTCGTCGGTCAGCTAAATCAAAAAATTGTGTTATGTAAAATCGTATAACGACAATATTATAGCGGAGAATACACATAAAATAGAAAGTGAAAATGACAGCGTGTAACGATTTAGATCAATAAATGTCAGAAGTTAATGACAATTAAAACCCAACTATAAAAATTTATGGAAATATACAATAATTATAACGAAAAAAGTATCACCATTTTTAAGGTACAAACTATAAAAATAGTGTAACTCGGAAACTGTAGGACAAAATTCCATTTCTGTTTTTCTTAATTGTTTAGAACTTATCGGTATTTAAAATCGCGTCACTAGTTTTTATACCTTTCATATAAATTTGGGAAGTTCTTAAACCGTTTTTTGCAGAATTTGTTAAAAAATTACAAAAATACTTAATATGTGGAATCGTAATGGACAAAAATATTGCCGGAACTTAAAGTTTTTGCATATGGAAATAAAGTAAGGAAATTTTCTTTAGAAATATTCGGTCAAAAAAGTAAATGAACGTGGTTATTGACAAAGTTATGAGTCAAGTTTGAAAAAAGCCCGAAACCCCAGATTTTTAACAAAGACTTGAATTGCGCGACCTCTAAACCTCTTCCTAAAAATCTAAAAAAAAATTCAAAAATACTGGACCCTATAAGCTTTCAAATTATGCACGAGCCTCTGACAAAAAAAATTTTTGGGACACCCTAATGTACATATATACAAAAAATACATAGACAAAAATAAACAAGAGTTACATTTTTATTCTAATCTAACTAAATCATAACAGGGATGCAAAAATTAGTACTTTTGTACTATTTTGGTACAATTTTAACAACTAAATCATGAAAAAGTTGCAATTCCATTTTATCGTGTTAGAATGAAAACGTGTTGTAGATGAGGAGATTTTCGCAAATTTTTTTTCGTGTAAGATCGAAATCGTTTTGTAGGACGCCGTCTTGTAGGAGGGTTACCTGTACCTTGCTCTCGCCAAAATTGTGTAAGTATCCAACAGAGCGACCTTGAACTCTTATTCAAAATATAATGAATCGATAACACTATGCAATTAATTTGAACTTTTGTCACCACCTTTGATGATGTCATGAAAAATAGAAACGGTTTTCCATTTTCAATTTAAAAAAAAATCCAATTTTGCCAAAAAAAAAAAAAAAAAAAATTTATCAGCTGTCTGAATAATTCCGAAACCGTTGAGTAAATATAAAAACCGTTGAGGCTAAAAGACAATTTTTACAAACTCCAAATTTAAAAAAAAAAAAATTCTTCGTCAAAGGGTTAATCATTAATTAAGTGTGAACATAGCTTAAGCCATGCTATTTAACTTTATGAGAATAAATCCAAATTTGACCACAAATGTCCCTTCTGACAATTGCATTCACTGGCAAAATTACAATGGATATGGAGATACATTTTGGTAAAAATAACTTTTTGTGACGATAGGTCGGTCAATTCTACAAGTGGTTTAGGGTTAAACATGGTCGGGTTTCCCTGTCTTTTTTTATTTCAACTAATTTAATTTAGTTTTTCTTTTAAATTTGATTGCTGTTGCCAAGCTGCCATCTTATAAACAAACATACGTACTTGTTTTAATAAATTCTTATTAAGACCTGCAGTATGCATTTTCTCATTCTACACTTTTCAATTTCAACTCTTGTTTCACGAGTTTTGATGCGTAGTCATCATTAGTTTTAAAGGCACGCCTGCAACATATGGCGGCAAGTTTTGCGACATGTTCTACATGACAAAAAGCAATCAAAATAACAAAAATCATTTATACTTTTTTCTACGGCAAAAGAACAAAAAAAGGATAAAATAACACAATATATACATTTTTCTAGTAAAAACTAAAGAAAATAAAAACATCCTAAAACCAGTACAACGCTTTCGTTTATAAAAATATCATGACATAAAAGATCTGTGATGTGTTGTCTGTCTACTCCTGCTGCTTAACCCACCCCAAACACACCCTTGAGATCCAAAGAAAAAGACAATTTATATTTTTGTAACGAAAATGTAAAAACTAAAAGCGAAAATAAAATAAAAAGTAAAATACTTATAAACTAAACTAGTTCAAGTTGTTTATTTTTATATGAATGTCTGTTTATTTTATTCTAACACAAACTTAAAGGGGCTATTTTATTCAGGGTGTTCAAGAGGGGAGAGAAGCGTGATAATTTTACTATAATTACTTAACAGTTGTTATGCGACGAAAAAAAATTTTTATTTGGAATTTAATTAAAGGAAATGTTTAGCTAATTCGAATTACGATTTCGTGTTTAAATAAAATTTTTCAGAAAGTTGGCATATTTTTGGAAATACAAAATTTCTTATATTAACTAAATAATAAATTTTATTGAAAAACTTTACGATCGGATAAAAGATAAAACATTTTTGTGCTTCTAAATTCTGTGGTTTTCATGGGCAACCGCGTATGTCTTAAAACAAATTTTTCAGGAGAGCCGAAAAACCATTCTAGTTCAAACTATGTTCTAGGTATTGCACTTTTTTAACTTTGTCATTACGTTAAAAAATCGGAATTGATCCATCTTTTTTTCAAAAATTTATAGAAACATGTAAATAGCGTTTAAAATTAGGCAATCTGACATCAACATCTCAAAATCGGAAAAATGGACATACGCGGTTGCCCATGAAAACCACAGAATTAAGCAAGATTTAATATATTCCAAAATTCGAAATACTAATAAAATATATGAAAAACACTACAGACAACGAACGTATTACGTTTCTACGACAATCGGTTCTACGTACCTGAACGACCCGGGGTTTATAAAACAACGACCAAGGATTGTTAACTTAGCAACACCTACATTTTAGGTTTTACTGCTACAACAACAACGTATTAAGACAGCTTTTATATACACAGTGTCGTAGTGTCTCGTTGGCCTTAAAATAGTTAAAAGGTCCGCTGAAATTAACGTCGCTTATCGGTTTTTTACTGGCTTTATTTCATAAGCAGCTAATGAAGCAATACCTACCATATTGTAGAATATTGCAAGTGGCCAGCGGTTGGTTGATCGTTTTATCTTTTGTGTCTACAACACAAGTCAGGTGGATTAAGACAACAAAATTACTGCTTTATTCTTCTTCGGAACATATAAGCACAGTGATACATCGTATTCGTAGAAGGCAAACAATGAGCTGCAAACTAAACGCGGAGGACTTTTCAGGAACTCGCGTGGGACAAATGTTTTATTTGAGCTAACTGTTTTAACAAATGATAGTGAGTGTGTGGAATGGGGATCGCATGTGTGTTTGAATGGCTTTGGTTTCCTTCTTATATCGACCACCTTATGAGCACGAATTCGCATATTCGGTGGTGCAACTTTGCTCCATTTCGTGCCATTTTTAGATGTAAAATAAGTTTTGGTAGTGGCAGGATCAGTTTCTAATTCATCTTCGTCGTCTTCATCTAACTTCTCATTTATTGCTACTTGCGGCTTAGTATCGGCATCCGACTTATCAATATCAAGTTTTGGCTGAAAAATCATCATTGTCACAACGAGCGACCGTTTCGGTAGATACTCTGCATTATTGTAAAGATAAAGTATATCCCCCATATTCATTAAAAATATTTTTGTTTTATTAAAGAATTATTGAACAAATTTTTATAGGAAATTCATTCAATTAACCTTTTATAAATCAAAAATATTTTTTATCGTTAGTTTTTTTGTATACAGTTTTTACAAATTTACATACATATAATAAATTTTTCTGCGAAATAATTAAAGTTGTTTTTGTATTTCTGACAATCTAAAATCTGAGATTTTATGAATTAAGTAAAACTTCGGTATTCAAATTTTCTTAGTCTTTTTCCTCTGAATGCAAAAAAATATCTGTTTTACTAAACTATAATTTAAAAACCTGCCCTTAATATTTTACAAACAAAAGTTTTTTTATAAGTCGATTTTTTTTAGTATTCGATATCGCTGTCACCATAAGCCATAAAATCTGAAAAATTGCTGAAATGTGCTGTTGAAAAAAAAACATCAGCACAGTAAAAAAAAAATAATGGAAATCAAAAAATATTTTTCTCCAAACTGCCCGATTCGACTTGGATCTCGAGTTCGTTCAAATTTAATAATAAATCATTTGTACTTCCTATTTGTTTTAACATTAAGATACAAACAAAAAAATATGTTTATAATTTCGGGATTTTCTAAAAACATTAGTAGTTCGTACTTACATGTACTTAAGTTGTGATTTAAAGTAACATTTTTTTTTTGTTTCTCTAAAGAACACTGCATTTTTTTTCTTTTAATATACCAGAAAATATCAAATTTCCGATTTATTTTGTCAGAAAAAAAAAATTTTATATTATTTTCTTTTTGCTGAAGAAAACAAGCGGCTGTTACTTTAACTTTAATATAAAGAAAAATACAAATGTATTCCACTTGAAGTTGGAAACAATAAAAACCAGTTGTTACACATTAATTTTGATAGTAAATACCAGTGATGGAAAATTCCGTACTATGGTTCTATTTTCAGTACTTTTTCCTTTCAAAAAACCACGGTACCCCCATGTCCGTTTTAGTACTATTTTTGTTATGCTTCTTCTTTAAAAATTTAGCGTTGATTTTTTTAACATTGAGTCGTCAACAAAAAGTACTCACTTCGTTTCCAATCGCTGAAATTCCAACTCCGACTCCTAATCTAACTTTAATGCTAAATGTTTATCAAACTGGTCCGTACTTGACTTTAAACTCTTTTTTTTAATGTAGTACCTTTTAAATGGTTAAATATAGTAAGAAAAGGATTCAGTAGAAATTTCCAATTAATATTGCATCGCAAATTTCGAAGTATTTACATATATTTTGGAAATTATTAGAATATTTTTTAAAATTTTTTGTGCCGAACAATTTTGTAGTCGGAGTCGCGAATTTTTTTGGGTACTACCCCTATGCTCTCTTTCAAGTATACCAATCGATTCAGAATTATTTTCTGCGTCGCTCTTACGATGTCCGACCGTAAACCTTGTGTGCATAGTACAGTTCGCAATTTTGATATAATTTGATGAAATTTAGTACAAAGGTTCCAATTGTCACAAGTCTATTGAAAATGGTGAGAACCGGTCCATATTTCCCATAAACGCTTCTTTGCGAAATTGAGGCTAAGTGCCCATAAACCTTCTTATTACCCTACAAGAAATGAATGAGCGAGTAGTCACATTTTTCATTTTGGTGTTAAGAAAATGATATAAAGAAATGACCAAAATCAAGTGTTCGGTCACAATCGGTCATTTTTTTCTATCATTTTCTTAACACCAAAATGAAAAATGTGACTACTCGCTCATTCATTTCTTGTAGGGTATGTTTGTATTCGTATTTAGATTAAATTTGGTCCAAACTTGTTCACTGCAATCTTAATCAACTTACCAAACTTTACTGGAATCGGTTCATATTTGACCATAGCTCCTATATAATAACAATACTCCCAATAATAGCTTTAAATGCCATAACATCCTTAAACTCACAATATTATTACAGGAACAGACTGTAGTTTATTTAAGAAGAATTTCGTTCAGTCATTTTTAAATAAATAAACATTTAAAATTCCAAGCAAATTTATTTTTAACTGATTCTAACATTTATTCAAAAAACTAAATGCATATTAATGCGGATTTTCAGTTCTTCTTTATGTAAAATTAAATGAAAATGTAAATTAAAATAACGAAAAGTTCATTTAATTTTAACTGTCAAAAATTCAACCGCGAATTCCGTAAAAAACAAAGGAATATTCTTAGCGAGTAGCATACGGATATTAATTGGCGTAAAATACTGTGTCATCCAAAGATTTCCTAACACAACGTAAGTTTTTCCTCACATATGGCATTTACGTGATTTGACCAGGTGAGATTATTGTTAAAAATAACTCCAAGGTTTTTGGCACTCTTCACGATTTCAATAGTAGAATGTCCAATTTGGATTGGCGGCAAGATAGACGGTAAATATTTTGTTTTGCTTATAAGCATTGCTTTCGATTTCTCCGCAAAGACCATTCACTGGCGCCCATCTTAATACGTTATCGAGATCATGATTTTATTTGTTGATACAATCAACAATACCTGATGGGGAACAGCTGATGTAAAGCTGAACGTCATCTGCATACATCTGTACACCACAGTAGTTGAGTCTGGACGGCAAGTCGTTGGAGTATATTGAATATAATAGTGGACCAAGTATCGAGCCCTGTGGAACACCTCTTGTCATTAAGCAGCTGTTTGATTTATAAGAACCAAAAGAAACGATTTAACTTCCATCACATATATATGAAAGCAAGTAGTTTTACAGCTGTGTTTAAAATATGGCACATGTATTTAAGTTTTTGGCAAAGTAGTGTGTGTTCGACGGTATCAAACGCCTTAGAATGGTCAAGCAAAACCAAAAAAGATATCATATTGTTATCAATTTTTGACCGTATTTCCTCTGAAACATCGATGAGAGTAGAAATACAGCTATGTCTACATAGGTGTAAAACCAGATTGTCTCTCGGAGAGCAAACAATTTTCATACAAAAATCTAGTCATCTGCGTATGTATTAACCTTTCAAATACTTTCGACAAATATGGCAAATATGGCCGGTAATTTTTATTAGATTTTGGAACAGGTATATTCTTTGCTTGTTTCCACATCGATGGGAAAGTAGAAGTTGTAATTATTGTATTAATCAAATGTGGTATATGTTGTAGTATATATCGTCAACTAAAACGCAAAAGGCCCTATCTAACATTTTGAAAATTTTACAGGAGAAGCAAAAACTATTTAAAATAATAAATTGACAAATAACCTTAAACTGTTTGTTATTTATTTTTCTTCTATTTTCCTTGAAAAACTAACAGTTTGGCAATTCACAATGTTGCATGTTATGCAAACTGTTAGTTATGCCTTTAAGCGTTTACCATATAATATTTTGTAGATAGGGCCTTTTGTTTTTTTTGCTAATAAAATCGCAAATTATGATCAAAAGATTCTAAATTTTTTTGTGGGCATTTGTGAAGATGCAATACATCAGAACCAATGAAAAAGTCGATTTTTAAATGTTGGCTAGTTAGGGCCTTTTGCGTTTCAGGAAACGATATGTAACTATCAATTTAACAAATTTCGGATAAACCTCATCATATCCCAAAGGATCAGATTTAATGCTAAGCATAGATTTAAGAAGATCGTCCTGGTTAACATGTATGAAATCAAAACATAACGAAAGTTGTTGATGAGTATTGTTAGCGTTGTTAAAGGCATGTGTAGAGGTGTCATATCTGAAATTTGCTTCTGGCATTGGTACACAGAAAAAATGGAAAACCAACTTCAATTAACGTATTTGTTAGAAATTTGTATTATGAATTAAAATCCGTACTGATTTTCCGCCAGCAAACAAATTGATCATATCAATTGACACATTTGTAAGTTTGAGCTTTTCTTGCTGTTCAGTTTCAATCAATAGTTTTAATTGAAATGTGACCACCAGCAAAAGAGGCTACATTAAACGTAAACACAAATCAATATATTTTTTTTAATCAACACAGTTAATTAAAACAATTAAAACCTTTTTTGAAACTTTAAAATATTTTGAAGTTTGTGTGTATGTTCTCATATTTGCAAATATGTATACCTACAAACATTATAATTTTTATTTTCAATTAAGACACATTAATTGGAACAATTAAAAAAATTGCTTTAAACAGCATTATTAAATTGAAAAAATGCTGGTGAAAATTTTTTCTGTGTATATTGGCTTTAGTTGTTTTATGTTTTTGAAAGAAAAATAAATTAGAAGGAGTTTAAGGCAATTTATAATTTTAAATAGTTTTTGCTTCTCAGTAAAATTGTCAAAATGTTAGATAGGGCATTTTACGTGACGATAAACTAGTATAAGTGTTGCCCACCTAAACAAATATTTATTTCAAATCCGAATTAATTTAAACAAACTTGAAAATGAAAAAAGCCATAAGTTTTTATTTTGCTATAAAATTTTTTTTCCTGTTTTCCATAAAACTAAAACGATTAAAGTCAAAGACCCTTAAATATAGGAAAACTAATTTTGTGGTTGATTTAAATCGTTATTTGTTTCCTTTTTTATACATTATTATTCAATAGATACTTATTTTTTAATGAATACATAAGAAGGTACTTTTTTCTTTTTCTTTATTTGTTTTAACATTACATATATTGATTTCAAAACCACAATTACATTATTCCAAAAGAAACCTATAAAGAGGGCTGGTATTCGATCGTAATATAGTCTTCCTTAAGTATCAATTTATTAAAAATTAAATAAGAGAGAGAGAAATGTTTTCTATTTGTTCCAATATTTTTATGTATAACAAACTTTTAATTGCAAATATTTTCACATTTTATCATCATTATCATCATCATTACAAAATACTTTATTACAAATCAAAAGAAATTAAAGAAGAAGAAAAAAAATAGATTTGAATGAACTCAATAGTATGCGAATTTTTTTTTTTATCTTTATAACTTTTTTTTATGTAAAATGTAATTCAACGCATGACTTAATATTTAACAATTTATTTTGTTATATATAAAGTCTTAAAATACTTTTTTTAGCCATATTTTAAATGCCGCCTAGCCAACATGCCATAAAGTGTATCCAAAAAAAAAATAATATAAAGGGAGATGGTAAAAACAATTTATAAAAAAAAGTTTCGTATGAATCAGTGAATGAACCTGAAATATGAGTTTCGGTTTTAAGTGTCTTTTTAAGTTTTTTTTTGTAGTTTTTCTTTTGTGTGGCAAACAAACCAAGCTGATTTCGTTGACCAAACATTTTGTATTTTGTTTCCACTTGTTTCTTATCCCTTTGGTTAAGTTGGTCAAAAAAAAGTTTTTGAGAACAATTTTTCTTGACCGAAATTATTCTACAGTTCTAGAATAAAAACTTTAACCACTTAAGAGCCATAAAAGTATGTAAACGAAAGGATTTGGTGGCAACAACGAAATCTATGTTAGGTAGCTTATTCGAATTGCTAACGTTGACGTTTATCATGTTTAAGCTTAACCCTTCATTTGTTTAATGAAATTTAATTGTCAACCAAATGCATAATAGCTTTTTTACCCGACTATCAATGAAGGGTTGTGTTTTTCGCGCGTATCTGGTGGGTATGTTTGTATCTTAATTTCTTTATTATATCTTGTCTTCCAAATCCAGCGGATGGATATCGACATTTAAGGAAGCGTTGTGTTCGTAGTAGGGAAGCCAATGCCGAAATCCCGAATACCGAAATCCCGGGATTATTATAAAAATTTAAGTCCAGAATCCCGGGTTTTTACGTAAAAATCCCGAGATTTTGGGTTAAGTTAAAATCTTGTAAATCCTTTTATCAAATACAACTATTTTTAAATAATCGTTAGTCACCGTGTTAAAAATAACTTCATACTGCAAATGAATGAATCTTATTTTTAACTGGTTACAAAAAGAAGTCACTAGTGAAAAAATGTTACATGCAATGCATTTTGAACCACAGAAAACAAAATCATAAAGTTCGATGTGGTCTCTTTTCTAAGTGAATGATAATAGAACTGCGCACGCAAAATGCAAGTACATAGTGCAGAAAGGTGTTAAAAAATTTAGGGGTTCTACCAAAGGTCTTTTGACACATATTTGTTTAAGTTTATTTTTTAGATTAATACTTGCATATATATTTTAGATAAAATAAATTTAATATTGTCATGAAGCATATATGCATCTTTTTATTTACGATATCACCGAGAAGTACATTACCATTTAATTATAATTATATGAATTTTAAAAATAGGCTTTTATATATGAAATCCCGAAAAATCGCGATCCGTCCCAGGATCTCGTTTTTTTTAATTAAAAATCCCGAATCCCGGGTTACCAAAAACCTGATCCCATTTGGCATCCCTAGTGTTCTGAGAAATTGATCTTAGCAGATCTTATTAATACCTCACGCCTGCTACTTAACTTAATGCGGCTTTTCAACTTTTGCTTTCAACTCGTAATACCGAAGTAGTGTTTACTTTGTTTATCCTTAATATCCTTAATATTAAATTTGTTGTCTTAATATTGTTTCGGTCTTTTTAGTGCATTAAAAGTTATATATTTTGCAGTCGGGCTTTTGTTTATTTTGTTTTTTATCATTTATTTTATTATAAAACTTTGTGTGTGGTCAATTTATTTTTTGTGCATACTTTACATACCCAGTATCAGAGCTGTAAAATATTGCAATCGCATGATTGCTCATTTTTTGATTGCATTTAGTTTGTATGATTTCAGTTTGAAATCAGTATGATAAAAAACTATGTGAAGAATATAAAGAAATTTATAAAACAAAGAAAAACTATTAAAATTTCTGATTAATCATGATTTTGGTTGATCAAAATAACATTTAATCGATTAATCAAGAATTTGAATAATCGTATTCATGATTAATCATTATTTTGATTAATCGGGGAATCGCACATTCCTAAAAAAAATTTTGATTTACATTTCATAAAACTGTAATAAACCTGAACTATTTTTTAAGAATATGGGGCTATTTTTTAATTTAAATCGATTTTAGCAAAAAAATATTCCGGCATATGATGTTTTAACAATAAGCTCTTCTATTCATATACACAGTGCAACACGAACAAAAATATACGGCATATACCAACAAAACTACCTGAGAAAATGATCACTTTTTGCAAAAATGACACCGAGGCCCAAAATCTTTGGGGGCCCATAAAAAAAGTGCATGACTTTGGGCAAAACTGGGAGACACGGGTCATTTTTCATTTATCACGTAGTTTTGTCCTTATGTATATGGTTATTTTTCCATGACTTAAAAAATTACGCACAGTGATATTAATTGATTGCAGTCAAAATTCAGAATCAAAATCTTTTATCTTTTTAAATGAAACTTCTTCTCGAAATAATGATGACTCTGATAATTTTGAATTGCCAACAATGTCAATTTTAGTTTACAACTGCTAGATTCCAGTTGTATAATATTTCGATGAACTTTTCAGAGGAATTCATTGAAATCGCATAATTTTAATACAAATGTGATTGCAATAAAATTAATTGCATTCAATTATTTCTAAAAATAACGAGTTTAAAATGATTACAATTACAAAGTATATATTGGAACTTTGACAAGATTTAATTTTAAAATCATAGAATGAAATAAGTTTGGTGGAAATAATTTTTATTTCAATGCCAATTGATTGCAGCTTTTTACAGCTCTACCCAGTATGCAAAATGTGTCGCATTTGAATCGAAAGTGAATAATGTATGTGCATTGTTTTTCAAATTTCACCAATATCAAGTTCTATATAATGTCAGGTTTAAAGCGTGTAACCCTATGTCATATGCTGAGCGACAATGAGTCGATAAATTGCAAATTTTTGGACTTAATTTTTTATTAAAATGTAAGAAAATATACGAAATAGAATTTTTTTTTTTTAAATTAATAAATTTTTTTCGCTCAAAATAAAGCGGTTATTCAATACATTTCATCATAACTTAAGAACTATTTGTCCTATTTTGATTAGAATACAAAGAGTGACGATAAATTCTTTTTTTAATGCAAAATTAGTAACGTTTTTTTTTTTTTTTTTTCAAAAAATTCATAAAAAAAATTACTTTTTTATCATTTATTATTTACAACTGCGAAATAATTAAAAAGTGCAAACTTAATATTAAATAAGAAATAAAAAATTACAATAACACAACTGGTAAATGTTTTCCATCAATTTTTACTTTCTTTTTTGTTAAATTATTTATTGACAAAAAACAATTTTTAGTAAAATAGATGTGGGGTTTGTTTACATACGCAAAACAATGTCGCATACTTTAAGGAATTAAAACGTCAAATTGTGCAAACTCGCAATATAGGTAACCTTGATACATGTCAAAATTTTCGTGTGAAAAAATCAATGTTGCTCCACATTTTTTTACAAGTTTGCACAGAGTACTTGGCTTAAGGCGGAATGCTCCACTTGAGAACGTCCGATTTGGCTAAAGTTTCCTACAAATGATTTGGAGTAAGATTCCCTTAAAATCATCTTGACAAGAGTTTTTTATGTTTTTAATAAATCCGAATATAATCAGAAAGTAGTGGCTACTGTGTCATGACTAAATGTTGTCCTGGTAAGTCCAAAATTAACCATAACTCCCATATAAACCCCCATTCTAAAATCTCACAAAGATAAAGATGTCTAAATTAATAATATTCGACACAAAAAACTTTTACATGAATCTTAACCTCCTAACATAATTTTGTTCTGGCGGGTCCATGTGTCCCAAATCGGAAAAGCTCACAAAAATTGTTTTTATATACTGATATATAGGGTATCATATGGTCGGGCTTGACCGACTATACTTTCCTACTTGTAAGTTTTAAATAAGTGTTCTTGAAATGGGTTAATTATACCGCCATGTCAAAATTGAGCATATTTTTTTTATTTATTAACCAAAAATAATGCAGCTGCTTTATTAGTTAACATTTTTTTCATCCTGGTTTCTAACAATTTATGAAATCCATTTTTTTTTTCAAGTAAATAAACTTAAACTCTAAACAAGGCAGTCAAACTTGTTTCAATAAATAATCGTTTAAAAACTTATCTAAAAAACGTATTTTAAATTCAACCACAGCAACATGCAACAAAGTTTTTGGTAATTAAAATTGTTAATTTTCGTTATTTCCCAAAGTGTTTCTGTAATTCGCCTTGCAGCCACTAAAAGCATTTTTTTTTTCTTTTTTTCGTTTTTTTTTCTTTAAATTTTATGTCAAGAAGACCGACCTTGTGAATTGAGAAATATATTTCGTTAAATAAAATTCAATGTCAGCTTAAGCTTTTTTGAAAATAAATAAGTTTTTGTATGATTACACCTGTTTTTTAATTGTTTGCCAGAAATTTTTATCCTTTTTTAACTATTATAAAGCTTTAAAAACACACACTCACACACAGCTGACAATAAAAGGTGTCTTCAATTGTAAATCATTTCAAATTTCTAAATACTTTCTGTTGTGTGCACCTTGTTCTTTTAAAACTACATATAATATTAAATTAAATTTGTAAGTTATTCCCTATTTTAATATAATTAAAGCAATCATGGGAATATATTAAGAAATCACACTTTTATGTTTACATTATTCCAAAGAACTTGTTGATTTTTTTGCAGTTTGCTGATGGAGAACCGCCACAGCCCGAATTTTCCCACAAGGGTGAAGTCTGCCTTCCCGAAGGTATCGCTTCGTCAATAAAGCTATCTTTCGTTGAACACTAGTGTTATTTCATGCCTTAACAAACGCGTTACTCTCTTATTTAGTTAGATCAGATAGTCAGACTAGTGTCTTGCATTCACCGGGGCTTCTGACTCCCGTGGCACCAAAATTAAAAAGTACTCTGGTGAAACTTCTATCTTAAAAAATCAAGAAGACTTCAGGTATGCATGCACCTAATTTACCTGAGAGGATGTAACACTAAAAGGTGAAATATTCTTGAAATGATACCTACACCTCCGGAACACCTGGAAATTAACATGCGACGAGTTATTGGCGAAATATGAACGAAAATGCTCCAAAAAATGTGACGCAAATCGTGGCGGCCACATGGCTCAACCATATTTCAACATTAATGGCATCTAATTATTTATCCATTAAAGCCAGTTTTATTGATATTAAAACTATTTTTCTTTGTGTTGTTTAAATTTAAAGTTCTGTAACTCAAATAGCACCCTGTATTTGAATCAGGATTGCAAAAGAGAAAACAACTTATTTTGGTACAATAAATTAAATAACAAGGTGCAATTTTAGAAGCAAATGTGTAAAATTTTAAAATATCGACTTAAAGCTGATACTAATTAATTATTGTCGTTGCTGTTGTTGTTGTTTTTATAACTTAAATAACATTAATCATTCTCATGCTTACGTTTAAGACTCTTAAAGCATAATTGATTACAGCGCAATTAACGGTTAAATCTCAAAACAACTTGTTTTTGCCATTTGTTGTATTTGTTATTTTTGTTCATCTTGTTTATAATTCGAATGTTTCAGTTATTTTGTTGTTGTTAGTTTTTTAGCATACATGTTAATTTGTTACCATTTTTTCAAGTGTATTAAAGTGGGAGTAATCCCAGCAAACATAAAAGTAAATTTTTAAAAAATATATTGTGTAAGACGTTATATTTGACAAATGTCAATTAACCCTCGAATGGCACATTTTTTGTTTGCCTAGAAAAAATCAAATTAAGCTAATTTAAGGGTGAGAAACATGAATCTGACTTCAGTTTTTTTCTTTTGAGTACTCGTTGACCTGTAAGGGGTCAAATTGTTAAGTCCGTCTTGAGGCGGAATTTTGCATTATCGTAATAATTTAAGATACGTTTTTGATATACATCCCAGAATTTTCTGTGTAATTCCCCAGTCCGCCACCAGGCGGGTTCAGCTTATTTCAATTGAATGTAAAGATACGCACCAGTGATTTTTTTCGTGCCGATCTAAAGCTTTGAAGTATTGTTTTTTCTATTCACAATATTAATGCACATTCCGGCATTTTCTATGTTAATGCCCCAGCCCGCCTCTAAACGGGTTCAGCAAAAACATCCATATTCAGCAGCGATTATATTTTTTAAAATGAAAACTTAATAAATAATTCAATTGAACGTTAAGATAATCACCAGTAATTGTTTCGGCCCGATCTAAAGCTTTGAAATATTATTTTTTCGATGCACAATATTAAATTTCTTCACAAAGAATAAAAAATTAACGTTGCCGTTCAAATTCAAGATGACAATGTACTTTTTGTTAAACTCGTAAGAGTGTTGCCATTGAATGAAAACTTTTTGATAAAATAAGCTTTGATTTACACCTAGAATTATTTATTAAGGGTATATTGTCTAAATTAAAAATTGTATGGCAGTTTTTGATACCCCGCCTGAAGGCGGACTAAAGCATTAGAGGGTTAAGAATTGGGTTTGATATCAAATTGTTCTCAACATATAATCAATATCGCATAGTTGTTAAATTGTTATCGAGTTTTCGTAGTGTTTGCGATGTTTTCTTTGAAAGGTGAACTTAAACTTAATTAGGGTTTAAGTTTTATTAACAAATGATTATTCAATGTTGTAAATAACAAAAATATTAACAAAAATAAAAGCAATTTGTTAATATCTGTAAGATTAGTTTCAAAATTAAATGGTTTTATTAAAAGGTTGATAACTTTTGATTTATTAAATTACCTAATAAAAATTGCAATTCCAAACCAAAACCATTTTCTTCAGATTTAAATCCATTGTAATTAACGTCGTTTTCGATTTAAACCAATCAACAAAATGTTTACAAAAAACCTCAAGTCATATACATAAATATTTTGTTAACCTTTATTTTGTAGTATTTTTTACATATCACATACGTGGGCTGCTCAATAAGTCCGCGACTTTCCCGCCTCTTAACTGAGAGGGTAACAATTCTCTTGACTTTTATGAAAATTTGAATTAGCTGCGTTATTTAGTTTGTGTTTGATAGCCATTGGTATTATTCAGACTACCCCCTGATTTGGAAAAAAAATGGATTAAAGTTTGACATAAATTTCTGCCAGAGATTGTGGCGTGAAATAAAATCTATTTTATTTTAAGGATGTTTTTTTTATATATCTCACGTACTTTTTTAGACACTTATTCTCTTAGCAATGCTACCATACTTTTATTCAATTTCATACATTTTGTAAACAAAGAAAACTTTGAACAAAAGAAAAAAAGAAATTAAACCATCTAACAAACAAAGAGATAAAAAAAATTGGAGAAACGTTGGACAAAATGTATAGAGCTAATAGAAGACTACGTTTAAAAATAAACTAATTTTTAATTAAAACCCCTGTGTTTCAATAAAAAGTCACGGACTTATTTGCTCGCCCTCGTGTGTATACAAAATCGTAAAACTTATTATGTATTAAAAGTACTATAAAGTACTAAAACTTTATATAAAAAACAATGAAAGGCTTGTATTTTTTTTAGAATTTACCACAAGTGGAAAGACTTTAGATTTGTAATTTCTACAATATTAATATAATGCCGCATAAAGTATGCATTTTAAGATTCTTATGAGAAGAGAAGTTGATTAACCCACATTGAAATCAGTTTTTAGAAGACCTCAGATATTATGGGACCTAGGAATTGGTTTATGTTAATATCAGCTACATCAGTCCATAAAAGGCTAGCTGTGAGACAAACTCACGACTGCCGCAAATTTTTACAAACAAAACTCTATTATTTTGAAGTCTCTATATAATTGATAGATTTTATTGATTCACTTTAACAACAAATAAGTTGTAAAGATATTTCATAAATAGTTTATAAATAGAAGAACCCATAACACCCTTTTTCCCAAAAAAAAAAACGAGCTAAGATTGTTGGCTTATTTAGTTATTACAACCAATAGGTCTAATAACTTATCTAGCCCTTATACAAGTGTCCTCCCGAAATAAAAATTTTGTTGAATAAATCATTTAGCCATTTAGGAATTTTTTAATTATCTATTTTGTAATTCGATTAAATAAAAAGTGTTTTCGTTTCGGGAAAATAAAAAACCCGGTTAAAAAATTGCCGTTATGAAAATTTGAGCTAGAGAACATAAAAGTTATCAAAATCAAATTGTTAAGCTTTAAATATGACTTAAAGAACATATTTCCGTAAATTATACAATCCGATTTTAAAAGTGAAAGGTTTACAAGATTCGGCAAAGCCGAATATAGCACCCTTTTATGTTTTGTTTTTATAATAAAAACATGACTGTTTTTGATTAATTTTTATATTTTGACGAATTCTTGCTGGTGGCAAACAAATAAAATTGCGCAATTCCTTAAGGTCTTAGAAATTTTGGAAAAAAAAAATTATTTTATCAGTTTTTATCGAGGTTTGTTGATAATAAACTAATAAAAGTTAAATTGAAATAAAATTTAATCAATAAGTGCTACTATCAGGCCTGTAGCACATTCCGATCAAAATTGTTTTAATTCCGTAGTTGCAATTCCGATTAATTTTGTTTTAGCTTTTTTAAACTAAATTTTAGTTTTTTGAAAAAACACTTTCGATTTGTATTGATTTCTGTGACTGACGAGTTTTCATAGGGACACCAAAAAAAAAATACGCATATTGTTGCAGGACATGTTCCAACTCTTAAACAGATACACCAATACCCCGGACTGCGTCGCTATTGATTTTTATTTAATCTGTTCCGATATTCATAAAATTAACTGAACAAATAAATTTTGACTTGATAGACTTGGTAACATTTCTGTTGATTTTTATTTAATTTGTTCCGAGATTCATAAAATTAGCTGAACAAAAAATGTTGACTTGATAGACTTGGTAACGGATCATTTTTTTTTACAACTTCAAATAAAGTAACAGCTTTTTTCAATTATCATTTAACTCAAGGGTATTCTTCGCTGATTTTGATCTTAAATCCAAATGATAGGAAGTGGCTTTATATTTTCATTAAAGGACTCCTCATATTTGTAACCTGTTTAAGTTGTAACGATGTAGCGGTTTCATTTTTATTGTAGAAGGGGCTAATCCAAAATGTCTAGTTTTTGTTCTTAATGTATTTGCTTTCTTTTTGACTTATTGTTGCAAAATATTTAGATTTAACTTCACTTTAGCAAATGGAATTTGAAACTACTACTACTTCACATACATATTTCCATTAGACTTTAACGGGAAATTTCTCTTTTTTGGTACAAACATTTTTATATTAACGACGCGACTTTAAAGCCATACGCCGCAAACTGAAACAAAAACGACGTAACTTCGAAATCACAGAAATTTTAAAAAGACGCAACCGAAGCGACGCAAACCGGGGTATTGGTGTATATGATTGTTAACGTACTGTACGCGTGAGCGTGTGTTCAACGTAGTGTACGTGTCCTGAGATTTTAATAACGTTAAGATTTCAAAGTAAAAGACGAAGAACATCCCTACAGACCATACAAATTTAAGAATGTAGATAAAGAGGCATTACAAGATGATCTTGAAAAGAACAACTTCAAAAATTAATTTTACAATTTCAATAATATAACTTATACCCAAAAACTGTATAGCATACTTTGAGGAATAATATATAAAATGTTCGCTTTGTTTTTTTTTAAATGTTTCAGAAAGCATTATTAAAAAAAATTAATTAATTTTCATTAAACTAATATGTATTTTGTTTTAATATCATACATTCAAATTTATTATAAAACTTAAGGATACATTTCAAGTTTTCTTCTGTTACTTTGAACAATTTTTAATTAAAACGTTTGAAATTAAAAATCCATTAAAATAATTAATAAATTATTTTTTCTTAAAACATTAATCATTAATCTTTTCTATTACTTGTTTTTGTTTTCTCTTCACAAAAAAAAATAATAATTAAATTTATAAAACAATTAATTTACTAACACCAACATAAGCAAAAATAAAAAATATTTCAACTCATGTAAATGGCACATTCATTCATCGATTGTGCACCAAACACTAACATTTTCATCCATACGTACACATACCAACAAGTCACACTTACACAAAGGAAATGATATCAATGAGAAAGAACTGAAAGAAATTTACTCTCTAGACATGTTGTTATGACATAAACATATCAATTTACAAACATAACAATAATAACAACAACAAAAGCAAGTTATAAGAAAAAAAAACAACAAAAACTAATAATAAATTGGATATCAGATGATAAAACGTATCGAAGACCAGATAGACGCTACAGTGTTTTACATATTCACTCTCACGCATCCTCTGGCAAAGAACTTTGGTAAACAAAGACAAAATAAATTTAATTAACAATTGCATTTGTATACAAAGTTGAACGAGTATGGATGCATGCTTGAAATGTACAGGGTGGCGCAGAATAAGCTTTATTCATTAGTATTAGTATTTACTTGACTGTGAAGTTTATCATCTAAAGTTCCCCACGTCTCTTTTACAAAATTCAGAAAAAAAACAATTAAAAAAAAATAAGAATTTAAGCATGTAAAAGTAGTTGTGCCCAATCTAAAGTACCTTTCACCATAGTATTTAAAATCATTGCAAAATCCTTTATTTGACAGAACACTTGTCTGAGGACCGGATAAAATGCGGTACTGATTTGTTTCATTTTCAACATTTTATACTCCTTATACATATACATATAAGAAATTTCTTAGCCAAATTCGGGCCCCCTAGCTCATATAATTGCGCCAAAACCATTATTTCGGGAAGAAAACGGAAGTTGTTTGTTTATGCCAAAATTTTAAAAAATTAACACCAAATAGATAAACAAGTATTTTAAAACAAATATTTTATTAATTTTTAGTAACAAAAAATATGTGTCTTTGCAATAATTCAGTTGATATTAATAATAATTTGGTGTCATCCTGATTTTCTTCAGGATTGTTGTTCTAGTCTTTCACCGTAGAAAGGGTCACTTCAATCTATGATCAAATTAATAAGTAAAATAAAACTCTCTAAAAATACTCAAACCTACTATAATAAAAAAACCTGAGGATTAAGCGCCTGAAGAAGTTTCTTCTAGATGTCTTATGTCTTATTTTGGTGAAAAATATATTTGAAATGTTCCAGCATTTGTGTAAAATTTCTTGTGAAATTTGACTCCATGCTGAGTCTAATAGATAAATTCCATATTTCGGGTTTTTAATGACATTTTTCACTTTCACGAATAACGTAGCTAACTAACACGTCAGCGTATACATACATGGATACAATTAAGAAAAAAGAACGCTGTAACATAAACCAATAAGTGAACTCAATTCGGGGATTCCCCAATTAAACAAAAATGTGTTCACGTTTTAGAGCTTCCAGATTTTGTTCACGTTTTAGAATAGTCTGTGTTAAAATAAATTTGTTCACGTTTCTGAGACGTTCACCCTTTTGAGTGTTCACGTTTTCGCGAGTTCACTGTATGTATAATATACATTGTATAAATGCTTTATAGGGTCCAATATAGCTCATTCTGCGCCACTCTTTATATAAACATATTTGAGGGAAAATTTTTTATAAAATCTTCCATACATTTCCAATCGTTAAGCAAATGTTGTTCCCTGTACATACATGTATATTGTATGTATGTATGTATTTATGTGTATATATATGACTTTCTGATTAAATTAACGTGATTAAAAGGGACTTAATCTACCAATTTGTACCCCTCTTTTGTTTATATTAGATTTTTTGTATTCTGTCTTATCTTTAGCATTAAAAAATAAAGAATTTTTTTTTAAGTTTTACATCAAACAAATGCTCAATCATTGTGAAGCATAACAAACTGCACTTACAGATAATTGTGGTATTTATTATTATTATTAAAAAGTGTGAAGAAAATAACGTCTCTAATTGATTAAAAAAATTGTGTACCTCCATTTACAACATTTTTTATACAGATTAGAAATATATTGAAGAAAAAGTCCCATAACTGCCCAGCAGTCACCCCTAGGGGGTTTAAATGTATGACCGACCTCAATAAGTTGTTTGCTCTTAAAATTTTCCTAAAACATACTTGCGCTTTATTAGGACGACCTTATTTTGAAAATAAAAATAGAGGACATAAAGAAAAAAAGTAAAAATTTATTTTATCCATTAATGCCTTGCACCGCCTCTGATAAAATCCCAAACTATCGACTGTTCTGCTGAAATTATATTAATACTTCCTTAGCAAAACTATAATGATTTTTTGCGTGCCTTAATGTTCTAATTAAATTTAAAAGTATTTCTGCTGGAATTATCGAATTACATACTTCCTTAGTAAATTTTTAATAGTTTCTTGCGAGCTTTAAGTTACTGATATTAGGGTTGTACGAACAGAAATCGGGTGGATAAATACTAGAACGAGATACTTGAGGTCAATGAAGGACAAAAGATTGTTCTCGAGACAAAACCATTGATATATCCTACTTTAATATCGTACTGTAAAAGTCTAAGATAAAACGAAAAAGAAACTCCTTGCAAAAGTACTTTATATTAGAGGGCGTACGGTCTAGTATACATACAAACTAGCTGTACTTACAATTTCTTTGAGTGTAAAACTTTTTTAAACCAGAATACCTATGCATAGATACTTATAATTCGTCAAACTAATTATAATTGTCATAATATCCCAGCTTACCCCAGACACTAACCACTTTTAATTTCAATACTGAAATCTGTATGTGAATACAAAATAAAAAAAAGCTTAACTGAAAGTGATATAAGTTGTTTTTTGTTTTTTTTTATTATTCTTGGTTGCAATAAAATGTTGGCCTTTAACTTTATTTTGTTGTTTTTTTTTTCTTTTTGCTATAGATTCTATATGAATTGTTGTGGCAGTGGTGCAGATTGATTGAGTTTAACATTTTTGCATTAAAACCCATACAGGTTTAAATGACACAACTATGTATTTATTTATGTTTGAATGTATGTACATATAAAGATAAATAAATATATTTCGTATGAACATACATACATATGTTGAGGTGTATATTATTGGTTTGTTCTTTGGTTATCGACATTTTTCAAATTCTATAACAATCAGTTAATATTTATCGGTGCCTTAGTTGACACCTGTTATACAAAATAATTGTAGACAATATTTTTAAGTAAAATTTGTTAAAATTTATTTTATAACTGCTAAATAGTGGTTTAAAGAAAAGAATTTTTTAATTGAATTGTCGTTAAGAAAAAACAAGTCTTTAATAACAAGTTTTTTTTTTTTTGTTATAAAGTTCGAAAATTTGTTAACTTTAAATCATAATTAAAAAAGAAGTACTTATGTGAACAAATATTTTGCAATACATGTTTGAATAAAGTTCCAAAAACTTGCAAAAGAAAAATAATGAAAAAAATTCTAATACCGAGTCTAATTGATACTTATGGTTTGATAAAATTTTGGGATTTTGATTGCGGCAGTCCCTCTGGAGAAATATCAAAAAATATACTCAATAAATGTTATCCTACAACACAATGTTATCAAAAACGCAAAATTGTTCCCACTTCATTTCCGAAAATGGTAATTAAAGCTGTTTTAAAGAATTATTAAATATGTATCCTGCTATAAAATTTTAAATAATGTCATTCCGTGTGAAACTTTTTAAATATTCAATTCCATAAAGTATATATGTGACGCGAAAAATAGAAAGGGACCTAAGGGTAAAAACCGGTTATGTTCAGGAGAGCCATTTTAAAGATATAAATACGTGTATCTTTGGTTTACCATCACTTCATAAAACGCGCATATCTCTGGGAGGGAACACTTTTGGGGCATAGGATCGGTCTCATTTGATGCTCAGATGTTGTCCACATCAAAAAAAAAGTGAAAATTTACTTTTTTTACCCTTAGGCCAGTTTTAAATTTTGAGAAAATTGGTCGATTATTATGCCCCATTATAAAGTCTACCTAAATATAGAACTCTTACTTGTTATCAACTTTTCAACATCATATTGTTAACTAGAAGTTAAAGCAATAGTAAGTTTTAACTGAAATTGGCGGTTAATAGCAGTGTTCGAAAATGAACACTTAATATCGATCCTTACCCTACGTATAACTATCATCGAAAAATCGAGGAAACAGCCGATTGGGTGAAAGTACAAAAATTGTGTGAATGTTAGTGAAAAATTGTGAGTGTATTGAGTTTTGCGAACTTGCACTTGCATGTGGAAACGGGGGATTAGTGTTCGGCTTGGTAGATTTGTGGAAAACACAAACGCTTATAGTGTTTGTGTAGTCAATCATTAAAAAAAAATATTGTTTCCCTGTTTGTTATCTTTCGAACACAAAAATAATATTGTTCTTATCCAACTCAACAAAAAGATGAGGACATTTAATTCACATTTACAGCATTTAGTTTTTTTTTACCACAAAACTTCATTGTGTTCTGTTAAGCACATTAGTGTTCGTTTGTTTCTGTTACGCTAAGCGCCCTTTTTTTTCGCTGGTAAAAAAGTCCAAACATTTTTTACAAAAACAAAATACACATACGAAAAAAAAACAAAAAACCCGAAAAATAATTTTACAGAAACAAAACATATACAGTGTAAATATTATCTTTATTCGGCCTTTAAATTTCCAATCCTATGTTAATAAACAAGCTCGAGGCCACAATACAGTGTATATTATACACAATACACACACAAGCTGTTCGGGCCGCGATCATTGCTAAAATTGTTTGTTTGTTTGTTCATGTCTTTATCAATGTAAAAAAGAAACATTATAAAACATTACAAAATAATTTTTGTCTACGGAACCACAACAATTGTTCTGTTTTATAACGAAGAACAGAACACTATATAATGTTAGTTCCTTTTGTTGAAAATAGTTACGAACGGTATTAAGGGTTGTGTTCTTATGCACAAACACTACAAAATAGCTATCGTTCCCAAGAAGTTGTGTTATAAAAGAATCCTAACTTTTGTATTATTTGAAAAATCTTTTTTTCTTAAAATAGAAAAATACAAAATTATGTATGGGTAATTCCATGTCAAATCGAAAAAGAGTGGGACCTTTCGATTTCAATGAAATTTGGTGAGAAGGTTCCTTTTATCCTATAAGGAACATATATTTTATTAAAAAATTATTTTTTTAAAAGTTATGTCATATTCAAAATGTCATAATTTCGCCTAATTAGCCGAAGGTGTTGAGATTATTTCTTCAATATCTCGAAAACTACTTTACATACGAAGATGATTTTAATGTAATTTTAAACTACATTTGACCCATCTAGGAGCATCCTAGGCGCTTCAGGGGCCAAATTAAAGAATTTTATTAAACCGCCATATTTGTATGGTAGAACACGTAGGATGCTCCTAGATGGGTCAAATGTATGACCAACCCCACTTTATTATTTATTGCGGAATTTTGTTTTTTAGTAACTTCAATAAACTAACCCGTTTTTGAGTTACGCGAATATATGCTGTGAAACCTCCTACATTTTCGAAATAACGAAAAGGAACCTTCTCACCAAATTTCATTAAAATCCCACTCTTGGTCGATTTGACATGTAATTACCCGTATATACAGTGTATAAATTTTTAAACGAAACCTTTACTTTCTCCTAAATAAACATAAAATTGAAGTAGTTCTTGTTAAGATAAGTGGTCCTCAAAGTATGAGGAATATAAAATGGAATGTTTTTATAAACTTTAAACACAGGAAAATTCTTAAAATTTGTTCGAATTTTAATTTCACTTGACTTTGATTTCCATTACATGGCTGCATATAACTTTTTTTATGAATTTTTTTATTAGGAAACTTAAAATGCAATCAAAAAATATCATTAATTCTTATCTATCAAATGCATAATATTTGTATTTTCTTTATACTTTTTATCAAATTCACTTGTTAGTTATAAAATAACCACCAAGCAATTATACGAGAAATTTAAAAGAAAAAACAAATTAAAAAAGAAAACAGAAAAATATAAAACTACACAATTTAATAATCTTACTTAAAACACTCTTCTCCTCATTTTAGTCTCATCAAATTCGTGCCGTTTCAAGTCCATCCCTAACCACAGATACAACAACTACTAATGCTAATGCAGCAATATCATCATCAGCCGACAATAATGGCCTCGTCAACCAAAGAGTACCATCTAGTAATTCATCATATACCACAACTAGTCATGAGGATTGCCAAACCACTAACAACAATAATACTGCCGCCACAGCCACAACCTCCTCCTCCTCCTCAGCCTCAACACAAAATGTTGGAGTTTTACAGAAATTCAAACGCACATTAACCAATTTCAACAAACATCAACAGCCAGCCACAAATCAAACTACAGCAGGAACATCTGAAACCGCCAGGACATCTACATTAGGAGCAACAGGAGCTACAGACTCTTCTGCATTTCTAATGGCCGATACAGAAATGCAAACGGATGTAACTGATGGCTGTAGTACGGGTGGTGTAACTAATAAATATAGATTTGGTCCTTTAGTATGGCGCACATCTAAGGAAAGACGCAAAACAAAATATAATCGTCGTGATAAGTGTAACAGCGGTGATTCGGGCATACAAATTGAATTAGAGAATGATGAACAATTTGCCAGAGTTTTGGCGTCTGGAAATGGCGGCATACATACGTCTAACACTAATGGCAGTTTGTTAAATAGAAAACAGGAAGGCATGGTGAGTTAAAAAACTTGTTTTTTGAAAGGCAAAATGAAGACATTCAGAAAGACGTTCAAGGAGTTAAAGCTACAATGTTGCGAAATTCAATAAAATTTTGTTGAATCCCTAAAGTAATATGTATATATTGCTCATTTTCTGCAACGTCGTCATAACTCAAAAAAAATACATTTCGAAATAAACGTGTTTAAAGTTTTTGATATGATGAATTTTATAAAATAAAACCGAACAATAATTCTTCATCACTAACTCCAAAATTTAATTTTTCGAGTTATGACAAAGTTACAGCAAACGAGCGATATGTACAAATATTTTTTTGTTTTTGTAAGTTTGTATGAAAAGCTTTATTGTTCAAAAATATTCGATAAAGACCATTAATGATCTTTTTATATTTAATACAAATTTCAGAGCTCTCTAAGAGTGCGAACAGTGCGCCGCACCAATTCTGCCAAAGTCACATCAATTATCGATGAAAATACTTCTACAAATCATACAAACAAATCAAAAATTCTAAAACGCATTGATATGCAAAATGAAAGAGAAGCTCCTGAGTCATTACCCACACGTTCATTAAGTCAACCAAATGGTCTGGAGTCGTGTGGCATGACACGCAATGATTTGGACGATAGTGACAGTGATAGTGTTACATCACATGAAGAAGGTAAATAAATGTTAAACAATAAAACAAACATAAACTATAAAGCTGCAGTCAACAATAGTTTAAAAGTCCAATAAACAATACAAACAACACAAACACACATTTCATTTTAAAACTAAAAATGGAAAATGTTAAAGTTCATAGTCAATAGAATTTAAATTAAATATTGATTTTTTTTCAATGTAGCTTCCAGCTATTATCCCATTTATGCTGAAGTATTGTACAATTTCACTGCAGCTGGCCCACAAGAGTTGGGCTTGGAAAAGGGTACACTTATTGAAATTTTACGCAAAGAAATTGGTCCCTGGTGGTTCGGTCGCATTAAAAAAGAAGATGCCAGCTTGGTTGAAGAAATTTTAGATCCTGAGTTGGGTTGGTTTCCCAAAGAGTTTGTACGTGTAATACAAACACCCGAAACGGATTTTTTCTATCTGCAGCAAATGGCCGAACAAGAGCATCAACAGCTACAAGTGCAAAATCAACAGCCTGCAAATTCTCAACTAAATCATGAATTTAATGAGAATACTCAAACCGGACATCATTCACTGAATACATCATCAAGTGCTCCTTGTGAACTTGCCAATAGCAGCATAGACGATAATTTTAATGCCACCGTAATTGATAAGCATAATGTCACAACCATTGTAATTGAATCATCATCATCGCCATCATCAGTGTCGACACCCCGTTTTCAAGGATTGAATGAAAATAATGTCGCTGATGATGCAGCAGCCAAAGATTGTACAACCTTGTCAATTGGCAATACAACAACAGCAACAACAACGCAGACAATTTTATCAACATCTCAAAGTCTTAATGTTATTATGGACAGTGCTGATATATTGCGTAGAAGTGCTGTAAAAGAACTATTGGATACGGAAGTAAATTATGTAAAATTATTGTCGGCTATTTGTGAAGGGTAAGTTTTAATTTGAATATTTAAAGTATGTTCGGACCTAACAAATATTTAACGAAAAATTCAAAAAAAAAAAGGGTAACCAGTAAATTGATCACATTTTAGCTTAATTTTTAGCAAATTCTATTGATTTACTAAACTTTATTTGTAAGAAAATACGTAATTGTATAATAGAATCTGGGTATTTATTTCTCATGTTGAGTAACATTTTATTTTACAAATTTTCATATTATTCGAATGTGTATTCTAAGTCAAATTACAATCCATCCTCAAAAGCTTTTATACTTTAATAGTCTTATTCCTTCAAAATTTTTTAGGAATCAAATTTTTTTAGGTCAACCCTTCGTAGAAGTAATAGGCCTCGGAAGGAAGTACTGCGTTATTCCCCTTGAGATATGAAAATTTTTATCAACATACATAAGTATAATTAATTAAACATTGAAATAATTCGTTAATAATAAATTCTGAATTTTGAGGAGGAGTAATGTTATATATAGGAAAACACTAAATTGGCAACATTGTTGTTGTTACCTTTTGTTCAACTAAGTATTTAAGTTTAGAATAAGCAAATGAATTTCAATAAAAGCAGTCTCAGTTTTACTCTTGAATTAGTGTGTTCATCTTTTATTGTGTAAACTTAACAATTTTGTATGCACTATCAGAAAAAAAATATTTCTGGAAAATATTGAAGGAATAAGACTATTTAAGTATAAAAGCTTTTGAGGATTGTAATTTGACTTAGAATACAGTAGAATCTCACAAATTAGAACCACTTTGTGCACCTCAGGTTCTAATTTCAGAGCGTCCAATACATTGAAATGGCTGGTTCTAATTTCTGGAGGGTTTGAATTTGTGACGGTTTGAATTCGTGAGATTCTGCTGCAATATGAAAATTTGTATAATTGTATAATGTTATTTAGAGACTGTTAAATGATGTTAAATCTAGCCAAAAGTTTTGCACGAGCAACTAATTTTTAAATAATATAGAAATATAGTTTTATGTGCTGTTTTCACAACACAAGTGACTGAACGTGTAGTAAAATTTATATGAAAAGCACTCATTTATTTGAGTGTTTTCCATATAAATTTTACTACACGTTCAGTCACTTGTGTTGTGAAAACAGCACATTAGGTTTTATTTTCACTAAACATTAAAGTCTACTTTTAGGCATTTTTTCTAAGAAAAACTAATTTTAAAATTTGATTTTTAAAATTTTTTCCAGTTATTTGCCTGCTATGAGCAAACGCATCGATATCTTTTCACCCAATAGTATTCGTTTAATTTTCTCTAATATCACGGCAATTTATAAATTTCAACGTAAATTTTTAGATGCCTTACGGAAGGGCATTGAACAAAATCAAGTTGCCAAAGTGTTTTTAAAAATGGTAAGCTTTTATTTAATGAAATCTTAAATTTAAATTAATTTTGCAATTTTTCTTACAGCACAAGGGCTTTTTGTGTTATTCGACATATTGCAACTCATATCCAAGAGCATTAATCGAACTGGCTTCATATGAAAGAGTTAAAGATGCTCGCACAATATTGGATAAGTAAGTGGAATACAATAATCAAAAAATATTTTCAATATAGCCTAAATAATAATGATCAAAAGAAATTTATATATAAAAAAAAATCATTTGTTCGAAAAACTCTGTGATTACTAAAAAAAATATAGAATGTCCATGGACATTATCAGCGTTTAAAAAACTGCAGTCAAAGTAGAAAAACAGCCATTTCTTCCACTTCTTCATTTGTCATTGGTCAAAAAAACTGTTGCTTTAACTTCTGATTCATTAAATGTAAACAGTCGCTATCAAACCAAATCAAAAAGTTGTACACAAATTTTCGTTTTCTGTTCGACAATTTTTGGTTTCAACTGCAGTTTGTTAATGCCACCCAATCCTGGGACATGTTCTGTGTTAAGAGTAATGAATTCTGGAATCATATTATAAAAGATATGTGTTACATTCACTATTTCGATTGGTTCAATTTTCCTGCTAAGATGCTTAGTATGTCGCAAATTTTTGGGACTCTGAACTATTCAGACAATGTAGCAGTGACTTTGCTTGTGTATTTTGTAGCCTATTAGAAGTCACGCAAAATTTCAAGCAAAATGGCTTTTATTCTCACAAAAATTATTGGAAATAAGCAGAATACTCTAACAACGTACGTATCCATACAAGATTAAGCAATAAGCGAACATTCCACTACTGTTGTCGAAAGCGAAACTGTTAAAGCTGGAGTTCACGCCACTCGCTCAATGGGTTGATGCGTTTATGCATCTGTCAAAAAAGTAGAATCGGTGTAAAATTTTATTGACAATTTATACAGCAAATTCGGAGAATGCATATGCGTGTCGAACGCATAAAGTAGGATAACTTTTGCACGCGTCTAGAAAAAAGGTCAACAAACTATCAAACGCATAGAATACGTGGTGTGAACCTCGAGCTTAAGAATTAATAGGAAAAATGTATTATTCTGTTTTGATTTTATGCTTGGCTTTTTAATGTGTTATTTCTCTTGGTTGCTATGCAAAAAATAAATATTGATTAAACTGTTTGTTCAAAAAAACTTTAAAAAGTGTCGTCGTATCGACAGTAAAATATCCCCGATACCGATATATCGTCAAACTTGAAGTTACCCCGATATATCGATTACATCCTTAATAATTATATTAAAAAATGTTTTAATTCCAAAAAAAAATCAATTAAAAAATTAAAAAAAAGGATTAACTTTAAAAATGGTTTATAAAATGTCTATCATTTTCAATTATAATAAATTTAAGATGTCAATTTAAGAAATCCTTTTAAAATTAAAAAGGTTTTAAAGCGCATACACCAATAATCTGAAATAAATCAAATCAAGAAACTTATCGAACATTTATTTTAAATATTTCTCTTTATTTTCAGTTGCCGTGAGACGGAAAATTTGGCTGAACTTCCACTTTCTGCTCATTTACTTGCACCAGTGCAACGCATTTGCCGTTATCCTTTACATTTAGGGGAGATGATTAAAAGTTCTGCCAAGGGAGCTGAACCACCCGCGTTCAGCTTACCCGAATATGAACAAATCGATGTCAGTCAATTGGATATACCCGATACCACAGAAACCATAGATATGGCTTTAGAAGCCATGAAATCTGTAACCGAGGCGGTAAATGAAGGTAAAAGGCATAGTGAAACTATTGCACGTCACCAGGCTAGTTTTCAAAATTTCAAAGGGCCACCCTTGCACCTGCACAGTACAAGATTTTTTGTGCAAATCGATGCTACAAGACAAAAGCAAAATCTTTGGAATAGTAGTTGTACATTATTTCTATTCGATAACCAATTGGTCTATTGTAAACGTGATATTATCAAGAGATCTAATTTTATTTACAAAGGTCGTATATTTTTGGACAGATGTCGGGTAGTAAATGTTAGAGATGGTAAAATGTTTGGTCACACCATTAAAAATTCTTTAAGAATATATTGTGAGGCTCGAGATAAATGGTTTGATTTTAGTTTTCGCTCTGCCAATCGTAAGCATAGATTTTTAAACACTTTGGCTTTGGAGAGGCAGTTCGGAGGCAAGTCGTTATATGTATCGGAAATGACTGGTTTTGAATATGCTTTTGAGGAAAGGGACTACTCCGATCAGTCGGATTATGAGGCTGGCGATAGTGGGGAACAGAAATTAAAAGAATATTTATACGAAACTAATTTAAATGCTGGCAATAATACCAATACTTCGGGTGAGTCTTCAGTGCCTGAATCGCCGGCGAAATCGTTTAAATATAGCGATACTCTACCCCATAAGAAAACACAAAGACTAAATACCACAGCGGCCCAGGGCAACGATAATCAAACGGGCTCTTTGGGCCGAAGACGTTTGGGTAATTGGTTTCGTAAACCTAAAAGCACAGCCTCGACACCAAATCAATCTCCCACCCACAGGCCCACGCAATCATCCCACTCCACGGGTGATTTACAATTAACCGGCACTGATTCTACAGAAACCTATACAGTTTACGAACGTACCGAAAATGGAGGTGTTAGTTCGTAAATTGAGTGATTTTGATTAAAATTATAAAAGGAAATATGGAATCTCATATGGAATTTCAACTCAAAATTTATTTTATCAAGTTTTTTTTCTCTCAAGTCCTGTATAGCTTTCTCTTTTTCTGTGTAAAAATTTGTTTTTATTTGTACAAAAAAAAAAAACTTTTTGTATGTATTGGAAGTCAATTATAATGTTGTTTAAATTGTTGTTAATTATTTTAAATTTTAAAGAAAATATATTCGCCAAAACTTATTTTATGTATAAAGTGTTAATTACATATTATGTTTTATTAATTATTGAAATTTTTTTAAGATACAGTTTGTACATTTTTGTTTTAATTTTTTGTATTTTAACTTTTAAATTATATTTATTTATTTTTATAAGTTAACAGAAAAAAGCGAACAAACTGGAAGATTTTAACTTAAGTCATTAAATTTTTGCCAAGTTTCTTTTTTAATTTAAAAAAAAAATAGTTACTTTTTATCATAAATTTTTTATTTTTTTATTTATATTAAAAAAAAAACAATAAAAACTTAATAACAAAAACAATATTAAAATATGTATAAAATAAAAATAAATGAAAAACAAAATGTTAACATTGACAAAAGCAATTTTTTTATAAATTTTCAAATACATATTTAAAAAAAAAAATATGCAAAAAAAAATTTAAACCGTAATTATGAAAAGTCATTAAATTCCACATAAAATGACAATTAATTATATTAAAAAAACAAACATAAGTTAAAAACAACATATATAAATAAAATACATAATTGATGAAAAAAATTAACTCAAAAAAAATAATAAGTCTGGTTTATAAAAACAAAAATAGTTTAACTGTTTTAAAATTACCCAAACATAAAAATAATCATCAAATAAAAACTTTAAAAATGTTAAATTTATAAACAATATTAAAAAAATAATATAAATTAAATATTAAAAATAAAAAAAAAAATCTTTTTATTATTTATTAGATTTTTTCTTTTTGGAATTCAGTTTTGTTTATTTTTATAAAAAAAACAGCACATTCAACTTAAATAAAAGCAAACTACCCACAGTAATTGATATTGTTAAAGTAAGTCATAAAATATTAAAACAATAAAAAAAAAACAGAAGATAAAATTATTAACTTAAATAATGTTGATATTTTACATGTATTTAAATCAATATTTATAATGTTAAAGACAAAAACATCAAATGAACAGAACCCAATATAGGATGTAATGCCTCCAAAAGCAACATAAATACTTTATCTACATGTCACAAAATTCGCAAAAAAGAACATTTTTATACTACATACCACTCTAGAAGAAAACAACAAAACGAAAAAAACTGCAACTAAAACTTTTTTCTCTATACTTTCTTAATACACACATTCCAAAATTGTGCAATTTTTGTAAAAAAAAGAAAAACAAACTGTTTCAAAATTTAATCAGTTATACATTGAAATAGGTTTTTATTTTCGAAATAAGTTGTTTTGTGGTTGAAGGAAAACATTTTCGACATACAAATTCGAAGGTTTATTTTCTTTTGAATTCGACCTGCTTGTATTGAATTCGACGGCATTGTAATCGTAGCAAAAAAAAAATGGTTTATTATTTTTTGGAATAAATCAGATTAAAAAAATATATATTTAATTTAAAAATTTGATAAAAATTCATACTTAATTTTTTATAGTACAAAATTTGTTTTGTAAACCTTTGAATAAAAAATATTTTTTATGAATATGGCAGACAAAGTTTACACACGTTAGAAATCAAATTCTTCGAAAATAAGCAGCTTTACCTTCCATTATTCGCAATTATTTTGAATCGAGGTAAGTCAAAATGTATCAAATTGATATTAATAAAAAAGTTATAAGAAAAAGCGCGTTAAAATATAATTAGGCAATTCAGTAAGTGGTCTATTGTGTCGTATTGGTGGTATTTACTATAATTGTGTGAATCCGACTTATTGTGCAAGGCGTTGCCGTTGAGTGACTCGTTTTTTGTAATAAATTAAAGTAACACACAACCTGTATCCTTTAATTTATTACAAAAAAGGACCTAGGCGATAGCGACAACGACTAAACTACTAAACTAATCTTTGTTCGTTATAAAATTACAAAATAAAACCATCCGGACAGACGTAAATCCCAATTGTCAAATTCATATGTGTGAGCCAAAATTTGTACCAGTGTGCGTTAAATAATATTAAAATTTATTCGAAAAAGTTTTCTTTCGATACCTCAAAAAATATTTCGTTTTCAAAACGTTTGTTTTTATAAGCGGATTACACATTATCGATAGTGTAGCCACTAATTTTCGTCAGTCAACAGTCAACCGCAAATTATTTTGGGTTGACATTGACTGATGAAATTTTTGACTATCACTCAAGTTGGATATAATGTAGTTCCCTTTAATCTTAATTTTATTTATTTAATTTTTTAAACGTTCCATCAAAACATTCATTACTTGAAATTTCTCAAAAAAACAAATTATCAAAAAAAAGTTTTGTTTTTTACCTGAAAAAAATTTTTCTGAAATTATACTCTAATTACTGATTCTAATAAGAACACCTTGATCGAATTTATAATTATTAGTTTATAATGAATTTAGTTTTTATTAAATGATATAATAAATGAGAAAAATAATTAAATTGAAAACCATTAAATAAAGCCAATAAATTTAGTTTTTTTAGTAAAAACAAATAGAAATTTTTAAAATTTTGAAGAAAAATTTAACAAATAATTATTAAAAAAAAATGCCAAATTAGCATTAATTAAAGTAATAAAGTTAAAAAATACAACAACATACTTAATAAAGTAGAAATTAAGTTGAAGAAAACATTATTTATATTTTTAACAACTTAAAACCCCAACAATTTTCTGTTTAATAAGGAAAAAAGAAAATCTGTTATTTAATTCATAACAACTTTTTTTTTTAAACAAAAATTTATTTTAATAATAAAAACCAAACATTACCTGCGTTCGAGAACACAAAAGTTTTTACTATTTTTTACTGAACTTTACTGAGTTTTACTAAATTGCGTTCGCGTACACAAAATACAGTAAATGAGAACACAAATTGAGAGCGAAAAGTGACAGTTCTTGTCTGAGCATTTACAAATTTTTACTGCAGAAATTGTTGCAGTAAAATTTAGTAAATCAAAAAAACATATGTTTCAAAAAAAATGCTTACAAATTGTGAAAAAATTGTTAAATATAAGAAAAGTTGAAAAAAATTAAACAAAAAGAGAATAAATATTAATTAATTTAACTTGTTTGGCTAAATACATACCAACATTTGTAACATTTTTTACAGTTGTAATAGTGTGAAGTAATTGGGTTCTTAAGTAATCAATAGCAAAAAATTTATTCATTTTCCTATGAATAAATTAACCCGCCACAAATTAGTAACATCAAATAAAATAAAAAACAAACAAATATGAAAGATAACATGAAATAATTTGCTTGTATTTTCCAAAAATGTTCGTGTTATAAAAAGTATTTAATTGAGTACCGATAAGAAAAAAAGTTAAGTAACAAGTCAAAAGTGTAGACATTTTTCAACACTTCAATTATTTGCCATCAGCTTTTGACTTTATTTTACGAATTTTTACAAATTTTGCGATCGCGTACTTTTTTGGACAACAGCTTTTTGTGAGAGCAAGTTTTACAATTTTCTCATTTACTGCATTTTACTGTAAAAGTACTCAAACGCACCTATTATTAATCAATAAATACTCTTTTAACACACACAAAAACATTTACACAACAACAAGGAATATAAAAAACAATAAGGGAAAGATGAAAATCGTTGGTTTATACATATATATATAGTTTATATATAACAATAAATATTGGAAAAAAGGAGAGAAAAAACAAAACTATTAAATAGTCTTCGTAATTATGTATCTAGCAAGGAATGTAAGGTAAATTGTTGTTTAACATATAGGCAACACTATTTATTAACTGTTTTTTACTATTTGTTCTTATATTATAACAAAAATAGTAAAAAAAGTTTATAAACATTTAGATACACTAAAGTGCATTGGCAAATGTATTGTCCTTTTTAAAATGGATATTAATATCACAAAAAAAATATAAAACACTTAGGGGGTAACAACAAAATAACCCCCTTAATATACAATTCAAGAATAAAACATAAAACAGTTATTCAATATAGTATATGAATAATTACTACCAGTTATTGTATTATAATTAAAATTATAATATACATTATGTACATGCATATTATGCAAAAAGAACAGAACAATTAAATAAAATACAAAAAAAATATACATACTTATTTAATCTAAAAAGAAAAGAAAAATTTAATGAAATGGTGTTTTATTTACAGAAATCTAATTAAAATATAAGGTAACAAACACGTTAAAGTGGATTAAAACTGTATTGAAAATGCCACTTTGCTTTTATGTGTAAAAGAATGGGATGATACATAAATATTAAGAGTTTTCCTTCTTCAACTTCTCACATTTTTGCATATATTTTTAGAATAGAACAAAACCCCACAACCAATTAAAAATTACGTGAAGACCACATGCGCATGTGTATTTTCACATTCCGTGTACTCTAGGCTTAAAAGATCCATGTTTTGCAACTGCTCAAGTTTGTCTTCATAGAAGATAATTTACTGCCAGGCCCACGGTGCCGACAAGAACATTTCTTTCGCATAATTATATTGAAAACAATAATAGAAAACTAAAATTTGTTTTCGTTTTCAATACAAATATACGAAAGAAATGTTCTTGTCGACAACGTGGGACAGGGCCTAAGTATCAATATTTTCAAAAATTTTTTTGTAGCAGCGTCGGTAAACTAGATTTAAGCTCGAATAACAGAACAACATGGATTTTTGATAAAACATCTAAAGTCAAATTTAAAAAGTTGAAAGAAAGTGTTGTTAATCATGGTCCAATTCAAGGCCCATCTATCAGGTCTGCTTACTTGTACAAAAACAAAATACGATTCTTTTTAGTTGTCAAAAATTTACTACCGCATATACAAAGCAAAAGGAAAAAACGTGTACGTGTGGCATACCATAAACGAATACATGCACATGTAAGCAAAATGTAAACAACTTTTGACAACTAAAAAGAACATAAACAATGATCATCAGGCTTCTTGCACAGACCTTTTCAATGGGCCTTGGTCCAATTAGTAGGTCTGCTTGCAACGCCTGCTGATTTTTTGCAGAGTAGTGTTTTTTACGTGCAATTGTTTTTGTAACAATTGCTTTTGACATTTCTACCTTTTTTTACACAAAGAATTGCTTTTGTTCTTGACATCTTTATCATTTTTTACACAAACAAAATGCGTGTTGTTTTTTCTATTGTTGGATACTAATCGGGCCTTAGTTGTTAATCATACGAATTTTCATTCAAAAAACATTTTTGTTTACTTTTTTAAAATTTTGTGTTATAAATTTAATTTTGTTATTTAATAAAAATGATTAGGTATTTCACCGATTTGTTTTAAAAAACCTTTGTTCTATCTTATCTCAACTTAAGATGATTTGTCAAAATGCCAAAGATATGTATGTATGTACATAAGGCTATTGACTTATTTTTTTACAAAAAAATTTACCTATCACCCTTATCCCTTAAAATCCTTAAGTGATAAAAATAGTGTTTGCTAATCATTTTGGCAGAAAAATCTTTCGCACTTCCGGTGCGGGAACTTTTTTAAAGCAGCGAAAAGAAAGATGTCGTTTGTTAATATTTTTTATTGGCATTTTGGTGTTATAACACGGTTGTTAATGCAAATGTTTTAACAACGCTTTTATAGCATCATGTAATAAGAGAAAATCATGTAAGTTGTAGACGAGGAGTAAGAATCAATTATCTTAATTTGTTTCAAGCACCCTATAGCTCGACATATAAACATCATAAAGGGTGTTTTTATAGTGTCACAACTTTGAGTTGGCTCACTCCTTTATTTGAGCACCCATATAACAGCTGATAGTTGCTTTTTGTTTAGTTTGCTTCAGTGTTCGAAAATAAACACTAAATATTGCTCCTTAGGCCCGCCATTTCGCCAAAAAGTAATTGAAAACTTTGATGAAAGAATCGACATCTGTTAGTGGTGGATATTTTCTCGGTGTGCTTTCGGCAATTGAAAATCACACCAAAACACACAAAAGCGGGACACTAAAATATTTTAGTAGGCACATGTGATTTCAAATCACGTGATTTGAGTAAAAGTGATTTGCAGAACAGGCCTGATAATTTCAGTTCATTCATAATTGCCGAACTTTTCTCTTCGTAATACAAAAAAAATTTGAATCATCGTCATCTAAATTTTTTGTTTTAGAAAATAAAGTTCTTGTTGAAAATCCCTTTGCATACATTAAGCTGATAGACAAGTAAGTTGTTGTTTTATTAATTTTAGTCAGCATTCCCAGCTAGCATTTTCAATCGTCTAGGAGTCTACTGGGAATCTCACAAAGAGTGTTTTTGATCGTCGACGAGCTCATTTTTTTAATTGTAGACGATTCCTCGCACGGGAGAAACTGTTACACGTGCTGATTCGTATGAGAGATTCTTTCATAACGCAGCGAAAGACGCTTTTATTAATCATAGAGGGAATCGTTTATGATGCATGTAGGGATTATCTAACGAGTCTTTCAAAAAGCATGCAAAGAGTCGTATGATACTCCCCTTGGGATTATTTTACAACTCGTAAAATGCTCAGCCATATAACTGAGCTACCTAAATAAGGGCATCAAGCGTATTTTTCATGTCAAAACTTCTAGTTGTCATACAATTTATATAAAACAAACCTTAAGGTCGCGAAATCAACACCATCCAGTCGGAAAAATCCTTTTTTCCAGGTCCTTAGGCCGGTTTGTTTTATTGAAATTGTATTGACAATAAAATTTTCATTTTTCAAAAACGCTCTTATTTAGGTAGCTCAGTAATTGTTATACGACTCTTACAGAGAATCGCAAAAGGTTCATTCCAAGATTAAAAGACGAGCGTGTCAAAAAATAAATAAAAAAAATTTAGATGTTTTTGTTTTTGTTACTCGTCAGATAATCATCAGAAGATTCTTTTGGGAGTTGTGTATTAAGCATAATCGTCAAACAAACAGCCTATGCTAGCTGGGTAAAAGACTTCTAAATATGTATTTAATACTCGTATATAAGCAACTTCAAAAATTTACGACACCTAGACATTTTTTTTTTAATTTTTTTTTTTGTCTGACATCAATGTTGATTTCCGTGTGTATAAACCGATATTTGAGCATGTGAAATCCGTTCGCGTTAATCATTTTTGTTACACGGCGCAAATTTTACAGCGGTTTAAAGTTAAAAATTAAAAAAAAAATATAATTTTTGTTAAAATTGAAAAAGGATAACGCGTGTGGATAATACCCCTTAAGGGCTTTCTTAGCACACTAAAATATTTGTTAAAGCTTGAATACTTTTTAAAATACACTGGAAAACAAAATATAAAAAAAAATTTTTTGATCGTGTATGCATATAAAAATTTATTTAAAATTGTTAAACATTTTACAAAATTACGGCTAGTAAAAGACATAATTTGCAATATTTTGGGAAAAAAACTTTTAAACTGTATAATCTGAAACCAAATCAAATATTTCATACAAGGATGCTTTTTGAGGTTAGAAACATTTTGTTTCCTTAAAATTTTTTGGTGCGTTTTCAATTTTAGTATCAAGCTCAGTTAAGTCTTCTATTCGATGTACGTTTGAGCGGAATTGATACAGCGCTTCAGTTGTCACAAAGCGAAATGTGTTTGGAAAAAACTGCCGCTGCACGCGCCAGGGTTGAAAAAAATTATTTTTTTTGCACTTTATCCGTTTAGTCCGTCGCGATGAATCTATTTAGATACCTAAACATGTTCCCATGACATGTTTTGATTTAAAAAAAAGCTTAAAAATAAATGGTTTTTTTGCAAAAATTTTCAAAAGTTCATAAAATTTTTGCGTTTAAAAATTTTAAAGTGCGTTTTCGCCTCGGAGGTGCCCTTTACGAAGTTACTCACATCACGCAATACACTAGCCAACTTAAAAGGCAATTCAGTTTGTCAGACGCAAAAAAGATACATTTTTAAAAAATTTACGCTAATTTCTTTTAAGTTTGTGATGTCCGTGATACGTTATTGGTGCGCTGACACCAACTTGATACACCTCAAACTTTATAAAATTACGCAGTTTTTTAATTCTGCGCTTAAAACTCATTTTTATTAAATGGCGCAAAAACTCTATGTAAAATCTTCAAAAATTTCAAAATTCGGAAAATTTTGGTTTCACTTTAAAACACCATGCAACTTTTCACCCAGCAGCGATATCAAAAATTTTTTTTTAGTGGATATATCCTCCAAGTCTAGTGACTATATTTTGTACTTTTCAACGTAAAACTTTGCACGTCATATCCTTCAAGTATAGTCATCCAAACCCTGTACAACGTTTTTTTCAATTCATAAAACTTAACGAAATAAGAGCCATAGTATGTCGGTTTCAGCAGGTGCTCAAAAAATTTGAAGTAGCCCATATATATTTTTTTACGTAAGTATGTTTATAATAAAGACTTATGTAAGATGTTGTTACATATTGTTATACTCCTAAACAACACATCTGTGGACGTATCGAAAAACTGGGTAGCTCCGCTTCTTGCGAAAATTGGGATAACACCAAAAATAGAAAGTCTGTTTCATTTACTATCACTCTGTCAGAACAAAATTTTGATATTATTTCTTATTTAACCAAAATCAGAGTAATACCAATTTTTATTTAAAAAACTTGAAAAAAAACAAGGCAACTCCATAGTTGCATAAAATATAAACAGATATAATTTTTCATTCATAATTGCCAAACTTTTCGTAATACATTAAAAATTTTAATCATCTTCATCTAAATTTTATGTTTTAGAACACAAGGAAGTTCTTGTTGAAAACCCCGATATAAGAAACTTTGCAAATATTATTGGAACACCTGATCCATTTTGATTAAATGGACTACTCTATGGACTGGTCCGATGTAATGCAGGCATGGACAATGTCATTGTTAAAAAGTGTTTGTAGTGAGATGACATCTGTTCGTTTTTTAACATGTTTTCGTTTTTAAACGAAGTTAAAACTAATCCTCTTGTGTATACAATGGAGTAGTTTAAAGACTGGGTTATATGGTCCTGCCCTAGGACATCGTAATGTTAAATAGACCATGTTTTTTGCATACGTTTGGGTTACTTTGGACTAGTCCTTATATTTGCAGGGAAAGGATCTAGCCTACACATTTAATAGATCTGTTTTGGAGTTCTTTTTCTATTTATATTTTTATAAATGTAAGATACATACTCCTTTTGTGAATTATGTGTATATGTATATAAAAAATAGTAAATAATTATTTATTTATTTATTATTATATTATAATATTATAAAATATATTTCATATTAATTATTTATGTATGTACATATCTTAATTTTTTATATTTTACAGACTTACCCACAAATACAATTTAACGTTGGATTTCCTTAAATTTTCTCAATTTAAATTTGTTTGTTTATATATTCAACAATTTCACAAAACCTTACAAATAAAATGTTATGTTCCTTGTCCAGAACAAATAAAACTCACTCTTGATTTTAATATTTTAACAACTTGAAATATTTGATGTTTATTATATACAAATGTACTATTTACCATCGAAACATAAACGGTTCTTGGCAGCACGCTTTTAACTAAAATCTAGCGCCATCTGTTGTTTATGCATTGGTCAAATAAAAAAGCGAAAAATCGATGTGGCAGCATTTCCTTAATTTTGAAAGACCATTACCCAAGGCGAATTCATAAAGGTGACATTTTCGAGACATCTGTTTATTGTTTATTTCCTTGAGTGTATACTGAATGACAAGCGTTGTTTACATTTTATGAAAAAAATTTGTTAAATATTAAAATTCAATAAAAATATAAATTCTTGAAAAAACCCCGACTTAAATGTTATAAAACAAAAAAGTGAACATAAAATTTAAACACAAGGATTTTAAAAGACGTAAGGAATTGTAAGTGGAGCCACAATAAATTTGCAATACAGGAGAAAAATTTACCTTCTAATGCAATTGTGAATATGTTATAAACAAATAATTTTGACATTCACTCTAACTTTACAAAAAAAAAAATACATAGTATATTTTCAAAAAAATGGATAACTAGCATAGCTCACTCTCTTGATGCGGTCACCTTTATGAATTCGCCTTGGGCATACCAATATTAGAAAATGTTGCCACATCGATTTTTAGCTTTTTAATTTGACCAAGTCGTAATCAATAGACGGCGCTTAACTTATATTAAAGGCGGCAAGTTTTTTTATTCCTATAAGAAAACTACAAGTTTTGTTATTATCATTTTTTCCGGCTTATATTTTATAATTTTAAAATATTACTTAAATTGTTATAATGTAAAATAGTTTAATTCTGTTTTGTTCAATTAAATAAAATATGTACATGAAAAAGTGTGAATTATATAAATAACACAAAATTCTTAAAAATTTATAAATTTTACTTATACATATATTTTAATAACAAACAAGCAAGAGGTATAATTTAAAAAATATAATTTTTATATTTTTTGTTCCGATAATACATAATTTTAAAATTTATGGTTTTCTGTATAATTGGTGTTAGAGATGTTGGATTTTATTTTATTAATTTTTTAATGTATGTATGTACGACAATTAAATGTGTTTAATGCGTTTTAGCTTTTAAAAAACCATGTTTTAAGTATAATGGCCTGTTCGTCGATAACGAATGAAGACTGCATTCGCTTAACCCTTAAATGCATGAGGCCAGCACCATGCATTAGAATCAGGGTTCACTAATAGCTTGCGGATAGATTGCAGAAGATTAAAGTACAGTTACACTGTCTGCTCTATTTAAAAGCATTTTTTTATGTCAACATTTATTTCAATTGAATAATAAAGAAATAAGTCATGTACCATACATGGTACGGTATGCATTTAGGGCTTAAATTACATTTAAAACAAAAACAAATTATAAAATATTGTTTTTGTTTTACATGTGAGTTAAGCGAACGAAGTCTTCATTCGTTATCGACGAACAGGCCATAAATTTTATTATAGATTTTCAATTTCCAATATTTTCAAATCATATGTTTCTTCAGTGTATATTAATTGTTTTAAAATGTTTGACACAAGTTTTGTATTTATTGATTTTCATGAGTTTTCAACTACAATTTAACAATTAATAAGTTTTTTTTTTTTTTTTTTTTTTGCAAATTTCTTTTATATGCATGTTAATTTTTTTAAATATTTTGCTTTTTTGTAACTTAAGTTAACAATTAATTTATGGGATTTATTTTAATATTTTAAGGATTTGTGAAATTTTTGACTATACTGCTTAGGTGTTTGGGAAAATGATTGCTATTTTATATTTTCAATTTTTAATATACATATAAATGTTTTTTAATTGCTGTAATCTGATTGCATTTTTTTTTGTTTGTTTCTTTGTTGTAAGCAAATATTTGGCAAATTTCTTCACTAAAAACAACTTAAGTCACCTTAGAATATTGCTTTTACATAAATTTGATTTTATGTATATAATAATTTAATTAGTTTTGTATAAGCAATAGTTTTATTTAGCATTTTTAATTTTAAAAATTAAAACAATTTTAGATTATAAAATAAAAGTTGTACTAAAATATTTAAACTAAGGCGCTAATTGTGTAAAACGCAACGCCAAGAATTACATTAAAAGCAAAAACAAAGTGAACGTATTTCTTGTCGGTTTCGGGAAGAGTAAGGACAAAATAAAACCGCTTGGTAGCATAAAACTAAACATTGAAATTGATAATGAGATATATGAAGTGAACTTTCTTGTTGTTTCGAATAATTTTATAGACATTGATGTGATAATCGGTGAAGGATCTTAATGGACTTAATTTCGATAAAATTGTGTCGGACGAAAACGTGGTACCTATAATGAGAATCAATACTATTTCGGAACATTTAGAAATTTCTATCGATGATCAAGCCGGAAAAGACGCAAAAGAAAAAGTGTACGAAATAATTAAAAACTATAAACCGCCGGAAATAATAAAATCAACAAATGTTGATATGAATATCGTTTTAAAGGACGAAAGTCCGATTAGTTCGCGTCTGCGTAGATTGCCTCTTGCTGAAAGAAATATCGTTGATGGTCAAATCGAACAGTGGTTGAACGAAGGTGTGATCGAAAACTCCGAGTCAGAATTCAGCAGTCCAATAATACTGGTAAAAAAACGTGATGGTTCGCCAAGGTTGTGTATCGATTTTCGCCGTTTGAATAAAGTAATTGTCAAGGACAGGTTTCCGTTGCCGTTAATTGAGGACCAACTCGACAGGCTGCAGGAAGCAAAGGTTTTCAGTGTCATTGACCTAAAGAACGGGTTTTCCACGTTTCGGTTGCCGAAAGTTGCAGAAAATATACATCCTTCGTAACTCATAATGGGAAATACTAATTCCGTAAGAAGCCTTTTGGTCTGTCCAATTCACCAGCTGTTTTCCAAAGGTATGTCAACTCTTTATTCCGTGATTTATCCCTCGGGGGCATTGCTCTGCGGTACATAGACGATATTATTATTCCAGCTGGGAACGAAGAAAAAGCCTTAGAAAACCTAGCACTGCTTTTTAAACGGTGTAGTGATTACGGCTTGGAGATCAACTTGAAAAAGTGTCCAAGACCAAAAAATATCTCTATCGCCTGATAAGGTGCAGGCAGTGCTTAAATTCAAGACGCCACAAAATTTAAAACAACTGGAGAGTTTTCTAGGACTGGGCGGATATTTTAGGAAGTTTATTCGTGACTTTTCCCTTATAGCCAAACCTCTGAGCGATTTGACAAAACAGAATAAAAAGTTTGATATGGGAAGAGAACAAATAATGTCTTTTAACCAATTGAAAGAAATTTTGAGCAACAGACCAGTTTTAAATATTTATAATCAGAATCGAGAAACGGAAATTCATACTGACGCTTCAATCGATGGATATGGCGCTATTTTGCTGCATCCCATTTATTATATGAGTCGAAAAACAACAGATGTCGAAAGGAAGTATAGCAGCTACGAACTGGAAATACTAGCTGTAATTGAAGCCCTTAGAAAGTTTAGAGTTTATGTACTTGGTACCAAATTTAAATTGGTGACTGACTGCAATGCTTTCACAAAAAAATTAGAAAAGAAGGATCTTTGTACTAGAGTTGCCCGGTGGATACTTTTTCTTCAGGAATACGACAACGTAGTTGAGCATCGTACAGGATCACAAATGCGGCATGTTGACGCGCTCAGCCGATATCCCGTCATAATGATTATGGAAGATGATGTTATGTCAAAGGTTGCAAGAGCTCAATCTCAAGATGACGACCTGAATTGCATAATGGAGATTCTTAAGGGTAACCCCACCTATAATGGGTATTTTATGAAAAGCTCCATTTTGTGCAAATTAGTAGACGGTCGTGAGTTGGTAGTAGTCCCAAGAAATATGCAAAGAGATGTAATAAGAATCGCCCATTAGAAAGGTCACTTCGAGATTAAGAAGACAAAAGAGCTCCTTATTAACGACTATTACATTCCAAAACTAGATGAAAAAATTCAAAGCTGTATCACCAATTGTATTCCGTGTATAGTAATAAATCGAAATTGAGGTAAGCAGGAAAGTGGATTACATCCATTGCCAAAGAACGACTCGCCGTTCCACACATTCCACATTGACTTTCTTGGACCATTAGAATCTACAAATAAAAATTACAAACATATACTAGTCGTCATTGATTCTTTTACGAAATTTTGTTGGTTATATCCAACCAAAACAACATCAGCGAACGAGGTTATATCAAGACTACAAATGCAAAGTATGGTTTTTGGAAATCCGGAACAAATCATAACTGATCGAGGTGCGGCATTTACTTCTGAGGATTTCAAAGAATACGCTAGAAGCGAAAATATAAATCTTATAGCCGTAACAACTGGACTTCCCCGTGCAAATGGTCAAGTAGAAAGGCTTAATGCAGTAATTAGCACAGTCTTGGCCAAATTAAGCATCAACAATCCATCAAATTGGTATAAGCATGTTTCTAAAGTTCAACAAGTAATAAATTCTACGTATTCTCGAAGTTCTGATATGACGTGCGATTAGGAAGCCGCACGGTGCGCTCATCCAGGCGAGTGTCCTCATGGGGCACTACCTGCTGTGGAGGACATCGTCGAGGACGCCGACGGAGGGTTGTCCGTAACCAGGGGCCATCCCTCGCCTCTTGATTGTGAATTTTGAGGGCGGCCCCCAGGCTCACGAGTGGATGTTGAGGTATTCGAACAGTGAGGGATGGTTCGATTACGCGAAATACATACAGATCTCGCAGGAGGTGGATGGACCTAGCGACGTATATGGCTCGGCTCGCGCCGTATATGCAGGAGGTTGAGCGCCACCGTGGTATAGTGGGGGGTTAGAGTGGCAGGCTACCGGCCAACCCCCCACGAGGCTTCTAGAATGCCAGGGTGCGGCGCCTAAGGAAGTGGTTGATTTGGTCACCCACGATGGTGTTGGTGCGGAAGCCTGGGCCGAGGTACATCCGATATTTAGAGGTAACTTGGATGTAGCGTGGGGAGCGATAATCTCTGCTGCGTCATGCCCGCTTGACGGTCTGGGCGACTGGGAGAAGGAAGTCCGCTCGGTAAGGTGGGCGCTATTGAATGGCCTACAGGAGTATCTCCTTCGGTGGCGAATAGAAGGGAGATGACAGTTCCCGAACGTGCAGCATTGCTGCAGATGTCCAAACAAGGCGTTGTTGATAAGGTTCAGCAGCGACCAACGTGCCGAAGTACGGGGGTGGTCCCGGTCATCAGGCGGCCACGGAGACCCGTAGAGTCAGGTCATTCACTGACACCTTGACTGTCAGGGACAAGAAAGCCGCGGAGGAGATAAGGGGCGACCCGCGACGTATCAGTGCTATGATGACCACAGGGCACATAAATAGAAAGTGGGTTGCGGCCGTGGCCAGGGTGTTGGCGAAAGGCCGCACTGGAGCAGACCCGGAAGAGGACAAGGTATCTAAGCGTAGCACGGAGATACTGTGCCAAAGCACCCGGGCTGCTATTGAGGTATGGGCTGCGAAGGATGTTGGTAGCCTGGTGGAAATCGACAAGCGAGATGTTGCCTTCGTGGTGGAGGATGAGAGATATAAGTTCAGAGAGGAGGAATACTCCGGCGCTGTGGTTAAGGCCGCATGCGCCGCCGCCCTTCGAGCTGGTGTCTGTTTCCATTGCCTTCTCGGCGCAACAGATTGCTCCGTGCTGTAGTGTTCCTCATAAGTTGCCACCGCATTCCCTTAGACCACTCTGATATTTACATATACCAAACGAAACAGAGTAGGGTATTTTGTTAGATCAAGAAACGACAGAACTGACTAACGACTAACACAAACAAAGCTGATCAATCAGAATGTAAGTGAATGCCACTAAATTGAGTGAAAAATGTAATTGAGTGCATTCCAATCTCAAAACATTCTGATTGGTGAGAACAATTGCGAAGGGAGTAAGCTTTTGATAAACTTTTGATTGATATTGATATTTTCATGGTGCCGACAGAGATAAACAGAGCTCTGTCGATAAATAGAATAAGCTAGAAAGGTACAGATTAATTTTCATAAGTAGTATATAAGACAATACAAATTTAAATAAAACAGACTTGAAATTACAAAACCAATCTGGCAGTAACTTGCTTAAGTTTTATTCAAGACTCAAAAATAATTAGGCAGTTCTTTTGAACGCCTAAATTACCAGCTGAAACCCTGACAGCTATTAAAACTAACCAAGGGCTACAGGGACTAAAGCACACTAAAATACACCAACACGTAAGATTACATGGCGATCCTGCCCACTCAGACCAGCGAAATTTTTATCTTACAAAAATAGATGTCCTTGGAAGTAAACGAAATTTTTGCGCGCTGGGCGCTTTATTTAAATACCAAAAAGGAAAAAGAATACAAGCCAGAGCCGGCAAATCAAGAAGCACCTCCGTATGAACCACTCCCGGTCAATGCGGGACCAAGGCCAATTACGATAGATGAATACAAAAAACGGCAACAAAATAAACCATTTGGGCTTAAGATTTCTTCAAATAGTTTTCAGCGCATGTTGACCATAGCACTTTCTGGATTATAATCTAAAGCATTTCTATATGTAGATGATGTGATAGTTTTTGGGTGCAGTTTAAAGCATCATAATGATAGTTTGCTCAAGGTATTTGAACGTTTATCGAGCCGTGAGACCTGACCCAAGCAAGTATGAAGCAATTTCAAATTATCCTATACCAAAGAATGCCGACGAGGTAAGGAGATTTGTAGCTTTCTGTAATTATTACAGAAGGTTTCGCACAGATTGCTAGTTGTTTAAATGAATTACTCAAGAAAAATGCGAAATTTAGTTGGGCTGAGCAATGTCAATCTGCATTTGAAACTCTAAAAACTAGACTAACTAAACCAACCACACTCCAATGCCCAAATTTTGATAGAAGTTTTGTATTGACCACGGATGCATCAAAGAAAATAAAAATAAATCGTACATTATTACAATGCTGTTGGTGCGGAAGCCCGGGCCGAGAAGGCTGAGGTACGTCCGATATTTGGAGGTAACGTGGATGTAGCGTGGGGAGCGATAATCTCTTCTGCGTCATGCCCGCTTGACGGTATGGGCGACTAGGAGGAGGTCCGCTCGGTAAGATGGGTGCTTTTGTGTGCCCTACAGGAGTTACCTCCTTCGGTGGTGAATAGAAGGGAGATGACAGCTCCCGAACGTGCAGCATTGCTGCAGATGTCCCCACAAGGCGTTGTTGATAAGGTTCAGCAGCGACCAATTGACGTGCCCAAGTACGGGGGTGGTAGAAAGTGGGTTGCAGCCGTGGCCAGGGTGTTGGCGAAGGGCCGCACTGGAACAGGACAATGTACCTAAGCGTAGCACGGAGATACTGCGCCGATGCACCCGGGCTGCTATTGAGGTATGGGCTACGAATATGGTCACCGTTTATTTGTATATGGTAAGATATACGGGCATGCTCTAGAAATCGAAATTAAGTGGAATTGAAATCTAACGAGATTTATAGAACATGCCCGATAATATAAAAAATTTGTTCGCAAAAAAATAAAAATGTCTGTGAATACATATAAAAATAAATGACAAAAAATGTTTGCTTAAAAAAAGATTCCCTCTTAATTAAAAGAAAGGCAGATATGAGAGCAATAGATTTTGTAATTTTGCCGCCATTCTGACCAAATTTAGAATTAAAAATTTGTACGGCAAAATTTTAGTGTTGTTAACCAATTGCTAAAATTGTCAGATTGAATGAATAATTATAATTCAAGAAAAAAAATGATACTTTATTCATCTTTTATTTATTCTTACAATGTTTACTTTATTGAGCTTGAGGTTCACTTTTTTATAAATCAAATCGATTACGGTTTCAAAAACGCATTTCAGAATGTTCTGAAAATCGCGCGATTTCGTTGCATTTTGCTATTTTTCTAAGTTGTGTTTGAGCAATGAAAACACATGTTTTAACATAGCAAATCATAAACAAATTAAATTTCTTCAAATTAAAAGAAATCATATTAAATATTTATTGTGTATCATTTCATTGGGCACATTCATAAGACGTAACTGTTGCGCAACCGTTGAGTATTTTTGTATGAAAAACACTCATCGGTTGAAACGGTTGTATAAAAAAAAACACTCAACGGATGCACAACAGTTACGTCTTTTGAATGTGCCCAATGAAATGATGCAACACAATTTTATTATTGCGGTTATTATTTTCATAAAAATGAGAACTTCAAACTTAATAAAATATACGTTAATTGAAGAAATTTTAAAAATTTTTAATACAATTGTGAAAAAATATATAAAACCACATCCAAAATTTTATTTTCAAAAAAATACTAATCATTCTTCCGAATTCAAGTTGTCTTTAATTGCATCATAGTTTTTAATTACTTATTTCATTTTAAGTAAAACACTGTTTGTAATTTCAATAAAATTTACACGAAATTTTAACATTATAATTTAAAATATTTTTCAATAATAGTCAACCAGGATGGAAAAATAATTGTTGATAATTGTCGTCTTTTATTGTTTATTATTATAAAAAAAAGTATATGTTTTTATAATAGAATGGTTTCATAGCATATCTCAGCTGTTTTTCTTGAGAAAATTGGGCTGGAAACTGGAAAATTTTATATTTTTTTTCAAGCTGCTTCTAAATACATACATTTTTATTTAATTATTTTACATGCAAAAAATCTGTTATGTTTGCACTCTTTCTTCATAGTCTATCCATTACAATCAATTGTAAATTGAGTATAAAGTTTTTTGTTAAGGAAATTTGAAGGTATTTATGGGAAAATCCAAGGTGATAATAATAAAAAAACATATGGAAAAATCGTGCGTTCGCGACCAGTACGTTCGCGACCGGAGATTAAGCCAATTAAACAAGAACCAACACAGATATTTTATTATGCAAATACTGGATAGAGACCTACATTAATACACTTTTAAAATAAATTAATCACTTTTGAATATTCCGTTCCATTTTCCAGATTTTTACATTTCACTACGGTCAGTCAAAGTTGACTTCTATTTTGCGTACGTTCGTGACCACATGTTTATCACTATCATTATGAAAACTTAAACTCGATGAAATCCATCTTTTGCACTAAACATAGAGCTACCCAAATGCTATCGAATCGCAAAAAAAATGCTAAGAAAAGTTTTGTTTTCTATATTATTTGTGCATCAAAAGCGTACGAACGTACGTTCGTGACCCCAGGAAATGCCCATATATAAAATCTAGACATAGTTAGTCTGCGATCACACTATGAAAGTTTTCTTTCAGAAAGTCTGAGTTTATTGTTGAGAGGGGAAAAGAACATGCTTTTCTTTTCTCCTCTCTCACCCATAAGCTCAGGCTTTCTGAAAGAAAACTTTCATAGTGTAATCCCAGACTTACAATTTTATTGAAATTCGTATTAAAATTAATGATTTTGTGCATCTTCAAAATTGAATTACAATTTCGAAAAATTTACTATAACCAGCACCACTACTTTTAGTTATTTCCCAACAAACACGAAGTCAACCCTTTGATATGAAATGACTTTATCATTTGACATCAAACGCAATTCTCAAACGTTTTTCAATTGTTTGATTTAACATTTAAATTCAAATTGATAATGGTTTGAAAATAAACGTTTGATATCAAAGGTTTTATCAATTTGATGTCAAATGTTAAAATCAAATCAAAAATAAACTTGGCAATATTAAAGCGAAAAATAAAAATAAAATAAATAAATGGCGATTACAGTTACATTTTTCCCCTTGTTGTACTGTGTTTTACTATTAAAAATAAATTTTAATATAAAGTGAACATTTTATTTCTTGTGAAAAATAAAAATTATTTGTGAGAAATTACAATGATTAAAATACGAAAAAAAAAGAAAAATAATAAAACGGGAAAGTGAAGAAAGTTTGTTGAGGGTGCCAAGTATTTTGTCTTTCCAAGAATTAGAGGACGGAAAAAACACTATTTCATCTTTTAGCTATGGTACCGAATGTTTATCTCAAAGTTTTTTTAAATAAATAATAAATTTAAATTAAAAAAAATAAATAGTTCTATTTATATTCCACATTGTATTATAATCCACATTTGAATAACATTTGAGAATTACGTTTGAAAGCAAGTTGAAAATAAAGGCATTTTTCAATTTGAAAATAATTTCCCGTTTTTGTTGAGAACGCTATGATTTTCAAATCATAGCGTTCTCAATTCATTATCAAATGTTTGTCGTTTGAGAAAACGTTTGATTTCAAATAATTTTCAATTTAAAATCAAACCTCCGTGTTTGTTGGGTTACTGCAAAATAGACATACAGCCGTATTTATAATGAAAATTTGGCATGAAGTTAGCAAAAAGTTTTTTTATAATACACCAACCAATCTCTGGCTAACGATTTGCTAAACTCTTGTTAACGGACTGCCAAACGTTTGCCAAGTTGTGAAAAACAGCCGTTTAATGTCAAACAATTTTGATGGTTTTTTTTAATTTACTGTCTTTTACTTAGTTTATTTTAATTTAAAAAACTTTTTAAAATTTTTATATGTGAAGGAAAAAACAAACAAAAAATAGCAAATTCAGCGATGATTAATGCAAAACGTGTTGCATTTTTGAGTAATCCAATATGGCATCATAAAAATTCAGAGTTGATTTATTAAAAGTTGGAAGATGGAGAAAAGTTCGTTATGAATTAACTCTGTGCCAACAAGCTGCTAAGCTTAATCGACATTCTAGTTAGCAGCTCTTTGTACGTAGTGTACAAACTGTGGCTAACTTTGTGTTATGAATACGGCTGATAGTTTTTTTTTTATAAATATTTTCCGGAATTTCGAATTTTCGAAAATAAATATTTTCAAGAGAAACCCTATTTTTTTAAGAAAAGCATTTGATCTAATTTTTTAATTTATTTTACAAATAGCGTAATTTAACAAACATTTTAGAAGTATGTTTTAAAATTTGATCATTATATCAAAAAACTTTACTTTAACCTAAACACTACTATTCAATAGTTTGTTATAAAATATAATCACGCTTTATAATTAAGTTGATTTTTTGACAAGGTTTGCATTCTAGAAATAAATTTCAAGAGTAACTTGACTTTTTATTTTATTTATAAAGTCGTGGTACAAATTCGAAAATATTAGGAATTTTGGAAATAAATATTAATTGGCTTTTTGCGTATAAAAAATCAATTACACAAAAACACTACACTACATATGTATATGATCTTCTATCTCCAGATACTTAAAAGTATCATTTTAAAAACAACTGAGGCTTATGCAAAAATATTGAAAAAACTATAAAAAAATACTTTATTCTTTGACACACATTAAAACGCTGATTTTTTTTCATTTCAACTTAAAACTTTACGTCGCAAATTATTGGCCAATTGTTTCTTGTACGGAAACAACAGTCCGGAAATATAGCTTTTATTTTAATATATAAATGATTATTCAAAATACAGTAGGAACAACCTTATAATAAATATGCATAGAACCAGAAAATCACTACATTATATACGCCCATGTTTGGAAAACGCATTTCTGCATTTTGTGAAAACCACCCGATTGATTTCCTTGCGTTTTGCTAATTTTGAAAGTTGTGTTTGAGTAATGAAAACACATGTTTTATCGTAACAAAAAATAAACCAGCAAATAAATTTTAAATTTGAATGTCTTCAGCGTTCTTGCTTGCTTTAAAAAGTTACAATCAAGAGATGTTTATAAGTAAACAATTGAGACAGACAACTGACAACCTCAAAGCAAATTTTTAAATTGCCTTTTTTGATTATTTATTTATTAACATCGTAAAAAGAAATCATATTAAGTTTTGGTCGTGCATTATTTAATTTTCTTTTTAAAGTACAGTTTTAAAACTGTAGTCCAAAGCGTTTCAGTTGATAATAGTGGTTAAAAACGCCAAGTTTCAAATATGCGTTTTTCATAACAAAGACGATAAAAACTTTATTATACAGAAATAAATTTATTTTTTATACTTTGATTTAAAAAATTAGTTAATTTAGTTTGAATTACACTCTTCTACGTGCGGTGGTGATTAACCTCAGCATTGATTCATCAATATCTTCGAAACGCAGGTTAGAAAACTTATTAGTGAAGTACTGGGAAACATCCCAAATTGCTTAGCTATATATGTACATTAGACCGGGTCGACCTCCACACAAAAAAAGTTGTCCAAATCAAGATGGATCCCTGACATCATAAATGCCATCTAGAATTTCAAGTTAGATTAAAAAAGCATTAAATAGAAAATTAAAGCCATATTCTAGCCATTACCAATGATATACGATACGAAGAAATTAGACTTTAAATGACAATGATATTTATATAAAACTGAAAGAGCTGTATATTAGGGCGTGCCAAAAAATTGTGCTTAAGGCAATTAAACAAAAAAAAATTCTTCAAGCTTAAAATATATATCGTTTATTCTAGAGCGTGACTAATGGAAAATTTTCATTGCAGAGATGTTAATTCATTAAAAGGAGATTAAAACACAATAAAATTGGAACGAACATTTTGAAATCAAATCAAAGCCCTAACTAAAAGTGCTGAAATAAAAATTTCCAGAATATTTTAAGCATATACCTAATTTAAGCAATTATTAAAAAAAATATAGTATAATTAAAAAATTTTAGTTTATCTTGATATTTATATATGGACACTTTCGCAGAAGCCACCAAGCAATTAAGCTTGTATTTTAGACCCATCTCTTTCACTAAATATAAAACTAGTTGCGCTTTACACAAAAATACAAAAAAAAATTAAGTGTATGTATATGATATTTTCTTCGAGAAACAATATAAAATGTGGAAATGCCCACATCGAAGTAGAAAAAGTGGCAAAAGCTGCTTTAAAATAATTTTAAAAGAAAATCTATAATTTTATATAATGTTTGTTTTTAGAAATAATTTTTGGTATAATTAAGAATGATCTCATAAAAATATTAGTAATATTTACAACTTAAAGTTGTCAGAGAATTTTAGAAGTAAAGAAAACTATATACAATAGCTGACATCTTCCAAACAACCAAATTAACGTTTAGTTTTTAAATCATAAAACTTACATTTAATAAAGCAGTTTGATGTTCGGCCGTAACGCCTGAACACAACTTTTTATAAAAAAACGTTAAATTTACTATTCGAAACTGTCAGCACAAATTTAATTTTAAAAATAATAATTATAAACTTAAAATAATTGGAAAAATAAAAATGTTGAAATAAATCGAAAAAAAAAACATATGAATATCAATATTATTCAAAGCTAATTTAGAGTTGTTGTAATAATAAATGTAGATAATAATATCGTATTTAAAAGGAGTTTCATAATTTTTACTTGTTTCAAAAATGTTTTTAGTTACATATTTTGTTTTCAAGCACTACAAAAATATATAATTTTATGTATATGTTTTAATATATATATGTATATATAATTCGTATAATATACGTTGTAAATATTTACTTTCTAGATACTTGTTTCTTGTATTGTATTTACACTTATAGGCAACAAACTTTTCTTTTTAAAACTTTTTAAAAGCATATACGTAACTTTTAAACGCTTTCATTTGTATTAACATTCTGCTAAAAGCTCAGAAATGAAGAAAAGTAGAAAATAAAAAACGTTTTTTTTCTTTAAACTATTCAAAATTTGCTTAGAAAAATAAATATTTTGTATACAAAATGGCAAATTTTGAACTTTAAAGTCCTGCTTTACATTCAGTTTCAGTTTAGTCTCATGAAGTGCCTTTATTAGGAATTTTCCATTATAATCCTTAACTTTTGGCCATAGTTTTATTTAGTTTGTGATACTGGTTTTTTGACATGTCTGCAATTGTTTTCTATTTATGCTACAGAATCACTACTTTTCATGTCGCGTTCACGAAAAAAGCCTCTTTCGGTTTTACACTCACGTATGGTGACAGTTTCAAAATTAACGGTTACATCAGTAATAACAACTTTATCAGAAATATTACAATTTGCTGGCAACCAAAAGCGGGGCGGTAGAGCTTGCGGGGAAAGGGGGGTAAGAGGTTGGGATTTTTGTTTGGGCGGTGAATTTTCCAAGTTATTATCGTAATGTTGATTGCGCTGGTTGTTGATATTATTGTTATTGATTATATTATTGTTGTGATGTAAATTATTATTTTCGGTTTCATTTTGTGACTCCGCTTGTGAGGATGTCTCATCATCATCGTCGTCCTGGGCATTATACTGTTGAGGTTTTTCAGAAGGTGTAGCTTGTTCTGGCCTAGAAGCTGGTGTCTCCGGAGACAAAGGTTCTGTTTCCGCTTTCAATGGAGTAGAAATAGGTGTTGCGGTGTCACCGGAGCAGTGTATTTTAGTTGGTGGTGGTCCATCTGGTGATGTTTTTATAGTAACACCTATTTTACCCGATTCCTTTAAAACTTCTGCTTTACGCTTTGTACCTACCTCCTTGCGACTTAGTGGTTGATCCTCCGAACTTGAGGAATTCGTATCGGCTTCGGGTATGAAAGCTAAATTTGATGAACTGCCAGTACTGTGTTCTTTTTGTTGTCTTTTGCTTTCAACATGAGTATGCGGAGATTCAGATCGTCTACTTGTAGTACGTTCCGCTTTAGATGTGTGATGATGATGGTGGTGGTGATGATGATGTTTCTTTTCCTTATCCTTTTCTTTCTCTTTATCCTTATCGAGATGATAATGATGGTGATGAATATGTGTACTACTGGCTGAGGCGGATATTAGAGAGGCAGACGAAGATGTTGCGGCAGAGGTATTTGTTGTTGAAATCGTGCTAACCGCCGCCGCTGATGTTGAGGCATGAGTTGGTTGTGCATCTTCTTCGGTAAACGCATATTCATCATCGGATTCTGGTTCAGGATCAGGATCACGTTCTTTTTCCTTTTTTTTTGGACCACGTTTTGAGGGAGTGCTAGAAGATTTATTGCCTTGCTCATAGATTTCAATGAGCCGGCGATCTAAAATGTTGACTTCGGGTTCCCATGTGTTGTAGCGTTGATTCCAACCTTTCCATTTAACGCGATATTCCACAACGCCCTGAAATTAAAAATGAAATAGGTTTAAGAGTCTCCATTTAATGTATAAGTGCTTTTTTTTGGTTTTTGAGCCAAAACGCAAGAATTTGGAAGTTTTAATACACTTGCAATGTATTTTTATAATTTTTGTTATAAAATTCTGTTTAATAGAAAGATATTTGTATAATATTCGTCATAAAATTCTTTTATTACAGAAATCTTGTTAAACAATGATGTTTACAATTCTTGCGTTTTCGATTTCCAGAACACCCCTGATAAGTCCAGATAATACATACCTAATTAAATTGGAACATTGAGAAAAATTTGCTTAGATTATTTTAATAATTTACCCCTTTTATACATTGCTAAATACTACACTTTTAACTGCGGAAAACTGGGGGGAATTTTTTTGTGATTTCTGGAATATTATTAAGGGAAACTTTAGGAAACTCTCTAGAAAATATATGGCTTTAAATATCAGTGTATTCAGAAGAGCTATATGTATATGGGCATTTCCAGCGAAAAGTCTACTTTTTGTAACGTAGCGCCAGAAGTATTTTGAATTTTATATGTATTGTTTACTTTTTTATATTATGGTGTAAAGCGCAACTAGCTTTACATTTAGTAATTAAAGGGATAACGATTGAACAACATGGCCCGAAAATACAACTTTATTTGCAATCTGGCGTTACATTAAAAAAATAGACTTTTCGCTAAAAATTCCCATATTTACCTTAATACGAGCAAAGATTTATAAATTTTATAGCTTGAAAAACAAATCTGTATTAGTCCAAAGTTTACTAAAAAAGGTATTATACAGTTTTGTAATGCAAGTCGAAATCCACTTCCGTTTTTTTAACGTCACGCCAGCGCAGATTTTTGTTTATATCTGCAAATCCTTAGCGTCGATTACTGTAATTTGTTTTCTGAATATAGTGATTCTTCATTACTTTGTATATAAAACCCCTTTTTAAAAATTTGATATTGTGGTACAAATATCACGACACGTCAAAATGGAAATGCATATATTCAAATTTGTTATTTATAATTTTTATAATTTTAAGGAAAATAAAAAATATTATCCACTAAAGACATATTCTTAGGCTCGATTTCACAACTTACCGATAGCTAAAGGTAGGATTTTATCGGCCTTATAAAAAGTGTTCCATTATTACAATCTTACTTTTACTTAAATTGAGCGATAAATTAAGAAAGATTTATCCTATCTGGTAGGTCTAAGAAAAATTTTAATAACGGAACACTTGTTATAAGTTATAAGCAGGGAAACCACAAATATGCAATTGCATGTTTTTCCTTGTGCGACCAATGAAGTCAGAAATTATATATCTATCCGTTGGATCATATTTTTGCATAATTTAGTCAAAAGAGCCTTTTTGCAGCATTTTTTAAGTTTTTAGCGCATATTTTGCCTTTTTAAGGCATATTTTGATACATATTTATTCGATTTTTTTAAATGCCTCTTGTAAGCTCTCGCAGCAAAAAAAAAAAATTTTTTTCGAAATTTAGATGACTCTTCTTTTTTAAATATCTATCTCTATACCTAACGTGTTGCTTTAATTCCGTCATCCACTTTTAGTTTTTACTCTAAAATGAAGACAAAGCAAGTTGTCATTAAAAATAATAAGGGTACTCACGTCACAAGTTGCACCCTTACGAAAAAGCAAAAGTGCAAAAATATAACAACAACCACACATACAATTAGTTGTGCGTAAATAATTTTCTTTGTGGTTGTTGTTATTTGTTTGCACTTATGCTTTTTTGCAAGGGTGCAACTTGTGACGTGAATACCCTTAATGTTATTTTAAACTTTAAAATTTTACATAAAAGCAAAAATTAAGAAAAAAGCAATTATAAACTTACGTTTTTGGCGAGGTGTGCAATACATAGTCATATGAACCAATCTTTTAGTACACCGATCGACTGCGAATCACTTTTTAACCTTGTGCGGGAAGTACAAGTTACAATTTTGTACATAATTTGATCAAATTTGGTAAATACATTTTAAATGTAATAAGGACGAAGTCTATGTAAATAGTGAGAATCGGTCTTTAATTTAATATATTTCCCATAAAAACTTCTTTCCAAATTAGACTATTTGTGTACGTAAGCCTAGATGGCATTTAGATTAAATTCGCCCAAAAAAATATGTTACTGTAGATTAAATTCTTTTCGAATTGGTCTGTAAATACTTTGGTGTTAGGCTTTACAGATTATAATTGTAGTTACTTTTTCTTATTGCAAATGTTGAATATTTTGATTTAAATGAGCAATTTTTGTTTTTTTTTTTAGGCATATTTTTAACAATTTTGAGGGCATATTTCCGAATTTTTGTTGCATATTTAATGCGCATAAAACGCATTTTTTTAGAGCATATTTCTGGTTTCCCTGGTTATAAGTAATTCCGATCCATTTATTTATCGATTACATAAAAGTTTCATTGAATTTTCCTATTTTTCTTAAAAAATATTTTTACGCTCAAACTGTCAAATATTTATTTTGCTACTTCACAACTGTGAATCCTACATCATAAAATTTTCTCAACACAGTTCAAATTTTCTCGAATCCCGTTGTTCATACATATGAATATTAACATTTAATAACAATGTTTCCAAACATTCTAACAGGAAACAAAACAAACTTCCTTAAAGAAAATATGATATTTAATTAGAAAAGATATTTAATTAAAAAAGAAAAAATTATATATGTATATATTTTCATATTGTGTGGCATTTACCAGCAATTTAAACTCTATTTTTTTTTTTATAATTTCCTAGCTTATCCCGCGAAGCTTTATGCTTGTCTGCAGGAAAGAAACCAGAGTCTGCAATTAGCTCCTTTTTGATTTGCTAAACTCTTGTTAACGAGCTTCCAAACGTTTGCCAGCTTGTAAAAAAAAAACAGCCGTTTAATGTCAAACAATTTTGTTGGTTTTTTTAAGTTAACTGTTTTTTTTTAATTTACTGTCTTTTGCTTAATTAATTTTAATTTTAAAAACTTTTTAAAATTTTTATATATGAAGGAAAAAATGAAAAATTCATTTAAAAAGTACATCATGAAAATTACAGTACCAAACTTAACGGAAAGTGTATAAATTCTATAATGAATAAAAATTGCTAACGCATTTGCTCCTCGTGAATATACAGCTGCGGTCAAAAAATAGCACCATGATAGATATTTAGTTAGATATTAGGGAATAGGTCAAACTGATTGCATTGAATACTTGTCATAAGATACTTATAGGACCGTCATACAATATTTAATAACAAGCAATTAATTTGATTTTTATTTGATATCAAATTTTTAGCTTTTTTAAAACAACAGTTATTGTATTAAAAGTAAATACTTTAACTAAGAATAAAATGTCTTCCCATATTGAAATTAATATTTTGTTGCGTGTCCATTATTGGCAATAACCTCTGCAAAACGTTTTTGCATCGATTTCACCAGATTTTGGCACCTCTTCTTTGAAATTCTGTTCCAGATTTGCTGAACAGCCACCCAAAGGGTTTCGTTACTGGTTGGTTGTAATTGGGATACTCCCTTCTTTATATCTGTCCATAAGTTCTCGGTTGGATTTAGATCTGGGGACTGAGTTGGCCATTCCATCACGTTTATTTTAATGTCTTGAAACCACTTATTGGCAAGTTTGCTGGTATGCTTCGGATCATTGTCTTGCTGGAAGACCCAACCAAGCGGCATATCCTTAGTAACATATGGTAGCATTACTTCCTGAAAGATATTAACATAAAGTGGCTTATCCATGATTGTTCTGATCCAATATATGCGTCCTACTTTATAGTAGGAAAAGCACCCCCATACCATAATGCTTGAACCACCATGTTTAATGGTTTTCGTTGTGAATATTGGATTGAATTTAGCATTAGGGGGTCTTCTGACGTAAGATCGCGATCCTTTCCATTCAATTAAAACAATCTTGGTATCATCTGTCCAATGAAGTTGGCCATTCCAAATTAGGACTAGCAAACTCCAATCATTTTGCAACATACTTACGTGTGAGCAGGGACACTTTTCTGGGACTACAGGCATTCAAGTTGTTGTCCCGCAATCTCCGACGAATAGTTTCAACACTTGCAGGCACACTTAGCGTCTTTATTAAGCTCTGTAGCTGGCATAAACGGGATCCATTGCATTGTCTGACTAAACGTTAACCATTAATTAAGTGGCTTCAAGATTATTAAAAAAATAAATAATGGTGGCAAAACTTTCTTGCAACTACGTGTTTCCGACTTTTGGGTAAATTTTATGGCATTTACAATCATTTTATTGGAGCACCCAATCAAGCTTCTTATTTCAGAATATGATTTGTGCTCAGAAATCGTTTTTTTATAATAGCACGTTTTTTAGGTGTACAATGCTTTCCACGTCCCATTTCTATGACAATAAATAATGAAATATGCGATAAATTATTTAATTAAAAAAAAAAAAAAAATCTTTCCTTCAGATTTTTTTTCTTTTTATTTCAACTATGTACTATTAATATTTTTAAAGAATTTTTGTCATTCGGTGCTATTTTATTGACTGCATTGATGCAGAGTTTTTTTATAATTTCGATCATTGGAAAAGAACCGTTAACATTTTTTTTAAAAATTAAAGACGCTCAGAGAATATACATAGTATAACAGTATCGCATACCTAATTTAATATAATAAGCTTAAGATATTTTTTTCTCTAGACCAATTCCCCAATTCTTTGGGTCATTGGTGCTATTTTTTGACAGGCACTGTAAATCCTTAAAAAAAAGTTCATTATGACGGAAAAATAATACACACAAAATTATTTAAAAAAAAATATACTTAGATAAAATATGTTTCCTTTAGATTTACAGAAAAATGTATGTTCGAATTTTGACTATTAGGCGAACAATAGTATAAATAAATATGTAGTCATTGATTTAAGAAACCAATTAAAATTTATATACTTTTTTATTGCTTTTAGAAGTATGTATTAGGGAATGGTAAATGGATTCCAAAATCGATTTTCGATTTTTCTATCGACTTTGGAATTAAAAAAAAAAAACAAAATTAAAATTTAAGGTTGCTGAGGACCGCCTCGCCCACTTAGTGGAATGGGTAGGTACTCAAAGGAAGCTAAAGGAAGGTTAAAGTAAAGTTGTAATATTGGCATACTTTTTATACAGCCGATAAAATCCTGCCAACAACAACACAAACTTTAAATTTTAGTTTTCCCTGATTTTTATTTTATGACTTATGACCTAAATAAATAAAAATTGATATATGTATGCCTGCACAACCAAATGAATTGCAAAATAGCTGATGTCAGATGGTTTGCCAGATCAAAATAGAACACGCTCTAATTGAATAATTGTACACTGCTTTTTTGCGTTCAGACGACATGTACGATTTTGCAGTGAGAAATTTGAAAAGTACACTGCGAAATACAGACGGTGTGAAAGCAACTTAAGCACGGCAGTATAGTATCGGGCCAATGGGTAAAAAGGGGGTTTTATTAGCTGCGTTCGAGAACACAAAAGTTTTACTATTTTTTACTGCATTTTACTAAATTGCGTTCGCGTACACAAAATACAGTAAATGAGAACACAAATTGAGAGCGTAAAGTGACAGTTCTTGTCTGAGTATTTAAAAATTTTTACTGCAGACATTTCTGCAGTAAAATTTAGTAAAACAAGAAAACATATGTTTTAAAAGGTAAACAAACAAAAGTAACAAACAAAAAGCTTTCAAATAGTGAAAAAATTGTTAAATAAAAGAAAAGTGGAAATAAAAATGAAATTAAAACAAAAAGTGAATAAATATAAATTAATTGAACTTGTTTGTGAAGCATTTATTTGGCTAAACACAAGCTTTTGTTAAGTTAATTTGTTAGAGTTGTAAAAGTGTGAAGTATTTGGGTACTTAAGTAATCAATAGCAAAAAAATTATTCATGTTCATTTGAATAAATTAAACCCCCACAAATTAGTAAAATCAAATAAAATAAAACACAACCAAATATGAAAGATTACATTAAATAATTTGTTTGTATTTTACAAAAATGTTCGTGTTATACAAAGTATTTAATCGAGTACCGATAAGAAAACGAGTTAAGTAGTCAAAAGCGTAAACATTTTTTAACACTTCAATTATTTGCCATCAGCTGTTGCCTTAATTAAACGAATTTGTACAAATTTTGCGTTCGCGTACTTTTTTGTGCGGCAGCTTTTTGTGAGAGCAAATTTTTAATTTTACTCATTTACTGCATTTTAAAGTTCTCAAACGCACTTATTATAAGGTGTAATAAACATACTAAAGATTAATGGCCGATTTCAACAAGTTTAGTTATAATTAACTTAAAGTTGTAACTGTCAAAAACATCTTGTTAACAGGAAGTTAAATAGTTAGAATCAACTGAACTTGGTGAAATTGGAAGTAAAATAAGCAATTTAAATACTCAATATTTAAAGTGTTGGTTTATTTTCACTATCATTGGAAGCATACATTTGTAAAATTTTAATTTGGAGGGACAAAAATGGTAAATTTTTTTACATTTTGTTAAAAAACTTTTTTTTAAACAATTTTAAAAATGGTGATGCAAGGTATATTCTTAACCAACATCTAGAGGCCAGACTTTATAAAATAGATATGTATAGAGATGTAGATTTCCGCCCACTTAAATAAATATAAAATTAAATATTTTTAATTTACGTGTGTTAAAATAGTATAGGTACGTTTTAAATGAAATGTGAGTGGAAATGTATTTTATTTAGCCTCTTAGTTCCAGTTCCAAGAAATTATATTTGTAAGCCAAATTTTTTTCTTCTTGTAAACCGACAATATGATAACAAAAAAACTTCCTTCAAGCGATTTTAATTATGTATAACATTATACATCCAAAACTCTAATCACAATTGCTTTCTCATAAAAAAAGAATCCAATAAAATTGATGGGGCTTAGATAATTTTGGTATGATGATGGAAATATAGAAAAATTTGATTTTATAATTAACACCTTGTAAAGGTAGATCCAATTGAATTTTTTTATTAATTTTTCATTTAATAAGTTGTGTTTTTTAAAATAGTTAATTAGCGCTTTTTTGTTGTCTTTTATATACAACACTGAAAAGGAAGGTGTTTTTCTTCCAGCCTTGTTACTACATATTAAAATACATAAATAAAAAAAAATATGGTAGACCATTATGGCAGATGATGAAACGCGAAAGAGCAAAAAGGAGCACGAGACAATAATAATGGAATTAAATAAACTAACAATGTAAATTGTCTTGCGTTTTTGTGAATGAACCAAATAACAGCTGCCAGCAGATGTTGAGGAGGATTATTAATGCTGCCTCATAAGGTTGTTGTTGCTATTAATACTGAAAGCAACATAGTACATTTTTGAAGGACTTTTTTTAACAAGGACATTAATTTATCAAATACCACAGATAAATTTAAAACAAATTAATAATTCTAAGAAATTACCTTTCTAATGCGTTTTTGGATTATACGCTCCGCCGCGTATACGCGATCATCCGAACTGCCCATTATGTTATCCAGTTTAACTTTTATTACTTAACTATTTTTGCAATATAAAATTCCACTTTTCCACTTTTTCTTTAAAGTTTAAACAGTTTTTATAAATAAACAAATATAAATAAATAGATATTTACATTCTTTTAACAAATAAATTTGTTTCAAAATTATTAACTTTTTTATTTGCTTTTTTGCTTTTAGAAAACAATACTTTAACAAATTTTTTTTACAAATAGGAAATTTGTATTCCCTCCGAAATATTAAAAAACAAAATAGGTATAAAATAAATGTGTGTAAAAACAAAAAACACACAAAACGTCCTTCAGGTATTTATAGTTTTATCTCTCTTTATCCTATATTATTTTTTATATACCATTAACTTGCTCTTTTACACTACATAAACTTTGAGACACTTCCAATTTTTTCTACATGCTGCAAATTTATGCAGTAATTTTATCGCTTCAGCATTTAACTTTAATTTATTTGTTTCCAACACTTATATTTTTTTGCGATTGATTGAAATGACAAAATGAATCATTTTTAAACAAATTTTATAATATACTTTTAATATTTTGTTCGATTTTGTGTACAAAACTAGCGGAGAAATTTGTTTACTTAAAAATTTCTACGTCTTTCTTTCACTCGCGTCGGTGTTTTTTTAATGTCAGTGATGCCAGGCTAGTGTGTAAAAGAAGTTGACAGTCTTAACGTTGTGTTATAACAGAGTTGTGTTTTTTAGTACCAATAAAAATGTGTTAGTAGTCATGATGAAATAAGAGATTACACCATGGTAGTAGTCTTCAGTTGAATAATATACAAATATGAAATGAAAAATATACAAATACATAACACCGAGTCTACAACTGACATGAAATGCTGTTAAAACATGATGTTAAGACTCCATGTTGAATTTTTAATATGTTAATGGTGGAGTATAGTACTCATGTTAATGTTAAGAAATTTCATTATTTTTTGATTGCCGTCGAAGCATATTCCAAACAATAGTGTGTGTGAAATGAAAAAAAGCAACAAAATGACTGCTGTCAAGCTTAAACGTCATTTTATGTTATAAAAGAGTTTTTAAAACACATGGCTTAACAGCCGTGTTAAAACATGAGAAAAACTCTAACATGATTAGTCTATACTTAACACTAACATCATGTTAGTGTTAATGTTAAGCATTTCATGTCTGTTGTAGACTACATGTAATGAAATGAATGCAATTTTACATCTTTTGGTATAGCCGACGGTTGTTTTTTCACCGCCGTCGTGGAAAATTTTTTCAATTTTAGTAAATATTTGGTGACTGGCGCATTTATAAAGTAACGTCGTTATCTCTTTTGATTGTTTTCCATATGACGCTATGTACGACGATATGAACCACTCATTTCGCTCTATGAAACTAGATTGGCAAATATGCTGTACATACGGTTCATTCTTGTTTCATTATGTAATTTTCTTGTGTTAGTGTGATTCTATTTAAAATAGGTACAAACAAAGTAAGTACATATATAAATATTATTTAATACTTAGAATTGTAGTTATTTTGTTGAACTATTTATGGTTTTTAATCCAAAATTTTAATATTTTAATCAGGCTTAAGTTCATCAAATTTAATTTTCATTAAATTATTTTTATGAAGAAATGAATTTTACAACATGAAAATTAATAAAAATTGTTATTGATAATCATTCATTCTTGACTGACCTGAGATTCGACATGTTTCGATCGCAACCACTCGATCTCCTTAGATGTATTTGCCGTCTTACACTCGCAGCCATCGACGACTGCTGATGTCAATAGTCATCAATCCTTAAACCAAATTGTATTTTAACCTTTGGTAGATCGAAATTTGCTTTTTTGAATGATTATCCATTTTAATTGATTTTACATGTTTTTCCTAACTTCTGTTTTTTCCGTACTTATGTCAAGAAAAACAGAAGGCGTTTTATTGTATGGCAACACAAAGTGTCTGATCAAGAACGAAACATCGACAACAGCAACCTACACTGGACAAAGTGATGTGAGCACACGAAATTAATTGTTGATCGAACATTTTGTTCGACGGGTTGTGAATTTGGGTGTAAAGCAGCATACATTACTCCAGCATACTGGCACAATCAAGTGATGTTGAATCGGAAATCAAGAAAAAAATTGGGAATTAAGCACGACAAACAAAATCTTAAAATTAAATAGTTTATAATTGTTTTTTTTTTTTATCAAATAAAACATTCCCAGATTAAAGATCGAACGTGTAAGAAAATGTAATGTTGTATTCAAACTTTAGAGACTGAAAAAAATAGTCACTTTACAGAAAAAATCAGCAAATCGGCACTTTACTAAATATGGAACAAAAAATAGTCAAATCTGGCATGCCTTGCATACGAAATATTTAAATGCTGCAAAACAAAAGTTTCATTGTATGGACACGAATGCATTTTCAAAAGAGAATTTAAAAAAGTTTTTGCACTGAAAATGTTTTATCATATTGACGAGGGTTAAAGGTACCCATAAATTTTCAATGTTTTTGAGTACTTTATTCCTGTTGTTATTGCCAGCAAAACCAACGCATACATGTCCGTATTGTATGTTGTCAACACATTAAAACATTTTTCTTTTTGAGCAATTCTTATATGGTGAAATAATACAGGTATCAGCACTACGCCAGATGACGATTTTTTTCTCCTGCATTGTTTGTCCAATCAAAGTTTTGTTTACGTTTACAAAAAATCCGCGTTTTGTGCTGTGATTATTGTATTTTATTAAAGTTTTTGGTAATTTTAAATTAAAATTAATAAGATATTGATCATAATTAAATAAAAATTGGCTAAAAATGTTTTTATTTCGTCACGTTCTGCAGCACGCTTTGATTTTTGCTTAAAATATTTTTTGACGGGACTTGGACCTAATTTCCATTTTTGTTCTAATGTTGTGTTTGTTGCCGTAACGATGCCACCTGCTTAATTCACCATGATTCTTATTTCGCATTTCTTATTACTTATTACAATGTGAAAATTTAATGGTAGAAAGACGAAGTTTATCGGAAAGGGTTGAACAGGTAGAGTTTGTAGTACACGATTAACTGTACCAAGAAATGTCAACCATTCTTAGCAAAATACTTTCAAATCAATACAAATAAGTTCGAACTGTCAAATCAGATGCCGCTTCGACACAACCTGTAGTTAATTCGCCTTGATCTGTACTATACATGTTCCGTGTTTGTTTTCCACCGTTCGCAATTCTAATGTTGTTGCTTCATATCATTTTTCTCACACCAAGGTTTTTAGTATCAATGCCTGTTAAATGTTCATCTCCGCCAAAAGCGAAAAAAGAAATCGAATTATTTCTGCGTCTAGTAATTTTTCAATTGTGAATAGTTTAGGCAAGTTCAAAATAGAAGAAGAAAAAATGTCAGCCTTTCAATTTCATCATTGCAATGTTCAACATTACAATGCACTTTAAAAACTAAATTAAAGTAAAGACCGTTGCGTTATAACTTTTTTATTGTAACTAAATAAGTCCCAATTTACACTATGCACATTTCTTGCCGGACAGAAGTTTGTTGGTGTCATAAGGTCTTCTCCTGACAATTTATTGTCATAATAAACGTCAAACTTCATATAAAAAAAGCTGACAAAAATATTAGAGTTTTTATATATAGACTTTGACGTTTAATATGACAAAAAATTGTCAAGTGAAGGCCCCATGTAAGGTAATAGATTTCGTCAGTCAGGCAAGAAATATCCATAGTGTAAATTGCGACTAATGCACAAAGGAGCTATTTGCAAATTGAAAGTGTTAATTTTTTTTATTTAAGATTTATATTTTACAAATAATATTTTAACTATTTAACACTAACATGACTATAACACTAATATGACTATTTGTGGCATGGCATCGCGAAAATACAATATTTTTGAATTCTATATACGTATAAACAGCGAATTAAGTTTTTGCAAATAGAAAATACGTATAAACGGGGTCAATAATATTGCAAATCTATGTGTGTACTTTAACAATTTATAATTTAAAAGTTGCTTAAAATAAACGTTTTGGAATCTCTGTGATTCGGTTACTTAACAAACAGTTATACATATATGAAAAATATGGCATTTTTTTTTGTTTACGAATGACAATACAATGAAAGATGAGTGATAGCGATAGAAGAATGAAACAGCAATAAAAAAATAATTAATTCTGGTGTGTGGTTGTGGCTCGAGTATTAGATATAATTACAACTTTATCTGAATTTCTTGTTAAAAAAAAGAGTCATACTGAGGCAACAAAACAAGTAAATTTGAATAAATACTGTGCCTTATATAGAAAATAAAACTCGAATTACAGTGCATTTCGTAGAAAAACATGGCAGAGTAACCTTTGTCTCTTGCTGTAAAAGATAATGACTATAAAAAGGATACAAATTTAAATGTTATTACTCATTTTTTCTTGTAAAATAATGATTTCACAAGTACCTGATTAGTTAGTAATATGGAAGAACCATTCCTGAGAGATTTTATTGTGAACAAGTAATCAAAATATTAAAAAAAGGAAATTCTATTGTCACATGATTTCCACAAGAAAGTGATAACACCATCATGTATAACTCGCATAACTCATTGAAACAGACATCGCCGGAAGTAAAATATAACACAGTTGCTAATTTGAACTTGGAAGAAGAAAACAACAAAAATGCGGAAAAGTTTTGTAAAACCTTGAATGGAAAAGTACCTGCACGATTAGTTTTATATTTTTTGTCATGGTCGGGCTTTTTAGTATCGTTCATGATGCGAAACGATATGAACTTTGCTCTTGTCGCAATGACAACTCCGACTAACGACTCATCCCATATGGCTCAAAAAAACCAAATTTTAAACAACTCGTACAGTTTTTCAAATGAAACTATAACAACATACTACCATCCTACTAATGTAAGTGAATCGTTTAGTCATTATGATTGGTCATCTCCGGTACAGTCAATAATACTGAGTACATTTTTTTGGTGTTATGTCTTGTCGCAAGTAGCTGGAGGTATTGCTACGCAATATTTTGGGACTAAACATGTATTTGGTTGGTCACAATTTGCCACGGCCTTGTGCAGTTTGTGTATTCCAGTATGTGCCGAGTGGCACTACGGCCTAGTTATAGCTCTAAGGTCTATACAAGGATTTGCATCGGGTCTTACTTGGCCGGCAATGTATGCAGTTGTTGGCTTTTGGATACCGCTAGTGGAGAGATCCAGATTTATGTCTAGTTTTCAGGGATTTAGCATTGGCATTGGCGTTACCTACGCTTTGTGTGGTTTTATAATAGAACAATTTGGCTGGCCTTATGTATTCTATACCACTGGAACACTAGGCATGGTATGGTGCTTTTGGTGGTATCTTTTAGCATTTAATACGCCTCAAGAACATCCCAGAATATCACGAAAAGAACTTGAATACATTGAAAATAATATAAGCAGTGAAGTTAAAGAATCCCTGGGCATGAAAGTACCTTGGAAAGCGATATTTACCTCTATGCCTGCCTGGTCCATTGGCATAACAACATTTGGACGTATATGGATACATTATGTTTTTATTATATATGGACCAAAATTTATGCAAAACATTCTTAAGTTTCAGTACAAAGAAAATGGGTTTCTTTCTGGAATGCCTTTTATATGTTCCTATATTGGATCAGTGCTTTTCTGTTCCTTAGCCGATAAAATGGTGCTAAAAAATTGGATGTCTCTGACAAATGTGCGAAAACTTTTTACTGCTCTCTCACAAATTATACCTGGTTTGCTTATATTTGCCATTGGTTATATAGAAAACATTGTTGCTCTCTTGGTTGTTTGGTTTATAGCTGTTACTTTTATTACGGCCTCGTATGCAGGTGCAATGGCGAGTATTGTGGATATTGCACCTAATTTGGCTGGTCCAGTTTTGGCCTTTTGCCAAACTATACACATGTCAGCATCATTTTTGTCACCACTTATTTCAGGCATTATTCTTCAAGATGGCATATACATAAAGCAGTGGAGAATCGTTTTTGGTTTATCTTCTGTTATAACAATTCTAACATATTTTGTTTTTCAAATTTATGGAACAGCAAATGTACAAAAGTGGAATAATTCTACTACTACCACGACAGTAAGCAATAATGATGGTGATAACTCGTTGGAGGAAGAGGAAAATGATCGTATACTAAAAAAACCAAATCATGAAAAAATCATTCCAAAAACTGTTTAGTACTTATATGGTTTAATTTTCGTACTTATTTTTTTAGACGACACTTTTTTTGTTAATTTTTTTTAAGTTATTTTTGTATCAAACTAAAGCACCAACATTTTTGTAATATTACATACATATTATTATTTAAAAAATACATATAATTTTTTTTCACTTTTGTTATTATTTTAAATTTTAATTAGCATAAAAAGTAGATGGATTAATGAAAATAAAGCACAATCAAACTTAAAAAAAGATACAGACAACTTTTACTTTTGAAAAGTTTTATTATTATTGCCCCTATTAAGGTTTACAATTCAACATTACTTCATTTGAAATAAGTTTTGTATTATTGTTTACAATAATTTATGTATGTATGTATGTATGCATTTACATATGTATGTATGTACATTAGGCTGGGTCAAAAAAATATTTTTTCTCTTATCGACTTCTAATAGCGTTAATATGTTGTATTTTTGTCTGAATTAGATCCCTGTAAAATATTATTAATTTTTTTTAAGGTAAGATTTGTTAAATTTTGAATATAGCAACAATAGCATTGTTTTGCAGAAAAGCATATTACTGTATTTTAACGACTTTTAGGTTCGTAAAAATAGTTTCAGAAGCATTCATGACTCTCTGCGCTAAAAAAGTCAAGCGATGGTTTAATATAGACGAAACTTGAATCAAGACGAGAAATGCCCGGATTTGACAGTAAACAAGATTTTGTGACCAAAAAGGATTTTATTGTTTTATGTTGTATAAGAACCAAATTTTTATTTTTTTTAAGTTTAATTCAAAATATTTTTAGTTTTAATTAATAATAATTGATAGTAAATAAAATATTAAAATTCAAAAAATAGACTTTTTTCAAATATTCTTAATTCTTAGGAGCTCATGAGCGGGCTCAAGATGACACTTTTTTGAACTTTTTTTTTGCAATTTTTATTTGTTTTAACGTAATACAAAAAAATATTGCTATTAGAATATGATTCGAGAACTTTTATTTTTTCTCATACATCAGTGACCCACCCTAATGTACATATGTATATAATCTTAAATTCAATGGATTTTGTTTTACCGTTTTCTAAGGTACACAGTGTTTTTCATACGGGATTTCCCGGGACAAAAATCCCGGTATCCCGCATATTTTTTGGGAAAAAAAATCCCGAGATTTTTTATACCCTTCACCTCAGGTGGAAAAGGGTATATATAAGTTTGTCATTCCGTTTGTAATTTCTACAATATTGATCTTAGACCCAATAAAGTATATATATTCTGGGTCCTTATGGGGAGATAAGTTGATTTATCGATATCCGTCCGTCTGTCCGTCTTACGTTTGATATGTGTTTTCCGGAGACTCCAGACATGATAGCGGCTAGGTTGTTTTACATTTATGTCACATATAGTCTACCATCGGTTGCTAATGAAATTCAGAAAGATCGATCCACAAATGGCTGAGATATGAGCAAAAAACCACGACTACCTCTAATATTTTCCAAAAATTCCTTGTGGTTGTTGTAATTTTATTACTTTTTGCTGTATATTTGGGGAACGGCAAAAGCCAAAGTTTCCAAATTAGGTACACACATTTAGGTAGCCAATACACACCGTCCTACAAAATGTGGGCGGGATTGGAGAAGTGGGCGTGGTACCTCCCGTACAAAAAAAATTAAAAATTGTATAAAAACCTAAATTTTAGGGCTGCCATATGTCCTATGGATATGACTTATATACCAAAATATCGAACATTTTTAGTAGAACATATTTTATAAAAAATTCAGAAAAATCGGTTCAGATACAAAAAAGTTATGACCAAAATTAATTTTTTTTTAATACCTATTTTCGGGAACCATAGAACTTCCCGACTACAAGTTTTATCACCAAAGTAAATGGTAATTTTATACTTTAAGATGTCGGCATGACCAAATACTGAAATTCGATCAAAACTAAACGTGCTATATATTAATTAAACTTTTAATATATTTAATAGCACGCAATCATGTGCAAATAATTAAATAAAACTAAACGATATATATTTTATAAATATACATGTATATATACATATATTTAAATATACATATTTATATATATATATATATATATATATATATATATATATATATATATATATATATATATATAAACTTCTGTTCTTTCTATGGTGAAGGGTATATAAGATTCGGCATAGCCGAATATAGCACTCTTGTTATTGTTTCATTTTATTTAAACAAAATCAATAAAAACAAAAAAATTTAATTAAAACAAAAAATTCAATGATAACGAAAACAAAAGGGAAGAATACAAATAAACCATATGAAATAAAAAAAAAATAAATTACGAAAAATTTCAATGGAAGTAAATAAGTCATGGAAGTACCAACTTTCCTTAAAATTTGAATTGCACCCCAAAAGTACCAACTGGTTTTAGTCAAACCAGTAATCATCAGATATGGACATCAGGAGCACTCTCTGTTTTATGTGCTCTCCAGTCAATCTGCGTCTTGTATCCGGCACTGCTTCTTATAAATGCCAATCATTTTAGATCTTCATATTAGTTTAAAACATTTGATGCATGCAATGCGGCTAAAATTTTGAGTTCTTAATAAAGACTGACTTTAAAAAATATCGAATTCGATAGTCGTATTTCAATATCGATACATCGATGTATCGGTATTTAAAATATCGGCGATATATATCGATTATATTTTTTTAAATATCGATATTTTGATATATCGATATTTTTTGCCCATTCCTAGTTCTGTGTCTTCAGTTTTACGTTTCTGTTGTTTTTTTTATGTGTTTTTAGAATGTGGCCACCGGTGGGTCACAGAAGAGCACATGGTGCCACGTGACCCACCGGTGGTCAGAGTAATATTTTCGAGGTACTTATACTATATTTTGATGTATTCATTCACATTTCAGGAATAAATAATAGGAAATCAAAATGGCTTACAACAATTCTGAAATATATCCAACCATTTTTTATGGAAACCGAGATATGAACGAAGACTCCGACACAGATGAAGTCGATTTTGAGGGATCGGACTCAGACTACGTTCCATCCGAAGTTGAATCAAGTGGATCTGACTTTTCAAGAGACTCAGAACCTTCGGCAGTTGAAGAAGATTTTCCAGATGCACCTGATATGCATTTCGTTCGAATATGTATCTGCTTTCAACAGCAGTTGTGAACGCCTAAGTAATTTATAAAAGTACTAAAAATATGGCGATCCTCCAGTTCAGGCAATCCATTTGCGAAGGTCTTTGCGATATAAAACTTTAGCAGCAGCCATCAACTTCAAATCCAATAAAACACAAATTAAAAGAATTCGACTCAAGAGACAGTACAAATAGAAAAACAAGAAAGCGATGTTGGAGTTGTTATGACAACTTAGCCAAAATTGAAGGAAGGAGCGAGTGTTGCTCCGAAAAAGGCAAAGAAAGTATCAACCTTTTGCAGTGATTGTGAAGGCAATCCTGCATTTGGCTTAGAATGTTTTACCAAACATCAGTAAAAATAATATTGTTTTATTTTTCCATGAAAATTAAGGGGTAATTTTGTTGTTCACTTCACCCATGGACTTCACCTTGCGTTGAGAAAATTTTCATATAAAATTTTTTGAATCTTTGAAAATTCAAATAAAATTTTTTGAATTTTTGAAAATTTTATATGAAAATTTTCTCAACGCAAGGTGAAGTAAGTGAACAACAAAATAACCCCCTAAGTGTTTTTTTAAGTTTTAAAGCCATGAAATAATTTTTCTTGTACTTTTTTTGAATAAAAAAGAAAAATAAAATAACTTCTAATCAGCGTTACCGTTATGCGACTAAAGTCGCATTTTTCCCCTTTTTGACTGCAGTGCCACTTTTTTGGCCCCTTAGTTTTAAATCCCATTTTGTATCATTTTGTAGTTTTTTGTGCCCCTTTTTGAACCAAGTATTTTTTATATGTACTGGCAATATTATGTATATTACTTATCATGGAAACTCTCTATTGCGAAAGAAAATTGTAGCAAATCTAGCGATTGGTACTCTTTAATACGTTTGCGCATGTGTCTTTCGCATCTTTTAATTTTTTTTTCTTTTCTAAATCATCACTTTATTTTATTTAAATTTTTCAATTTCAAATATTTTTACACACTTTGGCATTTCATTACTGTAAATCCGCGCCATCTTTAATTTTTATTGTCACTATTGCTTAATTTTTAGAATATTTTGCGAAAGTGATAGAGAGTACCAGTTGGCATTTCGCTTTCGCATCGCATTAGAGAGTAGATCCCAGAAATTTGCACTAAAAAACGAGTTTTATGCGCATTAAATATGCAGTAAAAACTTGAAAATATGCCCAAAAAATTGTTAAAAATATGCCCCAAAAAAATCAAAAATTGCTAATTTGAAAACAAAATATTCCACAATTTAATAACAGTTCCAATTAATAAAAATAATCCTAAAATTATAATCGGTAAACCCCAAACACAATAGTATTTAAAGAAGAATTTTCGAGATTTTACCCTAATTGGAACCGAATATTATCTAGATATTAACATCCATATAAGATCTTTTGTCTTAAAGAGATTTTAGGGACGGTAACTAAATTATTTATTAATGTTAACATTTTAAAGGAAGTTAAAGCTATTTACAGATGAGAGCTTTTGGCAAATGTGAACCGATTCAAAAAGAATTTAATGTACAGTAAAATATTTTTGGAGCGAATTTAATCTAAATACCAAATACATTCGTATCTAAACAAAAAATCCCTTTTTTCTCTACAAACAAAAAAATGTCCCTACACTTTTTCCTACGTTGAAAATCTATTGTTTTTAGCAACAGGCAAACAAATATATATTTTGTAAACATTTTGTAACTATTAAAATAAAATATTCAAATACAATAATTGAAACAGGTGTGATTTCAGACCAACGTGTCTCAGTAAATGAATGGCGTTATTAAATTATTTATTAACAACAAGAAAAAAAACCAAAATAAATATGTAAATGCCATTTACACACTTATACAAATTTATTTTCAAAAATAACATTGTGTGACAAATTTACTTTTGTTCTTTTTGGCAGAAACGCCTCTATATATCCTTTAACCTAGAGACAAACCATAGTCAAACTTCGTATTTGATTTTTCATTTCCTCATCTTTTGTCCTTTTAAAAGAGCTTAATAATTTTCAAGAAAACTTATTTAAAATTTTTTTTTAATACGTAACGGGTCCGCCATCTAACGTTTTTTTTAACTTGTGCTTATTTCGCTTAGCTCATGTCCGATTTGACAGAAAATTTGTTTTATCCCTCCGCTGAACGAATATGGTTGTGTATACGCTTGAACAACGCTGGGAAATATTGCGACATTATTTTGAAAATCATGGTAATGAAGCAGAATGTGTGCGAAAATTGCGTACGTATTTTGGCAATTTTGATCTTGGCGGGTATGTAAACAACCAAATTGTCGCATTTGGGGCACAGAAAACCCGCACGCATACATTGAAAAGCCGATGCACCCAAAACGAGTCACTGTTTGGTCCAGAGGCATAATTGGGCCATTTTTCTTCGAAAATGAGCAAGGAGTGGCCGTTACAGCCAATGGCGGTGGTTATCGGGCCATGTTGAACGAATTTTTGTTCACAAAAAATTGAAAAGGAGGATATTGGCAACATTTGGTTTGAAGATCGCATTATCAGCCGCTGAGCTGATGTCGTTTGGCCACCGCGGAGCTGCGATTTGACACCGTTGGACTATTATTTGTGGGGTGCCGTCAAAGATAAGTGTTACGCCGACAAGCCAGAGACAATTGACGCTTTAAAGGACAATATTCGTGAAGCCATTGGTGAAATACAGCTGCACACAATCGATAATGTGCTTAAAAATTGAACCGATCGTGTAGGCTACTGCATGGCCAGCCGAGGCAGCCATTTGAATGAAATTATTTTCCATTATTAACCGGAAGGATTGTACTTTCAAATAAAAAAAGAAATTTGAGAAAATATTCAGTAGTTCTTTTTTATAGCATTTTCAAAAAAAAAAGTTATTTGGGGACCCTTTAAAAGTATCTAATAATTTTTATCAAACTTGGTACCAAATAAAAGAGAAGGCTCTGTAAAATTTAAAAAAAATATTTTCTTCAATATATACAAAATATCCTTACAAAATGAAATCCTTCGTTGTCCTTAAAAGTTTTCATTAAAAATTTGAAATTGTATATTTTCATTTCTCTTAGCTTAGATGGTGTGATTGTTTTTTTTTTTTTTTTTAATAAATTTCTATGTAGAAATTTCAATTATTATATTTTCGCTTTTAATATTAGCGTATAACGTATTTTAGACAATTAAATCTTGAAAATCAGATATGTATTTCGAAAATTCCCTACATTTGCCTTTAAATAAAAAATCTGTCCTTTTTTCCCTACGCTTGAAACTTTCCGAAAAAATCCCTACAAAAAGAGAAAATTCCCTACTGTTGGCATCACTGGCGGTGAACGATTTCACCAACAACATAAATCATAAATCAATGGAACTAAAATATGGTTCCTTCGTTGAGAATCATACCCTAATAGATCTCTTTGGAAAATTTATTAAAAAAAAGCAGTTAATATATATTCGCAATTTCGTGGAATTAAAATATGTAGTTCATTTAGGGTAAACGGAGTTTCATAAGCCATTAATAAAAATATTATTTTTTTGTCATTTATTATTTTTTAGAAATTAAAAGTTTTTTGCACAAAAAAAAATATTTTTTTTTCAATTTGTCGAAAATAACTTGAAAACCTTTAAGCATATAAACATTAACTTTAATGTAACATAAAGGCGACTAAAATTCTAAAATTTAAATTTAATTTTTTAACAAAATTGGACGAATATATCTCAAATTATAAAAATAAAACTGTGGAGGACTCGCTTCCAAACTCAACATTTGCTTAAATCAGGATATTTCACTTTATCTATCTTCTCTATATACATATATAAAATAGAAAGTATGTATGTGTGTAACGTATGGACTCCAAAACGGTTGCCGATTTTGATGAAATTTTCAGAATATTCAGGCGGGTGACACTGTGAAGTCTGATTTTCGGTCTGGGGGCGGAGGGGCGTGGCAAAATCCATAACTTGAGAACGGCTTGACCGATTTGGACGATTTTTTCTTTAAAATTATAGCCATGGTCCAACTTAGGTTTTTACGGAAAGAAAATGTTGACCCGCCCGCTTATTTCGATTTACCTAAAATCAGAAAACGGCTCTTAACACCAAATAAAAAAAAACATTGTCCATGCGCTGGCCTTAAGATGAAGTAATCAATAAATATAATTTCCAATTTGCCTTAAATACATGTGTTTCTTTTTTCATTGAACCCATCTCTACGTCGTAAATTTCGTTTAAGGATCAATTTAAATCGTCTGGTAATACAACACTAATGTTTGCTTAGGGCCAGCAACGCGGACCGGGTCAGCTAGTTGTGAATAAAATATTAATTCATCGCTTTTCATGAAATAAAGATTGTTTTATTTAGAATATACATTGTTTTAAGATTATGTTTGGTTATAGTTAGGCTTTTCCATTTTCAAATGTTTATATGTTTTTAAAAAGGCTGTTCATAAAGTATTTAAAAATAATATTAATACTTCCTAAAGACAATATTATTTTAAGTTATTCAGCGTTTCCTGCAAAAAAATTTGATTACCTTTTCCTAAGTTATAATTAAATCAGTGCAACAACCTCTCAAAAAGCCATAATTTCAGAAAAAAAAACTTTATCTATAGACACTTAAAAAAAAAATAAAGTGGTTATCAAAGGTCATGACAAAAGTTCAAATTTGTTGCATAGTGTAATAAGCACTACCCTGGTGGTTAGGAGTTAAACGGATAGATGTTTTCTTTTGCAAAGGAATCGGAATCGAGTCGCGAGAGGAGATACCCTGAAAATTTCTTGCTACTCAACAGCTGCTGCCGGCATATTTCCAAAAGCAGCGGAGATTAGATAGTTCCAGCTCCTAAGCAAGGGGCGAGTATATAATTTGCAGAATTATTCACTCAAATTGCTAACTGTGTGGCTTAGCCAAAAAGCCGGTTGGTAAACGCATTGTTTGTCAGCCAAGTGGATGTGGTGCTCATGTAAATTTTTTCCACATCTGAGACGAGGTTTGGTTTTGCATAAAAGTTGCTTGTGTTGAGTTTGATTTTAATATTAACATTTTGTAAGATTTTTTCAAGTATAGCTTATTTCAGAACTGGGGCTTACGTTTATCGTTAGTGTTATGTACAAAGGCCCTAACCCACATAATTGTTATGTTACAGGAAAAGGAAAAACGTAATGAATTATCAGGTGTAAAATGTTTTTGAATTACTTAAAAGCAAAATTTCCAAAAAAATTCAGTTTGGGCAAATTTTTTATGAGACCGACCAACGATATGGGAGTTATTACCATTATAAGCCTTTACCCTACTATTTTGTATTTTGTTATGTTTTAATGCTAAATTTTTTTCTTAACAAATTTGTATGTATTTGAGATTTATTAACCTGTCTTTTTAATAACGTTTGTAGAATCATTATAATACACATTCGAATATTATGAAAATTTATATACATATCGCACCCTAAATACAAAAGAGTCACAACTCAAAATACTAAAATGTTCAGGAGAGGCAAAAAACTGTTTATGTAAAAATGATTAAAGAAAATATTGTTCTATTATGAAAACATGCAATATTGAAGAAGGTTCTGCTATATTTTTTTCAATTTTATATTATATTTGCAAAAATAAAACAAAATTTTGATTTATGACTCTTTAACTGAAATTTTTTCGATTAGCTAGTGATATTATCTCAAGTTGTGTCTCTTTAACTGATCAAATGTTTTAATTTTGTAAGTTTCCTACTTACTTTTTACAAATTAAGAAGCACAATTCAAAATAATATACCCTGAAATTTATCACTTTTTACAGTAATAGAGTCAAAACTCAAAATAAAACTCTTTATGTGTAATAAAAGTAATCAGTTGTTCTTGAACACATTAACGTAACTAAAAATAATTATCTTTAGTTCATCGTGCAGAAGCAACACACTTAACATAAAAATAGACATAACTGTATTTTTCCAGTTAAAGAAGATGGTGATGTGAAAGAAATTTTTGCAGCAGTTAGAGATGTGTATTCTGAATTCATTTATGGAAAAAAGTCAGTTTTGGAAAATTTTGAGTTGTGACCCTTTTGTATTTAGGGTACGATATGTAGTAGGTAAATGTTACTCACCATGAGAAATAAATTCCCAGATTCTATTTGTTAAAATAATTAAGTTAAATACCTACTAGGGTGATCGATTATTCGACTTTTTTCAATAACCGGTTTTCGAATATTCCGAATAGTTGCTATTTAAAAAAAACCAGTTTTCGGTTAGACATTTTAAAAATAACCGGTTAATTCGAATACATAAAAATACAAAAATCAAATTAGTTTTTGTAATAAAATGTAAATAAGAATAAGAACAAAACAATTCACGAAGGTATGGAACCAAAAAACTCCATAGATATGACTTAAGGTATGTTCAGACCACAAATATTTGACGATAAAATAAAAAAAAAACCTGACCAGTCAATGAGTTTTAATTTGTTGCTGGTTAAGCATGTCTATATGAAGCAGTAAACTTCAGCCATATTTTTGAAAAGTGGCAAACGAAACCTCTTATCCAGGATTATATATTTCAATTTTTTTTTGTTTCAGCATTAAAGACAAGAAAACATGCTTTTTGTATGAAATATCTTTCAATTCGTCGATCACACAATTTAAACCCTTCCAGGACATTTTTGATTCCTTCAATTTTGTTTTAAGTTCTTGGTGTTTTAATAAATAAAACTGATGAATTTTCCCATAACGTTGATTCCGCCGGTATGTTTTTGTTTTAAGCATGAAGATATGCTAGATCAACTTAAGAGTTTTTCAGTCATTATTTTTATTAAAGTATTTTTTGTAAAGTATTATTTGCAGTCTCTTAAAAACTACTTGGAACAGAGTCAAGTTTTACTTGGCGTATATTTATGTCAAGCTTGTAGACTAATTTAAAGTAATTAATAAGTCGTGACGTTAAAGAACCTTTGCAACTTATCATTTTAGGGCCGTTTAAGCACAATTTTCTTTTAAGTCAGTTTAAGCTGAACTTTTTTTGTAGTACTTTAAATTGTTTTTGGTTTTTGTTACAAGAACACACACTTATATAAGCGATTTGTATTTACATTGCTCATAATGTTTTTTTGACTTTTGCTTCATTTTGTTTTGACATTTTTTATAAAAAGTTTAAGTTTACCAAATATTCAATTAGAAAAATACTTAAATTACGGGTTCATTTATAACAAAAGTAAGGAAAACGTATATAAATTACACATTACTTAAATAACCGGGTTATTTTACTAAAATAACCGTTTTATTTGATATTCGAAAAATGGACATTTTGAAATATTCGAAAATAACCGGTTAAATTCGGTCGAATACTATTCGATCGATCACCCTAATACATACAATTTACAATAAGATACAAAGAAAATGCATTACATTCTGCTGGTATCTAAGGCTCCTATTACGGTTTACAACTCAACCCAGTAGAGTTGTAATTAAGACAACTGGTTGTGATCAGTTGTAATTTTTGTTATGTTTTTGTTCTATGCAATATAGCAAAGTTGCAAACCATAATACAAAAATGAAGAAATTACATCTCAACTGAAATGAGTTGTAAACCGTAATAGGGGCCTAATAGTTGTATACATTTTCTGTACAATTTACTTCATTGCTATCGAAAGGATAGCTTAAGTAAGCCTCGTAACAGAAAATTCTGATAGTGCATAAAAAATATTTCTGGAAAATATTAAAGGAATAAGACTATTAAAGTATAAAAACTTTGTAGGATTGTAATTTGACTTAGAATACACATTCGAATAATATGAAAATTTATATAATAAATGTTACTCACCATGATAAATTAATTCCCCGATTCAATTTTAAAAATGTTTTTAAATAACAAAGTTATAATTATTTAGGTACATATGTTTGTTCTTAAACAGTATAATATAGTCACCTTATAAATACGGTGACCATATTTTTGAAACCAAAGTACAGAACACAAAAATTTACTGATATGCAAATAATTCATATTCTGTCTGGTATGTGAAGAAAATCGATCGTTTTTAAAAGGAGTAATGAATTTCGATCGATTTTAAGATCCATTTAAAAATTGTTGTCTTAATATTTTGTTCAGAATACAGTTCAAATAACATGTATGTATCTGACAATTTCAGTTAAAAGAGACCTATGGGGAACAATGAGATTTGGAGAAAATCGATTTTGAAGTTAAAACGTTAATTTTGAAACGCCAGAACGCTTTTACAGCTCGAAACCCGTTATAAAGGTGTTTTGGGGGTCGCTGATTACACATTTGATTTTGAAAATTCAAAATGGCGGATCCATAACGGTTGAATATTGTTTGTTATGTTATTGGATTTGTTTGAAACTAGTGGATTTCGATACGCCTGAATGTTTTTATGGCTTAAAAGTCGTTACCTGGTTATTTTTGGGGTCGAAAATTACGAATCTGGTATTAGATTTTGAAAATTCAAAATGGCGGATTCAATATGGAGGATTATTTTTTTAAGCTAAAAGAGTTCATTGTTATACACCTGAACGCTTTTATGGGTTTTACTTAAACTAATAATCCGGGGGGTTTTGAGGATGAAGATAACGAATCTGAGGCCTAATTCTGGCAGTCGTGATCGAATACTTTCTCGAATCGAAAGCAATTTTATTTCAGTCGATACTGAACGAATCGAAATTATTTTTTCAGTATTTGAAACTCAAATTAATGCTTTACAACACCGAAAAAATAATTCCGATTCGTTCAGTATTGACTGAAATAATTAGATACTAAATTGCTTTCGAATCGAGAAAGTACTCCATCACGACTGCCAGAATCAGGCCCCTGGTATTAGATTTAGAAAATTCAAAATGGCGGATCCAATATGACTGATAGTTTTTTATATCATTATTGGATTTGCTTGCGGTTCGTCACTCAAGGGCTCTCTGGGTCACTGATTACGAAACTGGTATTAGATTTTGCAAATTAAAAATGGCGTTTCCAAAATGGCGGAATATTTTTTTGTAATATTATTGAATTTGCTTGAAACTCGTCACTCAGGGTTTTTCGGTGTAGCTGGTTATGAATCTTACGTTAGAATTTCCAAATTCAAAATGTCGGATTTTAAGGCTCTGCTTGACGCTGTGGAATTATTCTGGAGTTCCGAGGTTACGGATAAGCAGATTGGTGATATCGGAGTGTTACGAAAAAAATACCAAAGAAGCAAAATTAATTTAAGTTTTATTTTTTAAGTTATTGTGTTTTATTTTTAAGTTATTATGTTTTTTTTTTGTTTTTAAAATAAATACCGAAATGAAATTGGATCCACCTTTTCGAATTTTAAAAACCAGATTTTAAGTTCATTATCAGGGATCGCAAAAACCTGTAAGTAATGATTTTAAACCAGAACCGTAACCAAATTAAATTGTGGGTTACACCAATTCTGCGCTGATAGTCTCATATAATAACTAACTTTTTATTCGCAAAATAATAGTTTTGGTAAAATAGCGCACATACCATATGAGATCCAAATTTGGCTTAAATATTTCTTACATATGTACATACATACATATCGCTCATTTTTTGCAAGACCGGCATAAATCAATAAATGCAATTTTGGAGTTAGTGATGCAACATTGTTCGCTATGTTTTTCTTTTATTTATATCTTTTATACTTCCCCACTTGAAGAGAATGTATCGTTATTTTTTCTAAGTGATTAGAGCAAATCAAAAACTTTAAACCCGTTAATCTCGAAATGGATTTTTTTGACTTATGCCGGTCTTGCAGAAAATGAGCGATATGTATGTATAAATAGTACTAACTATTGAAAATGAGCTGTCAATTTAGAATGTATCTCTTATAGTTATTTTGATTAAAAACAGTATAAACAGTTGATATTCTCTATTGCGATGCGAAAGAAATTGGTACCAAATCTAATGATTGGTATTCTTAATGAGTTTGCGCATTTGCCTTTCGAATCGTGTTGTTATTTTCTTTTCGCAAATCATCACTTTTTATTTTATTTAAATTCCAAATTTATTTTATCTATCTTTAACTTTTATTGCCAGTGTTGCTCCATTTTTAAAAAAAAATTTTGCGAAATCAATAGAGTTCCAATTTGGCACTTAGCTTTCGTATCGAAATTCGCACCGCAATAGTGAGTAGTAGGGATGCCAATCCCGAAATCCCGAATACCAAAATCCCGGGATTATTCTAAAAATTTAAATCTCGAATCGAATCGAAATTTTAGATTTAGTAAATATGAGGTATTTTTTTTTATTAAATACAACTATGTTTAAATAAACGAGAGTCACCCTGTTAAAAATAACTTAAAAAATTCAATATTAAATCATACTGGCAATGAATCTATTTTTTAACTGTTTACAAAAAGAAGTCGCAAGTGAATAAATGTTACATACAATGCATTTTGTAACACAGAAAATAAAATCAGAAGATAAAGTTGTTTCCAAATGAACGATAATAGAACTGCGCACGCACAAAGCAAGTTGTGCAAAAAGGTGTTAAAAACTTTAGGGGATCCTACCAAAGGTCTTTTGACACATTTGCTTAAGTTTATGTTATTAGATTAATAATTGCATATGTATATATTTGATAAAAAATAAATTTAATATTGTCATTTAGCATATATGTAGTTATTTATTTACGATACCACCCAGAAGTGTTGAATGCGAACATTGTTTTTGTCGGCAGCACATGTTTTCAATAAAATAAGGTATTGATTAAAATATAAGTCTTAATCCATGATTTTTCCATATTCCTTGAAAAGAAAACATTAAACTGTTTTATTTTGTAATGAGTTTAATATTCTTCATGAATTTAATTGTTTTAATACTTATTTATGCATAAAAATTTTATTATAAATATGTATGTATATGAATTCCAGAAATTGGCCTTTATATATGAAATCCCGAAAAATCGCGATCCATCCCGGGATCACGTTTTTTTGAATAAAAAATCCCGAATCCCGGGTTTCAAAAAACCTGGTCCCATTTGGCATCCCTAGTGAGTAGCCACCAGAACATTAAACTAAATACAGAACAATGAAAAGTTAAAAAAAAACAATTAACACAAAACAAAGCTTTAAAATAGAGCACTATTCTGTATAATACGAGTACGGAAAAGATGGTCACTGTACCTTAAAATTTTATATTATTTGGGTAATTATTAGGTCATTACATTAAAATATTACGTAAGCCCAAACATTAACTATCGCCCTATTAAATAATTAGATGTGTATGTATGTATTTAATGACAATAAAATCTAAATATTTATCACTAAATTCTGTATTTATGTATCTACCATGATATTTTTTATTATCAGTCAAGGCCATTTGAAAATATTTAAATATTTGGCACCTACTCATTTGTTTATCTATAATTAAAGCAGTTATAGTAGTTAAATAAATTAATGCATGATAAAAGAATTAAGTAGAAAATACAATAAAATTCAAACGTAACATAAATGACATTATCTACCACACTCTATTTAGGCATGTGGTGTAGACTCAGTACGAAACTATTTCTTTGTTAATAATTTTCCAATAAAATGGAACACAATCAACCAACTGACATAAATTTCGATGAGATTACTAATGCCAAAGAGTGTTTGTTGCCTTTGTAATCATTGACAGCAAAGACTGTTTCATTCATTCTTTTTATTCAAGAAAAAAAAAAGGAAAAAGGAAAATTCCTCTTGGTTTGAAGGATGGCAAACTAGATTTAGAGTCAATCAACAATAGGTGGGTGGTGCAGTCAAACTTCTCTATAGTGAATGAAACTAGAGAAGTTTAATTTATAATCACTGCTTTTTGTACCCACGCCACATTTATTTATTTTAATAAATAAATAAATAAATAAAATAAATAAATGTTAGTAACACCTTCAAATATTGGTTCTAAACCCACCTTTTAGTAAACCGATCAACTTTGAATCGATCCAACGGTGTTCGTTCGTCCCAATTAGAGTGTTAGATTTTAAAATTGGAAAAACAGTAAACCGAGTACAAAACAAATACAATTTAAGAACAAGTAAGAGTTTTATATTTGGCAATGGCGGTTCTTTTATACCCTTCACCATGGTGTGATAGTAAAAGAATGTTATATATAAATACCGTTCTTAAGATATAAACTTTGTGCCACGCCGACTTGTCCGATCTCGCCCACATTTTGTCTGATGTTGTGTATTGAGGCGCCGGGCTATAAAGCCATAGGCCATAAAGCCATATGCAATAAAGCCATATGGCCTTATTTCTCAATCATTTACATGTAAGGAATGAAATAAAGCCATTATGGTGTTATTGCTCAATTAATTTTTTTTTAAATATAATTCTAATTTATTTAAAAATTGTTTTGTTGTTTTTTCTCTGGGTGTATAGCTCAGAATTGGTTTGGCGCATATCATGGAAATTTAACCATGATATGAGCCAAAACAATTCTGATCTGACAATATATTAAATATATGTATAATGAAAACACTTTTGGGCGCAAGCATTTTCTCCTCTATGGTTTAACAAAGACCGGCTTCGCTAACTAAAGCTTCTCTGGATAGCCGGCATTCGACCAGGCGCAAGAATTTTCTCCTCTATGGTTTAACAAGTACCGGTCTCTTGATAGTGCCATTTATCCATTTATCAATTTATTAAAAGTTTTCGTAAAATCAATTAAAATTGCCATTGTGCAAATGGGGAGAATTGTGAGACTTGTTTTATAAAGCCCCTTTTTAACTTATTTGTAAATTTGAACAATTACACGCAAATAAAAAACATGGTTGTGGTAAACATATTGTAAGAGCAACATATTATGATAAGAATTATGAATGTAGGCACCATATTACGATTATTATTGAATCATATTATGACCAAATATATTCGTAATATTACATCATAATATTTTTCGCCTAATTTTATTCTTATCATGTTAATCATTATAAGTTACGAAGTAATCATATTATTGTCATATTATTCATAATAAATTTAGAAGTACATAATCATATTTTGATACGGTAGAGCTTGTCACAACAATAAAAAATACCATTTCTATATTTTTTTAATTTTTTTATACTTCTTTTTTTAACGAGTATTAATTTTTAATTGTTTAACCACTCACTCGAAATAATTCCAATAATTCCATAGGCATATTTAAAACAAACGACACAACTGATTCAAAATTATTTTACAAATGGCACTAACATAATATTATTAGAGTAAATATATTTAGTTTGCTTGTTAAGCATACTATGACTTCACGTATAGAAAGTTATCATGTTATGACTATTAAATATCATGAAATGGTTGCGTGTAATTTAATATGTTTTAAAAGTTATAATTAGTTTAGTTGTTAGAAAAATAATTATTTTTCAGTCAACAATACTCAAATTTTTAATTGCGATGAACATTGAAATGTTTACAGTAACTATAACATTGCTGATATTTAATTAAAATAACAATTTTTTGTGTACGACAACAATATATTGTTACAATTAACATATGGGGTATTCACAAGGTGTGCTATGATGTTATATTGTCATAATGTTCTAACATTTTACAATGGTTTAAAAATATTGTTGTTGCTTTGTAAACAAAAAGTGTTTTAAATAAATAGAACTTTGCTTGCTATGTTTATTGCGCTGTCGTAATTAATCCGAAGAGACCTGCGCTGAGCCGAGCGTCATTAGTTTTTGTAGCCGTCGCTGTTGATGGTATAGTTTTATCCGGCTAATATCCGAAATTAACCTGCGGTAAGCAATTTTTGCAACAAGTTACTTGCGGCGTCAAATTAAATAGGTTTAGGGCTCTCCTGTTTGGTAAACAAACAAAATAAAATTTATTTCTGATTTTCGTCTGAAAAATAGAAAAGAATAAGATCTAATTTCATGGATTAGAATTTAAAAATATTTTTATTTTTGGTAAATATTTATTTTTTATATTGGTTTTAAATCAACTGATTTAAATTCAAAATAGCACACTGAACTATGAGGGGCTGTTCACAATAGTCGTATTTTTTCATGTTATTATTTTAAGACATATGACTTTATGACACCTTGTGAATCCCCCAGCAGTGTAGTTGCCGTAACCATGCCCAACCATATTTTTCTCTGCGTGTTGTAAGAAACGTCAATTTTTTAAAAATGCCTAAAGAAAGCCAAAAGAGTAATTTGCTCAAATTATTCCACACTTAACACTTAAATATTCCGTTGACTATACGAGGGTAAGCATAGGTCACAAGGGCGAGGCCTATTCGAAATGGTCGGTCCAAATGGAGTCTTCGTGCTATCTTATTATGGGTATTTGGTCCCAACCTATTTTATTTCAATCTTAATAATCTCAATAAATTTATTGGAATCGGTCAATGTTTGACCATAACTCCCAACAAAAATAGCTTTTAATACCACAGCTTTCTTATTAATGTTGGTATTGATATACAATTTAGCGACAACAACTTTAACGATAGCTTCTATGTCATGATAAAATATTGTGCTGGTAGGTCCAAAATTAGGCATAGGTACTATATAAACCCCCTTCCTAAAATAACTTTAAGGCAAACAAATCTCGTACAGATGATATATCTGAATCTGTGGCATTTCGACAAGTTAAAAAAATAATTCGGTGAAAAAATAATTTTTATTTAATAATAAAATAAACTAAACTTTAAGAAAATTTTCGTTTATAATACAACATTTTAAAAGCGTAAACAATAAAGCAAGGAAGAACATGTAAATCAATTAAAAATAGATAATCATTAAAAAAAGAAGCAAATTTCGATCTACCAAGCGTTAAATACAATTTGGTTTAAAGATTGATGTTTGACTATTGACTGCCAGCTGTCGTCGATGGCTGAGAGTGTTAAACGATAAACCCCTCTGAAGAGATCGAGTGGTTGCGATTGAAACATGTAAGGGCAACCTCTCCGTAAAACGCCTAGGTTCGAATCTCAGGTCAGTCAAGAATGAAAAATTATCAATAATTTTTTTTTATTAATTTCATGTTGTAAAATTCCTTTCTTCATAAAAATAATTTAATGAAAATTAAATTTGATGAACCTTAGCATAATTAAAATACCAAAATTTGTATTTAAAACCATAGAACAGTTCAATAAAAATAATCACAATACTGAGCTTTCGGTAATTGAAGATCACACCAAAACACACAAAAACGGGACACTAAAATATCAAACGTGTGATTTTAGTTGGCACATGTGATTTGAAATCACGTGATTTGAGTAAAAGTGATTTGCAGAATAGGCCTGATAATGTGAGTTTGTATACAGTCTTCTAAGGTCCGGCGAATATCTTATAAAGCATTGCTACGCCTTTTGCGATAAGTGCTCAACTGCTTGTTTTCTACATCTTATAAAGCATTGCTACGCCTTTTGCGATAAGTGCTCAACTGCTTGTTTTCTACATTTTAAAATTTTTAGAGGCAAACATTATATGTTTGTGGCTTCGTAATGGAGGACTTTTTAAGCCTTTATATGGTTGCCGGTGACACTAATATGGTTTAATTAACTATTTTATGTGTAAAAATTGTCGTTTAAAATGATTTTGTTGGAGGTGACCATATTGAAACTTTTTTTTCTCTGCGTGTACCTTCCGCATATTACCAGTTTATGCGACTTGCTCAATTTCGTCTGCGACTTTTTTTTTTTAAATAGTTATGCTTGTCTTGTTGCACGAGTTTTGTGACGGTTAAGGCAGACCATCCAAATTCAATTCTGGTATCGAGTATTTCCGCTGAGTTTTTTGGTCCTCAACATTATACCCACACTTCAACAGTGGAGATGGTGTGCTGATGTTTATAACACCCCTAAATTGGAAAAAATAATTTTTTTTATCAAAATTTGGAAATTTTTGTTTCTAAAAATTCGTAAAAAAATCACATTACACAATACACGGGATTGGGCTTTTAGAAATAATGTTATTGAATTACCATTTGTGCCGATTGAAAAGATTTTGCTTCCCCCACTCCACATCAAACTGTGTATGGTGTTGCTTTTACCAAATTGCGGCGAATTTTTCCACGATTAAGAGGCATAAACGTAAAAGAAGTTACGCGAACTTATATTGAGCAACCTCCTCCATTTTCGAAATAACGGTATATCTCGAAAACTAGAGCTAACACTATAATCAACGTACTCGAATTAGGTTACAACGCCAAGTGCCCAGCTTGTTTAAAAAAAAGTATCAATTTCTAGCACAGTTGCTTTTACCTGAATCTTAAACTCATAACATAATTTTGTTCTGGACAATTTGTTTTGAAATATTGTGGTGTAGGGTATCACATGGTCGGGCTTGATCGACTATTTTTTCTTATTTGCTTATTAACATTTTAGTGTAATTTGATTTCCTTATGAGAAATTCATCATTCTTTACAATGAACAAATGTTTTAAAAACAAATTTGGCTCTCATGCATTTTTGTCTGCATGAAATGAATTATTGAAAAAAATGTTCTGTTAAGGGATTTCAAATGATAAACAAAATAAGAACAAAAGACTCTGTGTTACCAATTTTAGCAGCAGTGCGAACATGTCGCTCTGATGTACAATTTCTCTTGAAAATATGTTGTTATCGAGTTTATAAAGTTAAAGTATGAATAGCAAAAAAAAAAATAGACAAAAAAAAACACACACTCTAAAAATTTTGTGGTTAAATATGACAATAATTTGTTTTAAAATGTACAATAGTATTTTCCTCTTTTCTAAAAGCAACATGCTATGGTTGTTACACAATCATGCTATTATAAGTGCTAAACATATTTTTGTTATTATTGACCATAACATGTTTTGGCTTTTTAATGGAGCCCTATTTTAATCATATACAGTACTTTCGCTTATAGTCCATTCCGCTTAAAGGCCAAAAACGGATGTAAGCCAAAACCGTCATATTCACATGCAGATTTTATCGAATTTTATACAAGTTATTTGTCGTAAGGTCAATTTCGCTTGTAGTCGATTTTCGTTTAAAAGACACATTTTCTTAGCATGCGGATATAATTTTTTATGGAAAAATGTTAACTTATCGGTATTTTTTATTTTTTTAATCAACTGGCAACAACGTAAAACTTCAAACAAACAAAAAAAAAAAAACGATGACAAGAATAGTAGACGGTAAAGACCCCATGTAAAAAATAAATAAAGTTGATATTTACGTTGTATTTGATTTCGTCATCCAAAGATTTAAATTGAATCTCATACTTAAAGCTTTGTTCACAATCAGAGCAACAATTTCGTTTTTTCTTCTATCTTATTTCTACCAAAAGTATTTCATATATTTTCCTGTCATTTTATAAACAAAAATTTACCTAAAGTTTTTTTAAAAAGTTGAGTCAACTAGAACTTCAGCAACAATTTGTATGAAATTGTTTCTGACGCTTGAAATAATTTTATTTAGTTTTGAATGAAAATTATAACATAATGTTGTAAAAAATACATAATTTTGCTGTGGGTAAAATTTGCAAAATGTGTGTGGTTGCGAAAAAAATTTTTGCTCCAAGTGAAAATGTGTCTGGGATTGTGAACGAAGCTTAAGGATTATGAAGCATTGAAATTATTTACATTTTTGTTTTATTGTAAGCTTTTAAAGCATTTGATATTTTTTAATATTTTTGTTTTAACTTTTTATTTAAATTAAATCAATATTTGGTTATGTTTTAAATAAACTTTTCTTTTGTTTGAAAAAGAGTGGTTTTATTGAAGAAAATAATTTTTATATAGTCCAAAATGTGGATTATATTAGGTTTCATTTATTATCCATAAAATGGCTTATACAAAAATTGGTTATAGTCCAAATTTGCTTATAGTCCACTAAAGTTGTGCAACCATAGAAGTGGACTATAAGCGAAAAGTACTGTAATGATTGCCGGTGACAATAATATGGTAAAATTAACCATAATACGTTTAAAAATGTTAATTAAAAATTATTTTGTTGGAGGTGACCATAGGGAAAAACGTTTTTTCTCTGGGTGTAAAACATTAGATGCACAGTGGTGATCAGAAATAAAAATGGTGACATTCTGACATCACCAGGCCAAAAACTTAGCCGATGGCGTGAATACTATTCGGACCACATACAAGCTCCAGAAATTGCATCATGGGAGCAACACTGCTAACGTGCAACCAACGAAGAAACATCTCAAATGAGCAGCTGAAATCCAAACAGCTCTCTTAAAACTCTGAAACGCTAAATCCGCAAGTCCCGATGATATCACAGCATTAATATGGATCACCAACACTTGCATTAACACGCACCCCGATAACTAGAAAGGTTTGAAGCACAAATAAATTACCTGAAAAATGGAAGGAGGGTGTAATAATAATAATCGAAGGAATATCTGCATCTGCTTTTATTGTTAGTTAACTTTGAAAGTTGATTGCTCTAGCAACAAAGGGAATCCCAGATTAAAATATCGCTCATCCGCGAACTCTCAAAGGACTCTTTAAGATGCATACAATTCAATAATGCAAAAAGTACTTTATTTACATCCACAAGCGGCGCTAAACAAGGTTGCATTCTATTGCCTACACTATTTCTAACCTTACTGGATATTGTCATGGATGAGGCTTATGGTGAGACACCAAACGGCATAAAATGGTATCTGACCGAAAGACTGAATGGTATTGATTATGCAGATGACATCTGCTTTGTAGCTCACCGCTCCATACATATTGAGCAAAAGCTTCGAAAACTTTCTATCAGCGCAGATAAAATAGGTCTCAAGATCAATATCAGGAAAATCAAAATAATGCGAAATACCATATGTATACATATGTATAACCATCCCGCTCATACCATATGGCATCACAACCGAAGATGTAAAAACCTCCAGCTTTCTTCATAGCATAATCAATAAAGATGGGCCAGGGATAATGAAGTTAGTACAATTGTACTTTTTTCAGTTCTATTAGCATTGCAAAAGTACTTAAGTACTCCAATGAGTAGTTTAGTACAATTAAAAAACTTCCAGCATTAACCATTGAAGCTTTTTAGTCTAGGGCTGTCTTTGCCACATTCGTCGGCGAATGTGAAACATCTTTTTCATACAATAATTTAATAAAAACAAAGCACAAAAATATCTTTTATGTGAATACTGACTGCATCGAATTTATTTCAGACAAAATATTAACTACAATCTAACGAATCTTGTTGCTATAATTTTAAATTAACATAAAACTTATCGTTACTTTAATTTATAGCGTTCCATTATGTACAAATTTATCAAAAAACTCAGTCGGACTTTGATCTCTTTGAAAAATAATAAAACGATTAGTGTGTTCCTTATTATATTTTTAACTACATATATAAATACTTTAATATGAGATTTAGACGAAGAATTTTTAGCTTTGATTTTTTTAAGTACGGTGAAACGCGGTATAAGGGCTTTTAGCGGGATACCAAATCCAAAAGAAACTTACTTTCTAAGACAATATTTTTTGTTAAAGAATCCAATATAAATAAATACAACAATAAAAATTATCAAAAAGTAATTTCAATTTTTGGGAATACAAAATTTAAATTTTCAAAAGATTTTGTTATTCGTGCTTAATTCCCAGTTTTATTATTGATAAAAACACTTGAAATTTATTGTTGATGGGATAAGCTATTCCTATGCGCATTTCACTGGTTGCTTAGGCCAGATCATCAGGAAACTTCATCCATAAAAATTTTAGAAAAACTAAAGATATTAAACCAAATAAAACTGTTAAACGTATAAGAATTATAGCAACAGTTCTACTTGTAATAATATCAAAGTTTAAACAAAACAACATCAACAATAAACAGTGGGTTCATCTCATCTTACATTCCCCACTACAATTAGTTGAAATTCTCTCAACATTAATTGTAGTTGTAAGTAGGTTAAGAAAAACAAAATAAAAACAACAACAACTTAATATCTTTAGTTTTTCTAAAATCTTTATGGATGAAGTTTCCTGATGATCTGGTCTAAGCAACCAGTGAAATGCGCATAGGAATAGCTTATCCCATCAACAATAAATTTCAAGTGTTTTTATCAATAATAAAAACTGGGAATTAAGCACGAATAACAAAATCTTTTGAAAACAATAAAAATATTAAAAAGTATATTTTTGGATTTTAGTACAATTATGGTCTAAAAAATACAATTTATTTCTGAATTAGGTACAATTTTGATAATGTGCCTCGGTAGGCTAGCTAGTAGTGAGCTAGTCAGTGATGCCAACTTTTTGAGAGCAAAAAGCACTTTAAAATTTTAAAAAAGCACTATTTCGAGCAAAAAAAGCGTAAAAAAGCACTAAGCCATTTTTAAAAATTTAATTAAACATAAAACAAGTTGCATATGGCGTTTATTGGGACCATTTTTTTAAGATTAAATAATAAATATATTTACATTTGTATAAAAGCATTTTTAATTGTATTATTATTATCTTCAATAAAAATAATATTATCCAAATCATGATGATCCATCAGCTATGTTTGAATTGGCCATAATACCGTTTTAAAGTAATACAGTGCGAGCTCGATTTTTGTAACTCGAAAAATCTTGCCTGTTGCAATTACCGAAAATTTGCAATGACTGACCATTGTTTATAAAACTTAATGACAGCCTATATTTTAATAAAAAAAACTTTATATTTTATCGTTTAAATAAATCTAAATTTCAATCGTGCAAAGTTGAATAAAACAATTGGCGTATGATATAATCCAATTATTTTAACCTATGTACGCTTCTGAATGAAAATAAGGTGTAAAAAAGAAAAAACATGTAGGTATGTTTGCATTCCGATACTTAGTCAAACCTTTTTGCAATAGCACTAGAGGTAGAAGTGCACAACACGCGGCTATTCGGAGACGAGTGTTGTGCGTTTGAAAACTAAAGCGCATGAAAAATGGCAGGTTACACAACGCTCGTTAAAAAAGCATTTTCTGTCAGCTGTTTTTAATTTATTTAACACTTCGCTTATAATAAGTTACGACTCTTTTTTGTTTGGTTTTAAAGTCTTTGCGTTCTTCTGTACGGTTTCCTACTGCATTTTTTTAACTTTTCTACATGACTCAAAATCGTTGTTAATTTTTCCATTCACAATTCCTAATATTTTCCAAGCCATTTTCTATTTTTGACAGTGTCTACATCTTTAAAAAAATATTTATCGCAAACAAATGCATCGTTTTTATAACGATTACTAAATATGTTTTCATCGCTAAAAACTGAAACGTTTTGTAAAATTTCCAAATTGCTAGGAAGCCTAGCTCTAACCTCGTAAATAAAGTTTTTGGCAAAACGAATGCAACTTTCTTTTATCACATTTTTTATCATTTGAAATCTTAAAATCTTTACAGGCTTTCTCAAAATTGTTATCCAAATAGCAAAGCTCATCTAAATCATCTATACCTATAATCGTAGTTTTAACAAATGGTAGAAAAAAAATTAAAATTGAAAAAGCACTAAATGCACTAACGAAAAATTGAAAAAGCACCAAGTTAGTGTTTTTTCTAGGTTTGGAGCTGAGGATAAAATTTTGGCATTTTGAGACATCAAAAGCACAATAAATAGTGCCAAAAGCACTAAGTTGGCATCGCTGCCAAAAATATATGTAGATTACTTAAAAGGCACATTAAAGCACTGTGAGAAATTGTTAAAAGCACTATAAATACCCGCTTTTCAAAAACGGGTATTAAACAAAATTTCGGGTATTGCATAAGCAAAAAAGCCCCAAAAATACCCGAAAGGCACCAAAATGGCAACGCTGGAGCTAGTCTATCAGCCCCAGGGTTGCGGGTTCGATTCCCGCCAGAGACTCTGGTTTATTTCCTGCAGACAAGCGTACAGCTTCGAGGGGATTTGCTTAGGGAATTAAAAAAAATAAAAAAAAAATGTCATTTATCATCCCTGGGATGGACGCACAGAAGCCGTAATAAAAGTTTTTATTAAAAACCCGAATAAATAAAGCAATATATGCTTCTCAGTCGCTACATGAAAAATAGATACGTACTCACATCAGCAGAAACACAAAACTCCGTCTTTTTGACTACAGTGTCAAATCAGTCCTATTGTAAGGCTTACACCATAACGTGTGTAAGTTGGCTTAAGCTATGTAAATCATATGAGGCACACCATATTGAACAAAGTGCAAAACTGAACAGAATCAAATTTTTTTTTTAATTTTGTATTTTTAAATACATTTGAGAGATTTTTGTTAATTTTAGACAGAATGTTAAGCAAGGCTATGCATATTATGGTTGACCTTTCACAATTACAAACAAGTACAAACAAACTCCAAACGTTTGCGTCGAATCTTTTGTATCTTACTACCCTGCAAATTAAAGGACTAGTCCAAACACGCGAATAAAATGTAGCCCACAAGGGACTCGGACTAGTTCAAAAGTTACCCAAACGTATGGAAAAAGCAGGGTGTATTTAACATTACGATGTCCTAGGGCATGACCATATAACTCAGCTTTGGATTACAAAGGAGTAGTTTTAAAACAACTCCATTGCATACTTAAGGGGATTAGTTTTGAAGTCGTTAAAAAACGAAAACATGTCGTTGAATTACATTGGACCAGTCCGGGGAGTACTCCATTTGAGCAAAATGGATCAGGTAGTCCAATATTATTTGCAGGGTATTTACAATAAAGCTGAAAATTAAATTGGAAAACGCAAGTGCACGTTATAGAGGAGGTTTATATTGGACCTACGGTCAACACTGGACTTACGTAAAATTATGTCATGAATTGTAGGTGTTATAAAAGTTATCGTTGCCAAATTGTTATTGCTACCAACATTTATAATGAAGTTATTACATTTATGGCCGATTTCACCACTTTGGTAAAATATCAATTTATGTTTAAAATTAGTTTTTCATGTCAAATAAAAATCATATTAAATGAAAAACTGTATTTGAAAATGAAATAATTTAATTTAATTTAAAAAGAACTGTTAAAAAGACTGTTTGGTAATAGATTAAAGAGAACGTTAACTTATTTTCTTTAATCTATTATCAAACAGTCGCAGGCGTATTTTAAATTCGCCAACCACGATAAGGGTCAATATTAGGGTATTCATTTAATCAGGCTTTTACTTTAACCGTTTAATCGCTCGATTAATTAATCGAGGTTTTGGTTTCATCGGTTAATTTTGTTATTTATCGGTTTACCGATTAATAAATTTTTTTTTATAAATTAAGTAATTTCAATAACTAAAAATTAAAAATTATTTATTATTTGCAGTTTATCAGTAAGAAAACAATAACATAACAATTTTTTGAAATAAAGCGAGCAAACAAAAACATAATTCATAAGTATGTAATACATATTTTAATTAATACATACTCGGCCATGTTCTGCGAATCGAAATTACGTGATATTGAAATCTATGGTGATTTTAAGTTAATTTTTTTTCAACATTTTTTATTTTTCGAATTTATTCTATGAGCTAAATTTCAGTTATGTATTTTATAAAGCTTTTTTTTATGTAATATTAGTCAGATAATGAATAAAGTCATTTCTGAAAAATTTAAGGAATATTACTATTACAAAAAAGCTTTATAAAATACATAACTGAAATTTAGCTCATAGAATAAATTCAAAAAATAAAAAATGTTGAATATTATATAAAGTAACCTTCGGAAGGAAATAATTCACAGTTTCTATTTGTTAATTTTTTTTTGTAATGAACGTAGATTTTCCGGATTTCACAAGTAGTTTTGGTAAAGATATCTGGTCCTTAAAGTATGAGGTATAGAAAAATAGACATTTTTATCAACTTAAAACACAGAATAGAATTCAAAATTTGTTCGATTTCAATTTCAAGTTATTTCGATTTTCAGAACATGCCCGATTATGCATTTATTAAAAAAAAAACTGTGAGATAATTTTAATAATATTTTAGATACATATATAATTTGATTAAAATGTTTAGGATTTAAGCGACTCTTTTCTTTAAATAAATTTTGACTTCGAAAAAATTCTTTCACTTATCGTAGGTATTGGAGAAATCGAAAGCAACCATAATACAGAATATCTAAATTTATCTTAACACAAAAATCTTCCATTATGCCATAACAGTCTTGTTTAAATTTTGAAAATGTTTAAAACTTCTAATTGTTTAGGTTAATTCTACTGTTGTGTTAAAATCGAAAGTTTCTTCTGTTGGCAGGTCATAATCTAACTCATCCTGACAAAGCTCAGCACCGAATATTCTGCAAAAAAGTTAATTTCCGAATTCCTTTATTTCTGTTCTTGAACTGCATTTTAAAAATGTATTTCTAGAAGGAAATATGTTGTATGAAAAAATATTTGTAAATACAACTTTTTTGGTGAACTTTGTACATAGTTGCATTCCAAAATGCATTTAAAAAAGCGATTTGCTTTGCAACCATCGTTTTGGAACTCACCCATAGTTAAAAATCATTAAAAATATGTTTTAATACTACAAAAAATTAAAATTGTTGTTACGTCGGTTAATCGACTAAAATTAACCGGTTTAATCGTTAATTAAAATTTTAAATTAACTGATCAGTTAATCGGGTAAAATTAGTCGATTAACGGTTAACCTAATGAATACCCTAGTGAATATACATATTTGGGTATTTTAATCCAAATACCAGCATGATAAGGTTTATGGGCACAACGGCTCTATTATGAAAAGAAGTTTCTATGAAGGTGATATAAAATTAAGGACCGATTCTCACCACTTTCAATATTCAGCGTTCTCATGACAATTGAAGCATATGCACTAAATTTTATCCAATTTTCTTTAAAATTGCATCCTCTACTTTGCGCACAAGGTTACATGGACAATCAACCAGCTGGACGGACGGACATCACTAGATTGACTCAGAAAGTGATTCAGAGTCGATCGGTAGACTTAAAGGTGGCTCTAAATTTCTGGTATTTTCAATAATAAATTCAAACTTTTTTACTTGTATTAAATGCAGCATTGCAACCATATGGCAACTCTTTTTATATTTCTTGTTGTTATTTTTTGCTATACTTCTCTCCAGTGTTACCACCAGCAAAGTTTAAAACAAAACTTGCAAAAATTTCAGTGTATTTATCAAGAAAGAAAATTGGTAGCAAAATACACAAAATCTTATTAATGATAAAAAAAACATTTACAAAAAGGATTGGAAAGTATAGTCGGTCAATTCCGACCATTTGGTTTATGGGCAAAAAGACTCTATTAGGAAATATGAGTTCGTATGTGGGCTATGTGAAATTATGTACTAATTCTCAAAATTTCCAAAAAACGTATGAGCAAAATTTCATTAAATGGTCTTAAAAATTGCGAACTGTAGTTTGCGCAAAAGGTCTACATTGAGAGACAACCAACTAGAAGGACGGATGACTCAGATACTGATTCTAAGTCGATCGGTATACAACAACAAATATTTCTATGTGTTTCACACATCAGCACAAACTCATAATACCCTATTTTCTTAAATAAGAAAAATATTGGTCATACAATAAGATTCATATTGTAGTTCAAAATAATTTAACCAAACTAACATTTAAAAATTCAAATAAATTAATAAAACTTTTGTAAAAGAAAAAAAATTTATTTCTACTTCCATATATCTAGGGAAGGTTCAAAATGTTTATTGTCGTTCCTTTGAATACTTTATTAAATAAACAAAATTCCGCTTTTGGTTTCAGAGGACAGTCTGCTTCGCAAATCAGTTTAACAAATGTTAAGGGCGCTTAATATTTCTCAACTAAAGCATTTTAAATGTTAAACCAAGCACAACATTATATTGGTAACATATCTCTAGGAGTTTTTTTTAGTATAAATACCTTTCTATAAACTTTCGGTAATATTTTTAATTTAAACAGTGACTTTGGTTAAATATGTACTGTAAATTTCTTAGATCAACAATATTTTAAATACTATAAATTTTATCATTAAATTTAAATCATTATATTTTTTGATTTAAAATGAACGAATTTCAAATCACACCTGATCTTCACCTCGAAGAAATTACCCACACCCACCCACGGGGGTAAAAATTACACGAAATTCGGGTAATAACCCAAAAAAATTGGCAACACTGCTTTTCTCGCACTCAATATTTTATAAAAAGCTCTCACAGGAAATCACATAGCGGCACATGTAGAGCTGTATTTTTCCATAGAACTAAGGAAATATGTGGAAATATTAATGTAAGTCTATTGTGCTATTGTTCTCGCGAAAAATGTCGGTCAATGTATTGCCGAAATGTCAAAGGCATTAGTACAAGTGTAGTATTAACGGGAAAAACAACTAAAAAGGAAGACACAACGAAAAATAAAATAGCAAAAGTTTATTAAATTAATTACAGAAAATGGGCTAATTAATTAAAAAAGTATTTCTAATAAAATAGCCTACATAAATATAAATGAGGAATCTAATAAGTGAAGAATTTATACAAATAATTAAAAAACATGGCTTTATAAATGATTACAAAATTTTATACCAAAGGAGGAAGGGGTAGTGTTAAAAAAAAGCCTTATGGAATATTATCTACACAAAACAAACAAATTTATAGACAAATATTCCCTAAAGAACGTATGAATACTTAAAAAAAGTTAAATAAATATAGTCTTACTGCGAATATCAGTAACAATATTTTTAATTAAAAGAAGGTTCCCTTAGTGTTTTACTTTAACCCTGTGATAGTGTAATAGAAAAAAATATGACCAAAATCCAACAAACTATTATTTAAAATATTAAAAGAAAAGAAAAGAAAAGAAAATCAATGACGTCAAAATACAATAACCATATGTATTTTCAGTAGAGTTAAGACAGCTTTAACTTAAAAAAAGAATCGTAAGAAATCCAAAAGAAGCAATTTGAAATGTAAATAAAAAGCCACCCCCCTCCAAAAAAAAAACATGAAAAAATCCTAAAATATTGTGCTTTAGCAGTAAACGATAACACCAATTTTTGTAGTATTAAAAAAAGAATATTATATACATATTTAATATAAATTATATTTAGTAAATTAATAATAATATATCAATTAATAAAAAAAAAAATATTAAAAAAAACACAAAAGGCATTTGAAAGGAAACTAAAAAAAACGAATATTTGTTTAGGGAATTTATTTAATATAAAAAAAAACAAAATATAAGAGTTAAGGAAATATTAAAAAAAACTCTCAAACCTTAACTTTAACAAAGCTTAACTATATAAAAAGAAAAATAAACTTTGACCCTTGAAAATGTCAAATAAAACCAAAAATTACTTAAAACTATAACAATACCTACAAATCGTCTCAAAAATATTCCTGTTAAATAAAAAAAATCTGTTTGTAATTCTATGACTCTATTACGCTTTCTATTACAACAAAAAATAAATACAACAAACAATTAGAGTAAAAGGAAATCATAACAATAACAATTGTGAACGAATATAACTGCCAAAACAAAAATACCGTTAATGTAAAACATAAACAGCAACAACAACCAACAAAAAATACTAAGTGTCAAAAATTTTTAGCTCTCTTTCTCTCTCATTTAAAACACGGTTGCCTACAAAAATAATTACGATAAAGAGAGTTATTGGTGAATAATAATTTATAAAAAATAAATTAACAAAATTCCTTACTTTTAAATAAACAACTCTACTCTTAAACGATGAATTAAAAGAGTGAGAATTTTACAAGGCAATTAACTAAAATGCGATAAGAAAAATCGTGCCAACATAAAACATTTTTCAAAAGGTGTTTACAAACCGCCTAAAGGAAAATCGAAGTTAAAGCATTAAAGCTTTTAAAAGTAAGATAACCAATCAAAGCTTTTGCATATTTTAAGAGTTGCCAGACTAGTAGGTTAAGGTGTGGTTTTAAGGGAATGGGGGAAATAAAATGGAAAAATCAAATTGGACTATTAAAAAATGTTCTTATTAATGACAAGACAGCCAGGTTCTTTTTTCCTTGTCCCCCAAAAATCTCCAAATTAATAAACAAAACCTTAGTTTATATTTTTTTTTCTGACCAAATTTTAATTTTTTTTTGTAAAAAATAGTAAGAAACATTTTATTAAGAAATCCCCAAAAATCCCCAAATAAAAGTTTTTAGTCGAACAAATTATTTAATTTTGTTTGAAGGGATGTTATAATTTCTTGGTTGAAAGAAATTATAATTGCAATATTGCAGCGGTTCAATTTGGAAATAAAGAGGCACGTTGTTAGATTGCAATTCAAAATATTCTTTATTTAGCGAGAGATGCTTACCCTTTGCAGGTTTGATTAGAATAAGAAATAAAAGTACAATTTTACGCGCCACGAAGGCACTAGCAATAAAGATGGATAATCTTAATTTTCGCTTATAAATTGACAGATTGTCATGTTAATTTATCCACAAGTATAATATTATTAGAGTACAAAAATAGGGGTTTAAATTCAGTGCTTTTAAAACTGTATAGTTAATTCACAATTGTTGTAACAACATTTTAAATTCAAAGTGTGGCAAAGTAAATAATTGATTAAATAAAAAAAACATATAAGATGTCCTTTTGCTAATTTAGACAGCTGTTATTGCAGACGAATGAGCCAATTTATAAGAATTTGGAGCTTGTTCAATCGGTTTAGCCATCATAATCAACAATAAAAATACATACTTATATTCGTCATTTATTTAATACTTCGATGCATCATAAATGCTAACCAATAGCTTAGCATTCTTTTTCCCAAACTTTATTATATTGTCTTTCATATTTACTTATTTTTAGGGGAGACATACATACCCAGTAAAAAATTTTAAGGTTTTCGGAAGCAAGAAAAGTACAACAGCGCTGATATATGCGCTGGCTATTACATACTACTTAGAAGCAACAGGGAAGCGAAAACCATTGAAGTCAATTTTTAATATAAGTAAATGAAAATTATTTAATAGCTTCGCATAATCCCTTATAAGTAAGCAGGTTGTAAGGGAATAGTTGAAATGATTTTTTAAAAGAAAAAATGTACGACCAAAGTGCAAAGTGCTTCTGTTAATCCCTTACATGGAAGCACGTTGTATTGCAATGATTTCAAAATGTGTTTACGATTATTCCCGACATGTTGCCGAAAACAAGAGATGCTTAAAATTACTTCTTTTTTATTACGAAATCAGTCAGCAAATTGTTTTTGAGCAGCGAAGGCGCAAGCAAATTGAACAAAGGTGGTCATTTTTAAAATTAATGAACAAAAAATTAAATAGAAATTACACATAAATAATACAAGTAACTGTAAGTATTCTTTTTAAATACATGAAAGAAGCGCTTCCTGTATACAGTATATGAGCAATTAACAAAGGTATGGAAGTTGCGGTTTTTGGAAGCTATTCCTTCACTGAATAATGTAAGCCATGAAAAACGCAATGATTTTACAAAAAAGTAGTGCTTCCAAGTGAGAATTCGCCATATAAATATCATGCCTCTTGTAAGCAGGTTTGTAAGGGGGAATTGTGCTTCTCTCCCTTACAAACCTGCTTACCAGTAAGCACCATTTTTTACTGGGTATTTGCTTGAAAATTGTCTTTAAAAAATCAAAAATTTTATGTGCTTTCATCGATTTTAGATTCTATTTTTAAATTCTTTTTTTTAAACACACACTCAAGAAAAATAACGTAAGTTTATAAAGTACTTTTAACACACTTGACAAAAATGGTAATCCTAATTAGGACCCTTTTCACTGAATAGGAGTAAGATAAAAGTTTTGCTACTTTTTTCATATTTTATATACGAAACAAAGAAAAATAAGCGTAAATAATAAAAGGGAAAATATATTAAATAAGTGTAATATATCCGAATTTTCTTTAAATTCTTAAATAAATTCCCGATCCCCAAATGACTTTCTTTGTCCTTTTTGCTCACATGAAATCCCCAACTTTGGTGAAAAATCCCCAAGTCTGACAGCCCTGTCCCAAGAAAACTTTTGATAACAAATATGTTATCAAGTGTCTGTGTAGAAAACTGAACTGGCAACAATGAAATAAAGTAATTTGTTTTTATTTTTGTTTTCCGCTTACAAATACAATTAGAGTTGACAAAAATCTACCAATTGTAGTCGGGATTGTAACAAAAGACAAACTAACTGTTTGTTGTTTGTTGTTGGTTTTTGGTTAAAGCTTTAATATTTCTACGGGTAAGACTTTTGAGTGTTTATAATTCCTATTCGCTTAACAGTTTTATTTGAAATGCGCATAGGAATAGCTTATCCCACCAACAATAAATTTTATGTTATCAATAGTAAGAATTGGGAATTTAGCACATTAAAACTAAATCTTATTAATGAAAGCTGTTTTTGTAGTTAAGATGAGCTTTTGTAAGGTTATACAGATGTGCTTTAGATTATTGAAAGTAGGTGCCTACAACGTCTTAACCTTACGATGCTTGCAAAACGGAGTGTTCAGAATAAGTCTACTGGCGCCCCTAATTTGCAAACACTAGGTGCTCGAGCTTGTTAAATAGCAACAAACAAACAAAGTGGTCCATTGGGAGTACGACCATTGAGAATACTGTGTTGGACCTAACTGATCCATCCTATTAGAGAATAATATCCTGTGGTAATAAAATTAGGTAAATAAATATAAATAAAACAAAATTTAAGAAATATTCGTCTTAGGAAATAGGCCATTGGTCCAAAAAATTCTACAGATTTAAAGTTTGGGCGTAATATTTTTAACACGAAAGTTGGTAAATAAAATTAAATTGATTTATGTATTTTAAATCAAATGAAAAAAAAATCAATTTCATTTGAGCATTCAAATTGGTACGTGTGATGGCGATTGTTTCTTTCGTTTTTCATTTTCATTCTGTCGTATCAGTATCCATGTTGACTATAAAAATAATTTCTAAATAAAGCTTAATTAAAAGTTGGTTGCAAAATTGTAGCATGTGCTGCGAATTATCAACTGGTCTATTCAACACAATTGTACGACCAGTTACAACGTCTTAGACAATATATTTTGGGCTTATTATTGGGTTCAACGTATTTATACTCTGTTCCACTTTGGCTCTCTATGTTCCACTATCAATTCTAAAAAATCCAGATAAAAAGTTTTTTATTTTTAATTACGTATTAACTTAATGTTTTTGTTTTTGTTAATTGCCAAAGTTATGGGCCTGTTCGGAAATGCATCACTGCGCTGCATCAGTGATTTTAAGTGCTTAAATATATAAAACTTGCGTTATTTTTTTTATTTTACGTTTTTCATGGTAGAAAATAACATCCGCCAACCGATTGCATTCTCATCTCAACAACTAAAAAACTAAAGCAATTTCGAGAACCTCGTAAGCGCCACACAAAATGACATTTGCATGGGAAATAGAATAGATCTTATATTTAAAGTTGGAAATGTAAAAGTCTCATACACCAATTTTTGTTTTCGAGATAAAAAAAAATGTGGAAAGTTTCAGAAAAATCGTAGCATTTTTGGTGGGCTCTCAAAATCAGCAACTTTGGTAAAAACGACACTTTTTGTCGAGTAACTCAAAAATTATATGTACAGTGAGTCTCCTAAATATTCTGCATATTTTTTACTCCATAAAGATTAAAAACATTCCTCAAAAGGAAGTACAAGTTTTTTCGTTTATACCATTTTCAAGATATTTTACTATTATTTATCAAATTATATGCCGAATAGAAAGAACTTAGTTTTGCCGAGAGGAAAATTATCTTGCACATTCATGACCAAGGTAAAACAGTTTATTTTATATAGCCAATGTTTGAGAGGTGTCGTCAAACAATCTATATATGTATATAAAAATGAAAAATGTTTGTATGTTTGTTTGTTTGTTTGTTTGTATGTTGGCTTATAGACTCCTAAACTACTGTGCCGATTTTCCTGAAATTCTTACAGTAGCATAACGTGAGCCTTAAATAAAAATAAAATAGGCTACTTATTTTTTCGATAGGGGCAGGGGAATTGGTACCCCCCATTGGATGCGAATATTAAATATCGCATATCTTAAGAGCCGCTTCACGCATTTTGTTGAACTTTTGGAAGTTGGATCTTCCGAGCCCCAAAATTGAAATTAAGTTGCAGCGTGGGAAGTGGTTTCCCCCATAGGACGCCAATGTTTAATATCGCATATCTTAAGAACTGTTATAGTGAGAATGTTCAAACTTTGTAGAAGTCACTCTTATGGTATACTACACTATTGAAAATAAAAATAAAGCGGGTAGGCGCTGGGGGGGGGGGAAATACCTCTCATAGGATGCATATATTAAATATCGCTCAACTGAAGAACTATTAAAGGGAGAGTCATCAAACGTGGTTAAAGCTACGATTATGGCAAACATTAAATTTCAATATAGTAATGGGCGGGGCAGACGGAGGAGGAGCAGTTCCCCTCATAGATAGAAATATTAAAAGGAGCCGCTGAACCTATTTTGTTGAACTTTTAGCAGTAGGATCCTCTGAGCCCAAAAATTTAAATAAAATAGCAGCGGGGGAAGTGTTACCCCCCATAGAACGCCAAAGTTTAATATCGCATATCTTAAGAACTGTTATAGTGAGAATGTTAAAAATTTGCAGAAGTCACTCTTATGGTATACTACACTTTTGAAAATAGAAATAAAGCGGGTAGGCGTAGGAGGGGAAATACCTCCCAAAGGATCCATATATTAAATATCGCTCAACTGAAGAACAATTAAAGGGATAGTCTTCAAACGTGGTTAAAGCTACTATTATGGTAAACTATAAATTTCAATATAGAAATGGGCGGGGTAGCCAGAGGAGGAGCAGTACCCCTCATAGATAGAAATATTAATAAGAACCGCTGCAAGCAATTTGTTGAACTTTTGGTAGTAGGATCTTCTGAGGCCCAAAATTTAAATAAAATAGCATTTGCCTCATTGGACGCCAATGTTTAATATCGGATATCTTAAAAACTGTTATAGTGCGAAAGTTCAAACTTTGTAGAATTCACTCTTATGATATACTTCACTTTGAAAATAAAAAAAAGCGGGTAGGCGCAGGGGGAACTACCTTCCATAGGATGCATATATTAAATATCTCTCAACCAAAAAATTGGTTAAAGCAGTGTAGCGAAGCGCACCGGGTTAAGCTATAGTATATATAATTAAGCGTGCAAAATAATGTGGAAATATTAAAATTTTGGCACGACATGGCCGTCCAAAATTGTTACAGTTAGAAATGAAAGGAAAATACTTAAAGAAATTTTTGAAATCTAAACCACGACGATTAGCTGCAGTTTATTAAAAACAACGGATATGCCACAAAGTATTAACTGTGACAAATCCATTGTTATACGGTAAAAATACGTGATATTTTTTAAAAGCAAAATACTTTTGTGACCTTAAAAGTGCACCATATTCTTTATTGCTAAAACCGCCATAGAGTGGAACCCACAGGGTAGTCGTAGAAGAGGACGTCCGGCCCATACATGGAGAAGACAAGTCATAGCTGAAGCAACAACTTTTAACACTAGTTGGAACGAAGTGAAAAGAATTGCGATGGATAGATCAAAGTGGAGAGATTTTGTTGGGGCCCTATGCTCCTTATAGGATCTTCGGGAACATATATATATATATATATACATATATATATATTCTTCTAAAATCTCGTATAAAGAGTATAATAATTAAGATATTCTAAATTTGTTGTTATAATTTAGTTCTTTATCTTTCTCCTCACATGTTAATAAGAAGAAGTTCCTGTTTAATATAATAAGTAAACGGATGTCAATCAAGTTTTTTCTAAAAGTCTATTTTTCATATATGCAAAGTAATTATGAGGCTCACTGTATATCCTATACAGTAAAAATGTGTCTCGAGCCCCCATTATTTTTTTTTAATAAAATTCAACTTTTTTTTTGCTGTATGCCAAAGCTCTATCCCAATACCTAACCATGTTTCCATACAATAAACCGTTCTGAGCCGAAACACGGTTTCGTACGCTAAGGTGTTAACAGGTGTTCATAGGGGATTAAATTCTAAGACAGACTTTTTTTGTTTAACATTTTTTCTCACTTTATTTTGACAGTTTAAAGCGTTAACTTTGTCACAAAAAATTTGACACACACACATCTCTGTAAATTTGTTACATACGTAGTAAGTGAGAATAGTTGTTTGTTTCAATTTATAGCAATTTCTCGAAGAGGGAGTTACAGAACATGGACACTGACTTAATTTGTTAATAAAATTAATTACATTCAAAATAAAATAACAATTTTATTAAATTCGTAAATTGCCTTTTGTCCCAAAAACACGTAATTTAAAAATTTGGCTACAGTTACTTGTAAGTAACAAATTTTTCAAAAATTGTTTCTACACCTTTCAGAGAATCGCAAAACCATGTTTTGTTAACAACATATTTCATATTTCCTTAAACAGTCGGCAATTGTCTGGCAACTTCTAAGTATAAATATATGTATGTATGTATGTATGTATGTATCTATGTATGTAATAAAAAACAATAAAAATCCTTACATTTAATTTTTAGCAAAAACACCAAATACCCGCATTAAAGCTTTTAGCGGAAAAATAAAATAACTTAAAAAGGACCAATACAAAAAAGGATGCTGGCTTAACTAAGAAAAGTAATAAACAAAGAAGCTTTAATAAAAATAACTTAAACTTAAAATGCTTAAATTATTTATGCAACGGAAAAACAGCTTTTAACTAGTAATTATTTTAGCAACATAATATTAGTACCTAAAGCTTAAATAAAAGCATAAAGCTCTTAAATTAAACTGTTAATTTAAATCAATCTAATAACTCCCACCCTTTCCGAACCCACAAACAATCTTAAGCAAATTTAAACTGAAAGAAAACATATCTACTAACTAAAAACAGCAATCCTTATAACTTCAACTGCAACTGCAATAAGTTAAGAAGAAGCCACATAAATGTCACAAATACCCGACGATGCCAGCAGTATGAGCGATGATGTTTTTGAGGACCCCGAAACTACACAACGGCGTGTAGAGGAGTCAAGACGTCGTAAAGATTATGCCAATACCGAGTATAGTTTAACTAGAGGTTCGGGCTATTACGGAGATGGAGCTCTGGCATCATCAGAATATTGCCGCTCTCAAGCACCGAGTGGCTACCCGGGCTATCGACCAAACCGAGAAGCTTTGCAAATGTATGCCTTAGAAGATGCTGGCTATACTATAGATGATTATGATGATGGTTGGCGTTCCTATCGTTATGATGAAGTCGGAATGCCGTCACATCTGCAACATCAACATTTGCCACCGTTCGATGATACGGTTAATCATAAGGTAAGATAAGATAATTTTTTGAGAGGGATCTTAGTGTAAGATGAAAAAGACTAATAGCCAGTAAGTTAAATTTGCTGTGCTTTAACTTTAAATCTTGAAATCAATCTTATAAATGCCTAACTTTTCTTGTAGAAAGGCAAAAAGTTTAAAAAAATCAAATCAGTAATTTAAAAAATCTATAAGATAATTCAATTATGAAAAAATAATTTATTTAGCGACGTAATATATTTTTTTAATCTGAAATATTATACACATTTACATATCTTGAAATTATAAAAGAAACAATGAAACCTTTGGTACACTGAAAACAAATCCTCGATACATTTCACGAAGGAAACTTTTGTAGCTACTTTTATCGTTTTACTAGCTTCACCCAGTGCGTGCGCTTCCCCAAAAATTATATAAAATTAATGAAATGTTTTTAATTCAGATCTCGTTTGATAACGAAGTAATTTGTACCAAATTTGGCAACTTTAAATATAACCGTTTTTTAGAGACACTGGGAGTTACCAATTAAACTTCTAAAAATCAGCACACTTTTTGGCAGATGTTGTGTATTGACAACCATTCTATTTGTACCAAATTTGAACTATTCTACACTCATATAGTCCCTCCTACACTTTGACAGATATTGCGTATTAATAACCCAGCTATTTGTACGCAATTTGGAAGATTTAGCTGTTACCGTTCTCTAGATATATAGAAAACAATGATGTCTTTGTATGTGAGGTGCCACGCTCACTTATCTACTACCACCCTTTTTTTGACAGAACTTGTCTATTGATGACACAGCGATTCGTACCTAGTGATGGGACAAGGGTAAATACCCAAATGGTAAATTTAAATGTAAATACCCAGGTTTTTACCCAAGCCCCGGGGTATTAACCCAAAATATGGGTATAAATCAGAATAAAGAAAAATTTAAAAGAATTAAATATTTTATTATTAATTTAATTAAATAATTTTTTAATTTAATCGTAATCGTTGTCTCTGTCCGTATCCGATAAAAACTCATATCGAGTAGAGTGCGTGATTCCTGTTGAAGTTGAAGGGATATCGTCTTGAGTACCTTCTAGTGAAGAATTCATGGCATTGTCTAATTGAGTGGAGTGCGTGCTTTCTGCTGACGGTGGTAAACTATTTTAAAAAAGCAAGTTCCAGTTGCACGATATATATGTACATATGTTATTTTTCCAGCTCTTTGTGCTGTTAAACGGTTCCTTTCTTTTGAATGAATGAAGCTGTGGGTGCTAAAGGAACGTTCAGTAGCAGTTGAAGTACAGGGAGTTGTTAAAATTCGAACAGCCAATTTGCTTAATTGCGTGCTTTACAAATTCCTTTCCACCAAGTTACTGGAGAAATTTCATCCAAACAGCTCCAGACAAAAGTTTTTGCTCAGAAATAATTTCTGGCCTTGTAATTGGCAGAAGCACGCTGATTAGCGGTTCTTATTAAGAATTGTTGTTGTGTTTGATGCAGTCAAAACTGCCTTATCTGAGCAAAACGCATCAAGAAATGTATAAACAAACTACACTTAAACAAAATATGTTCAAAATAAATTCGAAAATGTTCACATTTCTGTTACTCTACGTAACAGTGAGTATTTGTTATTCAAATGAGTATTTACCCGAAATTAGATAAATACCCGGGTATAAAAGTGGGTATAAATGGGTAAATTCCCAGCCTTGGTTAAATACCCAGGTCTAAACCCATCTCTATTCGTACCAAATTTGGAAACTTTAGCTATTGCCCTTCTCCAGTTAAGCAGAATTCTATATTGTTCCACACCCACTTTTTGGCAGATGTCATGCATTGACATTGAAGCTATTTGTACCTTATTTGGAAATATTTACCTGTTCGTTTCTCAAGATATACAGAAATCTTTTTTTGTATTTTTGAATAGGAGGTGCACTCACACTTTAACAATCCCGCCCACATTTTATTGATAATGTGTATTGAAAACCAATATGCATGTACCGAACTTGGATGTTTTGGTTCTTGCCTTTTTCCAACATGGAACAATCTATATGTCTATGGGAAGTTAAATTTTTTTGTGTATTGAGAACCCAGCAATGAGTACCAAATTTGGAAATTTAAGCTATTGCCGTTCTTCAGATATACAGAATTCTATATTTTGCCACACCCACTTCTCCAATCCAGCCCACCTATTGACAGTTGTGTTGTATTGAGAGCCGAGCTGGTTGTATTAAATTTGGAACTTTACCATTTTCCGTTCTCCAGATATAAAGCATTCTAACATTAGAATACAGATTGCGACACGTTAAAGCGATATCATGAAAACTCTTATTATAAATTCACAAATGTTCGTACATTGAACTGAAAAATTTCGAGGGTTTGCACCATATTTTGTACATTTTACATCAATTTACAAAAAAAATAGAGGAAGAGTTCGCTTTGGAGATGTTTTAATTTTGTTACTTTTTTATACCTTCGATTCAATCTTCAATCTGGCTTTGTACTGAATTAATCTAAGCCATACAAAGTCATCTGCTTCTTTTATATCTTTTTAAATACACCCACATCAAGATAATCATTGTCATGGTCGAATTTGAAGCAACATAAATGGTTTCAAATTCCACAAAGAATTACTTTAGCCCGTTGATTTTGCTTAATGATTGCTTTAGATCGAAAATAGGCAAACACATATCTCATTGCTCTTCAGCGTTGCCATAATTTTTTTTTTTAAATATTGCATATTAAACACACGTACGGAAGAAAACAATTCAGTAGATTCTGAAGATGTATTCCATGTTTGGATCAACCTTTATATGTGAATCTTCATTTTCTTTATTGAAGTTTATAAAACACAAGTAAGAGTGCTATATTCGGCTATGCCGAACCTTATATACCCTTCAACATGGTGAGATAAGAACAAAAAATTAAACATATAAATAATGTTCTTTAGATATAAATAAGTATTAACTGAGCCACGCCAACTATTCATTTCGTCTTGCCGAAGAATATGACAAAATCTAAAAATTTATATGCCTGAGTCCGTTTCCTCTTTTGCCAAAGTTGATGTTTGATATTCGTTTTATAATCTTAATATCGCTTTTTAGAAAATAAAAAAATTAAATAAAAATAAAAAAAAAATTTATTTTTGAAATTCGAACTGGCAACCTCATGAGTCTCAGGCAAGAACTTAGACAACTCGGACACAAACGATTTTATTAAAGATAAAGAAGCGTTAAATTAAAATTTATTGAGTCTACGAGTTTGTTTCTTCGTCATGATGATGCAATGGAACATACTGACAATGTTAAATCATCAATGACATATTTCTTTGTCCAAAATATCGTAGATGACCAGGACTGATTTTGTTCGTTAAGGCTCAGTTAGTGTTTACTTTCTGTTTCTGTTGCTGTCACTAACAATTACCTAACAAGTTTTCAATATTACAGATTGGACCGTAACAGAACAGAAACACTAATCAATTTCACCGGTTTTTTAATAACAAAAACAAATCGGCTGATTCGTAGCAGAATAGTAAGCAAATACTAAAAGCTCAGTTAGCCGGGAGTAACTGTAACAGTAACCTTGCCGTAAAAAAGTAAGACCAATCTATTTCTTACAGATTGATACGCAACATCTTACTGCTAACTATAGTCGTTCTAATTGCTTTACATATAACAGCTAATCAGCTGATTTGCAACGTTACTGTTACCCGGCTAACTGAGCCTTAATTTTTCCTTTAGGCTTCCTCGTATTAGTGAGTCCTAACAGACAATATCATCGATATTCAGACAATGTTGTCAAGTTTCAATATACTTCAATTTGGTGATAAACAAGAAAATATTTTACATAAATACACATATTTATTAATCCGTTATTCAACCATTGAAGAATAGCAGACAAATTTCAGCAGAGTTCAGTTTTATATCGAGTGATATATGTATGTTGATTTTCAGGTGAACATAACCTATAGGAACAACATAAACAGCGTTGTACAATGTTGCCAACAGACATCACTTTCTTTTCGTTGTGCAATAAGAATCAAAAGTCTTTTGATTGTCGCCAATATATTGTGCCACCTTCGAATATCATATACACATTGGCGATATAATTGTACATTACATAAAATTGAACAATTTTATTGCAAGTGTATGAGCCGCTTAAGCTAATCCCGCGAAGCTCTACGCTTGTCTGCAGGAAAGAAACCAGAGTCTCTGGCGGGAATCGAACCGTAAAAAAATCATGAGTGGTAAAGTTTAAATGGTTATATCTCCTAAACCATTAGCGATAGCCAAGTAGTTTTTTTTCCAAAGTATTGCAAATTTAGTCTTATACTAGCCGTAATTTTGTAATAAGTTTAACAATTTTAAAAAATACGATAAATTTCAGTGTATTTAAAAAGTATTGAAGCTTTTACAAATATTTAAGTGTGCTAAGAAACCCCTAAAGGGGTATAATCCACACGCGTTGTTAAAGTTATTTTCGGGAATACAAAAATTTATTATTAATACGATTTCTGTATGACGTGCTAAATTCCCAGTTTTTCATATTTGATAAATACACTGAAATTTATTGTTGAGGGAAAGCTAGCTTCTATGTGCATTTCACTGGTTGCTTAGGCCAGCTCATCAGGAAACCTTTTCCAGAGATTTTAGAAAAGCCAAAAATATTATACAAATAAAACCCTAAAGCGAATAAGAATTATAAACACTCAAAGTCTTACTTGTAACAATATCAAAACTTAAAAAATTTTTTTATTTTTTTTTTTTTTTTGAAATTTTTAACTTTAAACCGCAGTAAAATTTGCGCCGTTTAATAAAAATGATTAATGCGAACGGATTTTACATGCTCAAATATCGGTTTATACACACGCAAATTAACATTGATGTCAGAAAAAAATAAAAAATAAAATTTCTAGGTGCCCTAAATTTTTGAAGTTGCCCATATAAAAATACCTTAGGAAATACATAAGAAAAAATATATTTTCATTAAATTCATACCTAGGGATGGGCAAGTTGAAAAAATATATCGATATATATCGAATCGATATTTTTTAGAGTATCGATATTTATTGTTTCAAAAATATCGATATATCGAACGTATTTTGCTGAAACTATTACCAAATTAAAAAATTCAGTAAACCTTTGTACAAACATATGTATGAACAAATTAATTATATGTATACATATTAACATTGTTACTTTTTTTTGTTTCATTTTATTTAAAAAAAATTAATAAAAACAAAAAAATTGAATCAAAACAAAAAATTCAATTATAACAAAAACAAAAGGGAAGAAACCATAAGAAAAAAAAAATAAATTACGAAAAATTTAAATGGAAGTAAATAAGTCATGGAAGTACCAACTTTCCTTAAAATTTGAATTGCACCCCAGAAGTACCAACTGGTTTTATTCAAACGAGTAATCATCAGATATGGACATCAGGAGCACTCTCTGTTTTATGTGCACTCCAGACAATCTGCTTCTTGTATCCGGCACTGCTTCTTATTAATGCCAATTATTTAAGATCTTCATATTTGCTTAAAAAAACCTATGATGCATGCAATGATTCCAATTCTTAAAAAACATATTGTTTGAAAAACGCTAAAATTTTAAGTTCTTACTGAAGACTGGCTTTAAAAAATATCGAATTCGATAGTCGTATTTCAATATTGATATCGATATATCGGTATTTAAAATATCGGCGATATATATCGATTACATTTTTTAAAATATCGATATTTTGATATATCGATATTTTTTGCCCATTCCTATTCATACCCATATTCACATAAACATTAAATAAAAAATAGAATATAATTTGCGATTAACTCGATTATTTTAACCGCTATATCTGTTGCAAATTGTTTTTACTGTTGTAGGTGCTAAACCAATTTTAGTTCCAAACTAATGGATTTTCTATTTTTTGCACTAATTTTTTACAGCACTTCTTATTTGTCTTCTTCTTTCTTACTACCTAACAAAATAATATGGGGATTCCCCTTTTAACGCGCAAATAGAAAGATTTTTCACATGTGACTATGACTTCAGTGAAAAAAAATCCAATTGTATTGTAGCGTACAAATCGGAATCAAAACGCCGAAAAGCGGATTTAACTAAGGTCGCTAAGGTACCCATGTTCTGTAACTTTAGTGAGAACTTCTCGCATCGAAAAGATGTGAAACAAAATATTCCATAGTTTCTCGAAAAGTGAGAAATAACACATTTCAAAAACAATCAAAACAGATAACGTCGTTACGTTATAAATGTCTTAACATTGCACCCGAAGCCGATTGCAGACTTTGAGAACGACAGTAATACATATCGTTGACGGCGACCAAAATTTACTAAAATTGAAAATTTTTCAACAAAGGCGGCGAAAATACAACGGTCGGCTTTACCAAATAATGTAAAGTGCGACTTTAATGTGTGTTGTTTCCATCGAGTAGTCGAAAACAATCGTTTTTTTTATAAAAATTTTAATAGCAATATAATTAAAGAATAAAAAAATTTGCCAAGAACAAAATATGTATTATTATTAATATTCTTTGCATTTTTATGTTAAAATTTATTCTCGCCCCATTTTATATTCGTGAGTTTATTTGACAGTTCAAAGCGGGAACTTTTCTCACAAAAAAGTTACAGCCACAGTTTAGTGAGAAAAACAGCTGTTTGTTTCAACAGATGGCATTTTTATTTCATTTCACACTTCAATCGAAATGTTTCGCGACGCGAGAGTTACAGAAAATGGGCACAGATTTTGAAAATAAAAATAGAGGACATTTTTCAACATGCTTAATTTTTAACAAAAATTACAGACAAATTTCCATACACATATTTACATTTATTAAGTAAATTTAAAAAAGATAACAGCTCGTCGGCTTAATATGCAAACCTGCTAACTCCCTTTCAGCACATTTTACCGGTCACCGCCGTAAAATAAATTAATTTCAATTTATAAAAATAAAAACAAATATGTATTAATAATGCTTTCCAAAATAAAGATGACAGTTTTGGAAAAAAGGACACAAATGTTAAAGATGACAGCCAGTTAAAATAGATGACTGTCCTTTAAAAAAGAGTACGTATGGCAACGTACATTTAACCAAATTTTAAAAAGCGACCCAAATTGAAACGACGCAAATACGATCGCCGCACAACGGAGCTGTAGTGATTTTAACCTTTTAATACATATTAATTCTATTTTCAAACTCTTTGAAACTTTTCTCCTTTTTAATTTGAACATATTAACTACCTTCTGCCGTTGCTAAAGCAATCAATCACTTAAGAACTCAATAAAATATATAAATATATTACAATCCTTATTAAAAAGAAATATTTCTGACAAAAAACTATGTAATACAAATTTCGTTTCCTTTTATTTCCTCTTTACTATTTTTAGACTATATTACTGGGAGATTCCGGAGTGGGTAAAACTTCATTTCTGGTTAAATACAATACAGGAGAATTTCGTTTAGGTTCATTTTCTGCTACAGTGGGTATTGCATTAACGGTAAGTTAAACAAGAACAATTTTTTACCATAAAAAATGTATAGAAATTTATAAAAAAAACTCTGCTGCTGTTTAAAAATGTATATAAGCAAATGTTTGTCATCATTGATGCATTGTTTTTTTTCCTTTAAATTTAGGTAAACATTTTTAATTTGTAACCTATTTTTTTGTGTAATCATTGTTGCCATATACTTCTTCTTATATGTAAATAAATGGGAATTTATTAAAACATTTTCTTTCGCATAAAAAGCTAAAGTAATTTTTATTTTGTTAAATCATTAAATTTTTAAATTAATTACTTTTGTCAATATGAATATTTTCCATCATTAAGTTTAAAAGGGCCCTTTCGGAAATGCATCTCTACGCTGCATCTGATGCGCATCTGTAATAAATTTGCTATGCTTATGCAAATAAGCTAATGCCAATGTTTGTTTGTTGCGCAGTTTAGATAGATTTTTGGACACAACATGCATCAGCTATTTCTGTGATATTTGTTTAAGATTTGTTTGCGCATCATTTGCTTTTTCTATGTATTGTAGAACAGCTGATAATTGCAGTGATGCCGGATGATAATTTTACGAATGCGCTGCGTCTAATACGCAGCGCATTGATTCATTTCAAAACAGGCCCAAAGTTTAACTTTTAGTCATGACAGTAAAAATGCAAACAAAATTATACAATTCAAGTCAATAGCGGAATTCAGTGTTTGATGCCAATCGGCTTGCGAAAGAGCAAATGCAAAATATCGTAGCTCTTTAAAGATATCTAAAAGAAACTCTGTGTATTCTATTATTGAGTTCAGGAGATTCGTTTTTATTTGCTCTTCTGCAAGACCATTTGCACCAAACACTTAATTTTGCTATTGATTTATAAATTTATATTTGAATTGAATATTTTTTTTTGTGGCATTTTTATTGTCAGGACTTGAAGTCCTTTAAAAGTTAAACTTCGGGGCCGTTCGAGTTGAAATCATAAAAAAGGCATATTAAAAGCTTCATTTAATATCCTTATTCGATGAAGATTGTCGAAACAGCTAACAGTTATATTTTCGATATTTAAAAAAGATCGCAAGTATTAAGATTTTGAAAATATAGCTTTAAAATTAAAACTTAAAAAATTTAAGTAAAAAGGAAAAAAAATCTATTACAATTATTAAAACTTATTATTCGAAAAAATACGTTATAATATTTTAAAATAAATTAAGAAGTTAAATTAAATAATAAATTTTAACAGGGCTGTGCTGGAAACGCAAGTCGTTTTTTAATAAGGTTTCTGTAATAAAAGATTTTTATGACATTTATTGTACAATTATTTCACTATTAAACGTAATTTTATAACAAAAATTAGATTAAAAGTGTATTAAAAACAAATTCCAAATTTTTGGCGTTTTACGTTTACGATTTCCAGCACACCCCTGTAAGTCTGCATCAGAACAACGCAGTCCGTGTATGTATAATAATGATTTTTCTTTTATTTCGTATTTTTCCAGAAACTTGTTGCTTCTTATTTTTTCTAGTCATTTTGGCGCCTTTTTTTATTTGCCCATTTTCGTTTTAACTTGTTGGTTTTGTGTGTGTTTTTTTTGTTCCTTTTTGCTTTATTCACTGTATATGAAATATGATTGTCTGTACAAATACTTTAGTTTGTAAAGTGTTTTCATAGCTTTTGGTTGTCATCACTTGTTAAATACGCAACAGCATACATTTTCACTTGTTCAAATTTTCATTTCATTATTAAGAGTACAATAAAAAATACCTTGTAAATTCATAAAAAAAATAAATAAAAATGGTAAAGAACTAATATAAAACAGTTTGTATGTGTGTATTAGTGCGATTTCTGTATAAAAAAAATGGAAACAAAAAAAAAAACCTGTTATTTAATGAAGTACTTTGATGTTTTCTGGTGGTTTATGCTAACACATCCATATGTACGTGTATACACATACATACATATATTTTACTCAAAGAAACCATATTGTTTTTGAAGTTACTGTAAATGAATGGTGATTGCTGTTCTTTTAATTAAAAGTTATCCCTAACATTGAATTTGCTTTAGTTTAAATGAAAATGAGATTTTGTTGGTCAAAATGGAGATTGGTCATTTAAATATAAACAAATGTTTATATGACCATTGAAAAGTTTAGCATATTTGTTTAAATTTCTTCAGTCTAATAAATGCCTATCTGGAAAGTGAATTTTACAAAATTTTTTAAATAAAATTAAGAATTAAAATAAAATAAAAAAAAGAGTGCACGTTAAAATATTATTTAAAAGCAAGTTTTGTCAAGACAAACCCATAATAACTTTTTTTATTTTATTTATTTGATCCACTTGGGAACAAAGGGCTTTTACAAGACAATTCCATATTTATTTATCATTAAAAATCATTTTGACTTGATTTTAAGTTTTTGCATAATTGTTTTGAGCTTGGAGTTTCTCGGACGACCAAGAGATTACTTCATGCATTTTTGTGGGAAAAATATAAGAAGTGGCCCCAGACCATTGAAAACTGGTACCAAGAATCATATTGACTTAATTTAGGAAAACATTAAATAACGCCCACCTCTCATACAATCCAAATCAATTTTTTCGCATAAAAATGTTCCTATTCAAGCACAAGTCTTTAAATTTGGTACATTAACTTTCCCGAACGAACAAAATATTCTTGCCAAGTTTTTTTTTAATATGAGTCACGGCCCCCACCCACCTCCCATACAATCCATCTCATTTTTTCGGATAAAATTTTATATATCTAAGCAAAAATCTTCGAACTTGGTACATACACTTTCTAAAATAAAAAAAAAATGCATGCCAAATTTCATCAACATTCATCACACCCACCTCCCACGTTTAGCAAAAACAAAAGATGTTTATGATATTAATATCTACTACTTATATACGGATTAGATAATGCAAGCAATCGATGCAAGTCATCAGCATTTGTTAAAGTTCTATGGCACTTTCTGGAAAAAATTAATCATAATATACCCAGCAAAAACTTGGTAATGACTTGCGATTACTGAACAACTTACTTTTCAATGACTACTTCATACTATCTGCATTACATAGAAGTAGTTTAGTAATGGCTGACATATAATCTAATACACAAGTATACTTGTGTATGAGTTAATTAACGAAATTTATAGTTAACTCATAGTAAAATGCATCTAAGGTTTAATTTTTTTCAAATCTAATACAAATTGATTTTAAATATTTGTTCTTACAATTTGTTTTTTTTTTGTTATAAATAAAAAACATTTTGAAATAAATTTGAATATAAAAAATTTACAGGGGTGTGCTGGAAATCGGAAACGTAAAACGCAAGAATTTAAAAATTCAGTTTTTAATAACATTTATTTAATATGATTTGAATGATTCTCTATTAAATAAAATGTTATAACAAAAATTAAAAACATTTTATAACAAAAATTAAAAAAATTGTATTTAAAGTGTATTAAAACCAACTTCCAAATTCTTGCATTTTGCGTTTTTGATTACCAGAACACCCCTGCATATCGACTTTGAATTCATATCGTTCTCTAGGCTATTGGATATGAATATGGCTGACTTCATAAACGCAGTATTGCAATGCAACACCAAAAGAAATATTTCACTCCCTATTTGTAAGAGAATGTGGTAATGACTTATTTAATTCCTATTTGTAATCGAGGGTGGTAAGTACTTGCCTCCAATGACATTACCGTGTTAAAATAATGATTTAAAATGCCAATGTATAAGTACTGAAGAGTCGTTATATAAGCTTTTTAACTCATTACTTTGCAATGTAAGTTTTTGCTGGGTACTTTGTGTAATTGTGCTACTTTTGCTTCCTCGAATTGCATACCAATAGGTAGTATTGCTGCATCATTTATGTCCGTTAAATGTAATAGTATTTTATGGACAGTGAGAGGCATGAGTAACAGCAGTTATAGTTTTTAACAAATATTTCAGTATCATCATTAAAAATGTGCAAGCCTAAATGTATGCAACTGATTTTATTACAAACCTTTACTGCAATGTTCTTGGCTTTTTTTCAGAAAACGTTTAAGTTTATTTAGGGACTGGTGAAAATACCCGTGAATTTTTTGAGTAAATTCAGAGAGTACCACCCCATCCTTCATTCGGTTTTAGTAATAAGACGGTGGTGTCCGGAGCTAACTTCCTTTTTTTCAAGGAAAACTGCAAAAGCTGATTTCTAAAGGCCATTTTAATTTGCTCATTTCTACTAAACTACAAAGGCAATCTAAATACTTTTTTTTGTAATAAAAAGGAAGCTGTTGTATTTTTTAATAAAAATAGCATTCAAATGTTAGCAGCAAAAATATTTTGCACCCACAACCTACTGAGTCGCATTAAAATTTTCATCAGTTTTCGCGGAAAAATATTTGAGTAGCTTTACTGCATGTTTTCTAGCACAAATTTTGACTTCTTACGAAACCCAAAAAAAGATTTCTCTTAGTAAAACTGTTCTTTATTGAGCTGGATCATAAAAAGTAGTAGCCGAAAAATTGACTTTTTGCCACCAAAACCTCTCTGTGCGACGTTTACTTTGAGTAATTCATTCTAAAGCACTCCCCCATATGCTCCGTCCTGGTTTTCTTAATGTAGGTTGTAATTTCCATTTTCCTTATTATTTGGCAGTTTTAAGGTAGTTTATTTGAATACCTTCAGTGCTCTGCGTTTGTAAATGTGTTCGACAAAAAATTCGACATGTCATACGCAGGCACTTGTAGCCTTTGTGATATGTATGATATTAGTCATAAGTAGGGCGTGGAATTTCATGCAAATGCATGTTTTTCCTCGAAAATTTAAATATTAAGTGAATAAGTTATTTATCAGAATCACAATTTTTGCTGAAATATGGCATACAAGGGAGTGCTGGAAATCGCAAACGTAAAACGCAAGAACTTTAAAAGTCGGTTTGTAATAAGATTTCTGTAATAAAAGAATTTTATGACAAATATTAAATAAATATTTCCCTATTAAACAGGATTTTAAACCAAAAATTATAAAAATTAGGTTTAAAGTTTATTAAAAACAACTTCCAAATTCTTGCGTTTTGCGTTTGCGATTTCCAGCACACCCCTGATAGTTTTTTTAGAGCATATGTTTGCATATGTTTAAGAATGCATATAAATTCACAGAAGCAGTGAAACTAGGGTTGCCAGACGGCCTGGAATGGCCTGGATTGCCCAGGTTTTTTGGTGTTATCCAGGATCCAGCTAAAATGCAATTACTCCAGTTAAAAAACTTTATTAAATATTGAAAAATTACTTTTGTATTAATTATATTTTTTATAATTAAATTATTATTTCATATAGAACAAAATCCGATACTAAAGCTACGGTCACACTTGTCAAATATTTGACGAAAAAAACGGGACCAGCAAGCAAACTAAGTAATCATTTCCTTCAATTCCAATATTTATTTTGATTATAATTACACATCTTACAAAAATCGGATTTTTTTTGCTATGTCTAGTAGTAAAATCAGTTTATTTTGAGATATTAAGACCATGTTAAATCTAACTAACTATTAACAAAAGTAGTGGTTACGCTTATTTGGTCATTCCAATTAACAAGATACGGTCCAGTTTTTTTAAAACTGCGATAATAATAACTTACAAAATTTATATAAATTGATCCCGTTTGTTAGTCATGCCAACTGGCAATACTTTTTGTGCGAGGACTTAAGGTATTTTTATTAATATTTACTCACAAGAATCTATTCCAATGAAAATAAAGGCTACAATTTTAATAAGACTTAATTTTGATGAAAGTTGCGAAATGTTTAAAACATTTCAAACTAAAGTAATAGAGTTATTAAATTCTTCAAATAAAAATACAAAAAAAAAAAGAAATGTGGCTAAAAAAATAATTATCAGTTCTGGAAATCGAATTCGAGTGAAATCAAAATCAAACAAACTTTAAAAACGTTCCAGTGTTTAAAGTTCATTATATAATTTTGTTTTACAGTACTTTTCGCTTATAGTCACAGCCTTTAGTTGCAACCATAACGTGGACTATATCGCTAATCTGACTATAAGGCTAATTCACATACATATATGCCACTATGAGGCATATAACCGAATTCGAATATAATCAAATTATGTGAATAAAGAAAATAAAAAAATTCTTGCAACATAATTGCATACTGTTTAAAAAATAGTTAGAAGTATAACAAGATATTTCATAACTGATATAATTGCATTGCATTAAGTGCTTACGGCTCGCAATGTCTACTTTTTTTAAATAAAACATTATGACAACTAAACAAATTTGTTCGAACGTTTAAAGTCAGCAGGCTTTTCGCTGCCACTTGTAGTAAATTTTGTTATATGATATAAGACTGAATTTTAAGTGTTACATTTCCTTGCTTTGTACTGCCTGTTCGAGGATTTTGAACGTATGTAAACGTACGTATAGAATTTTATATGAAAAATATTTCTAAAACTGAGTGGTTTTCATATAAATTTTCTATGCGAACGCTTACGTTCGAAATCGTTGAAGTGGCGGTTACTTTTTCTTATAGTAAAGTGGATTTTAAAATTGTCCAGTTATTTTTTCAAAATCCAGTTGAATTTTTTCTATTGTCCAGTTATTTGACTTTTGGTTGCCAGATAGGCAACCTTAAGTGTAACAGATTAATAAAGGTAATAAGGTAATAAGGCCATATGACCTTATTTCACATCACATTGAGAAACTAGGCCATATGGCTTTAAAGCGATATAAGATGTAAAATAAAGCCATAATGGTGTTAGTGTGTATATTTTCGAATAATATTTTAAATCCTGTTTTTGTTTAAAATGTAAAGGGCAAAATAAACCACACAAAATGCTTGACAAACACACACATTGTTTCAGTTTTGTGTTTGCCAATAAACAACATAAATATGCTTCGTACAAACATTATTTTTTAATTTTTGTATTGTTTTCAATGACAGCAGACGTCGATAGTGCTGCGGCAATTTTGTTACTTTTTGGTTAAAATGGAGATGGAATATAAAATAAAGGCATAGCAATGCTTCAAATGTTTGTCCAAACAGAAAACACCTCAATTAACAACACAAAATGTTTGTACAAACGTTAAATTTTTACATGTTGCCAAGCTATTTGTGTGGTTTATTATGCCCCTAAGTTAAACGTCATCTAAAATTAGGCAGTAAAGCGGCCCATACACTTGCAATATTATTGTATGTAATATTCGCCATATTATTTCCAATTTGTTCTATATTATGCAATAAGTCGCACAATGGTTTCATTCATTCAATAAAAAGGTGAACATAACCTATAGGAATAACATAAACAGCATTGTACAATGTTGCCAACACATTTCACTTTCTTTTCGTTGCGCAATATAAATCAAAAGTCTATTGATTGATGCCAATGTATTGTGCCATCTTCGAATATCACATACACATTGGCGATATAATTGTACAATACGTAAAATTGAACAATTTTATTGCAAGTGTATGAGCCGCTTTAGAGTTCCTTAAAGTATACTTTATATTAAATTATTTAATATTGCTCATACGCCAAAGACTCTGGGGATTAGAAACCTCTTTGAAAAAACGGAAATAACATAAAATCTTCTCCTTGTACAGGAAGTTTTTTGTGTAAACAAATTTTACATATGCTACGAGTTTATTTGCAATTATTCAAAGTAACAGCGGTTTTTTTGTATTTCATAGGCAATTAGGGATGAAGTGTGTTTTTGTCACAAATAAACCATGTTAAGTTTTTTGTTATAAGTAAATTTTGTATGATTTTTTTTTGTATTTTGTATTTGTATTTATTAATTTGATTTTCTAATACAACAAGACACAGCATCTTATTAATTACAGTATTAGAATCAGATCATGTTTGAACATGAGAATTTTTGTTGTTAAAAGAAAATATAGGCAGAAAATGAAAAAAAAAATTAATTGAGTCAAAAGATTTCTTTAATGAACTTAAAACTAATTATTTTTATTAAACTTTTGCTAAATTCAGGCAACACTTTTACACAAGTTCAACTAGTTTTGTAAGTATATTTAAGAAAACTACATTGCTGTCAAATAAAACTTATTTTTATTACCTGCATAGTAGATTTAAAAGTACTTAACAAATATATTTAAAAAAAATATAAAGATTTATAGCACTATGTGACAGTTTTTTGACCAAATGCTTTTGACAGCTAATCTTTATTTATCCATAAAGTATTTTAAGGTTTGTAGGACTGTTAGCGAAAATCTGACTTAGCAAATGTTGTAAGTTATGCAATTAATAAATCTGAATATGTGTTTAAAACTGGAGCTTTAAGGGAAAAACTAATCAGCAGGTCAAAATACAAAAAGATCAGTAATTTTTATTTAAACAACTTTTTATTCCATTTTGTTTATTATGTGTTACACTGTGTCACAAATTTTCAACAAAGTCGTGACCAAATGAATCGGATTGTCCGCTGAATCCGAATATGAAGTCAGAATGCTCAAAAGTAGAACAGTTTTCGAGATATTCCAAAATAACCGTTATTTGTGCTTTTGAAAAAGATGATGTCACTTAAATGCAAATATCTTCAAAAATATTAAACACAGTATGTCCGCTTTAATACAGGCAAAGTTTACTTTGCTAAGTCTTGAGTTTATGGATGGGAGTGGTTGATTAATTCATGCGATATTGCTAAAACAAAATAACACATAAAACCAACTTTTTGATTTTTTTTCCCTTTTTTTTTTTTTTCTACAAAAATTCAAATTAAGAGATAATAAAGTATCTATCAACCTATTATCAAAAAAAATATTCAATTTGAGTGCATTAAAAGACAAAATGTGAAAAAAAACATTATTTTTTCTGAAAGTCTTGTTTGCTTTCAAGTCTGGGTGTTTTCGTACGGCTTTCTAATGTCGTCGTCACACTGTGCACCCTGTGAAAAAATATGCCAATAATGTAAAGCGGAAATCAGTCCAGTCGTAACGTAAGATTCGTAAGCTTCGTAAGTCAAAAAAATTGAGCCAAAAAAATGGCCATGAAAGTAATATTCTTGGACAAAATCATGAAAAAATGGAAAAATGCTCCAAAATTTGGACAAAAATGCCCGTAACTTTTGAACCGTTGGACCAATGTTGGAGATCAAAATGAGCTCACCTTTCCAACGCGCCTACTGGCGATTAAGCCCGACCGATAGTTTTTGAGTTATGGATGTGAACGTGTAGGTAATATTTCATACGAACGTCAATTTGGGAAAAAATCTACCAACAAAAAGTAGGGGACTCGATTTTAACGATAGAGGTATGGTTCCTTTGGCAAATTTTCATGGAATAACCCATAGAATACGGAAATCATAGGGAAATTGTCGAAAAATAAATAGACCCGCCCTATTACACATACATACAAAGACAAAAAGAAATATGGGTAATTCCATGTCAAAACGACCAAGAGTGGGACACGACCCCTTCCGATTGTAATGAAATTTGGTGAGAAGGTTCCTTTTATCTTATAAGGAACATATATGAACGAAAAAAAATTTTAAAATTTTTTTTTCAAAAGTTATGTCATATTCAAAATGTCATAATTTCGCAGATTTAGCCGAATGTGTAGAGCTTATTTCTTCAATATCTCGAAAACTACTTGACATACGAAGATGATTTAAATGTCATTTTAAAGAGAATACTTGGGACTACAAACCATATACTGAAAAGATATAATTTTTTTGAAAAATGTAATATCTGCAAAATATTAAATTTTAAAAACGGACTAAGTCAAAAACCTTTTTTTTTATTTGGCTGATTTTTTTTATATTATACCCCAAACTGTTTTTAAAAAATCCTGAAACTTTGAAGGAGGTGTTTTTTTTCTTTTTTAAGATATGATTTTTTTTCTTTCGCAACCTTTGAAAAAATAATCTTAAAATAGAATTTTAATATTGTAATTTTGAGCAATAAGTACACTGTGCTAGTTGCAAAAAAAAAAGACCAGCCGCGCACCTTGCATTTTGCCCTAATTGGGGCACGCTGAATCCAGTGGGACTTACCGTTTTTTTAGATTGGCTCTTATTTTCAAGAATTACCGTTATTTCGAAAATGTAAGAGGTTGCACAGCATATATTTGCGTAACTCAAAAACGGTTTAGTTTATTCAAAGTGGGGTTGGTCATACATTTGACCCATCTAGGAGCATCCTCCACAAAAATAAGTTTTTGACTTAGTCCGTTTTTAAAATTTAATATTTTGCAGATATTAAATTTTTTAAAAAAATTATATCTTTTCAGTATATGGTTTGTAGTCCCAAGTATTCTCTTTAAAATGACATTTAAATCATCTTCGTATGTCAAGTAGTTTTCGAGATATTGAAGAAATAAGCTCTACACATTCGGCTAAATCTGCGAAATTATGACATTTTGAATATGACATAACTTTTGAAAAAAAAATTTTAAAATTTTTTTTCGTTCATATATGTTCCTTATAAGATAAAAGGAACCTTCTCACTAAATTTCATTACAATCGGAAGGGGTCGTGTCCCACTCTTGGTCGTTTTGACATGGAATTACCCATATAGTACATTAAAAAATTTGCATTACCTTTTATTAACAATCAACGATATTAATTTTATCAATATTATTCGTCTTTTTTATTGTTTTTACAATTTTTATAAAACTTTTTTATTTATTTTTTAACAATTTTTGTTTTGTTTTTTTTAAATGTCATTTTTTCTTGTGCAGGGAAGTATTATTTAGTGTTATATTGAAAAAACCATAGTTGCATCATTAAGTACTACTCGATTTTGAGTAGATTTCGTCAAAATCTAGTCACGAAGTAGATTTTTTTTTGTATGGGAAATCTAGTCAAAAACAACTAGATTTGGCTAGAAATCTCGTAAGTACTAGATTTTGCGTAGGTGTAATGTACACTCAAAAAATTATGAAGTTAAATTCAAACGAAAACTCATTTGAAACAACTTAAAATTCATTTACATTTCATTTAAAAATGATTTTTACATTCATTTTTAATTTTTTTTATTTATTAAACAGCATATTCCGTAAAATTGAATAGTTTTTACTTTTAAAAAATATATTTTAACCGAAAAAAATCAAACTACATAACAAAATAAATACGGAAAAACATTATTTTTTGGTAGTTTGTTTTTTGAATAACAAACACAAATGTTGAAAAATAAAATTATTCGTAAAATAACTATATTTTTATTCAATTTTAACAGTACGGAAAACGAATTTAATAACCCACAATCAGTTACTGTAATAATTTTATAATTGTAATTGTAACCTGCACAGATTTCGACTCGTTTGCTTTTATACACCAAATTTTTAGCCATGATGATGTATCATTTAGGCATTTTTGAAGAGTTAATGATGCGTTTTCGTGATTTTTGTCTACAGCTACTGCAGCAGTATCATCTGCAAAAGTCCCAATGATGACACCTTCATATTGGGGAAGGTCCGAAGTGTAAAGTACGTAAAGTGTGGTTAACCTTATGCTACCTTGGGGAACTCCTGCAGATATTGTATTAAAATCGCTTTTATTACCTTCTTCTTTAACAAAATATAAGCGGTTTTGTTGGTAGCATTAAGTAAATAAATAGAAATTTATAGGGAGGATTTTCTTGAGCTTGAATAGTAAACCATCATGCCACACTTAATCGAAGGCTTGGGATATGTCTAGAAACACTGCTGTGCAGTACTGTTTTTTCTCAAATGTTTCATGAGTAGTTTCAACTAAACGATGAACTTGTTCTGTGGTTCCGTCTTGTTTTCGAAATCCGAATTGGTGTGTTGGAAAAGACCTTTCGATTCAATAATGGGATAAAGACTCGAGAACCTTTGAATAAGTGGCAGCAAACTTATTGGACGATAGGAAGTAAGTTGCTCGGCTGGCTTTCCAGGCTTCTGTGCCATTGTTATTTCAGCAAATTTCAATTCGATTAATACGAAGCAGTGAGTTATGCAAGCATTGTTTATATTGGTTAAAAGCGTTATACCTTTTCTTGCAGTTCTTTTAATGCCTGTAACTAAATCATATCCTGGAACTTTATTTATTTTTAATTTGTTGATTAAGTTAATAACTTCAGATTTTTTAATCGGTAAATCAAGTTGGTGGGTTTCATTTAAAAAAAATTTTATTTGATCGGGAACTTCATCATTACTTTCAACCTTGTTTGGAGTAAATACTTCCTGGTTGCTTAAAATGGCTAACCTACCATGAGCTGTTTGATCTGGGTGCAATACTTGGTAGAACTTGTATTGGGGTATGTAAAAGTGACTTTTTTGAGTGAAATGAGTTTCAGATATAAGAAATATTTTTATTTGATTTGTTATTAGAAATGATTTTACCTCTAGCGTGTGCTGGGCGTTCCAAAAAGCGATTTTAAAGGAAATCCATTTTGAATTTTCATTTTATATTCATGACAAGGTTTGACATCTGTTGCATCAATTGATTTAGCATTTCGCTCATTTGATTTGGGTCTTAGGTTTGTCTTATTGGCAGACATTTTGCATTGCAGGTTGTTGTTGTAAATAAGAAGCATTTTCCGGTAGAAAATTGCTACAAGGGTTTCTAGTTACATTTGAATAAAATATTTTACCTGCTCCGTTTGTTGGGCGTGGTAGATCAGTGTTTTGAAGTCGTTGTTCTTGTCGATTCTTGAGGGATGGTTCGGTGTAATTTGAGAGGCGTACTTCTCGGTTCCTCAAGGTTGGGTTGTGAATTTTTTGAATTTGTTTAAAAATTGGGCAGCCTTTATAATTTTCCGGATGATTTCCACTACTTGATCTGACCAGTATTTTGGTTTCACATGATTTAGAATGGTCATTACCAGCACATTTTATACATATTGGATTTCTCCTGCAAAATAATCTTGTATGTCCGTATTGCTGACAGTTTGAACATTGGGGAATTGTCTTGTTTGGTTTGGGAGGTTCAAAATTTATTCGGCTGCACATGTTGTTGAATGTGAAAAATCCAATTTTAGTTTTGTGGATTCTTGTTGTTCTGTTTTGAAAATATTATGTTGTCTATGCAGATCGACACCAACAATAAACAAAACAACTAATAGGGTTTGAATACATTGCCATTAGGGTGATGAATGTTGGCAAATATTAACACTGCTTAAAAAATTCAATTGAAATTTTGCCACAGCATTAAAAAGTTAATACTGTTGAAATAATTCATTTGAAATCCAAATTCATTTTTAGTTAAATTTATTTACTTTATTACCACGCAACGAAAATTGCTATTATTTTGATTGACTTATTTTTGTATATTTAATTTTTGTATAACTCACTTTAAAATCTTTTATTTTTATATCCTGCCGACAAGCTAAAAGGCATCGCGGGATTAGATTTAAGATTTTAGTGTCTGTGTATAAAACAGAATGTTAATAAATAAATTAAATAACAAAAAAAGTTAACATAAATATATAAAATATTTTTAAGCTGATTGGATTTAAATTTAAGTTCATTGTTATAGAAGTTTTTACTTTAGTACTGTAAGTCATAATTTCTTTACTAATTTCTGCTTAATAAAACATAAAGTACTTGTTTAGTTCTACTTCTAACTGAGTTCTAGGTTTTACTCTAATTCAGTTGTTGTTCAGTTCTGGTTAAGTTTTTGTTCAGTTTTAGTTTTTTTCTAGTTCAGTTGTAGTTCAGTTCTACTTCAGTTAATTTTCCGTGTTAGTTTAGTTCTTGTTTAGTTCTATTTTGGTTATACTTCAATTCTAGTTCAGCTGCAGTGCAGTTCTAAATCAGTTTTAGCGCAATTCTAGTTCAACTCTTGTTTATTTTTGCGCTGTTTTAGATTTTGTTATTAAAATCTTTGGTCTAAGTATCCAAAAAATTTCAAGTAGCGATCACTTTGGATACATTAAAAAGAAAAGGGTTTACTCTATAAAAAATTTACCGCATTCGATACTATCGAATCAAATTAACTATCGAATTTTTTTGCATACGATCATAGCTGTTCAGTAATGATTAGTAATCGTAATAATTACTTATTACATTACATAAGGGTAAAGTAATGATTACAATTACGATTACTTTTGGTTTTGCATGGTTACTAATTGATTACGATTACAAGTAATCAAAAAATAATCAGAAGTACCGGCGATTACTACAAAATTATCAAAAACGATTTCAACGATTATTTTTTGAAATTGACGTATCGATTGAAAACTCGTGAAATGTAATGTCGAGTTACATGATATCGAATGCTATTATTTTAAATTCAATAAATTTCATTCAATATCGAGATTCATAATACCAAAATAAATAATTTCGATCAATGTTGCTCGATATCGTATGTGGTGATTAGACCCCAGATATTTTATGAAGTTTTCTTTATCTATGCTTATTTAATGTTGAAATATTTCTGTAAACAACATTGCAGGAAAAGTACCAATTGTCTTCGTTTTAATACAATAAAAAGTACCGAATATTTCAATATTGGCTATATGCTATCTACGTACCTAATTTTTCGAAAAGAAAAATTGTACATAGCTAAAAGAGTACCAAGAGTACCTGCGTTTCTTCATTTTAGGCCCTATACAGTACACTACATGGGAATATAGGCTTTAATCCGTATTTATAGCATACTTGGGGGTAGTGCACTAAATAAAACTGCAAAAATATTAGTTTGCACTCTTTTTTTTATCAGCTTTAGTGATGAATGCTATTTTTTTTTAACTACCACTAAAAAAATTTTGTGATATTGCAAATTTTTTCACTATCACTAAACGCAGATTGAGTGCAAAAATTATGCACTCAATTCAAATAGTGCACAATTTTAACATGCAATTAAAAAAAGCTGCATATAAACATACTCTCACTAATCTTTCAAAAATTAGTGGTCATGAAATTCCAGAAGACAAATGCGAAAAGTAAAAATTTTTAATAGTTAATATTGTTATTTTCATTATTATTTTAAGGGAAAACTACAAACAACAACAAAAAAATCCTATATGATAATAATCACAAAATAATACATATAATTAGTTTATTCGGATGAAAAAATTTAACAACAACAAATTCTACTAATCTAAGGTTTTAAGTTGATATAGAAAAAAGATGAAAAAAATTGTATCGTCCATATAATAAAATATTTTTCGCAGAAACTTTACTCAATTCTCTTTGAAACTGCATTTGTGTCCATGCAATAAAACATTAATTCGCGGAAGTTAAGCAAATGTTTTTAAAATATAATACGCCTTTGCCTTCGTCTGCTCCAGTAGAGCGCTTATTTTCTCTAAGCTCCTCGAAGAAATAAATTAAGTGATAATAATTTTGAAATGCTTGTTTTGCTTAAAGCAAACAATTTTTAATATCTGTTATTATATTGTCCTCTATGGTTTTTGAATTACTGTTCCTTTTTTTTCTTATGAAGTTTAGTCTTAAGTTTAAAATTAGTGCACAAAAATAAACTCAAGTCAATTTAAACTTGAAATTGAATGCAAAATTTTTAGATGCACTCAAATGAGTGAAGAACAAAAAAAAAATGCAATAAACTGATGATTGCTTTTTTTTAAATCAAACAAATTTGTTTTGAGTGAAAAATTTTTTAACATCACTATCACTAATGTTTAGTTAGGCTGCAAATTTTCAACTCATCCTCAACATCAAAAAAATGATTGCAATAATTTTGCACTTTCACTAAGTGTGAGTTGAAACTGCAAAATGAGTGCACTACCCCCATCTATGAATTATAGCAAACCGTTAAAAAAGCACCAATATTATCTTTTAAAAATATGTACTCTTAAAAGGTAACCTTTATTTAAATCTGGGACATATGCTATCTGTCTACTAAATTTCATTCAAACTCATTAAGCGGTTTTCGCTTGATTGAGTCACAAACCAATAAACATCTAAACATTTCTTCGAAAAGTGAGAAAGTACCAAGAAAACCAGCTTTTTCTCATTTTATACCACCAGAAAGTATATTTGAATCTGGGTCTTATGCTTTCCCTCTACAAAATTTAATCCAAACTTATAAAGGAGTTTTCGCGTGATTAAATCACAAACTAACAAAGATCTAAACATTAAAACATCTTTGCGAAAAGTACCAAGATACCACCGGAAAGTACATTTAAATCAGGGCTTTATGCTTTTCGTCCTCTAAATTTAATCCAAACTCATTAAAGGGTCTTCGCGTGATTGAATCACAAACTAACAAACATCAAAACATCTTTTCGAAAAGTACCAAAAGTATCAGCTTTTTCTCATTTTGACCGACCACCGGAAAGTAAAATGTATATTAATGAAGGCTTTAATTAGTACCCTGCGGGAAATTTGTGTCAATTGGTCCCACCGACTGGTCCTGGGATTTGTGAAAATAGAACAAGTACAAAAAGAAATGACTCATGACCAGTGAAAGAAGAACCAATCCCTTAACTGGTTTATAAAGAACAAAAAGGTAGAAAAAGTAATGAATTACAGTACAGTCTTACCTGGTACTGTGACACCCTTTTTGGTGATTTCTAAAATTTGGCTCTTAAATTTAATTCTTGGACAAGTTTTATTGGAATAATACTACATTGTATTTAAATTATACTACATTTTAGTAACTGACACTAAGCACGTTCATTGAGAATAGATCTGTGACTGGTCAAATGGTGTCAATTAACCCCCTCCAATGACAACCCCATGTAAAAGTGATAGGTCTAATTCATATAAAGTGTTAGAACTGAAACCAGTCCCTACCACCAAAGATCTATCACGGGACTACTTCAGTGTCAGTTTACTTCCCTCTAGGGTATGTATATAAAATGTATCAAAAAGCGAAAAAGTACGAGTCTTATCCCATTTTTCCTCCTTATAAAGTACCAAATATATCCCTTTAAAATCTTGATCATGTTCATTCTGCATACTAAATTTATCAAGAAGCGAAAAAGTACAAAAATATTTACCAATTTTTTGCACGATTAATAATTTAAAAAGTACTCTTTATTTGAATCTGGGCCACAAACAATCTGTCTACCAGATTGATTGGGTTGATCCACAAACTAACAAGCACACAAACTTTCACATTTACAATATTAGAAGGATGTCTACTAATGTTTTTTTAGCTTTCCTGTATTTTTAATTTTGTTTCCTGTATAATGAAGTTTTGTAAATTTGCACTCAAAGCAATTAAATTAATACCAACACATATTTTAAAGAATTTTTTTAAAGCAGGGACTGTAAATAACGATTTTTTTTTCAAATTTAAACTTAAAAAAATCAAAATAGAAGAGTTGCAGGAAGAGTAGGAATGCACCAAGATACATCTTGATACATGGCCTACCTTTACACAGCGTTTAAAAAAGTAATAAAATACATATGTGACCTTCTCCGAGAAAAGGAACCTAGTGTGTGAAAATTAAGTTTTTGAGAAAAACGTATTTCATCTTATACATCTTATAACTGACTACGTGACTTAGGTGCCCTCACAGTTATTAAGACAGTTTACTTTAAAGAAAATGGTCAAACTTGAATGTTGCAGAGCAAGTTCCAGCTAAACGTGCCTTATATGATCTAAACAAATTAAAAATTAGCATAAAACAATTATATTGTATGAACAAAGATAACACTTAAGGCTAGTTTACACAATTTCACAAGTCTTACGTATTCCATAGTACTTTGTGAGATAGAAATCTAACGAGTTTTGTTGCGACTGTCAAAAAATTTAATTTTACATAACAGTTTGTGTTCACACCATCACACAAAGTATAAACTCTCACACATGAAATAAAATGCAACCCTGATCCAATGAAAAGTATTATTTTTTAGAAATTTTTCAAAAAGCGATGAATTCGTATGGGATGTCAAACTTTTTTTCATAATACTTGTAATTTTTATCACACATGTATTCACACTATCAGACTTTTTCATATTACTTGAGTTTTTGACCTCCCAGCGGGAAAAAGAAGGAGTACAGAGGCCTCTGTACTCCTTCTTTTGGATATACAAGGCCTGCTCGGCCCATTTCATACTCATATCTTTTTTACACACGTTGTCATTGCGGAGAAGGCCTTCCGCTCTCGATTCTTTAGCAGGTACATAAGAATGGCAACGGGATCAAAAAATAATTGTTTTGCATTTGCTTGTGAAAAAAAACAATACAAAAAATGTTACTCCTTCTCTACTCCCTTCTCATAGAAGCGAGTGTGGAAGGTGTATCTTATCTTTTACACCAAAGAGCCGAGGACTTCTATGAGGCATTCTTTAGCAGTTAGATAAGAATAGGAATTTAATTAAAACAATTTTTAAGCAGGCCTTTTAAAAGGCCTGAAGTAAGAAGGTCTTCTGAGTTTTACCGCTGTTCCAATACAAAGTATTATTGTCTAAGACTAGCCTTTAACTAAAGCTTGTAAAATTTAAGCAAAATTATCAAAAAGTAATTTCAATTTTTGGGAATACAAAATTTAAATTTTCAAAAGATTTTGTTATTCGTGCTTAATTCCCAGTTTTTATTATTGATAAAAACACTTTAAATTTATTGTTGATGGGATAAGCTATTCCTATGCGCATTTCACTGGTTGCTTAGGCCAGATCATCAGGAAACTTCATCCATAAAGATTTTAGAAAAACTAAAGATATTAAACCAAATAAAAATGTTAAACGTATAAGAATTATAGCAACAGTTCTACTTGTAACAATATCAAAGTTTAAACAAAACAACATCAACAGATGAGATGAACGCACTGTTTATTGTTGATGTTGTTTTGTTTAAACTTTGATATTGTTACAAGTAGAACTGTTGCTATAATTCTTATACGTTTAACAGTTTTATTTGGTTTAATATCTTTAGTTTTTCTAAAATCTTTATGGATGAAGTTTCCTGATGATCTGGCCTAAGCAACCAGTGAAATGCGCATAGGAATAGCTTATCCCATCAACAATAAATTTCAAGTGTTTTTTATCAATAATAAAAACTGGGAATTAAGCACGAATAACAAAATCTTTTGAAAATTAAAATTTAAGCAAAATTTATTTATTTTTTTTTCCTTTTGCGAACTAAATTTCAAATATTACTGTCAGAAAATGTCAAAAAATTTTACTGTCTGCGAAATTTACAAGACTGTAGTCAAAGAATATAAATAAATTTTGAATTAAAATAATAATCAAATACCAAAAAATTATTTCGTTTAAAATAAAATAATTTAAACTTGTGAAATTGTTGTTGGAAATTGTCAAAATCAATCAACACATTGTTTGAAACGGCAAAGTTTTTTGATCATATTTTTTTTTTAATATTAAAAATATTGTTTATTGAAAAAAAATATTCAAAATATTAAATTTTTATAATTTTTAGTAATCAATATAATCATTTTGGTAATAGGAGCAAAATTAGCAAATGGCTTGCTTGATTCTATGAATTTGGTATAAAATTGGTGATTAGAGAAAATTTTTAATTTTTTCTGTGTATATGATACAAATTTTATGTTTTTTTAATAAAAAAACCAATAAGAACTTTCAAACAAATATAAAAGCTACCACAACAGCTGTTTCCGCAGTTAACGCAAGTCAGAACAATTGTGTGAATGTGCTGCGGCAATTGTTGTAACCATTTCGCGTTGTACCAACTAGCGGCAATTAAATTTGTTTAAAACTGGGCAATCGTGTGATTTCAGAATATTTGATGGGTGAAATTTCATTATTGTGCTTCAATAAAGCACAATAGAAATTGTGTCACATTTGTGCATTTGCGGCAATCGTGTGATCCCAGCTTTAGAAAAAAAAGTTATTTTTTGAATTTTATATATTTTTGTTTAGAAAAAGTAATTTTAAAAGTGAGTAAAAGATTCTGAGGATAAGTTTTTGTTTTTTAATTCGGTTAATATTAATTTTAGCTCTCGAATTACTTTGTTTTTGTATGCAAAAAATTAAAAAAAAGTAACTGCTATTTTATTTCTTGAGGAAAAAAAAATTTAACAAATAACTTTTATTTCTGAGGAATAAATAAAACTCAGAAAATAACTTTTTGTTTCTAAGCGAAAAATACAATTCAAGAAATAATGATTAAAAATTAATTTTTAAAATAAAACTTAAAACCATTACCATCCCTGGTTTAAATAATTTTATTGATTGATTTATTGACGTTTATGAAAGAGTATAATATTTATTCACTATCTTTTTGTGCTTATTTAAGAATTTATTCGCTGCGGCAACAGGAAACACGAAAAAAATAATAATAAAAAAAAAATTAACCAAGGGAAACAATGATGATTAGTTTCCGTTTCCAGGTTGCACAAAGCTTACAATGCCTATACACTAGGGTGATCGATTATTCGACATTTTTCAATAACCGGTTATCGAATATTCCGAATAGTTGCTATTTTAAAAAAACCGGTTTTCGGTTAAGCATTTTTAAAATAACCGGTTAACCGGTTTTTATTTGAATACATAAAAATACAAAAATCAAATTAGTTTTTGTAATAAAAAGTTAATTAACCCTCTTATCCAGGATTATATATTTAAATTTTTTTTTGGTTTGAGCATTATAGAAACAATAGTAATATTAACATGCTTTTTGTATGAAATATCTGTCAATTCGTCGATCACACAACTTAAACCCTTCCAGGACATTTTTGATTCCTTCAATTTTATTTTAAGTTCTTGGTGTTTTAATAAATAAAACTGATGAATTTTCCCATAACGTTGATTCCGCCGTTATGTTCTTGTTTTAAGCATGAAGATGTGCTAGAACTGCTTAAGAGTTTTTCATTCATTATTGGCAGCATATTTTAGTAAAGTATTATTTGCAGTCTCTTAAAATCTACTTGACCCTGTTAAGTTTTACTTGGCGTATATTTTTGTCAAGCTTGTAGACTAATTAAAAGTAATTAATAAGTCGTGATATAAAGAACCTTTGCAACTTATCATTTTAGGGTCGATTAAGCACAATTTTCTTTTAAGTCAGTTCGAAATATCACCAGAGATGACATCTTTGTAAAGCTATATATAGTATTTATAATACTGTCCAATTGCTTATTACTTTTTAAGCTGAACTTTTTTTGTAGTATGTACTTTATATTGTTTTTGGTTTTTGTTACAAGAACACACGCTTATATTAGCGATTTGTATTTACATTGCTCATAATGTTTTTTGAGTTTTGTTTCATTTTGTTTTGACATTTTTTATAAAAAGTTTAAGTTTGCAAATATTCAATTAGAAAAATACTTAAATTACGGGTGCATTTAAAACAAAAGTAAGGAATAAGTATATAAATTACACATTACTAAAATAACCGGGTAATTTTACTAAAATAACCGGTTTATTCGATATTCGAAAAATGGACATTTTAAAATATTCGACTTGGGCAAAACTAAAATAACCGGTTAAAACCGGTCGAATACTATTCGATCGATCACCCTACTATACACATACAAAAAAATACAATACGTTTTACTACACTTACACGTCAAAAAAGGAACGACATTTCAAACTGCGGCTACTTCTTTGCTAGTTATAATGCCGGTTGAATGTGTGAGTAAATAAGATTCTTTTAAAACATTGGCCGCATCTACGCTTTTAGAAAATATTGAAGTTATTTATGGAACTTTTTTGTTACCAGAAGGTTAAAATTTTCCAATTTTTCCGCTGAAAAGAGAAATTACAACCCAGCAAAAACTTTACTCACACTTTAGTTACATCTACACTACATTTCACTAATTTATAAAGTATTCTTTTGTAACTCAAACAGTAATATGGGTATGGACGTAGGTCAGTTGAATAGAGCGCAAAGCTAACTAAGAAAAAAGACACAATTTCAAATAAGTTGCTCTTTTATATGTTTCTACTAACAAAACAGGTTTCCTGAAGTTATAAAAAAAATTCGTTCAAATGCAACAAATAATTTAAATAATGAGTTAATGTAATTAACGAAATTTTTAATTACCAGGGAAACCATAAAAATGCAATTGCATGTTTTTCCTGATGCGACCAATGAAGGCAGAAACAATATATTTATCCGTTTTAGAGCTTTTTATGCATTTTGGCATCGATTTGTTAGTGCATATTTTACCGTTTGCAGCATTTTTGTGCATAATTTAGATTAATGAGCATTTTTGAAGCATTTTTTAATTTTATAGCGCATATTTTGCCTTTTTAAGGCATATTTTGAGACTTGTTCATTTTTTTTTAGTGCCGGTTCACACACGTCAAGTTTGACTCGTCAAGTCTTGAGCTTTTAGAAGAGAAGGGAAAAGAGAAGGCCATTTCTTTTAACGTCTCTCCTAAAAACTCAAGACTTGACGAGTCAAACTTGACGTGTGTGAACCGGCACTTAGATGCCTACAAGAACTTTCGCAGCAAATAAAAAAAAGTTTTTTCTTCGAAATTCTGTTACTTAAATTTCGAAATCTACATAGAAATGTAGAGTAATCTTTTCGTATACCGATCGACTTAAAATCACTTTTTAAAGTGATCTAGCGATGTCCATCCGTCCGTCTGGCTGGTTGTCTGCCCATGTTAACCTTGTGCGAAAAGTACAAGTTCCAATTCTGTGTAAATGGTGGGAATCGTTCTATAATTTCACATATTTCCCATAAAAACTACTTTCCAAATTATACTCTTTGTGTCCGTAAACCATCTAATTACGTTGGTATTTAGATTAAATTCGCACCAAAAATATTTTTCTGCAAATTAATTTCATTTAAAATCGGTACATATTTGTCCAAAGCTCCCATGCTTAAATAGTTAAGCTTCCTTTTTTAATGTTAAAGTTTAACAGCGATAATATTTTTAGGTTTTTTTTTTAAATTTCTTGTTAAATTGTTGAATATTTTGTCTTCAAATAAGAAATTTTTGATTTTTTAGGTTATATTTTTAAAATTTTTCAGAGAATATTTTCCAATTTTACTGCATATTTACTGCGCATAAAACGCGTTTTTTGGAGCATATTTCTGGTTTCCCTGGTTAGCCATATACGTAGTAGTTTTTGCTGGGCCGCTGGACGAAAAACTGATTGCCTGGTTGCCAACGAAGAGTTGAAAGAAAAGTTTAAGCTTTACATTTTAATTAATTTTGAAATTATGTAGTGTTTTAAGATAAAAACTTTTCTTGTTGCTGTTAATTACGAACGAAGTTATGAACAAAATTATTAAAAGTAAAACTAAATTTGTGTCTTGATTTGAAAAATGTTGATAAGATTGTTAAATTTAAAATAGGAAAAAAGTTTTTGAAAACATGTTATTTAAATAAATTCACGAGTAAATTTAATTAATATTCAAAAAATATTCCATCCAGCTATGTCTGTCCGTCTGTTGAAAAGCTGATAGAGGTCGCAATAGAAGATTTAGGAAGTTTAAATTTAGAAAACATGATTTTTAGTAGACGGATTCGTTTGGGATTCTAAATGGGGCCAAATTTAATAATTTTTCATTTCTCACGAAAAAACTCTCGGAGTGGTAAATTGCCTTACGGGATAAGCTGAAATAAAAAAGTTTTGCAGATTAAGTTACATATTTGGTGCAAAGAGTGCTCAGTGTGAAAAATGAGCTCTTTGGATCCATTTCTTTTTTTTACCAAGCCCTAATAGAAATGCCGCTCCAGCGGCCATATTAAATGAGTAAAGCAACACAATTTGTTATAAATACTTTTTACGTACCTTTAATGTTTGGTATTGAAAATGGGCCAAATCGTTCGATCATATCATATTTTTATCACCAGCCGTGAATTATCAACGATTTAGTAAGATTTTTAGGCTCATTCTGGCTGTCGTTGTCGTAAACGACTGTGTCGTTTTTTGTTGTAGATTAAAGAACACAGATTGTGTGTTAATGTCTAATAATTGTAAATTGTTCTGTACATACAAGATACTTAATTGCTATCCAAGGTAAAATGAAACAAGAAGATCAAGATAATAGTCTGGTAGTGTATAAAGTCATTCCTAAAAATTAAGGCAATAGGACTGTAACAAAAAAGCTAATGAAAAGGGCTGTCTGTGTACTAAATTTAAAGTCTGTTTAGCAGTTTGACTGAGTGCGGATGAGTCAGTGAGTGAGTTTTTTTTTTGTATAAAGATTACAATTTCTCCAAGAATATTTTGAACTGACTGAGAGCTTTTGTATTCTATAATTTCCCATCGGTCTATTGGTGGTGGGTGTTACCCATGCGGCATGGATTAATATATCTTTCTTGCTGGTTTTAAATAAAAGTGTCCGTGTTGTTTTGCTTCACTATCTAAAAGGTTTATTTTCTCTTTTACCACTTTTTTACATTTTGCTAATATCATGCACAACTCAATTCGGCAAACAATTTCAAATTTGGTTTACTGCCTTTAAAAATTACACATGCAGTCGACAGATAAAAATATTGTTGCACTGGCAACATAATCATTTCACCACTTACGCCCGTATAAAATTATTCGCTTTGTTGTAGGTATTCACAGCATTTTTGTTTCTTGTTGACTAATTTGCTCTCAATTGACCCTAATACTATTACAATTTTGTACACAAATTTGTAGCAATCATATTGGATTTTAGTTAACATATGAACATAGTTACAAGCATACATACATTCATACATACACTCACAATATTCAGTACGTAAAATTAATTAAATTACTTTCAAATGAATCGTTATGAATCGCTTATAAATCTTGTAACTAAGAAAGTCTTAAAATGTGTAAATTTGTAATATAAAATAAATTAAAATTCAGTTAAAAACCGGTCTACTTATTTTTCATTTATTTTTAACGAAAGTTCATTTAATTTTTACTCTCAAAAATTCAACCGAATGGTCCGTAAAAACAAATTAATTTTCAGTTATTTTATTTTAAATAACTATCAAAAAATTAACTGAATATTCCGTAAAAACAAACAAATAAATATTCAAATATTCAGTTATTTTATTAAATTCAGTAATTTTTGTTTCCTCCACCAAAAAAGCCGAATTTCTAAAAAATACCAGACAGACACCTTTCCGCAGGCTTGCCAGAAGAATTCAAATTAAAAGTGCTAAATCGACAACAAAAAAAAACTGCTAAATTGTTCTACAGTTAAAAACAAAAGTGCTAGTATTTTAACATTGATTTTTATGAAAATAATAATAACTTGACAATTGAAATTTTTATAAATATTCATTTTGTTTATTATAAAAACTTTTTTAATGTTACAATTTGCAGCCATGCCACCGATTACAATTCCGCTCGGAATGATTCCATTCGGAATCGAAGGAAACATATTTGTTGATTGATAAAAAGTGTATTTTGATAGTTTTTTGGCCTTTCAGATACAGAAAACTCCCATTCCGTTCATGAAAACAAAAATGGTTGAAGCACGAAAATAAGTACAAGGTAGGGTCATTAAGGAGAGTTGTCATTACTTACCCATGTAATGTCAAATTAATTTCTTTAATTTTTGACGCTTGTTTTAATTTTTTTCCTTATTTTCTTTTGTTTGAGAACAAAATTTCTAACGCCTATACCTTGTACTTATTCTACCATGGTTAAAACTAAATTTCAATCATGTCATTTTCATCTTTCTCATATTCCAACTCATTTTGGTCCTTTTCAGATGAACCCATTTTTTTGTTTATGGCAGTCGTGATTTAATACTTTTTCGATTCGAAAGTTATTTTATTTCTAATTATTTCTGTCCATACTGAACGGATCGAAATTATTTTTTTAGTGTTGTAAAGCATTTATTTTAGGTTTCACAACACTTAAAAAATAATTATGATTCGTTCAGTACCAACTGAAATAACATTGCTTTCGAATCTAAAAAGTATTCGACCACGACTTCCCTGTTTTCATTCTGGGTATCAGTTTACTCATGGCTAATTGACTTAGAGTTGTGGGCAAGTCAACATATAGTGTTTTTTTCGGTGCCCGACTTGTCAAAGTTTGTACATAGAAACTAGCTTTTTATGTAAGCAAACCTTTTTTACAAGCAATATTTTTGACAATCCGACCACAAAAGCAGTGTTGTTGTAGAGTTGACACTTAGTTAGCACTTAGCACTTTTTTTGAAATTCAAGCACTAAGAATCAGAAAAAAATGTGCTTAATCTAGCACTAAAAGTGCTAAAACTGGCAAGCCTGCCTGTCCGCTTGTTTTTCTAATGAGAGAGAGAGAGAGAGAGAGCGGGAATATTATTATTAATTACTTACCCCGTTACACACGTTTGTTTTACTTTTGTGGTACTGACCCCGTTGTTTACAGAAGAACTCTCAATTATAAGACACCAACAGCATTACCGAAATGGCTTCGCAATTATTTTACTTTTAAAATTTGATGTATTTAACTAAATCATTTAAAAAAAAGAGAATGGGAATTTGTTAAACAAAACAAGCACAACGTTTTTTTTTAGAGATAAGTAAAAATTTATTTTTTGGTAGTTAATTAATATTAAATAACTGAAAATTTATTTGTTTTTACGGAACATCGGGCTAAATTTTTGACAGTAAAAATTAAATGAACTTTTCGTTTCTTAAAATTACATTTGATTTTATTTTTAAATCCATATTGATATGCTTTTAGTTTTTTGAATAACTGTAAGACTCAGTTAAAAATAAATTTGCTTGAAATTTTAAATGTTTATTTATTAAAAAATGACTGAACGGAATACATTTTAAATAAACTACAGTCCGTTACTGTGATAATATTGTGAGTGTATAGTCCAGCGTATGTACAAGTACTTTCGTTATTTTTCTGTCTTGTACAGAAATACTCTTTTTGTTCAATGTCATGGTCAATTTATGTTTTTGTCTCTGGATATTGGTTTTTCTATTGAAATAACAATGCTATTTATGTACAATATTTCCTATCATGTTTAGGTTTCTATTGTCATTGTTCGATTGATTGACATTCATGTGGTTACATAGGTATATCTAAATATACAAATTCAAGCAGAGAGATAAATTTGGCTAAAAAAAGTACTTATCTAATTGATACAATTTAATTTACAATGAATTCAAACTAAAATAGAATTCAACTAGAAATAAACTAGTACTAAATAAGAACTGAACTAGAACAAAACTAGAACTGAACTAGAGCTGCACTAGAACTGAACTGGAACTGAACTAGAACTGAACTAGAACTGAACTAGAACTAGAACTGAACTAGAACTAAACTAGAATTGAACTAGAAATGAACTAGATCTGAACTAGAACTTTGTTAACTGTTTTTTAGCATATTAACTTGTCCAAAAGCAGAATTTTTTTTAGCATATTTATACTTTTTGCAAATTTTATTTCAAACAGACTTACTTTTAAACAATTTCATATTCAAATTATTACTACATCTTCTTTTTCGCATTATTAATTAAATGCTTTTTATTTGAAAATAAAATTTTTAATGAAATAAATATTAAAATTCCTTTTTATTTACAAACTTTTTTGTAAATTTTTTTTGTAAAAATTTGCAGATTTTTAGCATGTTTTTTTTTGTAAAAATTTATCATATTTACAAGTAGTAATTAATTAAGCTCGAATTCCAGGGTTTTGTTTTTATTAAATCATATTTTCTTTTCCAATATTTTGCTACAAAAAATTGAGTAGCTTCATCAGGGTTAAAGATATACAGCCCAATTATGAATACAAATTCCCAGGGAGTTTTCTCCCTTCTCCCTTTTTTCCTATGTAAATTCAATTGTAAAAATGGGAGCAGGGAGAAAACTCCCGGGGAATTTTTATTCATAATTGGGCTGATAATTTAAAATTCAAAAACAAAACGTTAAAAAAGAAGTTATCACTACTTCTTCTGATATTGCACTTTTATGTTAGAATAAAAAGGTCGAATGAAAATAAACTTCTTGAAACATGTAAAGATCAACCCGGGTTCAAATCCCAGCTAAGCCAAGAATAATTATCAATAAATTTTAATAAAAATTCCAAGTTGTAAAATTCCTTCCCTCAGTGAAAATAATTTAATGAAAATTAAAGAATATCAAAAATTAAAAATTAACAGTTCAACTTAAAATCAAAAAAAAAAAAAAAAATTAAAAAAATAATATTTAACATCTTTTTAGAAAATTAAAATATTTAATATTTTATGTTATAATCTTAGCAGATTTTTAGCATATTTTCTTCATTTTACGATTTTTTTTCGCATATTTTCATTAACTGGGTAGACTAAACCTAATTTTGCTTGGTTTAGGAAAATGTGCTTTATCGTTGCTTCCAGTTGCATAGAAGCTAAGTCCACCTTTTTTGAAAATCAAGTTTTGATGGAGTGCAATAGAGCATAAAAAATACATACAACCGCATTCAAAACGAAAATTAATGTACTCCGACTATACTTCGCTCATCGAGTGAGTAACTAAAATGTTAATTAAGCTAAATCACCATTTAATTATGAGTTTATTCAAAACACTTTTAAATTGCCCGATTAAGAAAATTTTTAACATCTCTGTTTTATGGCGTTTTCTTTTCTGAGTAAAACTCTGCATTGTTTCTGTCTTTTACATTCTTTTGTGTTCTTTTCTGAAAAACATGTGTTATTTTAAAAGTGTTAAGCGTTCTTTTCTGATGATGTTCCCTTTAAAATTAAAAAAAAATGCTACATGTCCAAAACTCATTTTAATTAAAGGGACATGAGTGCAGCACTAGATCAAGGCGAATTCAGCACAAGGTGGTGGCATGTTTCGAGCCGTAAACTCTAATAATGCAATACAAAATATCTGTTGCTCCTGTTGGCTTTGCATTGTTGTAGTCTTGCCACCACCTGTAATTGAATTTATCTTGTGCTAATTGTACTTTATTGTTTAATGCCGAAATTTGTGTTGTTTTATAAACGTAAATAAACGAAATTCGTAACACTGTTTGCAAAGCATGCAAGGAGGAATCTAATATTTTACAAAACAGAAGATTTTTTTGTTTGATTATGAAACTACGGGTGAGGAAATGAAGAAATGTATTTTTTAGTGGCATATTACTTCGACGGTGTCAGTTCTGTAAACGATATTTTTGGCACCTTTTACGAGCTTAATAAGTCATATTCCGGTAAAATTTTCTTATTCAAGCTCTTCAAAAAACCTTTAATCAACAAACAATAGGTGTATTCATTTACAGAAATTTCCAACGAGGGTATAAATAAAATATGTTTCTCCCAATTACTTAGAAAAATTAAATGGGAATTGAACGCGTTACCAGCAAAAATTAACACTGTAGGTTCATTGACAGTATTCAATTGTAAAGGGACAAATACCCTTGCCAAATGCTTGTCCAGACGGCGAATTCATTCGTGTAAGTGTGATGGACGCACTATTCGCCGTCATTATTTAAATTTTTTGATAATCCATCCAGCATCGTCGGTGTGACACATGCAAGTACATTTTCACTTAGACTATCACAATGCTTGATGAGAATTTTGATATGTGTATTTGGGCCTTTAAATACGAAATACTGTCTTTCTTATTTAAATTGTTTTCAATTATTCGATCATGGTTATTGTTCCGTAATTTAAGAAAAATATATATTTTATTTCATTCAACATTTTTGTTAATAAGAATTATGAATATTATTTTGTAACAGATTTCCAAAATTTGTTTTGTACACCAAAACATGAAACAGCTGTTTCAAAAACTCTTGAAAGTAAAAATTGTACCATTAAAAATTTGCAAAAATCTTTTTTTTACTTTCCTTTGATGCTCTCTTCATTTTTTTTGGGTTAAAATTTTTTAGTAAATTGATATATCGCACCCGTTCAACAATACTGTATTAACTCAAAATTTAAAAATTTTCAGTAGAAGCAAAACAATTTTCAATTTAACATTACAGGCATATGAAAAAGAATTTTTAAAGCAGTCGTTTCATTACAAAAAAGTGGACAAAATTGCACAATATTTTTACAGTGGGTAGATATGAATATTACGTATCCATTTTTTCCAAAAAGTGAAAAAATAAAAATTTTGAGTTAATACAGTATTGTTGAACGAGTGCGATATGTATATTTGTATTTTTTAAAAAAAATATTAAGTGTCTGTGTGTAAAGAAAACATTTGTTAAATATTTTAACAAAATGCCTCTGTCGACAACTACAACACAAGATACTGATTATGACATTTGTGGTCACATAATATTTCTAAGCGGGCCGCAAATTTGTATAAAAACTGTTACGTTATCAGTCGCTTGCATTTGTCGTGCGAAAAATTCTTAGTGGGCTGCAAATCAGCTTTTTGTCGTTAAAAATGCAAGCGAAAGATAGCGGTCGACATCGTGGGCCAGGCTGGTAATTCTAATTATTGGGTATGTATTAAATGGAAAAACTGTGCTTAAATGTTTTAGTGCTTTATAGCGGCAAAAGAATTGTCCTTTGTGATAGAGGTTTAAATACATATCTAACACAGTGAACCAGTATCTAAAAAAAAAAAAATTTAATGGTTGAAAATCATGTATTTTCGAATGTTATTGATCCCTCAAAATATAGCGAAGAACAAAATCAAAAGCAGCTTCTCTTAGATGAGTGTAAAGCTTAAAATTAAAACAACTTTAAAAAATTATCTTTTAATAGTTATTAATTAAAAAAATATTACATTTTTGTTTTTTTTTTTAAATTATTAACAAAGACCCACCAGATTGGCCATTTCTCCCACTGTGCGACATTTTCAAATTATTGAAATTTTGTATTGAACTTCTTAATCAAAAAAAAATCTAGATTTGACTTTAAGCTTGAAGACATTAAGGGGGGCTACTCTCTATTGCGATGCGAAAACAATTTCGATGCGAAAGCTTATCGCCAACTTAGTAGTCTCTATCACTTTCGCAAAATGTTTTGAAAATTGAGAAATACTGGCAACAAAAATGACAGATGGCGCAAATTAACAGTAATGAAATGCCATAATATGAAAAAATATTTGAAATTGGAAAGATTAAATAAAATAAATAGTTATAATTTGGAAAAAGAAGTAAATTAATAGATGCGAAAGACAAATGCGCAAACGCATTAAAGAATACCAATCGCTAGATTTGCTACCATTTTCTTTCGCATCGCAATAGACAGTAGCCCCCCAGGTATGTGATGGAAAACGATTTTGAAAACAAATAATATCGTTTTTAGTTTCATTAAAAATTGATTTCTAATACATTTTCCTCTATTTTCCTGTCTATGTTTGTATATATTTTATATTTTATGGTTATATTCACCCTTATCGTGGTTGGCGAATTTCAAGTCCAATATTTCTTTAGAAAAATACTTAAATTATGGGTCTATTTACAGAAAAAGTAGGGGCAATATATATGAATTACACATTTTTAAATAACCCAGCTTCTTATTCAAATATTACCGGTTTATTCGATAATAAGAAATGGACATTTAAAAATAACCTCCTTAAGCAAAACTAAAAAACCGGTTAAAACCGGTCGAAAATAACCGTTCGATCTTCTTACCAATAAACTACACTTCTGCTCCATGTTTTTTAAATAGCAACATTTTTACAACCAATATTAGCCCTATTCACGTTCTTGTGCAAATGGTCTTGCATCGTAGCAACTGAAAAATGGTATAGTATAGTTGTACACTTGCAACTCTTTTGCTAATACGCAATAGTTTTTGTTTTCTCGGCGTACGCAAAACTTCATTACAAGCCGACCGATGACACTTAGTGAATTTTACGTTTGTAATCGCAAACTTATTCTGCTTTTATAGAATATATGTGTTTTCTGGATCTTCGATTAACGTGTTTTGTTTCGCGTTTTGCAAGAAGCATTGTAAACTAAACCAATGAGGTCATTCACAATTGATTAAAACTATTTACATTTGCAATCCCAAAGACACAAGATTGTGAATAGGGCTAATGTATAAAATATGAAATAATTATTTGTAGTTCCAACAGAGAATTAAAAACAACCTACGCCAAATTCTAATATTTTTTTAACCAACATATTTAAAGGTAGAACACACTCTCGACTTCATATTATATCTATATATATAAAATTGTAACGTTACTGACTGACTCACTGACTGATTCATCATCGCACAGCCAAAACGCCTGAAGCTAATAACTTGAAATTTGGACCATGGACCGGTCACTCTCCAAATCGATCCACTAAGACGGGATTTTTGGAAATTCAAATGTTTAGGGCATAAAAACGGGAAAATACGGTAACCTTATATCTCCAAAACTAAAAGAGATACAAAAAAAATGTAATACTTATCGTTGCTCTTTAGAAAAATAAGCGGACAGGTGTCTGGTACTTTTTTGAAACTCAGCCCTTTTAGGGAGTCAACGGGTAAAACCTGAATTTTGGTACTTTTTTGACACCCCATCTATCTTTTGAACCAATAAACATAAAACCAAAGTTTATACCACATTCGAAACTTATCAAAAAAAAACGAATACGATTTTGGTACTTTTTCGAAATTCGAACATTTAAGGGGTGAAAATCGGAACTATTTTTGGTACTTTTTTCACAAAACATTTTCCTCCATTCTTTGACATATTCGTACTAAATTATGGGCTCCACTACAATACTGAAATTTTTGATTATTAAATGGGGGGAAAAAAATAGTACCAAAACAGGAAATACGGGAAATTTGATATTTTTGTTTAGCTTTTGGTTCTACAACTGGTATTTTTTTAATTATCGTTAATATTGGATCTATAGGTAGAAACATAAAAGTCAACATATAATGTCCTGAGTGAATAAGAATCTATTAGGGAACTTTTTGGTACTTTTTTGGTCTTTAACTGGTACTTTTTGAATTTCCGTTAGTATTGGACCAAGAAACATAAAATTCAAGATGCAGTGTCCTGAGTGGATAAGAATATAAAAGGGGAAGTTTTTGGTACTTTTTTGTTCTTTAACTGGTACTTTCAGAATTTCCTTTAGTATTGGACCTAGAAACATAAAATTCAAGATGCAGTGTCCTGAGTGGATAAGAATCTAAAAGGGGAAGTTTTTGGTACTTTTTTGTTCATTAACTGGTACTTTTTGAATATCCGTTAGTATTGGATCTAGACATAAAATTCAAGATGCTAGGTCCTGAGTGAATGAGAAAATAAACTTTGGCATACAGATTTGTCCACGAAGAAAAAGAAGACGTTAACGAAGTTGCGGGTTAAATGCTAGTTTCTTAAAAAAAGTCAGCATGAGAATTTAAGGTGGAGATGAAAATATCATTAATCTAATTAAAATAACAATGTGTGGCAAATATATTGACAAAATTTAAACAATTCGATAGGTGTTTTCGTTAGACCATTGAAATACAAAGCATTTTTATTTAAATAACAGAATATGATTGCTTTAAAAAACTATTTTGTTTGTTTACCATTAAATAGAAAATTTGATAAGATAAAATTAAAACAAACCAATATTTCGTTTTAATGAAACCTTTATTGTGTAAATCAATTTAAATTATTTTAAACTTTTTTTTTGCAGAATCTTTATTTTAATTATAATATTGGTTTTGCAAAATTGAATAAGAAAATGTGTGTATCTTAGTTAAACACCTTATCTTTTTATTATTGTTAGGGTTTGCCTTGTAGTCGAAATTTAATCATAATTATTAAAGCAAATATGGAAAAAACATACCATAAATATAAATAAATTTACATGTTTTTTTTTCGTGTTAGTGGATCGATTTGGCGAGGGACGTACCTCCGGTCCATATGTTTTCTTTCACTCAATTCCGCGAATGTTTATTTTTTGGAAATTCAATAATAAAAAAAAAACAGAAAGTACCAAATAAGAAGCTAAAAGGCTCCTTTTATAGTTTCTCAATCACTCTGAATATTGCAAGTTGAATTTTATGGTTCTAAATTCAGTAATAATAAAATTTCAAAATGTACGAAAAATATCCCTCTTACAGATTCTCATTTATTCAGGACCTTACATGTTTAATTTTATGTTTCTAGGCCCGATACTAACGGAAATTGGAAAAGTATTAGATGAAGAGCAAAAAAGTACAAAAAAGTTTCTCTTTTTAGATTCTCATCCACTCAGGACATTGAATGCTTAATTTTATGTTTCTATGTCCAATATTGACAACCATTAAAAAAGTAAAAGTTGCATTACGAAAAAGTATCAAAAAGCTCCGTCTTACAGATTCCTATTCACTCCGGACCATCCATGTTTCATTTCATGTTTGTAGGTCTAATATAAAGAAAATTCAAAAAGTACCAAGTGAAGAGCAAAAAAGTACTAAAAAGTTCCCTCTTATAGATTCTCATCGAGTCAGGACATTGCATGTTTAATTTTAATGTTTCTATGTCCAATATTGACGAAAATTAAAAAAAGTACCCGTTGTAGAACAAAAAAGTACCAACATTTTTGTTGGTGGGCTAGTTGATAGTTAGCTAGTCTATCAGTCCGAGTGTTGCGGGTTTGTTACCCGCCAGAGACTCTGGTCTAATTCACTACAACGGGCTGAAGGTCTATGTTACTATTGCTCGGTTAATTAAGTTAGAATATAATTTGTAATTGTATCTAAAAAAATAAATTTTTTATCTTGTAGGTTCTTACTCACTCAGGACCCTGCACCTATAATTTTATGTTTCTAAGTTCAATATTATAGAAAATTCCAAAATTATCACATGCCGTACGAAAAAGTAAAAAAAAGAATTTAATTTACCGTATGCAACATTTTTTATACATTTTTTCTTCATATTGAAGTATCAACAATTTCAATATTGTAGTGGGAGCCTATAGTTTAATATGTATGTAAATATATAACAATGAATAGAGAAAAATAGTTTGTATAAAAAACTACCAAAAATAGGTACAACTTTCTCCCCTTAAACTTTCGAATTTCGAAACAGTACCAAAATCACATTTGAGGAGGTCTATAACAAAATCGCAACAATTCCACTTTTTAAGTTTAATGTTTTTTTTTTTGCTGAATAATATTGCACAAACCATTTCACATACCAACATACATACATCGTACTGGCTGAAATTATATTTTTTTCATTTATCCAAAAATAGTAAAACTGGAATTGTTCCATTTTGTTATGGAGCTCCTCATTTGTAGTTTTAAGGTAAGTTACAAATGTGATATAATTTTTATTTATATGCACTGAGAAAATTAAAAGCTTTAAAATCAAAGAAAAAAGGTCTTTGTAAAATTGTAACGAAAATATCTTTGTTAGAAGGAAAAAATCCTTGCATCAATGATTTATTCTTTAAACAAGCAAATGGTGCGTCTTCAACACAAACGACTAAAATTCTTTGAAGCTTAATCAAAGAAATTATCTTTTCCGTAAAGATAAAATATTTGCTACAACGATTAATTTCTTTGCTAAGAAGGGATTGAAAAACGTATTTAAAATTAAAGACTTTTCTTTGTTTTTTTTAAGCTAAGCATCCTTGCTACAAAGACAAAGTCTGTAACTTTAATGAATTTTGTCTTCAATGCATAAGTGAACATGTTAGCTTGTTCACACATGTTTGCTTGCAACGGCAAACAAGAGCGGTTAAAAAAATAAAGATTTACTGCCTGTTTTTAGAAAACGAAAACAAGTGAGTGAGTGAGAAATTATATTGAAAAAAACAATAAAAAACGAAAATTTGTTTTTGTTTTCAATGTAATTTCTCACTCACCCACTTGTTTTTATTTTATAAAAACAGGCAGTAAGTCTGTATCTTTAAAGAATTTAGTCTTCAAAGTTAAATTTGTATACGAATACATAACGAAATCGGCTATAGCCGATTGATTACAATATGTGTAAAAAATAAAAAGAATTGTTTTCGTGGTTGTGATTAATTGTAAGTCAGTCGATAGGAACGCTCAATTGTGCATGTGCTGTATATGAACTATTTTTTATTTTTATTACATTAAACTAAAATAAAAAAATTTTATAAAAATGCTGTGTGTTGGTTTCATTAAATATTTTATTTTGCAGAAAAATTTAAATTTTTTCAAACATTTCTATAGCAGATTTTAAAGAAAATTGCCTTTGTTTCTACATATCAGTCTTAAGTATTTCAAAGAATTATTTCGTTGAATTTAATATCGTTTCTTTGTAATAATGTTAAAATTACGTCTTTGTTACAATTAAAATTGTACTTAAAATCAAAAATTAAAGTCTTAAGACTAACGAATGAAAGTCTTTGTGCCAAAATACTTTTTCCTTAGTTTAAGGACTTTTTTCATGTGTTTCCAAAGACGTACATCCTTGCCACAAGATTTTAAGTCTTTGATTTTAAGTATGTATTTCATGGGAATCTAAAGATCTTTGTCTTTGGGCACAATCTGACCAATAAAAGTCTTTGCAACAAAGTGTATTTTCTTTGATTTTACGATTTAATTTTCTCAGTGTGTTTATAATATCAAAAGATAGATGGGATGACAAAGAAGTTCCAAAATACAGGTTATACCCGTTAAATCCATAAATGCGCCGAATTTCAAAAAAGCACCAGCCACCTATCCGCTTATTTTTCTAATGACCAACGCTTAGTATAAAATTTTTTGTATCGCTTTTAGTTTTGGAAAATTAGGTTACCGAATTTACCCGTTTTTACCCCCTCAGATTTTAATAAAATATATATTGAGCACTTCTGTAAGGAAATACCTATTAAATGGTTAGTTTTTTGTTCAAATCGGTTAACAAACAGAGGAGGAAAGTATTCTTAACTATTTCGCTTTTGCCGATTTAAAAATAAGATTTTTTTTAAATGAAAATAACTGTTTGTATGCCGCGCTGCCTGAGGTTTTCAAAATATTATGTTAAGACCCGTTTAATGATTCTTGTTATTTCTACTTGCTCGAAATCAAGTACTTAAGTAAGAAGTTTGGAGCCAAATCTAGTTGTTTTTGACAAAACAAAATCGACTTAGTGACTAGATTTTGAAGAAATCTACTCAAAACTACTACCTAACTATGGTTTCATATATCACTAAAAAATGCTTCCCAATATAAGAAAGAAAAATGACATTTAAAAATAAACAAACCAAAAATGGCGGCTGTTAAAAACTGTTAAAAGAAATTCAAAAAAATTTCAAGAAAATAGCAAAAAATATGATGTAGACAAAAAAAAATGCCAAATTTTTCTAAAAAAAATGCCTTTTTCGTTATATGTACGTATGTGTTACACAAAAAACATTTAGTCAACTGATTTTGTTATAAAAACAAAATCTCGCTTAAGTCAAAACAATGGAAGCGCACTAGATTTTGACGAAGACTTCAAATCAAATCTATTCTACATACATATTTCGTTGAAATGTAAACGGGCTATAAAATTAATTTTTTCAAATATTACAAAGTCAAATAACTTTGATGACAATAATTTGGGTTAATTAATTATTATATATTTGAAAACTTTCGTTTAAAATAGTTTTTTTTTTGGAGGTGACCATATTGAAAAATATTCTTTGAAATGACTTAACGGAATTACAGCGGAACTTGAACTGAAGTGATCACAAACGGTATTTGAACTCGAACTTAAATCAAACTTAACTTTAACCGAACTCGATTTAAGTTGGAAACTAGCTCAGACTGAACTTAATCTGAATTCAACGTAACCTGTTAACTGACCTCAAACTAAATTCGAACTATACTCTAACTAGGAAGATCGAACAGTTAGTATTCGATCGGTTTTAACCGGTTACTTTAGTTTTGCCCAAGTCGAATATTTTAAAATTTCCATTTTTGAATATCGAATAAACCGGTTATTTTGGTACAATAAACCGGTTATTTTAGAAATGTGTATTTTATATAAGTTTTACTTACTTTTGTTATAAATGTAGCCGTAATTTAAGTATTTCTCTACTTGAATATTGGGCAAACTTAAACTTTTTATGAAGAATGTAACAAAAAATACAGTGCACTCGCAATAATATAAACTAATTAAAACAAATACAGTTCACTTTTGCAAGATTGTTCATATTTGCGAATAACATCTAACCTTAAGTTATGCGAAAAAGTCTGTGATTTTCTTGCGATCAATCAGTTTAAAAACGCCCCGATCTCTTAAAAATATGCAGATATTTTCTGTGTCCGCTAACAGTTGTCTTTATGTATTTCATTTTCCTTTTAATTTATATTTGTGAGAATTAACTAAAAAGTGTGTGTGTAAAACAACTGAAGACAATTTTAAAGCTATAATTGGGGAAATCTCCAGGTTATTATGCAGTTGAATAAGAATTCATTTTGATTTAACACTGTGTAGGTAGATAAAAACCATTAAAAATACAACTATAAGTTGTTCATGTTTTCAAGCTTTTGCACAAGTTCATATTTTAGAGAAGTCAATGAAAGAAAACAAGTGTTCATATAATATATGATATTAGGGCGATCATATATTAGGGCGTTCATATTATTACCGCGAGTGCACTCTATAACAAGAGTCAAAAAACATTATGAACAATGTAAATACAAATCGCTTATTAATAAGCGCGTGCTCTTGTAACAAAAACCAAAAACAATTAAAAATACTACAAATAAATGTTCAGCTTAAAAAGAAATTAGCAATTGGACAGTATTCTAAATATTTTTATAAAGATGTCATCTCTGGTGATATTTCGAAATGATTTAAAAGACAAGGGTGCTTAACGGTCTTCAACGTCACTTCTTAGTAATCACTTTTAATTAGTCCACAAGCACAACATAAATAAACGCCAAGTTAAACTTGACTCTGTTCAAAGTAGTTCTTAAGAGACAAAAATAAATAAAAAACTCTTAAGTAGTTCCAGCATATCTTCATGCTTAAAACTACAACATACCGGCGGAATCAACAATATGGGAAAATTCATCAGTTTTATTGATTAAAACGCCAAGAACTTTTTTTCATTAAATTAATGACCTTGAAAGCCTGCATATAAGAAACCATATAAACTATTTAGAGTAATCAATAAAAGGTCGATCAACACTTATAATTTTAAAACAAAATTGAAGGAATCAAACAATTTCATGGAAGGTTTTAAATTGTGATCGTCGAATTGACAGATGTTTCATACAAAAAGCATGTTCGTATTACTATTCTTTTCTATAATGATGAAACAAAATAATTTGAAATATATAATCCTGTAAGAGACTTTGTTTGCAACTTTTTAAAAATATGGTTGAAGTCCACTGATTCATAAATTAATTTTTGAATCTTAAATAATAAATTTATTAAATTCCTAAAAATTATCAAACTGAAATACAAAATTTCTAATTTACAAGATTTTGTTAGTAGTTAATTCCCAATTTGGCAACCAATGAAATGCGCATGGGAATAGCTTAACCCTTCAACAATAAATTTCAGTGTTTTTATCAAGAATACAAATTGGGAGTTAAGCACGACTAAAATTACTTTGATAAGAAACTGAAAGGTGCACGGAAAAAAACCAACTCCAACATGCTTAATATTTTGCAAGAGCAGTAAAGCAGGTTGTTTTTGTTTTCATTAAGGGTCCTCATGATGTCGCTTAAAATTGCCATTTGTGCAAATGCGCAAACTTACGAGTCTTGTTTCATGAAGCCCCTTTTTTACTTTTGTGCAATTTTAAACAATTAATGTCAGTTTGTAAGAAACGTCAACACAAAAATAAATTAAAAATTAAAATTCAAAAATATAAAAATTTTTGTTTAAATTTGTGATTAATATGTATGAGAAATTTGCTTTTAAAAATGCTCAAAGAAAGCCAAAAGACCAATTTACTGAAATTATTGCTAGAATTTATTGTTTGTGATTTATAGACACTTGGATTTTTCATTGAAAACGACGTTAAAATCAGTAAAAGATCTGTTTGTATAAATGCACAATTGAACAGCGCAAGTTTACGAGACAGAATTGTTGGGCAAATTTACCAAGTTTGTGTAAATGAATTCTTATACAATTTTTGACAGTTCATTTACGAGGGCGTAAAAATGCACAGTTTGCACAGATTACGAGACTTATAAACGATATCATGAGGACCCTTATTATGTTTTTTTTTCCAGAAAAAAACTAAAAATTAATTTCAATTAACAAATTTGTGATATTAATTAAAAAAATTAATTAAATTTCAACCAGTTAACAAATTAATAGTATCAGTTAAGCGTTTAATGCACTTGATTAAACGTTTTATTCACTTGATTAAACGTTTAATTTAATTGATTAAATATTTAATTAAACTGATTTTATTTTTGATTAATACTTTATTTAATTGGTGAAAAATTTTTTCTGTGAACAACAATTAATGTTGGAAGAATTCCAACCAATTGTTGTGGGGAATGTAAGAAAAGATAAACGCAGTGTTTATTGTTGTTGTTTTTGTTTAAGCTTTGATATTGTTACAAGTAAAACTGTTGCTTATAATTCTTATTCGCTTTACAGTTTTATTTGTTTAATATATTTAGTTTTTCTAAAATCTTTGGATGAAGTTGCCTGACGATCTGGACTAGGTAACCAGTGAAATGCGCATATACCTTCAACAATAAATTTCAGTGTTTTTATCAAGAACAAAAATTAAGCACGACTAACAAAATCACCTATTAAATATTTGACTTCCTACACGGAACCACTAGTTTTCTTAAGAAATTGTTTGTTTATTGGTCACGCTTTTTTTGGTTTTATAGTCAAAAAGTTGTAAGGTCTGAACATACCTTAAAGCTACGGTCATATTTATTAAATATTTGACCAAATTAGCATAACCACTACTTTTGTTATAGTTAGTTAGATTTAACATGGTCTTAAAATCACAAAATAAACTGATTACGCTACTCGGCATGCATTAAACCGTATTTTGTAAGATGTATTATAATCAAAATAAATATTTGAATTAAAGGAAATGATTATTTAGGTCGGTCCCGTTTTTTTTCGTCAAATATTTGACAAGTGTGGACAGGCCTTAGCTTAAGTCATATCTATTTTTTTGTTGGTTCCTTACCTTCGTGAATTACTTTGTTTTTATTCTAATTAACTTTTTATTATAAAAACTAATTTTATTGTTTTTTTTTTAAATAGCAGCTATTCGGAATATTCGAAAAACCGGGTTTTGAAAAAAGTCGAATAATCGATCTCCCTAACTCTAAATAAAATTAAAGTTACTAACAACATACCCACATAATTAAGATATTCAGATTAAGTGAAAAGTTTGAACTACGGAGACTTATTTGTTCCCCCTCCGTGGTGTTGCTTAATGAATTCTTTTTTACTTTAAACATAAAAATAGTAAACTCTTTCCCCTACCACTAAACCAGACATATTTAAAACCCATAAATAATTTCATATTCCTTTGACTTTACTTTATCTCTGCTACTAAACAGTTATTTAATTTACCCAATTTTTTTTTTGGCGGGAACAACAAAACAAAAAACCATAAAAAATCAGCAAAATTAAATTTATCCCCTTAAATATGAAAATTTTATGTAAAATAATTATTATAATATTTTACTTAAAAGAAGGTCTTAAAAAAAAGTTTAAAAGGTAGAAAGGAAAAACAAATCTTTAAATGAAGGTTAATAAATGCAAAGTGGAGAAACAACAAGGGGCAAAAACTTTATAAAAAAGATGAAATTGAAAAAAAACTGATTTACAGAAATAAATTTTAAGGTTAAAATTAATAATTCATGAATTTTTTTAAATGAACAATAATAATTTAGGATTTGTTTAATTTGATTCTAAATTTTTTGAGATCAATTCTAATATTAAGATATAACTGAAATTGAGTTACCTAAAAAAAATTAAAATTAAATCCTTCAGAAATTTAAGCACTGCGTCAATGAAACTTGTGATACACACAATACAAGTAAACTGTGCAATTTTTTATTTTTAATTTATAAGCGAAGAAGGCATCATTTGTAAATAAAAAACCAAACATTTTTTTATTTACTTTTTCATAAATTTCTTGTATTTAATGCGCCATAATTTAGGCGATTCTTTTCATAATTTTAGGAACCCTGTTCGGAATATTTTATCCGAGCTCATCTTAAAAAACCGCGACAAAACTTACGCTACACAAGTTCACTAAACAGTTTTACAAACTTGAGCAAATGTCAAAATCCTTTTGATTTTTACTCAGTTCACTGCGAAAGTTATACACTACACAAATGCACTGTACAGTACCAGACTTCAGCACTGAACTTGTGTAGTGTATGGCCGGAGGATAAAAAATTAAATTAAACTTTAGTTAAATTAAATACAAATTTTGTTTTGTTGCAATTTGATTACTTGTTTTAGAAAATTCTTATAAATTTAAAACGTTACAAACAATACAATATTCAAAAATGTTAATTTGCTTGCACATACAAACACATTTCTAATAAGCTCTTGCTTAAAAGTTTGTTAAACAGTTTGTTGGGTCATTGTATTGTAAGACCAATGACTATTGCTTTTTTATTGCTGCTTTCCAGACTGGATAATCCTAAGATATTTAATAAAAATTTTAATTCATGTTTTATATATTTTTTTAAGGCGAGCAGGGATTGTTTTTTTTTTGTAATACTACAGCTTTAAGGTGTAATAAAATGAGTTTTATAATGAAGATTCAAGGGTTAGTTTACGTAATTTAAAGTAAAAATTTATGAGGTAAATTGCGTTTTAAAAACACAATTGGCTTAAGCAAACATTAAACAAATTTAAATGCTTATGTTTTGTAAAGAAGAAAGATTCTTCTAGATTCTAGAAACTAGTTTCACTCTCAAAACTAGTTTTATTTTTCCTTAAAAAAAACGTCGACAAGCTAAATTTAGAGGGTAAACTTGGTTCATTTTTTTCTTTTCCATGTGTAAAATAAATATATATATATCGTACATCTACACTCAGAATATTCTGTACGTAAAATTAATTAAATTTGTAATATAAAATAAATGAAAATTCAGTTAAAAACCGGTCTACTTATTTTTCATTTATTTTTAACGAAAATTCAGTAGTTTTCGTTTACTACACAAAAGAGCCGAATTTCTAAAATCACCAGACATACACCTGTCCGCTTGTTTTTCTAGTGAGACATTTTTGTATACTTACTAGGGATGCCAATCGGGACTGGTTTTCGCAAATCCCGGGATTCGGGATTACAAAAAATCAAATCGCGGGATTTTACGGGATATCGGGATTCGGGATTTTTGAAAATTAAGAGATAAATGCTTTTTATAGATACTTTTTTAAGAAAAAGTCTTTAAAAGAAGTTTACAAACGAAGGTTTTATAATTAATTTATTATTTTAAAGTTAAATATTACTTTTTTTCCCACGATGGAACGGGGAGGTCTCCCCACAGTGACAGGTACCGCGACCAGGTTAGGTCTATTGTACCCACTTATTTATTTATATTATATATATTACTTAAATTTGTAAAATTTTAAATTGTGTCTTTTCTTATTTAATGACTAATTTAATAAAAAATATGATAATAAAACGTACGATTTTAAACAATGTGTTACTTAATTACAATTAAAGCTATATTTGATTCAATTACCTCAGTTCATGCAAATAAAATAAATAATAATAAATTAGCTAAATAAAAAAAAAATTAATATTCTAATTGAACAACGCAACATAGAAGTTGATTTATTTGTAAGATTCTATTAAAATTTTATTAAATGAATTAAAATAAATAATTGAAATTTGAATTCCAAATTAACTAAAAAAATCAATTTATTTAGTTAACCATTAAAATCTTATTTTTAACAAAAACGCATTTTTATAACCACCACTACTTGCGGTAGGAATTATGTAGTGTATTAAATACATTACTTAATATTGCGAAATTGCTCCATTAATTACCGTAGGTTCAATGTCAACTCTCGGAAAACACTTTAATAATCTTAACCCTTTAAGAGTTAAGTTTAAATTTTGTATTTGGTGCACCAGTGAATTGTTTTGTGCATTTCAAAAACATTATTTTTTTTAATAAATTTTCTTGTTTAATTATTTTCAGCACTTCTCACGTTAAAAGTTCTTTATAATTATTGGACACGCTTGAAAATAATAACAAAGTGTAACTATTTTCTTACGTTTTCAATGACAGTATTAACAGAATTAATCAAATAAATATTAAAGATCAATATTTTGTTCCCTATCCTCTCATGGGGAATGTCACAATAAATTTATTTTTATAACAAAAAGGTTAAACAATAAAATTAAGTTAACAATTTCGGGATTGACAAAATCCCGAAAATCCCGGGCTTAAACAATTTAAATCCTGGGATTCGGGATTCGCTAAATCCCGAATCGGGATTTCGGGATTGGCATCCCTAATACTTACCCTGTTACACACGCTTGTTTTACTTTTGTTGTACTGACCTCGATATGGTTTCGCAATTATTTTACTTTAAAAATTTTATGTATTTAACTAAATCATTTTAACAAATAGAGAATGGGAATTTGTTACACAAAACAAGCACAACGTTTTTAAAAGATAAGTAAAAATGTAGTTTTTGGTAGTTAATTAATATAAACTAACTGAAAATTTAATTGTTTTTACGGAACATGGGGTTGAATTTTTGACAGTAAAAATTAAATGAACTTTCCGTTACTTTAAATTACATTTTCATTTAATCAACGGACAATATTTACTGCAACTGAAAATTCGTATTAATATGCACTAGTTTTTTGAAATACTGTTAGAATCAGTTAAATATAAATTTGTTTGGAATTTCAATTGTTTATTTATTTAAAAATGACTGAGCGGAATACTTCTTAAATAAACTACAGTCCGTTACTGTAATAATATTGTGAGTGAAGTTCAAAAGTGGCTAAACTCAAAAGTTTATTTTTCGGGTTTATATGCTTAAAATACGTTATATCTCAAAAAGCAGAGCTGAAAGGGAAAAATGGAGATTTGATTTGAAATCAGCGACCTCAAATTAGTAAAAATTTGCAATAAAATTCCAGGCCACAAAATGACTATTTCCCAGTGTAATGGGCCTCCCTGAACTTATCCTTAAGTGTTAAGAAAATCAGAAACAACAAATTCTTGGAATAATTTGAGCAAATTATTTTTTTTGGCTTTCTTATGGCATTTATAGAAAAAAAATAACCTTTTTGGCACACATTTTAACTTTTGTTTATTTTATATCTTTTAATCTATTTTTGTATTGACGTTTTTTATAATTTTTCAAAATTCCACAAACGTTAAAAAGTGGCTTCATGAAACGATTCTCGTATTTTGCACAAATGGCATTTTTAAGAGATTTCATGAAAACTCTTATTACATTTTAAGTTAATTGTATATTTGCTTAAGGCAATTATCTTTTATCTTCTTTTGCCATAAGATCGCTTAAATTTTTCTAATTTTACCACTTAAATTTTTAGCATTTCTTTGAATATCTTCTTAAATTTTTTCCCTCTATATAAATATATGTAAACAGGTGGCGGCGCATTAGTAACGTTATGATTTTTTTAATCAATAACTTTTTTCTTTCGGATTATACACAGACAAAATTATTAGTATTTTTTTTATCAATTATAAAAATGATTTAAAATGCATTTAAATTTAATTAATGTGATAATTGAATCAATAATTTTTTTTTGTTGAAAGAAAATTAAAAATATAATTTTGATTTAATTAACTTTTTAGTTGTTTTAAAATAAAATTAGAATTCAAATATTAATTAAACAACAAAAAATTATTTCATTTAAAATCAAATAATTCAAACTTGTGAAATTGTTGTTGGAAATTGTCAAAATCAATCAACAAATTGATTGAAACGGCAAAGTCTGAATTTGATGATTAGAGAAAATTTTGAATTTTTTTTGTGTAAATTTTCTTAGAATTTCAGGTCCCGACGCCCTAATTTTTTTCTCTAATATTCTCCTTAATCTTTTGGATGATTTCTGGCTTATTGCCCATTTAGGTAACTCAGAAGTAGAAATCAGGAGCAGTTAAATCGGGCGATCATGGTGGCCAGTTAATATAGTTGGACGATCTTTAGCTACATCTTGTTAGAACCACAGTTCTAAATTCTTCTCTACCTTGAGCCTTAAAAAATGTTCAATCATTGACTGGTATTGAATGTGGATGGCAACCTCAACTTGTTATCGTTTTCAAAAAAATATGCTAAAAAAATTTGTGTATCTAATTGGGTGCATTTGATGTTCAACAATTATTCTTGGATTTCGTTTGCCCGTTTCACGTTACCATTGATGTAGGTAAAAATCATCGCTCATTATCATTTAAGGCGACCGTTCACGACATGTTTTTGTCATCTGACATGCCAAATTTTAAAGTCACATGTAATTTCGCATGTCTGTCAAAATTGCTGTTTTCATTCAGCTTTATCAGTTGTGTCTGAATAATCGAATGCTGACTTTCAAAATAAAATTGAACAACTTTGGTCTTTGTTCTGCGCTGAGTCTTTCCATCTTAAATTTCCCAATCTTTTTAAGTTAATTCTAAAAAAAAACAAACACAAAAAATTAATTCACTTATTTAATTATAACGTTACTGGCGCACCCCCCTGTTCATCCAATTGTTTTTACTACAACAAAATAGAAAATCACTTTATTACCTTCTTGATGACAAATAATAAATGTTGATGATTTATCTCTGTTTTACAATTTCAACTTTGAAGAGATTGTGTAAAACTTATGTTCATATAAAATTTTTTTGATCCTTTTTTTCTTCTTCTAAGCACTTGGAAATCGTCAACAAAACAAATAACAACAACAGTTATAATATTTAATAGAAATAATAATAACAACAATTACTTTGTCTACATCTTGTATAACGATGGTAATGGGAATGATTATAAATATGAAAGACAATAAAGTCTTAATTCAAGTGCGTTGATGTTTTGTTGAAAGAGTGAGTTTAAAACAGGGTTCGAAAAAAAACTGAACAGTATCGTAACGTATTTTTCTAACACACAAACTCTTAATTTTATTTTTGTGTTTGTTAATGTCTACACAAACATATACGGTACACAGCGAGTGTGAGCTGACGCACACAAACACCAAGATAACGTACATTACTTATTTTAACGTACATGTACAGTATTTTTAGCGTACTTATCTGTACCTTTTTAATGTACACGTACTGTACTTTTAACGTGCGTGTACCATATTTTTTATTGTATGTAAGCTGTAACTTTTTATGTACTCCTTTTTTTAAAGGAAGATCCAAAGGAAAAAATCAAAAAAGCCAAAGTTGATTTGCTGGCGAGTTGTATAACAGGAGTGCAGGAATATAAGAAACATGCAAAAGTGTACTAATACTTTATGCAGTAAAGAAAAGAAAATTGTAAGTAATGTACAGTTGTAAAGTGTTAAAGTATGCGCATTATGTAAATATGTATGTATACCCAGCGGGAAAAACAGGGCATACAGATGCCTTTTAGAAGGCCTCAGTTCTTTATTTTGGATGTACAAGGCCTGCTCGCTCCATTGCATTTTCATAGCTTTTTTACACATGTTGTCATTGCAGGGTAGGCCTTCCACTCTGACTTAATTCTATTATTTATTTATTTATTTCATTTATTTTTTTATTCATTTGGTATGGATTGCAAGCCCTGTCGGCCAAATTAATCCAGCTTAATCGTATGGCAAATATTACATTTTTCTTCTTATTTCTTAAATAATGTATAACTATTTTTAATACCGCCCCTATTGCACAAATGTTGAAAACGATAAAAGGACTTGTGGCAACTTTATACAGTCAACTTCTTACTTGCTACAGATTTTCTAATAACATTTTCTTAAACATTGATATAGAATTAGAGAATGTGCGCTCACTACAAGGTATGACGGAATTCCACAATCTTCAGACTCTGACAGTAAATAACCTACTCATAATTTGAGTGGAATGTCTAGGTATGATCATTAAACTAGTTCTAGTGGAGTGCCCGAAACCAAATTTTTCCATAAGATACGAAGGGTTCCCTAATTTAAAAATCTAATAAAATTGTAATAATATTCTCATATTAATGAAATTTTAAAATCACATTTCAATAGTTTTATAGTATACGAAGTCATATGAGTGTGTGATCTATATGTTATTCCAAAGATACATAGTATATCGTGCAACTCTATTAAAACACTGTTTAAGTTGATACTAGTTTGCGATACCCCCGAGATTCTGAAATTCATTTTAATTAATGTCTTTTAGAACGCTTTAATGATATGAGAATGGTTTTCAAAGGGCCTTAGAATAAAGGTAATCTTAAAGAGTCTTTTAAAAATGTATGTTAAAAGGGAATCAAGTTATTGGCTCTAAAACCATTCATGAGATATAAAAATTTTTACTTTGTGCCAAAATTTAAAAAAACCTTCCAAAAAGGGGCCAAACCCCTTTATTATAGAAATTTAATTGTGCACTTTTAATGGGTATTTATTATATTTTATACATAATTAATAGATGGTTTTAAGGGAAAAATGTTTTTTAAACTAAAAATCAGAAAACAATTAAGTATTGATTGTGCTTTTATTTTTTAATTTTTAAACTTTTTTTAGCAGTACTTAAACAGCTTATTTTTAACGTATTAAACTCAACTAAAATTACGTATTCTTTTTCATTTAACCGTTCTGTATTCTGTTTTGGTCTGTTTCTTATATAATTTTAATTTTATAACGGGCTAAAAACTAAATATCTTAGTACTTCTCTTCTCCCTTCTCATAGAAGGTAATTTGGAATATTGTCTGTGGTCCGATTGTCAAAAATATTACTAGTAAAAAAAAGGGTTGTTTACATAAAAACTGTAGTTTGTATACAAACTTTGACAACTATACCACAGAAAAAATAACCATATGTTGACTTGACCCACCTTCTAGTCAATTCCCCTTGATCAGAATGGTAATTGAATAAAAGATGTCAAATTAGGCCTTTAATAAGGCCTGCATAAGAAGCTGTTCAGACTTTTACCTCTAAGAAAGTCTTAAAATGTGTGTGTGCAATTGTTTGTGCACATTTGTAAGTGGCAAATGAAACGTCGAAAATTGTTGTTGTGCTTTACGTTATTCGAGTTTATTTGAAGAAAAAAAAATTATTCTTACACTCATAAAATTTTTACGATAATTGATTGTGGATTATTTCATTCGTTTTTAATTTAATAAAAATATAGTTATTTCACGCATAACTATTCAGCGAATATCTTTAAACTTACAAATTTAGAAATGTTAAGCCAAAATAAAACAATATTAACGTTTTAAGTACCTATGATAAAAATTTATTCTTTGTAATAAAAAATGTATTATTTTTTCTCAAGGCAATAGATACAAGCAAATAATGAATAACTTATCACAGATCTATTTTATTGTTATTTCATTAAATTTTGTTAATTTTCATAAGAAAAAACTCCGTTTGATTTTACCATTAATATATGTTCCACGTTTAAAGCTGAAAACCTATTTCGCTGGTCGGATAGTATGTATTTTAAGGATGAACAAATTCGTTCAACGCTGACTTGTGTGGATGGTACTGCCAAAATTATTTCAGCTATTTTCGACAAAGAATTATTACATTTGGACCAATATTCTAAGATGTTAGAATTTAAAGGCAATCTCGTTTCTCGCTCATACAACATAAAGTTATTTTCTATATCAGAAAGTATTGAGTCTGCTTTATTCTTTTAGAACTTCTAATATGATGGTTTTAAGGTATTCACTAGTGTGACTTAATTTGAGTTCTTTTATTGCCAGTGTTTTAATTTGTATAGACGCATTTTTTATATATTGCACATTAATACCGAGAACACTTAAGTCTTGTCTTGTTGCTGCATCAATCTTTAAAGAAATCATTTTGTCTTTTTAATCATCCATTATATCTAGTTTTACTTGTTTAGAAAATGCTATTATTCTTTCAGCTACGTTATGCTCATTAACATTTATTTCCAAAGCATCAAAAGCAGGTTGAACTAATATTTTGAAAGCACGATCTTCCGCCATACGCAGTGGGCGTCCATTCCTTGTAAATAATTCTACAATCGCCAATTCAATGTTAGTTTGATTGAAATAGGTTGGAACTGTTTTGGTTTTTAAATCATTAACTTTATTTTTATTTGCACACTTTATTGCAACATAATCTGAATATAAAGTAGGGTGGAACCGTTTTAAATGTCTTTCTAGATTTCCGGTATGATTATTTAATTTTTTTTTTCACAACTTCCATTATCACAAAATACGTCACTTTCATCGATTAAACTAAAATAATCGTGCAAAAAATAATTTTTAGGGCGCGGCATCTTACTTTCTTTTCAACCAAATGTTAAATGATCACTTAAAATGCATAATGATTGAAGTCAACTGAAAATTCCCAAATTTTCTGCGAATTATTTGCATGATATTGCTTCTGAAAAGGGTTAGTGCCATAATTATTGTTAAATATACCATTATTCAGGTAAGTGCATACAAAAATATTAAATAAAAAAGATTTACCTAAAAGGTATGTATGAATATAAAAAATAACAACAATTCTGTAACTGAAAAAATTTTAAATTATTAATAACAAGAGAAGTCATAACATTTTTTTCAAATAAACTCGAATACCACAAAGCGCAATAACAATTCCTAAATTTTCTGCGAATTTGTTGCTTTTGGGTTTTTTATGAATGATATTTCATATGAAAGAGTTTGGTGCCATAAATATTGCTCATAAAAATAGTCAAGAAAAAAATTACTTTAAATCTATGAACAATTCTTTACCTGAAAAAAATAAGAGCAGTCATAAAAATGATTTTTTTCTTTCTTCAAATATACAAGGCACAAGTAAAAAATGCCCACAAAAAGGAACTTCATATATCTGCATATGAAGTATGCGTATATGCATATCAATTACCCTAAATGTTGCATACAATTATTTAACAGCGTTAATGTGTGGGCCATAAGTATTGCTTAATAAACAAATGTCCATGCAGGTGCATACAAAAACAACTAGATAAAAAAAAGGATTTACCTAAAATATATTAAAAAGAAAAACAAACTCTTTTACTGCAAAAAAAAATTTATAAAAAAGAAACAAGAGCACTCATCCCATACAATCAAAATATTTTGTAGCTATGTATATTAAAAAAGAAAATTCATTTTAAAGAACTTAAAAATTTTTTAATTTAAAATAAATTTTAACTTTAAAATAAATGAATTTTACATTAATTTTTAAATTTTTATTCATTAAACAGCATATTCCGTAAAATATTATAGGTAGTTGCTGCTTTTTAAAAATATATTTTAAACGACAAAAAAATCAAACCACATAACATAATATGTACGGATAAACTTTATTTTTTTTTGCTAATTTGTTTTTTGAATAACAAGCATAAATGTATAAAACGAAGTTATTTAAAAACTAACTAAATTTGTATTCAATTTTAATAGTACGAAAATTTTTTTTTTTTATAAACCACAATCAATTACTGTAATAATTTTATGAGTGTTAAAATATTTTCTTTTCTTCAAAAAAACTCGAATAATGCATAGCACAACAACAATTTTCGACGTTCAATTTACCACCAGGGTTGCCGTTTAAAAAGTTTTTATCCAACAAAAACCTATACTAAAAACCTTTGAAGCCGTCCAATCTTTTCAATTATTTAAAAATTTACATATGTATATTTTTGAAGTAAAGCATAACTTTTATTGGATATTTTTTTTTGCAATATGCAATTTATAATAAAACCAATAAGTAACAAAAAAACGCATATAAAAATTAATTTAATAACGCTTATAAACTAGAGCTGTTCATTGAACATATGCAATAATACCAATAAAAAATTAATTACAATTTGGATTTACATATCGTCACCTAAAAAACGAAATAACCTATCTGCAGTTTTCAAAAGTTTACGGGAGAGGGATAAAACGTTATAAAATTTGAACTATTAACGATATTGAAACGAAAATTACACATTTTGATTAAAATGAAACCAGTAATATATATCGGTTGAGAAAATTTTGTTTTTCTAATCACAGCTTATTATCTGAAACCAAAAAAAACCTATCTGCAGTACTAATGAGAATGAATAAATAAAAATTTCTTTATACACATGAATATTATATATATATTATATAGTAGTTTCTTTTACTGATTTAAGCAAAAAATCAGTACTTAATGTTTGTTTAAATTACACTATGCCACAAAATTAAACTTTTATCGTGATTTTTGATGATCTATTTTTCTCTTTTTTGTGCGTAACGGTCCTCTAGTTACAAAAACTTTGTCATTTGTAATATTACATGTTCAAAATTTTGCACACATATGCGTTATGATATAGGGAATAAAAATCCATTAAAAACTCAATTTTGAAATTTTTGCAGAAAGGTTATTAGGTCTTTAAGATGACGATATGTATATGTACAATTTTTTCTTTTAAGAAAGATCCCTTTTTGCTGGCCGTTAACTGTTCTTATATCGAGTTTATTTCACAACATTGTTTTGATTAAAAAAAAGTGTTGAAAACTTGCATTCGACAGATGCGGAATTATGCGGGACCAAAGTGAATTAAAGGCAAAGTTGGCATGATCGTAAAATATTTTTATTTGAATCCGCTTTTAATGGAATTCACATAATTCGAAAATATATCATTGCCTAAGTCTCCTAAAAGGTTAATTTCTGTTAAGGAAACAATCCACAATATTGGAAAATTGTAGATATTTGACTATATAAATAGGCAAATCTTGATTAGACAATAACTTAAAAAGAGTAATTATTTGTAACATTTAAATTTCTTCATACTTAGAGTCAAATCTAGCAGGGGTGTGCTGGTATTCGAAAACGCAAAACGCAAGAATTTGGGAGTTCTTTTTAATACACTTTAAATGCAATTTTTATAATGTTTGTTATAAAATTCTGTTTAATAGACAAATATTTGCATAAAATTTGTCATACAATTTTTTTATTAAAGAAATCTTAGTTAAAAACGACTGTTGCGTTTTACGTTTTCGATTTCCAGTACATTCCAATTTTAAATTTAAGTACATATGCATTTCTTTTTTAACTTCTGTGTCAATAAAAATGTTTAAGACATCAATATGATTATTTTTTATCGAATTTAATTAAAATTTGTAAAAAAAATTGGACTTTAAACATGATTATAAATTTGACAAACGATATCCATCTGGTTGATAATCTTTATTAAGATTATTAATTATGATGAGTATATCGGCCATTTTCTAACAATCGCGCGATTTGAAGCCGCAAGACGCTAGAATTATTTCATGGTGTTCGAAAACTTATGCGTTTTGCTTCCGATCTTTCATAGTTTTTGAAGTAGGCTAACTTCTTGCGATTGCGATTTAGAGAGTGGCTATTATTCGATTTCAAGTCAGAATCGCAATATACTTGTATATGACACAAATAAAAAATGGCATTTGACTTTTTAAGACATATTTTCTGAGAGTTCTACAGCTCTTTTACCATCGTAAAAACATGATACACAACCAAAGCATCCCACTGTTCAGTAATTCTTGCAATAACAACCTCTAAAGATAGGCGTTTTGTATAAGAATCACCTAATATCTTATGAGGTGGTACCCAACAGTATTCCTGAAATTCTTTTAGTTCAGTAATTCTTTAAGGGCTATGGGGAAAAAACTGTTAATATTACAACAAAGAACCTCTATATTTTCCCCAGCATTTTACATGCGTAACATGAACAAAGGTTGAGAGAGCGCACTTAAATAAAACAAATTCATTGCTACGTAATTTTTTTAGTCCACTTATTTTACTCGCCATGGCGTTAGCGCCGATTGTTGCCAATTCAATAATTTTTTTAAAGGAATATTTTTTGTTGTTGAAATTTTTTTATTTTCATTTCTTCATTGGCACAACCAAAATTTCACCAACAATCAAGAATATCTTATGTTTTTTTAATAGATATTATATTTTCTATTGCCTACCACATTTAACAAGTCAATTTATAAAATGAAAAAGTAAATTTTCTCAAACCGACCAAAATTAGGTTTAGCCTACCATCCTACCAAACGAAAATGCCAAGTTCGGCAGCCCTGTTTACCACTTAAAAATGTGCACAAACAATTATACATATTTATGTATACGCACACTCTATTCAACTGATCATTACCAGCGTTGTCAACTTTGAAATTTCAAAACGCACCAAAATGGTGAAGAAAACGCGCAATTTAAAAATAGAAACGCAACAAGTTTAGTCTTTCTTTTTAATTTAAAATGTTTATTGGATTAATTTTAAATTAAAAGTAAAATATTTTTGTATTAAAAAATATTATAAAAAAGCAGTATTTTACAGTTCAGGGTTTTAGGAAAAAAATATAAAACTTAACAAAAATAAAAAAACCTAACAAATTTGTTTGTATTGATTTGTACTAGTGATGGCACGAATATAAATTTTTAATATTTGCGAATACGAATATCTGCACCAATATTCAGCGAATACGAATATCCAATCTGAATTAAAACGCCACTCGATATTAAAAATGTAATTGAAAAAAAATCTTCTATTTGCGTTGTAAAAAATAAATTGTAAAAAACTGTCACTAAATTGACTTAATTTTAAATCCACTTGTCGATAATTTTCTTACGATAATTAGCACATTGCTTCAAAGGATAATAAATCTGGAAAAGTTAAATTTAAAACTTGAGTAATTTTCATAAAATAGTTTTGTACCGGCACAAACTTCTAATGTATGTTTGTTTGTGTTTTACTTTTCTAAACGAAGATTTTTTTGTGTTAAGGACAAAAATCTTTTCTAATAAAATCAATACTTTTTGTTTAATTTTATGTATTTTTTACACTTTTGTATTTTTTCTTCTTTGGAATGCATTAACAAAATATTCGCAAAATATTCCCTTGAATTTGGAGAATACGAATAAAGTAAAGCAGGCGAATATTCGGCATTTCGAATACGAATACAAATATTCGTAACATCACTTGTATGCACATAAGCCTAGAAATCTGCGCAATTCATGCAGATTTTTCGGACGGGGGCAATTCATTACAGCTATTATTTTATGTTTATCTGTTGAAATTGGAGGTTAGGTGATATCCCTGGTACTTTACTTAATTTTGGAAGTCCTTCCGTGGATATACGTTTCAACACTTCCAAGTTTTTCAGGTGCTCATCAAGTGACAATAATGTCGTCAAAGTGCACCAAGCTTGTCTTTAAGTGAAGAAATTTTGGCACCTGCTCCATTAAACGCTCGAATTAAGCTGGAGCATTGCAAAATCCAAATGGCATCACATTCAACTGTCATAAAACCGATCCACTCCAGCACAACATATTGCTCTTACTTTCTAAACCCATACTGTACGTGAAGAGGATATTACGAGTTTGTACTACTATGTATGTGAATTATATTTAAAAAGGGTTCTAGTTTAGTATACCGATTGACTCAGAATCAATTTAAGAGTCGATCTAATGAGGTCTGTCTTCCCAAGTTAACCTTGTGCGCAAAGTCTATGCTTTCGCAATTTTGGAAAAAATTTAATCTAATTTGGGATATATGTATGTGTTAATTGTTACAAGGTTGAATCCTATTTTTTTTGGAATCGGACCATATTTGACAATGGCTTTTTTTTGTTTACACATAATATCGTTATTTTTAACAAGAACTTTTTTGTGTTGTTAGCTACCGATATTGGTTACCGATATACATCTATTAAATTTCATTACATCTCTTAAAGACAATTGTAGTTCACTAACAAATTATGACTGCTTAACGATAAATTTTTGTCTTCACTTTGTTGCCATGTATTTTTCGCACAAAAAATTTAAAAAGCACCCAAAATGGTGCGAAACGCACCAAGTTGACAACGCTGATCATTACTTACAACATTTTTTTCTCTGATGCATTGATGCACAAAAATGTTTTGCAAAAGAATGTACAGTGATAGGCAAAACCCAACCCAAATTTGTATTAATATATAATCACAAGAAATAGTTTTGGTTATAAAATTTGTTTGTTTTTAATTAAATCAGATTTATTTTAATAATTTTTTCCGCCTGTTAACCATGCCAAAAAATCTTTTTAATTAAAAACTTTTTTTCTTATCAGTGCACTCAGTCATTAAGCTATTAAAATAATCATAATGCCTCTTAATAACATTTTCCCTATGTCATTTTAATGTTTATTAATATAAAAAACTGTGGACATAAGAAAAGACATTGTTTATCATAAAAGATGTTTTTAATTCCTTCTATTACCATTTATCTTACACACTGTATTTGTACAAAGTTAAAAACAGCCACGCACATGTGCATTCTTCGCTGTTTGGCGAGCTACTACACTTTTGCATGTTTCTTATATTTCTGCACTCCTGTTACCTGCTCACCTCAAAATCATACTTTTGGCTCTTTTTTGATTTTATAAAATTAGCTTGCTTTAAAAAAAATACGGCACACGCACGTTAAAAGTACAATACCTGTTCACTAAAAAGAACAGATAAGTACGCTAAAAATACTGTACATGTACGCTAAAAGGTGTGATGTACGTTATCGTAATGTTTGTGTGCGTCAGCTCATTCTCGCTGTGTACCGTATATTGTTTCTGCACACAGTCACAAACAGAAAAATGTTTTTTTTTTATTTTAAATTCTTGTAACGAATGTGTATGTGTGCTGTTCATGGCAAAATACGGTATGCTACACTTAATTGTGTACTTTACAGTTTTTTTTCGAACTCTGGTTTAAAAAGAAAAACTCAGACTTTTTTTTATGCTTTTAAAGGGCACAAGCATGTTCGAGAACAAATTTGTGAGAACACATACATACACAAAAAAATGCCACACACCCTGCAAATGGTAGGACTTGTCCAAACACGCGTGTAAAATGTAGCCCACAAGGGACTAGAACTAGTCCAAAAGTAACCCAAACGTATCGAAAAAACATGGTATATTTAACATTACGATGTCCTAGGGCAGGACCATATAACCCAGCTTTGGACTACAAAGGAGTAGTTTGAAAACTACTCCATTGTATGCACAAGATGATTAGTTTTAACTTCGTTTAAAAACGAAAACATGTCGTTAAAAACGAAGACATGTCGTCTCACTACAAACACTTTTTAACAATGACATGTTCCATGCTTGCATTACATCGGACCAGTCCATGGAGTAACCCATTTAATCAAATTGGATCATGTGGTCCAATAATATTTGCAGGGTATAAACGCACACCGATTAACATTTCACTGCACAATCATTTTGTTATTGTTTATTGCTGCATTGTTGTACTTGTTATTTGTGCCATGAAAAATCCAGACAACTATAAAATACCAAGAGCAGAAAGTTCTAAGAAAAAAATCAAACTCAACGGAACATTTTCACTTTCACTCAGTAGGCGATTACATTTTTTCCCAACAAAAAACTGCAGAATAAAAAAGCTCTCGGGCAAGTTCTGACTAATAAGAGTAAAGGCCCAACCCAAATGTGCTTAAGTCGGCTTAAGCAAATGAGCGAATACATGTAAACATATGAGGCAAACCATATTGAACTTAAGGGAACTCTTTGTTAAGCTTAATAAAACTAATGTTTGCTTAAGCAAAGTGCGAAACAGGTCGCACATTCCTTACGGAATCAAATGCTTTTTGATTTTTTTTTTGTTTTTTTTTTAATACATTTGAGTGACTTTTTGTTAATTTTTGCCAGTAGGTTAAGCAAGGCTTTGCATATTATGGTTGGGCCTTAGAATGAAAATTACTCTCTAAAATTGCCCAAGTTAACCAAAATTGTTGGAACGCAAAAAACATAATTTTTTATATTCAGATCTAATTAAGTGATTTTAGACGCTTAAAAGTCAAAACATTTTAAAAGCAACATATATTTTTAATAAAAACTAAACTTTTTCTTTTGGTTGCAAGTTTTCTGATTAATTTATCAGTTTCATATGTAAACAAAAACAGCTGATTGTATAATTCTTGCCTGAACTTACGTGAGCCAAGATGGCGTCGACGCGATAGCTTCGAATTTGGGAATTAAAATCCCGGGAAACCAAAATAAGAACAAAAGTTAGCGCCGAGTTTAGGAATTTATGGGAATTTGCCGAAAAAGACCAAAAAGATAGCGTCGAATTCAGGAATTTAAAAAGGGGAAGTAAATATATTTATGTGCTGTTTCCAGGTGACAAACAACTGATTGTGTAGAAAAATTTATATGAAAATCACTAAGTTTTTTGAGCGCTGCGTGCAAGAAATCGTTTGGTCTGTTCCCGAGAAATCTGGGTTCATACAAAATGGTCAGTAAAAATCGTTGCTGATTTAACCCAGGCTTTTGCACATTAAGACATTTTTATAAATTATTTGTTTTTTTTTAAATAATAAGTATTGTAGTTATTTTATTAAACTGTTTATGGGTTGGGTTTTAATCCAAATTTTGATATTCTAATCAGGCAAAAGTTTGTAAATTTTCATTAAATTATTTTTATTAAGATAGGAATTTTAGAACATGTTGATTATTTTTGTAATAAAAAAAATTTTCTTTAAAAGAGCTTGTTTTGTAACAGTCATATTCCCTCAAAAAGTATGTGAAATATTGAGGGAAAAGAATTTTGTAAAAAAATAGTTTTAAATGAAATTTTACTCAAAGAAGCACATTCGAAATAAAATATTTTATAAAAAAGAATTACAACGATATTTGTACAAACTTTGTTCTTTTGGTGTCCCTTCGAAAACTCGTAGAAGAAACAATTTGACGTTTAAGTCTTAAATTCAAATTTAACGATTACATTTAAAAAAAAAAAATTGTATGGTTCATATTAAAAAGGAAAATTTGTTGCTTGATTTTATATTTCGTGGGACATTGGTTACTCCCTGATCCTAAACCCTTCGTGGCAATCATATGTTTTATTAAAAATTTCTTTGCGACAAGTGCGAAACAGGTAAAAATTTTAATAATAAAAGCGTAGATGCCTTGAGGCGAAAGGTAGGTTTACTTCTGTAAGCGTCGCAAGCAGCGTTCGAACAAATCAGCTGATTTTGACAAATTAAATTTTATTTTTACTTGTGCTGCTGCTGCATAAAAAACGTTGCATGTAACTTGAAACGTAGAACGCAAGTATGGTTAGAAAAGCATGCACTGCACGCAAAGAAAAAACATGGTTGATGCAACCACAATCGTAAACTATCATTAATGTTTGTGGCTATGATTGTGTCAAACACGCCTTAAGTAACAATATTTGTTCAGACACAATGTAAATAGCTTGTTATTGTATCGAACATATTATTATGTTTAGATGAAAAACGTAAACGATCTATTAAATCATGTTTCTATGTTTCCTAACATCATGCAACATGTCTATTTCAAAATGTTATATGGTTTTCTCAATAAAATCAAATAAAATTTGGTCTCAAAAAATTAATTTTTTATTAATAACATTTATGAACATCATGGTAGAATAAGAACAAGGTATAGTCATTAAAAATTTTGTTCTCAATTTTAAAACCCATAAAACTTCAAACAAAAGAAAATATGGAAAAAAATTTTGACATAACATGGGTAAATAATAAAAACTCTCCCTAATGAACATACCTGGTACTTATTATAATATGATGAACATATTCTTTGTTTTACATCTTTAATTAAATAAAATAAAATACATACAATTTATTTATTTATATCTACATGTGTGTGTGTGTGGTTATGTTTTTAAAAATTTTATATTACGTTTTATGTTACAAATATATTTAATCAAATCAGCAATTCTTTGTTGCTTTAATTCGGCATGCAATAACACTTTTTATTATATTTTTTCCGTGCACTTAAGAACGTATAATAACTTATATCGTTTGGAAGGCAGAATGGCCTTTTTCCCTATAAACATTTTAATTGATGTGTTGTCATTCATGAGACCCGATGAACTGACGCTCGCCGACGAAAAATAACGTGGGAGAAAATTTTATTTTCTTTATAAACACACACTGTTTGTTTTGACAATTGGGGGATTCACAAGGTGTCATTTAGTCATATGTCTTAAAATAATAACATGAAAAAATAAGACTGTTGTGAACAACCCCTCATAAATTCGTGTGCTATTTTGAATTTAAATCAGCTGATTTAAAACAAATAAAAAAAATTAATATTTTTCTACAATCAAAATATTTTTTAATTCTAATCCATGAATTAATAAATTACATTAAGTCTTACCTGACTATTTTCCATTTTTTATACGCAAATCACAAATAATTTTTTTTGTGTTTGTTTACCAAACATCAGAGTCCTAAGCCGGTCTAATTTTACGCCACAAGTGTTTTGTTGCAAAAATTGCTAGCCGCAGGTTAAATCCGGATGTTTGCCGGATAAAACTATACCATCAACGGCGACGGCCACAAAAACATAGCCGCTCGGCTCAGCCGTTCAGCGCAGGTCTCCTCTTATTAATAACGACAGCACAATAAACATAGCAAGCAAAGTTTTATTAATTTAAGACACTTTTTGCTTACAAAGCAACAACAATATTTTTAAACCATTGTAAAATGTTAGAACATTATGACAATACAACATAATAGCACACTTTGTGAATACCCCAAATAAAACTATTACAGCGAATTAAAAAATGTCAAGGACAAACATTATATTTTCTAGTTATATAAGGACTATAATAAATTTTATGGCGTTAACATATTAGGCAAATATGAGCAACAATCAATGGTCGTAGTGTCCACTTATTAATCTTTTTTTTTCTCTGCGTCTGCGCGGAGTCGAAAACGCGTGATAGGGACCTCCAGCTTAAAACCAACTTCTATTTTGACTTTAGTGAATGACATGTTAAAAACAGGTATTTTATTTAAAGTTGTTTTTTAAAAGAACCGACTTTATTGTTTAACTATGATTATGCCCCTTTGTTTGTTTTGTTTTTTGTTAAACATCCCAAAAAAAAAAGAATGTCAAAAAATTAACAAATTTAAATTCAACTATTAAAACTCTCTAATTTGTCGTAGAATGTAGACATTTGGTAGAGTCTTATTGTAAATTTTACCGTTTAGTTGTACATTAATGAAGAACTACATTGATTCGATAGCAAAAGCGAATTATTAATGCTAAATGGGGTAACTATTTGGATTGATTTTCGATCGAAAATACTATAGGGATCACAACTGAAAGTAAACGGAGACTAAAGTTATATTTAAAAAAATTTATATCTTCCCATCTTGCTTATTTTTTTGCAGCCAATTTTCAGAACATGTATTTGAAAAATAACAAGTCAAGTAGGGGTAAAATTTTTATTTTACTGACTACTTCCGATGTGCGAAAGAATTATTTCTTTCGAACAATTTTATTGAAAACAAAAACAAATTCGTAAAACTTAAGCTTCGTACAGACGATGGTAAGATCTTACAATAATGTCATTAAAATTGCCTAAAAATGTCAAATGAAACAATGCATTTAAGCAATTAAAAGCAAAAAATCAATGAATATGGAAATATAGTTATCCCTTAAAAAAGCGCTTTAGGAGTGCTTTGTTTGCATGTTAAAAAAAAGCGCTTATTGTCAGCAGTAAATAGTCCTCCAAACCGGAAACGCTGCATACAAAAATCAGGCATCTCATCAGCAGGTTTGAAGCGATTTGAGGTATGCATTCATACATAAAACCGGCTCCTTTTGGAGCAAATTTTTTAACTGGGTATAGTTTGAAAAACAGGCAGTAAGACAATTTTTATGAAACAACAAGCTTTTTGGCCTCGCCCCTGCTCGGGAAAAAATAGAAACTGGGAATTATTTCTTTTCATAAGGTACTTTATTATATTCAACATTTTTTATTTTTCGAATTTATTCTATGAGCTAAATTTCAGTTATGTATTTATAAAGCTTTTTGTAATAGTCCTATTCCTTAAGACTATTATCTTGTATCTTCCTGTTACATTTTACCTTAGCTATTTTTTCGATAGCAATGAAGTATTATGTATACACAAAAAAATTAAACTTAAGAGAAACCTGACTCCCGACATAAGTAATTTATTGTGCAAGTTTGGTGTCAATCGGTCCAGCGATTCTTGAGTTTTAGGAGCCCATACACGGCACAAACGTTTTTATTTATATACTAGCTATTTGGTCCCGGTGCTGCTCGTGATTTTCTAAATAAAATTAAAAATTAAATACTGGAGAATTTCGTTAATAACTTGACCCACCACTATCTACTATCAATAAAAACAAATTTTAATATCACGACAACATCGCCACCGCATGCACTCGTTTGAAAATCGGTTGAGTGGTTCTCGAGTTATAAAATGACGAGCATAGGACAACTTATTTTTATATCTATAGACATAAAAATTATTGAACAATAGTTGGGATGTAACAAGTGGCCCATTTAGAAATATTTCGTTTTATGCAATCCAATATCACAATATGTATGACACCTTAAAGATCTACCAGGAACTTTAAAATTGACTTTTGATCATAAATAAGGACAGCAACATCCGACCAAATGTAGACGGGACTAGATAAGTGGGCCTCGCACAAAAAAGATTTACTTATATTAAAAGAACGGGTTTACATAACTTTTTGTTCTTATCGCACCATTATAATGTGATATAAGATTCGGCATAGCCAAATATAGCACTCTTACTTGTTTTAATGATACTCTTTTTAAATTAATTTTTTAAAGAAAAGTGTTTCTATAGACTTTCAGTTTTGAATGAGTGTTTTATTAAAGTAACCTAACAGAGAAAAACTTAAACTTTTAACATGCATCTAAAAATGGCGTAATGAATCTCTATGATTTTAGAAAGTGTGCTAATTACATACCTGTTTAAATAGCTCTCAATAAACCTCGTTACTCATATTAAATTTTTCAAGGGACATCCTTTTGTCAAGTTAGTAGAATTTGTTTTGGCCTTAAAAAAGATAATTTTTCTCTTATTAGCAGCAGTTAACATCTGAACTCATTTCTCATATTTGTCATTAGGGGGTTACCCAGGTATTTAATATTCATTATTTTTACTTTTTGTTGGTTTGCTTTTTCTTTTGCAAACAATAAATATTATTTTAATTTTTTCCTGTATAATAACGAAATTAATTAAAAAAATTGGTATATGCTTAAAGGAACTTCGATGAAACATCTAAATTTTCTTTCTGTTTGAATATGAAACGACAAAAAAAAAGTATGAGATGCTAAGATTTCATACCTAAAGTACAATCATGTTTAGCCTTACTGGTGCTTAAATGTCTGAAATTAGACTCTGTGAATTTTGGGTAGTCAAGCGTTTGTTTTAATTAGTTTAATTGCAATGGTTTTTGGGTACCAAAAGTCTACACATAATAGAAGTCAGGACGAAGAATATATTTCCATTGGAAGTTGAACGGAAAGTTAAGAAAATTTTTTTTTAAGGAATTCATTAAAAGGATGCTTTATAAAAAGTCATTATGTACTTTCAGTAAAAGAATAAACTATTTTTAAGGACAAATTGCTACACGGTGGCCTTGAACCTAACTTAATTGGGGGGGTAAGGGCACATCGAATTTTTTTGCTGGATATCACATAGTTGTGCTTAAGAAGCAAAATTCCGCAAAAATTAAAAAAATCCGCTTAGCCGTTTTTGTAAAAAATGTATTTTTGTACTTATAATATAACTGTTTTTGACAAATTCTTAAATTAGAATTAAAAAATCTGCTTGGCACTTAAAAAAATATATAATAATAATATTTCTCAATAATTAGGCAGATAACTGTAAAATAAAAACATATTTTACGAGAAGACAACTGAAAAATGTAAATATACTTGTTTAAAAACGGAATAAATAATGTAATATGAGTGTAACAACAAAATAAAAGCCTTTATCGATTTTGACATCATTAAATTTATTAAATATTATGTAATTTATTCATTCATAAGTATATATATACATTAAATATGTTTTGTACACATACTTTTCAAAATGTGATGATTTTTATGTAAAAATATATCCATTTGCTTGTACTATAAATTTTCACAATTTTAAATATGTATTCTGGCACAGCTTTTAATAAATTATTACAGAAATTGGCATTATCCTTTTTCTTTGTATTTTTGCCAAGTTTTTTTGAAATCAGCATGCACAGATTCTACAGACTGTTCGCTGTAATACCCAAGAGCTCTCTTTGATTTGTTGCAAAAATATTCAATATGGTAAAAGACCTCATGAATTTTAGGTGTAACGCTGATATTTAAGTCAAGAAAGCTTTTACGAAAATTGTGATCGGTAAATTTTGGGTCCAGAACACTCCCGAAACAAGAATGAACAACTTCGTGAAAGTCTTGAAAGCACTGAACATACTTTAGGCAGCCTAAATTTCGATAGGATCGAAAAATATCCACATTTTCTAATAAAGTTTTACACGCATTTCCTGCAAATAATGGACTTTTATTAAATATTTCTCGAGAAACATTGCACTGTATGGCCCATTTTAAACTTTCTTCCTCAAATTCAACTAACATATGTTTATATATGTATGTATATGATTTACCGCGCCTAGTAACAAATGCAGCTCCGGAGTTGAAACTATTATTTCTCTATCTTTGTCAACAACAATAAATTGGAGGGTTAATGCAATTTTTATAATTATTAGCATCTTTTTTATTACTTTCCGCTCTCTACCATGATTCAAAATTTTCCACACAATCTTTAATTGCTCTGTATTCTCCGCAAGAGTCAAGATTACCATTTTTTGCGGTACACCACGTACAAGGTTAACAACTTGCATGACTCATTATTCCTAATAATACGTTGGCGAGTTTGAGATCTGTAGATATTGGCAAAAATACAAAGAAAAAAAGGATAATGCCAATTTCTGTAATAATTTATTAAAAGCTGTGCCAGAATACATATTTAAAATTGTGAAAATTTATAGTACAAGCAAATGGATATATTTTTACATAAAAATCATCACATTTTGAAAAGTATGTGTAAAAAACATATTTAATGTATATATATACTTATGAATGAATAAATTACATAATATTTAATAAATTTAATGATGTCAAAATCGATAAAGGCTTTTATTTTGTTGTTACACTCATATTACATTATTTATTCCGTTTTTAAACAAGTATATTTACATTTTTCAGTTGTCTTCTCGTAAAATATGTTTTTATTTTACAGTTATCTGCCTAATTATTGAGAAATATTATTATTATATATTTTTTTAAGTGCCAAGCAGATTTTTTAATTCTAATTTAAGAATTTGTCAAAAACAGTTATATTATAAGTACAAAAATACATTTTTTACAAAAACGGCTAAGCGGATTTTTTTAATTTTTGCGGAATTTTGCTTCTTAAGCACAACTATGTGATATCCAGCAAAAAAATTCGATGTGCCCTTACCCCCCCAATTAAGTTAGGTTCAAGGCCACCGTGGCTATATTAATGAAAAATTTTAAACAAAATTTACTATTTTTTTTGCAAAAATTTACTAATTTTTTTTTTTAAAAAAAATTTGCTATTTATAAGAAATTTTGCAATAAATTGGTATTTATAGAGAGGGAACTTTGTACAAATTTGCTATTTTTAGGACATTTTAAAAAAATTGCTATTTATTTAAGGAAATTTTCGACAATATTTGCTTTCAATAGGAAATTTTGCAAAAATGTTCTTTCTATTGGAAATTTTAAAAAAAATTTTCTTTCTATAGGTAATTTTGCATAAATTTGCTTTCTATAGGATATTTTGAAAAAATCTCTTTCTATAGGAAATTTTTCAAAAATTTGTTTTCTATAGGAAATTTTGCAAAAATTTTCTTTTATTTTACGAAATTTTGAAAAAATTTGATTTCTATAGGAAATTTTTCAAAAATGTGCTTTTATAGGAAATTTTCAAAAATGTGTTATAGGATATTTTTCAAAATTGTGCTTTCTAAAGGAAATTTTGCAAAAATTTGCTTTCTATATAGCAAATTTTTTAAGAATAAACTATTTATTAAAAGTATTTGTAGTTCTACTAAATTCCAGTATTTGAACAAATTGAATTACATATCGCTCCTTTATTGCAACATAGTCATATCTTAAAAAAATCAAACTTGGCCAAATGCGATTAAAGTTTTCAAAATGTACCCTTTTATACAGATTTTATAAATTATATTTTGCTTTAACTTCGGTTCGGTTCAGATATAATTCTAATTCTATTTGTTCTTGAGTGGACTTCTAATAACTCCTTAACTATTAATCCTTTTAAATCGGTTTATTCTAGACATTGATATTTTTTTTGGATGATGTGCGTATTAATTTTGTAGATCGATTAAAATGTTTAGGTATTTTATTAGACTCCAAACTGTCTTTTAGTTATCATATTGATTTGTTGAGTTCTAGACTCTATGGTATGTTATGTAGAATTAATTCAATTACATAATTTGTCATTGGCTTCGTTTCAAAGCTAGATTGTCGTGGGTTAATACATATCTCAAATATTTTATAGGTTTGAGGTTTATACTGGCACATGTGCGATGCACTTGAAAAGAATAAATCGCTTGATAAACGTAGTTGTACGTTTTGTTTATAGTATGCGGCGTCGAGATCATATTTCTAGTTTTTTAAGTCTTTTTTTGGCTTAACTTTTGTGGACTTGATTAAATATCGTAGTTTAGCATTTTTCTATAAAGTTTTAATTCTTTTATCTTCTCACGTTCGAGAAGGAACCCGCGTCTTTAAATTCCTAGAATTTATTCTACCTTGTTTGAAAGATCTTTTAGGATTAGGATTGCAAGGTGGTGGAATCAACTATCTTTTGAATTGCGTATCTTTGCCCACTCTAATAATGTTTTTCGTTTAAAGCTCTTGCTTTTTTTTTTTTGTATTCAGGAATTATCTTGCTAGTTTATTGACATCCATATTTGTACTTATGCTTAGATTTGTCATATTTTCTGTACTTAATTGGGCCGTTACTTTACTAATTTTTTTCTAATCTTAGGTATTTTTTTAATGGTATGGAATAATTTTATATTGGCCACGGAGGCATTATATTACATATTCACACAGAAAAAAAATCAAGTTAAAAACGTCGAAAACAAGGTTGATTTAAAAATTTTCGGTGGTGATTTTGCTTCATACGTGTTTCATGTTAATTCAAGCTGATTTTATAATTGGTTGCGAACAACATTTTTTTTCTTTTAAAATAACTATAATTCATGTTAATTTAACATTGCAGTAAAGTTAGAGCAAAATGTCATTCATATTTGAGCAACAATCCGAATCACGTTGAATGAAAGTTATTTCATGTTGAAACAACGTGAATTTCATGTAGAACCTAATTGGTGTGAAGAAGCTTCAGAGACAACATATACATTTATTTAAGAATAATTCAAAACACTTACCCCTGTAACACATGTTTCACTTATTTTGTAGTCTCCTTTGTTAACAGATCAATCAGCAGAATGGCCCGATATGGTTTGCGTCATCATTCTACTTTGAAAACTTGATGTACTATTTAACCAAATAATTATAATTAAAAAAATACGGGAATTGTCTTCTTTTTATAACATATATTAGGAATGAAAATAAAAATATTAACATACTTAACTATGTATGCATGTTAATTTAACAAGATAAACTTTTGATTTTAATATAAAGCAGGTTTTTATGGATTCAATATTGAATCCATATTTATTTATATTTTAATATTTTTTTTTCATTTTTTTTATCAGTGAATAATACTTAATAAGCGTGATTAAAGATTATTTTAATATTTTTCCTTTAAAATTAATATGAAATAATGGTACATTTAAATAAAGGGCATACTTTTGCAGAAATTTAACATGATTCTCAATCAACATTTTTCCATGTTTATTTTACATTGGTATTTTTTTCTGTGTGTTATAATAAATAAATAAAATAAAATATAAAGAAGCTATAAAGGAACACTTTTGCTTAAGTCAACTAAATTTTTTAAGATATGACTATGTTGCAATAAAAGAGCGATATGTATTGAAGTAATTTACTTTGTCTGGGTTTTTTTGTCTTTAATTTTATACAATACATAAAATTCTATATGCATACATTTGTTACTTAAGTTAATGACAAATAGATTTTTGCTGTTCAAGATTTTTATTAAAATACCTAAACTGTTAAGGATGTAGTTGCTATGACTACAATTAAATATCAATGTACTTGTTAGCCAAATGCCATATTGGCAATACGTTAATGAAGTACAAATACTTTGGAAACCAAAAAGGGAAGTTTCTGTACAAAATTAGATTAAATCACAAAAAACAGGCAGGAAGTTAGAATGTTAAATTAATAAAGGTGAAGCTTATAAACCATTTACTAGTTATTTGAACAAAGACAAAAACAGTTTTTTTTTATTTACTGCAGTTAAATGTTAGAAACCAGCGAGCAAAGAGATAGAACTAGTATATTTTCTCCGTCCGGAAAAAATACGACATCGGTATTTTAAAACACCCTAAACTCAAAAAAAAAATTCTTTAATTTGTACACAAAATGCAAAGAGAGTTTAAACTATTAATGCGTTAAAGACATTTTTAAAGTAATAAATTAGGAAACTTCCCATAAAGACGGTTCTAAACACATTGGGTAACTTTTGGTAAGTAAAACAGTATATGGCAAGGTTTTCAAAGTTTGGCCACAATTTTACAACCGTAACGTTCCTGAATCACACCAGCAACAAATTAATTGAATTTAAAACTGAATTATGTCAATTATGTCGTAGTTCTACCTATTAAAATCATTAAAAGCTTTTTATTGATCAGTTTAACATTCAAAACATTATTAGAATATAATAAAATTTAGTGCTTTAAATTGATCTGGAAAAAAAAGCCAGAGTCACACCCGTAACGGAGGCTCTTTTAGCTAAACAAAATTTCTGAATATGGAGTGAGACCAATCCACAACAGTCCCTACAGACTCCATTAGATCCGGCAAAATGCACCGTTTACATCATCGGACCTTAATTCCTTCAAATTAAAGCCGTAGCTCGCGTTACAGTTAGTGGAGATCGTTACCGCAACACGATCAATGATTTTTTGCTTGATAAGATGGATGACATTAAACCGGTCGAGATGTGATTTCAACAAGATGACGCTTCATGGCATACGGAGTCTGCAACCATCTACTTATTTAAAGCAAAATTTTACGATAAGTTGATTTCAAGAAATGGACCTGTCAATTGACTTTCAAGGTTGTTCGATTTAAACCCACACCATTACTTTCTGTGGAGCTACGTAAGCAACAATTAATGCATTGGTGGCCAACTTTGTTCCTGTTATTTGTGAAATGCGATCAGCAATACTCGAAAGAGTAGCCCAAAATTGGGCGTCCATATGGCTCTGAAAAAATTTTCAAATGTTTATTAAATGTTTAAATAAAAAAGGGTAATCACGATGGTCATTGTGCAAATTTGCAATTTGTAAATTTGCAGTGCATATTATGATTGATCGTGAGCATACCACTTTTATTTCTGTGCAACTGTGCTATTTTTCTAAAAATTTATTCGGGCAACACAAAAAACTTCTGGCAGCATTGTAAAAAATCTGCATTTGTTTACAATTATACACAAGCAAATTAAAATAAATTTTTTCTTTTTAAATTATGTACATATTTAAATTTAATTCTCTATTTTATATTAAAACCCACGAAAATTTTCAATTTATAAGTTTCCTTAAAAACAAAATTTTGCTCATGGTTTTTTTTTACCGCAAACGAAATAAATATAGCAAATTGCAAATACGTACATTTTGTTGTTGTGTTGTGCAAATGTGTGTATTTTTGCACGCATTTGCATCGTTTGCATACTTTGCACTTCCCATCGTGATTTCCCTTATAAATTCTTTTAATAAACATTTAATTTTTTGTATTATTATTTACCATTTTAAGTTCTATTAGGCTAAAAAAACCCTTTGAATAAAATTTAAAAGCTTAAAGCCATTTGGAGCAAATCAGCTGGTTTGCTGGGTGCTTTGCAGATGTAAAATTTAAAAAAGAAATGTCAGAAACAAGAAAAACCACAAAAAGTATAAAATAAATGTTCGTTTTAAGAGTTATATGAGAATTAAAGGAGTACAAACATTTTTGAAATACCAATCTAATACAAATAAAAAAAAAAGAAACATATTTCAAGACAACCGCGGGGGTAATTTTTATGGAATCCACTTAAAGCTTGGATAGATTTTCACCATTGTGTCCGTCTTAAAGCCAAAAGAAATTTATTGTAAAAGTTAATAAATAATAAATGCAAATAATTAAAAATTAAATTCATAAAATCTGAAAAGTATAATTATCCTGTGTGACCAGTGTTGCCAGAGGATTTTTCGAACAAAAAAAAAAAAATCTGAAAATATCCGATTTTTCCTACACGTTGAAAGAATTTCCCCTACAAAAATCCCTACGCCTTATTATCATTAGGGTTTTTTCCCGAGATTTCCCGTCCCGGGATTTTTATTTTATTTCCCGTTTTCCCGGGATTTTCGTTGCGGGATCCCGGGAAATAAGAGTTCCTCATAGTTTCAGAAAAAAGCTATTTATTCTTTGAAATTTAGTTTTATATTCTCTAAAAATTAGCATCTGTTGATGGGTTGTCGATTAGATCAAATACAAGAAGTGAGTACGTTCGTAAATCAATGTCTACTGACGCAATAAATCTACTAAGAGCAGAATGTGCCGTGCAACAGTTGATAGTTAATAAATTTAGTGAAGTGAAGAGTTAATAAAGAACATAAATTAAAAATAAGATGCAGGCAGTACATTTTAATTGCCCATGGACAAGTCTTACAAATAGGAGATATCCAAAAATATCGCTCCTTTATTGCAGCAAAGTCATATCTACAAAATGGCAAAATGCGATTAAAGTTAAAATGTACCGATTTAAAGATACATATATTTTGCTATAACTTCGGTTCAGTTTGAGATAAAACCCGATGTTTTGTTACGAGAAAGTAGAAGGAACACTTTGCTTAATTAACCTAATATTGAAAAAAAAATTTTGAGATATGACGATATGTTTATAAGGTGATAAACATAAATTTGTTTCATTTTGTGACGGCTTATATAACTGGGAAGTGCTGGGAAACAGAAATAAAAAAAACTCGTGTAAGATACTACAACATACAATTTTAAAAACACATTGTCCTAAATATTACAGGTGGATCTTGTAAGAAGAAGTCCGTTTGATGCTATTTTTTGCATCAACCTTGTCATACATTTGACTGATTGCGAATAAGAAATATGCAACAACTTTAAACATTTGCACTTTAAACATTTGTCCAATCTCGGTAAAAAAGTGAACGAAATGTTTCGGAAACCTGGTAATAAGTAAATAAAATAAGAAATATACTCTTTGCCGACTTTCTAAACGCATTGAGTGTGTCTTAATGTTGTTTCCTAAGCTGTTAAAAAATGTTAATATATTTATAAAACATATTTATTTAAAATATTTTATGTATTTTATAAATTTACTTTTTGATCTCAAAACTTGAGCACCATAATTTTTGTTTGTTTTTATTATTGTTTTATGAATTAAATTGTTATGTTTATGTTATCTTTTTATCTTGTATCTAGAGCATAATGATACGAAAAATGTACATATAAAAGCGTAAGGTAATAATAATTCAAGTTCCCCTTTCAACCTTTAATTAATTTTTGGGAGCATTTAGGCATTTCTTTTACTTACTTTGTAAACAAGTTCCCTTACGCTTTTTTAAAAAAAAAATTTTTTTTCATTAATTTAAAACAAATTTACTTTGTATTATTTCTATGGAGCGGGATCCCGGGAAATTTAAAATTTTTTCCCGTTTTCCCGGGAATCGAAAAACTCCGGGAAAAAAACTCTAATTATCATTAAAATAGAAGAAAAATACACAATTTAAAAAAATAAATGTTATTCGAATATATTAAAGCATATCAAAGCTTTGACATAAAATAAGTACAAAATTAAAAAAAAATATTACTTTAATAATAATGTATGTACTTTTAATTAAATTCAATTCAGTCTTTCAATATAAGGGGTGATCCCGCACTCAATGTTGGGAGAACGCGGGTTCCAAATAGTACCGAAAACTGTTCCCGTACTCTAAGTTTGGTAAAGTAGGAGAGCTTTTAAGATAATAATATTCTTCTTCTTGACATTTTAAAATTGTACTTAACATGTCATTGGAGTACTTCAGTGCTTTTGCAATGCTCATAGTACTGAAAAAGTACAATTGTACTAACTTTATCATCCCTGATGTTAACCAAAGGTTGGCTTTAGCAAAAAGTATGTGAAACTTTGGGAGAAGACGACTATTGCAAGAAAGCTTTGTATATATTGAAATTTGATTCATTGAATAGATTCAAAAAATAAAAAATGGGAAAAAATTTCAATTTCATCGTTTCGTTAAAATACTTATGAATTTGAAATTTTTACTGATATTTGAAAATTTCCTAAAAAGTTTAGTTGAATAAAAAAAAACTAAACTAAAACTAAAAACTTTTGCATTAGTAAATTATGTATGTGAATTTTGTACCAAAAACATTTCGCAAGCTTTGGGCACAAATAATGACCTCAAACCTCAAATCTTATTTGTTTATGTGTTTGCAGCCTTTATGCAGATTATGCCCTTGTCTATTCATCCATACAAATTAAATAATTCCTTCTTCAAAGGGATTAAGTTTATAAGTAAGTTATTAGTTTAAATAACATTTAAATGAAATATTATTTTTTTTTTTAAATAGTTTCTTCTTAAAAGAACTCATTACTTTAAAACACTCAAAGAAAATGCCAGTCTTTGTATAAAACTAATTTTATTATATGAGTTTGCACTAAGGAATAAACTTGTATTTTAATTTAACAACTTGTTGAACTGTTGTAGACAAAGCAAAATATGTATATATACTTTATGTATACAAATATTTACACACACCCACACATACACACACACACACACACATGTAAACAAGTTTAAACAATACTCACACACACTCATATAAACCAATACAAAATTATTTTAAATAACAAACACTGTTGCTAATTTAGCTACTGGCATTTTAAATCTAGCGATTAAAGGAAAAGCGATTCTTGTATTCTAGTTTCGTGCGTTTTAAAACAAATTTTTTTTTTATTGACAGCATTGTTTAATGTATAAATGATTTGATGATTTTTTGTCTGATTGTAAGAAAAACCAAAATTTTCCATTTACATTTTGCGCCTTCACTATTACACAGTAAATAAACTACTGTTTTGCATAAACCAAAGCTGAATCCGTTGATATTTAATACGACCGTACTTTTTTAATTGAAAATAAGGCACTGAAAATTTTAGATTTATTGTTGTTAGCTAGAATTTATTTTTTAGAAAGAGTATGATTGCCATTCCGCTTGTACTATTCTACTATATTCATGGTAGACCCTCTAAAGTATAGATATTTTCAGTCCTATTGAGGCCCCGAATAAGGATTTTGACACGATAACATATAATTTTAGGAACAATGTGCTTTTCAATACTATGGTGAATGGTATATAAGTTTCGGAACAGCCGTCTATAGACTGTCAAATTTCAAATTAATTTTTATTTGATATCCCTATCCCCTTTCGTGAATAATTTTCCCTTGTAATTTTTTCCCTTTTCACATATTTGCGATCATGGAAAACTCCCATGAAATTTTTTTTGGCCAATTCAAAGGAAAATTATAACGTGAAAACATTCCTTTTATCGTAAAACGTCTTTTCCCTCGTTATTTCTTTACATTCCCCTTTAATTTTCTCACTTTATTTTTGCTGAAACAGAATGTGTATGTAAGTAGTTCTTCTTATAATTCGAATATTTAGGGCAAGATCCGTTAACAAGGCACAAACTGATATATTGCTCAACAAAATGCACAACAACAGGTCGATTGCCTGCGGATTTGTGTAGCTTTCGAAAATCTTGGTAGCAGAATTTTGGAAACTCCAGAACACTAGCATTGTAGTTAAACTATCGCTCCGATACTAAATATTTTGCTTTATTTTTTAAATTTTTCATTAAAATATTTTTGAACAAAAATTTTATTGATTTTTAATTTTGCATTAATTGCTTGTTTGTTTGTTTTACTTTATATTTTATAGACTTTAATGCAATTAGCTCACTATTTTTTGTTTTTTTTTTGCAAAAAGATAACTTAAGGGAATTTATTTGTTAAGTTTTTATGATTTTTATTTCATTGAAATTATCTATGTTCGAGCCATTTTTCTATCTGTTTTAGCGATATTTTTTGCACGAAAGTTGGCAACAGTGATATCAAACCTCAACATCCCTTAATTACAGTGTAATAAGATTGAGAACAATGCCCGCCATTTTGTTTTGTTTAATACAAACTCACTTTCGTACAAAATTAGAGCTTGAATGCTTTCAGCAACAACAAAAAAGATAAAACAATAATATAGCAAATGTATATATACAAATGTACATACATATGCTTACAACTTGTTGCTAGAGAACAGTTTTTATTATACAAACATGGTGTTTTATTTGTTGTTGTTTGGTGGCCCTAAAGGATTTTTGCCAGTAAAAAGATTGAATACAATTCTCTAATATGTTTATTTAAACATCAACACTAGGGTTTTAAAATCTCCTTTTTAATTCTCGGGAACTTTTGAAGAATAATTTTTTCATTCCCAGGAAATCCCATGAAATTTATTTAATTAAATATATATCGTCTGCTAATTATTGGCTTGACCTAACGATTATTTTAAAAATACCCCCCATCTGAGTCAAAAACTTGTTTCACGAAATTTTTTAGGGTTTCTGCGATATTAAGCATTAATTTTGCTCCATATTAAGTATTGATTTGCTCTACACGCCACTGTTTGCGAATGCTGCAAATTACAAGTACAAAAACGTTCAAAATAAATTTCATTCTTGCTTTGCTTCATTGCCGTAAGAAAAAAGTAGCATAAGCAAAATAAAATGTCAACAACACAAAAAACAGCAGTAAGTAAACGTATGCAGCAGAAAAAGATACTTTTTAAAAAAAAATTTAGAAAAGTGGCTATGCGGCACAAAATAATATTTTTCACTTTCAAAAAAATGCTATTTACTTCTAACTTCATTCATAAAAGTTAACAAAAATTTAAATTTTCCTGCAGTGGCGAAAATACAAAAAAATATCCAAATATAACTGGAGAAAACTTTAAGTAAACCTTCTCTGTGGATTTTTTCCGCTGCGACTTTTTGGCATATGCGCCAAGTCCATAATGATTTAGGTTGTTTTACAGTTGAAATTATTCGTGATTTAGTTTGTTTGTTAACGGTAGCGATAGGCAACCGATACTATTACATTTTGCGATTGTATGCCTTTTAGCCATTCTACAAATATGTATATATATTACGAGCTCTTACTACAAACATAGCTTAAGTAACATCATTTTCAATTTTCGTTATTTTTTAATAAATGCATTTATTAGTAGCACTTGGATCATCTGCTAAAATGTCATGATCAGGTACCGGTACGCTTTTATAGCAAAAACAATTTTAGCTTAAGCGACAATATTCATACAACATTTTTGTGAAAAAAAATAAAGAAAACCTTCTCCTATAAAATTGTGCTTTTGCCGATCAAGCTTTTTTTGTGGTAACTCCCCGTTGCCACATGCCAATGCAATTTCTAAAAACTCAATCACTCACACAATTTTTTATTAACACGTGTTTTCAACTTAGTTAAAAAGTAATGCAAATTTCTTAAACTTAAAAAACATCTTAGATTTCAAAATCTGTTAAAATTAAAAAAAAAAAAAAAAAAATTGTAAATATAAAAATCGCATAAATTTGAATCAGCATAAAACGAGACCTGAGTGTACTGTTCTTTAGCGATCGGTTCGGTTGATTTGTGTAAAACACAAACGCTAATAGTAATTGTGTAATAAATCGTTAAAAACACGGTTTTCTGTTTGAGATCTTCGAACACAAGAACAACATTGTACTTATCTAACTTAACAAAAAGATGAGAACATTTTATTGCGTTCTGTTTTTTTTTTGAAGCCACAAACTTTATTGTGTTCGGTTCAGCACAGTAAAGTTCGTACTTTTAAATTTTGCTTAGCACAAACAAAACATGTACACAATACACACATAAGCTATTCGTGCCGTGGCCGTTGCTAAAATTTTTTGTTTGCTCATTTCTTTATCTACATATGTAAAAAACAAACACAATAAAACATTTAAATAAAATGTATGTCTATAGAACCACTACAACTGTTCGGTTTTATAACGAAGAACCGAACACTTTATAATGTTCGTTAGTTTCTTAAAAATAGTTATGAACGGTATTAAGGACTGTGTATTAATACACAAGCACTAACAAATAGATATTGTTTTTGGGTTTGTGAGCCGTAGGCTACATAATATTCTGTTTATTTTCGAACACTCATTTTTAGAGTGACTTTTTTGGTTTGGGGAATAAACATAACTTTGAACTTTTGTAGGCGAAGGGAGTCGAATGGTTTATCTATTTCAAATCACAGGCTGATTTTACAATTTTGTGTTTGAAAGCCATATTGAAAATTTAGTCTAGTTTGATTGGTTCGGCTGTATTAATCGGGATCTGTTCCTTTTCTTATTGTACTGTTCACTATGATTTGTTTTAGAATTCTTAGCTTTCGATAAGTGATGTTAATATCGATTTGTAGGATATTTGTAAGAAATGTGAAAAGTAATTTCAAATAAGAATTAAAAAAATTTTTGACAAACAATGCCTAAGTTTTTAATGAGTGCTTAAATTACACTATTTCTAATTGTTTAATATGCAAATTTATGATAGAAACTTATTTTTAAAAAGGTCTCTAAGGTCTCTCTCTAAACTACCCTAAACATATTCTTATGATAAGAATTCCGAAAAAAAACTCTGAGGAAACTCAAATCTATTTTTCCGGGAAAAATTGTCCCGCATAGAAACCCTGATCAACAGAAAACATATTTTGCATAAAATAAACAGCCTTTGAGTTGTTTTTGTGTGATAATGTTGTGTTGTGATGCCAATACGAATGATGTTTTCCTTCGAAGTTCGATGTTAGTAACAGTAACAGTTGTCGAAGCATCAGAAAAGGTTGTAAGACACATTCATATTAAACAAACGAGCGAAAGCGAAATCATTTTTTACGAAAATCTTGAAGAAAAATACGAAGTAAAAAGTTAAAAAAAAAACTGTTACAATAGTTTTACTTGTATTTTTTACAATTTACTGCAAGTGGTTTTACACGTTCAATGTAAATATGGAAATAGCTTCATGTTGTGTATAAAATTGTTTGAAAATGTTAAGTGTTTAAGATTTTTTTTTCTATTTCTCCTTTGTGATTTATGTTTACTGACATTGAAGAATTGAACTTGAATTATTTTGGTTACAATTTGATTTATTCCATTTTAACGTATAAAAAACGTATAATAAAAATTCATGTACATGATGCTGCATGCTTCATGGAAAATAAATAAGATAAGTGAAATTTTTTTTTATGAAAATGTTTCGTATAATTTAATTGTTTTGTTAAAAGTTTTTATTAAATTAACACACATACAAACACAATTTAAATGAAAGTGTTTTTATAATTTTTTTTGGAAAATGAACAGTGAAATGTTTAAAAGTTATTAAATATTTTTGTATATTTTAATGAATAAAAATTAGAGATGTGTTAAATTACTTTATGAAAATTTAAAAAAAAACTATTCAAGAATTTCTAAAATAATTTTTGAAATATTCATATTTATTTAATCACTAGTTGGTTAAAAAAGTTAAGGATTATAGTGAAAAGAACTTTAAATTAAAACTTAAAGCGGCGAATAGTGCACACACTGAACCAAAAATACAATGAAAATGTACGTTAAGCAAACGAATTACGTTTATTAAAATAGTTTCCGTTCGCTCAACGAATTATTCGTTAATATAATGAAAATTTTATTTTCATTAGGTATAATTTTCATTGTATTAACGAATAATTCGTTGAGCCAACGGTAATATTTTAATAAACGTCGTTCGTTTGCTTAACGTACATTTTCATTGGATTTTTGGTTCAGTGCACTGGGGCCGAATGCAACATGTGTATGTATAAACATACGTATGTATGTATATACTTTAAACTACTAAACCGATTGGAATATGGTGTGAATAAATAGACAAACTCGAAGAGAAACCAATGTGCTTACGAGATGTATATAAGTTTGTCATTCCGTTTGTCATTTCTACAATATTGATCTTAGACTCTATAATTGTATATGGAGGGTTCAGAACTGAACCGAACCAAGTCATAAAATATTTTATATAAATATATTGAAAAACTGGTGCGAAATTCTCCACAAAGTTTAATTTTATTCAGTTCTGTAACGGACTTAATTTAAAAGTTTTGCGTTCCTTATCTAAAGGTAATAAACTCAAGTCACCTGCTACAGAAATTGATGGCTGTTGACTTACTTAAACTCAAAATAAATGTTTTTGAATTTTCTTTTTTACTTGGTTCGCTTTAGCTCAGAACCCTCCATATATTCGAGGTCTTTTTGAGTTTATTTAATGATGTCCGTGTGTATGTTGAAATAGGTTTCCGAAGACCCCAGAAATTATGGGAACTAAGTTGTTATATTTTTATATCACAAATGAACCGTATTTGTTTGCTATTGAAATTCAGCCAGATCGGTTCACAAATGGCTGAAATATGAGCAACTTACTCACAACTGCCTCCAATTTTACCCGTTTCTGTATATCAGGAGAATGGCAATTGCCAAAATTTCCAAATTGGGTACAATCATCTGAGTTATCAATACACAACCTCTCTAAAAAATGGATGCGATTGGAGAAGATACAAGATTTATGTATATCTGGAGAACGGTAGAATAAAAATGGTCGAAATTTCGTACAAATAGTTGGGTCGTTCTGTTTGGTAATGTTTTTTAGTGTGTGAGTGGGCTAAGACACTGCATAACGTTTGGTGAAGGGTTATTAATGATTCGGTATAGTAGAATTTAACACTCTTACCTGTTTTTATTATGGCAACATTTTGTTGATGTTTGTTGTTACTGATTTATCAACATAAGCCAGTGACTTCACGTAGCCCCACAGGAAATAATCGAGAGTTGTTAAATCGAACGACCTTGTAGGCCATTGACACGTCCACTTCCCGAAATCCACTTATCACCAAATTTTGATTTCAATAAGTCGATGGCTGCAGATGGGTTATGCCCGTAGCTCTGCCCCGTATACACCACATCTCGCCCGGATTAAAGTCAGCATTTTTATCATTCAAAAGATCATTGATCATGGTGCGCTATCGATCTCTCGCTTAATTTTTGAAGAAATAAACGGTGCATTTTTCTGGATGTTATGGAGTCAGTAGGATCTGTTGTGGACTGGTCTAACTCCATATGCAAAAAATTAGTTTTTTAACAAACACATTAATCCAAAAATTAGCCTTTAGGCCGAGCCACATAGAATCCTTTGCACTTTAAATGTTGCTTTTTTCAATTGACAACTTAGTTGTACGGAGGTTTTCTTATGATCTTTGACCCATATCGTTTGTCTCCGTTAACACAAAGTACTCAAGTTTAGGCCTCTAATAGGCTTCTATTTAGGAGGGATCAGGGAATAGATTCTAGGCGCAACCAATAGAGCCAAGGGGAACCGAACGGACTGCCGGGTATCACGGCCGCTGTGGCCGGTGCTTAGGAAGTCCGATTCGGAGTCGCTGCTGGGCAAGAGTAGGGTCTGCGTTAGGACCATGATAGGAATTATCACGGGCCACTGAATGATAGGCAGAATGGCGGTGACGATGGGATCCGACTTTTCGGATAAGTGCGGGTTGGAGGAGTTGGAGACAGTCGAGCACATTCTGTGCCAATGTCCCAGGCTACATGGCAGCAGGCTGAGGTGGCTGGGCAGTAGATTCCTGGGCAAATTAGGGGATGTCTCGGGTTGTGGACTCGAGGGTCTGATAGGATACGTAATGGGATACATATCTATCTCTAAAGGTGAAGGTGTGTAGAAGACTTCACACCAGCCTTTTTTTCGTACCTGTCTACTTAAGTTTAACGTATGTCTTAACAAACACGTTTTTTTTCGTTTGTAGGCGATCGAGTTAGAAAAGAAAGAGGGGTTGTCAAGCAGACTCGAAATAGGTTTCAAGTTCGTTTATACAAATTTTCATGTTTTTCAATATGTACATTGTGCATATGTAAATAAAACTAGACAATTAGACATGTTTGGAAAGACAGCGTGAAAATGCAAAACGTTTTTGGACGTGTCTGAAAAACATCGTACAAATGCTGCCATTGTTATCAGTTTGTTTTTTTGATTTGTTTTAATTTAATTTTTTGTGTAATGTGTCAGTAAAAATAAAATAAATATACCAAAATTAAATAAATAATATTGTCTCGGTCTTGATTAAATACCCGTCATCAAAGTATTCATTGTGTGTCACTCTTCCGTTGTTACATTAGTGGCAGTTCAAAAAAAGTTACGTATAAAGTAGAACGAATTCTATATATAGAAGCTCTTCTTTCGATGTGATTTTCTGGATATCTTAAATTTACTCTATTTTTGTTTTTTAATAAAACAAATTGCAAGACAATGTCTCTCCAAGGTCGCCAAAGACAACTTTAATCTTTAGACATTAAATTCAATTGAATATGCAAACATACATATGTACATGTGATACTATAATAAATAACAAAATATGCTCCTTTCAAAAGTCAGTAGCTAAATTAACTTAGGCTAAAATTGCTCGTACTTCCCTTTCGCTGGCAATTGATTGCATTAATGTTATTGTACTCGTAATTTAGTTGAATGGAAAACAAGTTTATGAAAACCAAAACCGGATGTTTGTACAAAATACAGTCGACCCTACTTAAACATGGTATTGTCGTTACATGTTATAACGAAATCCTGTTAAATGAAGTACGACATATTCCTATATCGAATTGAATTTTCTCAACCATTTTTGAACAGATTATTTTAAATTTAATTTTAAGCGACTTTCAAATCCATTTCTGAATTAAAGTCTTCATTTTTTGTTTAAAATACAGTGCAATTAACTTGTATAATAAAAAATTTAAAGGAAAAAAACCGAAAAGTGTATTAAGGTACGGTCACATATGGCAAACATTTTTCAAATTTTGTTTGCCGGCATTTTTTTAAAATTTGTTAAAAAAAATAAAAATTGTATTTGCTGGTCACACTACGCACATTTATTTGCCCATTTTTGTTTGTTCAAATAGATATAAAATACCTTCAAATAAAAAATGGGAAAACATGTTTGCCCAGTGTTCACATATAAAAATATTTGCCTAAAAATAAATATTTGATCAAATTGTCAAAAATATAAATTAAATAAATAAAATTACTTTTTATTAAAACTAAAAATTAACATTTTTATGCAAAATATGGAAACTTTTGTGGTTTTATGGTACAGAAGAGCGAGAACAGCAGTTTTAAAAATAAAAGAGGATTAAGATAACAAATAAAGGGATAAGGCAATTTGGCAAAGTAATTTCCAGACTTATACAACTAAACTAACATACATTATGAAACTAAAGTATTATTTGTTACGGTTTTAGACGCAAGCAATAAAGTGTCTTAGAGAGTGGATCTATTGTAAATTATAGACCGATCTTCACGAAATTCAGTTATATGATTTCTAGGCATATAAATTGAGTTTGTGCAAAATTTAACGATAAAAGGTGCATTCCGCCACCAATTTACGTTAGTTTTTGTAAATAGATATTGATTTTTTCAAGAGGTTGTTTTCCATTTCGCTCCATAACTCTTTTCCTACTAAACCAAAAGTGCTGAATTTCAATCCAAACTGCTTGGACGAACTTGCGGCCAACATTTTTATTTTTCGTCAGCATCCTTTTCTAAATCGATATAACAATGTCCATCCGTCCGGCTAGCTGTAGATGTTAACCTTATTCGCAAAGTACATGTCGCAATTTTTGAGATAATCGGGTGTGTTCTAGAATCCGAATTCACTCGAAAGTGGATTACTGCAGCATTTTTTGTGTTCCACAATTCACCTCCACATGTTTTTATTCGTTTTTAATTAGAGTGGCAAAGGGGTTAGTGCAAGTAAAACGAATCGACTATAATTCTTATGTATATGTGAGAACATTTTTAGCAAAAAAACATAATATTGGTTTTTAGTTTAAAATGTTTGTTATATAATGAAAACAATACGTATTTTCACACAAATATTGCAAATTTTTGCAAATTTCCCCTGATTTAGCAATATTTACAGAATTTTTACCACTCCTTTTAGTTTGGGGGCCTTTTAATCAATGTTATGGGTTGTTTGAAATATTAAAAATTTTCGCGAATTTTCGCTATTTTTGTAATTTTTTTTTTGTTTTTTTCCGACATTTTGTTTTTTAACCGATTTGGCAATTTCAAATAAATTTTTGGGTTTGCAATTTTTCGTGAATGTTCGCGATAGATGCAATTGTTTTCTCTGATTCTTTACAGCTTTAACGATTTTTAATAAATACATATTAAACTTTGCTATCATGCCGCTATTAGCAAATTTTTGCGAATTTCCGCTAATTTAGCCACTTTTATCGAATTTTTGCCATTCCTTCCCAATAAAATAAGGAGCTTCCAACGAAGCAGGTTTGTAAGGGAGAAACATAAGCGTTTCGCTTACCATTGCGCTGACGGAAGACATGAATTTTATATGGCGAGTTCCCACTTTGAAGCAATACATGTTTGACACATAAAGCGCATTATTCAGCGCATATAAAAATTGTTGTATGTAACGATCGGCCTTAAACACTGAATGTTTTGATACAGTTATTTTTACAAACCTGCTTCGTGGTAAGGGAATGCCGTAGCACTTGAAATGTTATTTTTTTTTTATAAAAGTTGTTGAGAGTTCTTTCACTTATTTTACTGCATTTCTGTTTATCTTGCGCTTATTTTTTTAAATGTACCATTATTGCTTCGAAAAATTATAAATTTTTCTATTGGGTTATAGTTTTAGGGACTTTTAATCAATTTTATGGCTGGTTTGAAATATGAAAAATTATCGCTATTTCTGCAATTTTCGCGTATCTTTGTTGCTCATAAAAACTTATTTTTGGAGAAAAGTTTTGTGCCCACAGACAAATGTTATTGTAATCCATCCATATTTTGCCATAGCTCTTATACAAATACCCCTTCTGTAAATAGCTTTAAATGTCATAATAATCTTATAAATGTTGGTTTTGGCAATAATTTCTATAATAGCTTGAAAATGTTGTCTTGGTAGGACGAGAATTTGTTCTAGGTCATTTGCTACAATCACTTCAAGACGAAAAAATCTCATAAAGATGTCGATGTCGGTAAATTATTCGCCACTAATAAGTTTTATTTAAATCTTAAATTCATTATATAATTTTATTTTGGCGGGTCCATGATTGTCCACTGACCCCAAACTGGCACACTCTCGAAAATTTATTTATTTATATATAGATACGCCATTCTTGCAATGCATAATTCGTAACATTAGCTCATATTTTATACCCATATTAAATAAATTACCTACTTACTTAAGAAAAATGTATTTTGCAACATCTTGAAACCTACTTACCGCGCAACTCTTTGCTAAAAATACAACACAGGACAAATTGTTTTACATAAATAAGTTTTTTCGTAATTAAAAAATTATTTAATTTTTTCAATTTTATTCAATAATTTTTATTTTAAAGCTTTTTTATTTGCCGCTGTTTGTTCTTACAAAATTTTTGTAAGAACAAATATTTATTTGCCTAAAATCGAGGAAAATATTTGACGTTAAATGGTCACATTAGGAGCATTTTTGTTTGCTAGCAAATAATTTTGTTTGCCCAAAATCAGCTGTTTTTCTGTTTGCCCCTCAAAAATATTTTGTGGTCAGATTAGGGCAAACAAATATTTGATATTTTTTGACAAATGTTTGCCATATGTGACCGTACCTTTAGATATCCATTTTATAAGTACCCTGCAAATAAAGGGACTAGTCCAAACACGCGTGTAAAATGTAGCCCACAGGGGAATAGGACTACTCCAAAAGTAACCCAAACGTATGGAAAAAACATAGTCTATTTAACATTACGATGTCCAAGGGCAGGACCATATAACCCAGCTTTGGATTACAAAGGAGTAGTTTTAAAACTAATCCATTGTATACACAAGAGGATTAGTTTTAATTTCGTTTAAAAACGAAAACATGTCGTTAAAAAACGAAGACATGTCGTCTCACTACAAACACTTTTTTACAATGACATGGTCCATGCTTGCATTACAACGGACCAGTCCATGGAGTAGTCTATTTAATCAAATTGGATCAGGTGGTCCAATATTATTTGCAGGGTATCTGAAATCGACATGATCGACTTGAAATAGTTTTGTTCTCAAAATCGTTTTCCATCAGAATTCCAAGGTTTTTTGAAGAGCTCTCGCAATTTTGTTGCCATGTTGCAGGAGAGTCGACCGTATTAAATCAATTAACGCAAGAAAGGGAAAAAGTAAACTGCCTAATTAGCTAAGATGTGCATTAATTAAGTTCAATTCGTAAATCTTAACGATTGAACACTGTGCAACAAACTAAACTATTAATACGATACAAATGAATCTGCTGCTTAATTTTAATTTAATTTGTTTAGTTTACCTCACTGTGCAATAACTTAACATCACAAATTATGAGAAATTGCTGTGCCATTAAAAGTAAAAAGTAATAAAGTGGAATAGTTTGGGTTAAATTTTATTACTACTGAAAAAGTTTGATATGGAAAAAATCAGCAAACAACGCTTATAGGTAAAACAAGTTATGTGGTTTTATCTTTATAAACTTTATTTGCAATTAATCATAATAAATCGGGGTTTTCAACAAGAACTTTGTTTTTTAATTGTGGCAACACAACAAACATGATAGTTTTAACATTTAGTTTTTTTAAGTATTCGTGGCAGATGCATTGGCAATTGTTACAATGAATACAATTTCGCTCGAAAATCGCATTAAAATAATTAAAATCCACAATGAAGAAATGGTGGTTCTGTTAAAGTTACATTTCGAAAAATTCGTGATATTTTCGGACACATCATCGTCCTTCTGAGACCGCTATTAAGAATTTGGTCGTTAAATTTGAGTCGACAGCCTCGAAACAAATGTGCCACATGTTGCGGAATTTCGTTTTTTTTTAGTAATTTTAATAAACTAAACCGTTTTTGAGCTACGCGAACATATGTTGTGCAACCTCCTTCATACTCAAAATAACGGTATATCTCGAAGACAAGAGCTAACCTAAAAAAAAGGTTAGCGAAATTGGATTCAGCGTACTCGAATTATGGTAAAACACCATGTGCCCGGCTTGTCTATTCTTGCAACTAGCACAGTGTAATTTGTAATTGTTTTGATCAAAATCGGAAGTTATAATGAAATTTATTAGCATAACCGCCTGATTTCGTGCGAAATATTATTCAAGCCCGTAAAAAACTAGACTTTATAGATTCAATCTGTGCACAGATATCGATAAGCACGAAATAACATAACAAAGTTCTTGTTTGCGACTTTTTTATTTTCTACCGTCAAGTGTAATTAGCAAGTTTAAGAAATAGCAAATTTGTGCAAAATTCCCTATAAAAACAAAGCAAAGTTTTTAAAAAATTTAAGCATAATTTCCTATAAAAGCAGCAAATTTGCGAAAGATTTGCTCTAATGGCAAATTTGCACAAAATTCTTTATAAAAATAATAAATTCGCACAAAATTTTTTTTTTTAAATAACAAATTTGCACAAAACTTTCCATAAATGGAAGATTTTGCCAAAGTTTCCTATGAAAAGTAAATTTGTACAAGCCAAATCTTTCGCTAAAGGCAAATTTGTGTGAAATTTTTTGAAAATTACACAAATTTGTGCAAAATATTCTGTAATTACATTGTAATAAATTAATAGCAAAACTTTATTTTTTTTAATAAATTTTTGTAAAAAAATATTTACTTTTTTCGCTTTAATGTTTAATTTATAAAAAGAATTAATACTTTTCTTTACATTTCTCTTTCTCTAATTCAACTTGATTTCAAATTAACCTTTTTTTAATAACGACCTCATTTCTTGCACTGATTTGTAACACGGATTGTGTTTTTTTTATTTTTTTTTTATTTGTTTAAAGTATTTTTAAAACATTTTATTTAATTCAGTTTGTTTTTGTCTTATTTGATATTATTTTTACATTATTCATTAAATTGTATACAAAAAGAGGGAATGCTTGTATTTATTGAAAAATAAACAATGTTGTTTCAGAGATTCTCCTCCCTTGTACTTTTAATGTTTAAGTTGAGTTAAGTTGTGTTTTTTTTCTATTTTTATTGGTTTTTGTTATTTTGCAGAGGATTGCAAAGGATGAACTTGATGTTTAAAAGGTGTGTTCCGTATGAAGGTCAATACCAACAAAAAAAAATAATAATAATAATAATAATAAAATAAATAAAACAAGTTAGAGTTTTATATTCGGCTGTGTCGAATATTTGATACCCTTCATTGACATATTCTAATTGCAATAGTGGGCTTATGGTACCTAAAGCTCCCCAGACCCGATTTTGCCAACTGTGCAGAAAAGCTTTAGTTAGCGAAGCCGGTCTTTGTTATACCAGAGAGGAGAAAATCCTTGCGCCCGGCCGAAGGCCGGCTATGCAGGGAAGCTCTAGTTAGCGAAGCCGGTGTTTGTTATACCATAGAGCAGAAAATCCTTGCGTCCAGCCGAAAGCCGGCTATGCAGACAAGCTTTAGTAAGCGAGGCCGGTTTTTTTTAAATTAGTGAAATAAAGCAATTTGTAACCCAAAACATCAAATGGTACATAAAACAATAATGGCTTTATGTCCCATTCCACTAAAATTGATATGAGACTTAAGGCCATATCAAAATTATGGCTTTATGTCCGTTTGAATTGAGACATAAAGCCATTATGGCTTTAAGTCCTATAGCCTTATGACACCCCAACGCGCATTTCACTGGTTGCTTAGGCCAGATCATCAGGAAACTTCGTCCAAAGATTTTAGAAAAGCTAAAGGTATTATTCAAATAAAACTGTTAAGCGAATAGGATAAACACTCAAAAGCTTAAACAAAACACCAACAACAAACAGTGAGTTTATTTTTTCCAACAATCCCGACTACAATTGTTTGATTTTTTGTCAACTCAAATTGTAGTTGTAAGGGGAAAACAAAAAAAAAACAATTTACTTTATTTCATTGTTGCCAGTTCAGTTTATTTGCACTGCCACTTGCATATTTGTTATCAAAGGTTTTCTTGGGTGTAGTTTTTTTGGCCCTGAAGTGTAAAGCACCTTGACATAGGAATTGAAAATTTTATCGTTAACAATTTTGTTTTCGCCTCAAACCCATTTTACTAATTTGATAAAGATAATTTTGATTCTTCTCGAATTAATTTAAAAAATTTCTTATTTCTTTCAAATCACACTCACATGTGTTGCGCAGTAAAAAAAAAACTTTTGAAATACAAAGTTGCCTTGTAATTTTTTTTTAATCTACTTTGGGAGACAGTACAAAGTCTTCAAGGTTAATAAAAATAAAAAAAAATTATGAAACCCATATTAACTCTAGACAGCCATTGTATGAATATGATGTATTTAATTTTAAAGAGGCTTAAATTTTAGTAATTAGTTTTATTCTCAAAAAAGGGGAATGTGGTTAATAAAATTTTAAAAGAGGTTTGCTAACAAAAAATCCCAATTAAAATTTGCCTAAAGTAAAATTTAGTTAAATCAAGTAAAAGTGTTATATTCGACTGTGCCGAATCTTATATACCCTTAAACATAGTATTTAAAATCGTTTAGTATATACCATTGTTTTCAAAGTCGTATAGGAGCCAGGTGAAAAAAAAGACCGAGTTGGCTCATTTTTAATTTTTAATACTTCTTATGTGAAATAAATATCTGTGCCAAAGTTGGCTTTTGAATAAAAATGTAGTTTTTTTTGTAAATTTTTACAACTAGTATCCTTCTATTTTTATGTCGACAGAAAAAGAGAAAAGTTCCTTAATTTAAAGAAGACTTCAAAAAGTGAAGTTTAAGGGGTAAAAATTAGAGGCAGCCGTAGTTTGTTCTTCATATCTCAGCCATTTGTGGTCTAATGAAGTTGCATTTCAATAGCAAATTTTTCCGTACCATTTGTAATGTAAATATGTAACAACCTGGTTCGTATTATATCTAATGTCTTCGGAAAACCTCTTTCAACATACACACTTACAGATACACTAAGGGATCGACGGACGGACTCAGAAAAATCCATTCTGTAAAACTTGCAAACGGAATGACAAACTTTTATAACTGCTCCACTCGTGGCGAAAGGTATAATAAAAACTTTGATACTCTCCACCGATTAGAATATTTCAGGAGTGGGCTCCATATGGGTTCCATAAATTATCCGCCAATCTTTTTAAAAATTTACGTCAGTATTATAATTGGTTGCAATTTAGGTCTATGCTAAAATTTAAAGCGACCATCAAGAAGTGGGCCTATGGGACCTGAAGTTCTTGGACACAGGTAATTATGTTCAGGTCCCACAAGACGAAATTCTCTTTTAATAAGTGGGGTAAGAACTCGGCTATAGAACTGGAATATTTAGAGAAATTCATTTTAGCGTTTAAACCAATTTCTAAATCTTTTTATGCTATGTTCACCAGGGTTACCGTTGAAAATTTTCGAAAAGGGTCACAAAAAGTGAATTTCCCAGAAAAAGGGGAAAAATGGTATTTAAATACAAAAATGGTCAAGTTTTTTAAAAGCAGCAATTTCCATTTTAATTAGGGGTCTGATTTGAATACCTCACTTGTTTGCCTTTACCCAAAGTGCACAACATTTATTCAATTATAAAACATTTAAAAAGATAAGAAGAGATATATACAAAACTAAGAATGATTGAATTGAATAAAAAACTTGTTTACTGTAATTGAATATGAGAGTGATTCATAAATAACAAAACATTGGAATGACCCGTTAGAGAGAGCAATTTTACAAAAAATATTCAAATAATTTTTGAATTATTGAATGTGCATACATTTATTTGAATACCTTGCCATAATATGTGTGTAAGCTTGTGGCTTCTTTTATTTATAAAAGTTAAGCTTACACACATACATAATGTGTAGGTACACATATTTTACATTCAAATTATATTTGAATAATTTACTCATTTGACTTGAGTTGACTGAATAGAATGAGTTTTTGGTGTTTTGTCACTGGTTATTATTTCATTTGTTTCGTTATCATTGGGTGATCGACACATTGTAATTAAAAAACAAATGAGTGCGTTGAAATTGCTTTTTATTTATTCTAGCAGACCTCTAATTTTAATAAATATAATAAGACCAAGTTTTTTTTAAGCAAACAACAAATATTTATTTCAGGTAGGCAGTGCTTAAGAAACTTAATTGTTTTTATGGAATGCCCTTTCCTGTTTTTAACACCTGACAAAAAGTTTGTTCCTAATAATTATAACTCACTTTGTTTTAATACTTTTTATGTCATGTTCCGACAATTTCTTTTAATTTTTTTTACCGATTTAGCGATTTCAAATAAATTTTATGGCTTGTTTAAAATTTTACAATCGTTCCCGAATTTAAGCCATCTTCGCAATTAAGGCAATTTTTACCTGTAAGTTTTCAGATTCTTTAAAGCTTTTATAAATATTGGACTTTGCTATCATTCCGCTGTTACCAAATATTTGGGGATTTCAGCAATGTTTACATTATTTTTTTATACCCGTTAGTTTTAGGGACTTTAAGTAAATTTTTTGGCGCTATTTTTGCAAACTATAGCCTCGTTCCTAAACCGAAGTCACCTAGTTTACTAGGCACTCTTAACGTTGTCGATTTAAAAGGGGGCAAAAAGTTCAATTCATTATTCCATCTTTAAGAGAACAAATATTTTTTTAGAAATGAACAGCTAATTACATTTTTTTTAATAAAATGTCACATTTTTTGAAAAGAAACCACCACAAGTTTTTCAATCAATAAATAAAAAATATAAAATATTTACATGAGTTATGTTTGCTAAAAGGGAAATTTTACTTTAATTTGTATTTTATTTTCGAAAATCTCTAAATCTTTTTACGAATACTATCTACTTTTTAGGAATGTGCGTTCTATGTTTTGCTAATAAATCTTCTTAAATGGGTGCTATTTCCAAAAGGGGTCAAAAAGTGGCACAAAATAGGTGCAAATGATACAAAAGTATAATTTAAAAAAAAGGTAATAAAATGCATCAAGACCGTTAAAAAGGAGTACAATTGATACTTAAGTATCACAACGGTAACGCTGATGTTCAGACTTGGGTTTTTAAACGTGTTTAAGCATCTCCACCGACATAAAAATCAAGATGATTATCCATTCATTTAGGTGATTTTGTTAATCACTTAAAATTGACATGATTAAAACTAAATCAATTCATTAATCACATACTAAAATGTAAGATGTAGCATCGGCCACAATAAACATACCTTTCAGGTGTACTACCGACCACGATTTCTTCTAAATGTTTTATTTCGTCCTTAAATAATCCATACATTTTCACAATGCAACCTTAATATGTTTAAAATAGCGGGTGCCCCAGTAGGCTAGTTGGTAGTGAGCTGGTCTATAAGTACGAGGGTTAAGTAAATATTCGGTTTATTGACATAATTATCATTCTGTTCACATATACTTAGAGTTTTTCTTTTCCCGGACTTTTTCATTTCCCGGGAAAGCGGGATTTATTTTTCAATTTCCTGGTATCCCGGGAATTCCCGCTCAATACAAATCGATGCAAAATATTATTTTATTTAATTTATTTGAACCAATAACATTTCCTGATATCAATAAAATAAGTTTTTAAACACATTAAACTTTTTTATTTCTGTGTTAAAAGGGAAAAAGGGCTTAATAGCACCTTAAAATCTTCATGTTCAAAAGTACAAAATATAATTTATTTTGTAGGAGTTTTGAGGAAGTTATAGCAAAATTACTTTTTGGTTATCTTTTTTCAATGTGCAATAACATTTGAAATAATAAAAACTTCCGATCTGTGACATTAGGAGTGTTTAGGAATTAAAATAGACTTAATCACTTATTGCAACAGCTTTTATATAAAACCAAAAATGTTAAATTTTTCAAACAAATTATTACAAAATATTTATGTTAAAATAGTTCAGAATATGTATTTAATGAATCGTTTGAAAGCCTATTTCTAATTTTTATCAAGCAGATTTCAATGATTAAAACCGTTTCTTTTCTACGGATCTGGGTCTTTAAACAAATTAAAGCCAATCAAAAACTCAAAATGTGATTTTTTGACTTACTTTTGACATTTTTGCCTAACGGCTAAGATCTATTTCATGACACAACTTATTTGCAATTATACATATCAGCAGTTAAGTTGCCTAAATTAAATTTAAAAAAATCCCGGGAATTCCCGCACAAATTCCCCGGGATTTTTGTCCCGGGAAGTCCCGTATGAAAAACACTACATATACTCAATGTAGATAACTCAATTAGCGTTTGACAGTTTATAAAAAAAACCTTGTTTATATTACTACTACATTCAACATTCAACGTAAACAAAAATGTACATGTAAATATAAGCAAAATGTAAACAACTTTTGACATCGTTAAGGAATAAACATCTGGGTTGTGCTCAGACCTAATAGATGGGCCTTTGTTTTATTGTAATTTCAGTTGCCAAATGTGAAAACATTTTTTTTAGCAATTTGTGTTTTGCTCACTAAACACACTTGTGACAATGCTGCATTTTAATTTTACTCAATATTTATAACAATTTCGTATTAACTGAGCAATAACTAAATTACAATATTATATGGATAGTTGAGCTCAATATTGTCATTTATTGCGTAAAAATCTGAACACGGTATTACTATTGCTGGTTTAATTAAGTTAGAATATAATTTGTAATTGTATTTGTAACTCTTATTTAATAAATAAAATAAATGTTTAAAATAATCTTCTGTTAACAAAATAAAAGTATTTCTATCCAGTTTAAATACTTTAAAGAAAAATAAATTTGTTTGTTGTGTTTTACTTATTAATCAACTGTCATCGAAATCATCTTAAATGTAAAGTAAATGACTTTGATTGTCTTAATCAACATTTGGCTTAAAAGCGTATAAAAAACTAAGTGTGAACATAGCATTATTAGATTACACTCAGGGAAACAATTGTTATTTTAATAAAATTGTGCATACCCTATTGTCAGTAAGAATAAGATTAGATCGGCTTCAGGGTAACAATTTGAGGCATTTGGTTTATGTTTTACAACAAGAATGTATTAAAGAACTTTCATAAGAATATTCAACAAGTTTTCTAAACTGTCATCTGAAATAAATATTGCTATTTTGGCGACACCCTAGTGAAAACAGATAAGAGGCAAAAAATTTAAAATCTTGCAATAAATGCCTAAGGGAAATGTTACATGATACGTGAAGTAACAGTAGAAACAGCAGTAATCCCAAAAAAGATGACAAATTGATTGTTCTTGTTGACAGGGACACTGCTCTACCTACGATTTAAAATTTGGAGTGAGAGTTTATCAACGTTCCAATATCATAATATAAAAGAGCTTACCAATATAAACATTTATTTAAACATAAAAAGCATGTTTTTACAATTTAACACCAGTTTGCTCTCATCAGGAATAAAGAGAATGTTTTTTGGCCGTTTTAATTTATTCTTCAAGAAACGACTGCTTGATTGATGCTAAAAAGAAATAAGTGCCGGTTCACACACGCCAAGTTTGACTCTTCAAGTCTTGAGTTTTTAGGAGACAGCGGATAAGAAATTACATTCTCTTTTAACTTCTCTCCTAAAAGCTCAAGACTTGACAAGTCAAACTTGGCGTGTGTGAACCGGCACTTCTTTACTACAAAGCCACAATAACAAGTTCGTGTTGTGTGATGACGACAAAATTACGTCAGAACCACATTCGCCTGTAGCTTTTTACATTCCGTGCACTATAATAGGCTTAACTAAAGCCTTTACATAAGTTATTGTAGGGGAGTCCCATCCTTTAGACACGCCTTCCAATGGGCCCGTACCGTCTCCAGTTATAACTGCAGGCTGAAGTCTCGACAGCTTCAAAGCCCGTCGAGCCTTTCCTTCATCCATAATGGCCCAAATTTGTCTGGTATTCCCACAGGTAGTTTCATCAAACCACCTCTGCCTGGCAGTATGATGAAACTTGGTGCGATAAGCTGCTGCTTACTACTCGGGAGCGGAACAGCCATATCACATATTGAACCGTTCCGGAAGGTGGTGTCTGCATACGCCAACGAGTCAGCCATACAGTTTCCATGTGTGGTCCTTTGTACAGGAACTGATTTAAGGGTCACCGGTAAATGTCTCGGTGTCTCCTGCAGAGATATCCGATATTCTTGGAAAGCTTTCTATGTTATAAACACATTCTCCAGGGATCTTATGGCCACTTTACTATTGGTAATAACATGAATATCCTTGCCTGATATCTCACCATATCGGTTGGGTATCGCGGCTCTGTTGATGGACATTGGTGAATACTTAAGTTCAATTGCAATGACCTGAGCGGATGAGAATAACTGCTTGGTACTTTTCTGTTTAACAACTGGCTGTTTTTTAATCTAGAAACATAAAATTTGGGATATAAATACATATGTCCACGAAAAAAGGGAGACGATCACGAAGTAGCGAAAGTAATGCTAGTTTTAGATTTAAAAGCATAAAAGGAAAAAATAGTTTTTGGAAAAACTAGGATACTTCATTTTTTTCGTAAAAAAACGGGTAAATTAACGTTTTTCCACAAATCATTACTTGAGTTCCCTTAATTTCGAAAATTTTAAAATAAATTGTAAAAAAAAGTTTTTTTTTTCGGAAAAACTAGATAACTCCCATTGATTCTCTGTTTTAATGTCCAAAATTAGTTCAATAGAACAAAAAATCTTTAAAATTTTTTAAAATGATGGTTTGTTTAATGAACACGCAAAGTAACATAAAATCATATTAAATAATTAGCGAAATATGTTTAAAACTTTAAGTGTGTTTTCTAGTGTTTTAAAAAAATGGAGTTATCTAGTTTTTCCATACGTCCTCAGAAATTATAGAAGTCTTATCATATCACATTCTCTTTGTTTTAACCCTAAAATGCCTGATTTTCCAAAATCAATTTAAAAAAATATCAATGTGTTTATTTTATTCACCAGATAAAGGGAAAAACACTAAAATAATAAAAATTATTTTTTGTACTAAACATTTAATTGCAAAAGTTTAGCAAGTATCACAATGTTGATACTATTAATATTTTTTTATTTTTAAAATTCGATTTTAAGTCCGGTATCGAAGTTTCAGGCATTTAAGAGTTAAAAGGTCTAACACACGATCAAAATGCTTAACAAGCAAGTTAACAGTAAACAAGTTGTAAGCACGTGTGACACCGACGATGCCAGATGGAAAATAACCAATTTAGATATTGCGTCGAGCTCACGCAAATGAGCTTGACAGCAGCAGATCGTGTATAGACCTCTTTAGCCTAAATTCACTGCTTATACAATGTTGATTAAAAAAAACTAATAATTAAACAAAATAAAATTATTATTTTCCTCGTCATCAGATTAAGAAAACAATCCAAATAATTAAAATTAAATTATACATACAGGTATTGATTTAACTTTTACAATAATATAAAACAATTAATAAAAAAAAAAATACAAAACAAATTAACAAAGTGAACTACACAACAGAAAACAAAAGTGTTAAGGCTTAACAAAATAAATAAATAAAAATGCGTCGTAATTTACCACCCACGCAACGTCATCGTTCACAATCCATCAGTTTTGCACCACACTCCCCATCTGCAAAATGCAACACAGCACAGTTGCAACATTATTTATCAAACGAAATGAAATCTGAATCCACCAACTCATCACCCAGTCATGGAAGGCGTGAATCGCTGGTTAAACCCACCTGGCAGAATATACGTCCCGGTCAAATTCCATTGAAAACTTTAGATAAAATTAATGGCATCACTTCGGATTCGGATAGTGAAGATGGTGATTGCTTGAGACGTTCAAGTTTAAGTTATGCCAGTAATGGTAGTGCAACAAATACACCTGCAGCTGGAAGTCAAGAGAAATCTTTACAACAACAACAGCAGCAGCAGCAGCCACAAACAAGTGCACGCAAACACAGTGGCAGCAATTTGGGCCAATTGACTCGTAAAGGCAGTTTGGTTGTACATCGTGATTCTTTGTCGTCGAATGCTTCTCTTAAATCAGCCCACTCAAGTATTGATAATACCAGTGTTTTTTCCCTAGCTGGCCATAGTTTAGATGCTAAAGGAAATAAATCATCTGCATCCTCCAACCGCTCATTGGTGCGTATGATTTCGAACAAATGCATCACATTGAGCAGCAGTGATGAGGAAATGGATTATGATTTTTTGGCCAAGGTAAGTGCTATGAACTGCATGAAATGGGTTTTCTTTTTTTTTTTTTAACAATTTTTCATTTTTTTTTTAAATCTTAATATTATTTTGAGTTTTCCTTTTCTTTACAGTTTAAAGTTTTTTTTTATGACGAGGACTGTTGGAAAAATATTTTAAATTAAAACAATAATTCAGACGGGTTATAAAACAAACATATCTTCTTTTCGTGGTTTAAAGCTTAGAAAGGGATCTGAAGACGTATCTCAATCACATTCAATGCAACACGAACCTCCATAGAACTCTAAAAAAAAGAGTAAACAAGTATACAAATTTCACTTTGAAAAACATCTCAGCAAAAACTTTACTTACAATCCTACTTTTAATGACTTCCTGAATTCATTACTTTGTAGCTTTATTCGCCACTTTTTGGATTATTAGTTATAAACAGGGAAACCAAAAAAATGCAATTGCATTTTTTTTTCGCCGACCAATGAATGCAAAAAAAAAAACAATATATTTATCCGTTTAAGAGCTGAAAATCATAGAATTCTTAACAAAAGGGGAAATTATTTTGAAAATAAGAAATTAATTTATTTTTTTTTAACTTGCTTTTAAACGTTTTTCTCAAAAGTTTTTTAAATGTGGATGAAAATACAATGTGGAACACAAATGAAAAATATTCATTATTTATTTAAATAAACTGCCAGCTAAACATTCGACGCCATTGCTACTATTGGAACTTAAAATAGCGTTTTTCCGTCTTGGAAAGGCCAAATACTTTGCTCCTTTTTATTTTGAGGATTGTTATGGCTCTGCGGAGCATCGTGATCGCACAACAACCCTGTGATTTCTTCACTTTTCCGTTGTAGTTTTATTCGCATTCATACTTTTTTTTAATACATTTTTGATTCACAAATGATTTATATTTTTTAAAGGCGAATTCACTTCACTTAATGGTTGTTAACTTCAATCGCCATTCTTTAGTTTTTATATATATTTTTCGCTTTAGTGCTACCAAGTTTATTTGTGATTTAAAACAACATTTGATAACAATTTTATTAAATATTGTATGCTAAATGTTCATATTCAAATCATTATCAATTTGAATTCGAATGCAAATATCAAACAAATAAGAATGGTGTAAAAATTATGCTTGATTTCAAATTCGAAAGTCATTTATTATACCCCCAATCTAAATCAGGGAGTAAAGCTCATGGTTTTGCACCATTTCTTATCAAAAAGCGGCTTGCCTCTAATTAAAAAGCGCTAAATAAAATTCAAATAAAAATCCTAATAATGTTATTCACGGGAAATTAAAAAAAAAATAAAATTAAGAAAGGCATTTACGTCCAAAGTTGAACTGTTGCAAAAAGCAAAATTGCAATAACATAACAACAACCACGTAGACAAGGTGGATGTAGCTGTCCTTTTTTTGAGTGTAGTTATTAAGCTGGAGGTCCACACCACGCGTAACTCGCAGTTGTCAAAAAAGTAGAACCTGTGTAGTTATACGTAGTAAGTTAAATGCACAAAAGCGTTGATGCCTTGATGCGAAAAGTAGGTTTACTTTCTACTTTTTTAAGCGTCACAAGCAGCGTTCGAACAAATCAGCTGATTTTGACAAAAATTAATTTTATTTCAACTTGTGGTGCTGCTGCATAAAAAACGTTGCATGTAACTTGAAACGTAGAACGCAAGCAAGGTTCAAAAAGCATGCACTGCGTGGAGGCGAAAACGAGTGATATGGACCTCCAGCATGAGGGTATTCAATTAATCGATGTTTTGTATTAATCGATTAATCGCGTAAATCATAATTCAAGGTAAAAATTTAATCGAAGAATATAATATTATTCGGTTAATCGAATAATTTTTTAATTTGTCTAATTAAGAAGTTTAAAATAAGACAAAAATTATATTTTTTAGCATTCAAATTTTTATCAAATATAGTAACAACAACTAAACAAAAGCTAATTCATGTAATAAAAATCTAAAAAAATTCTCAAATAATGTTGAAAAAAGAGTATACAGTTTAACTGCCCGGTTTTAGAACGCGAGCGCAAAAGTGACTTGTTGAACAAAAATTAATTTTGAAATTTTGTTTTTGTTTTAAATGTTAGTTAAACGAGTCACTTTTGCACTCGCGTTCTAAAAACAGCCAGTAAATGTTTATATTTCAAAAGTTTTCTTTCTTTTATTTTAATGAAACTTGATTTAGAAACGATTCTTCTGAAAGTAAAGCGTTATAAAGCATATCCAATTTGTCTGCTTTTTTTCTTGTCTTTTCTAAAAATTAGTAGTCTTCCATTATACCACTTTAATACTTTTAATTGTCTTTTTAAAATCTGTTGGAAGGTTGTTTTCATACGCCTCAAAAATTCATCTTCTTCATCGGAATAGTTGTGGTAAAAGTCTGTACTTAACATTCTTAGGGCCATTATTACAACTTACAAATAGTTATTTTTAGGATGCTATCTGACAGATAAATAGTTTTTGGTTATCACAAGTTAACATTAACCTTAAAAGTGACTGATAAGCTAACATCAGGTTTGTCCTCATGGTAACTTTACAAGTGAACTTTAAGAACTTGGAGATGCCAAATTTTCTGCTGAAGATATGGTAACTTTAATTGTTAGCCATTTTTTTGGCAGATTCACTTTCATTATTTATTTTCGACATTTTTTTTAACACAATAAAACACAAAAAAAACATTTTACCATAAAAACCAAAAATTAAGCACAAAAAATTTACTTTTGCTTTTAATTAAAGAAACAAGCAAAACTAAGGCGTTGCCACCATGTATTTTAAACGAACAAAAGTAGTCGGTATATACTGCAATGTTGCCACAGTATATAAATTACATTTTTTTATTTTATCGGACAGTTGTTATAATGGAAAAAACTTATTGGTCACTTTATCGTTCAAGATAGCTATTGTTCACGTTAACTTTCAGCAGCTTTATCATTAGGTTGTAATAATGGCCCTTAAAAATAAATTATTTCTAAACTCTTTGGTTTCAGTCTTTGTACTATACTTTATTTAAATAATTGTTACTTCGTAGGAAATGTTCCTGAGTTAAGAAATAATAAAACGGTGTTTAACGTCCAGAAAAACACCCTGCACCTTTTTAAATGTGCCAATTGTTGAAAACGGAAACAAATTTTATTTTAATGTGCCTCTATTTTAATGTATGAAAATAAAAGTACGAAAAATGTTGCGTATCTAAATTTCAAAAACAGCTAACAGAAAAGCGCTTATTTAGCACTCTTTAAAAAAAGCACTAAAGCGGCTAATACACTTGCAATAAAATTGTTCAATTTTACGTATTGTAAAATTATATCGCCAATGTGTATGGGATATTCAAAGTTGACACAATACATATATTGGCAAGAATCAAAAGATTTTTGATTTTTATTGCACAACGAAAAGAAAGTGAAATGTGTTGGCAACATTGTAAAATGCTGATTATGTTATTCTTATAGGTGATGTTCACCTTTTTATGGAATGAATAAAACAATTGTGCGACTTATTGCATAATATAGGACAAAATGGATATAATATGGCGGAAATCATATACAATAATATTACAAGTGTATGGGCCGCTTAAGGAAAAAATATACGACTTTTTGGCTATTATAAACCGCTAAATCTAGCACCAAGGGCGCAAAATCGGCAAGTCTGGTAAGGCGTAAGATTTTGTACCGCCTAGCTTTAAAGCTGCAATAACAAACATAAATAAGAGCGTCAACGCTGTATCATTTATCTTGTTTAATAAAGCCCACAAACAAATATAAATAAAAATTTGGATAAAACCGCTAGATTGCTGCAAAAATAGCCGAATTGCCATTACTTTTTAACAAAAGCCGCCAACTTTGCTACTTAACGCGCTGTCAAAGTCGGATTTTCCAATAGCAAAGCGTTGACGCCGCAGTTACAAATACAAACTTAACTTATTTAATCTACTTTAATTTCAGAAAAACTTAAAACTTTTTTGAATCTTAAAAACTTGCAAAAGAAGATAAATCTTACGTTATGACAACACTGATGGGTGTGTGTGTGTGTGTGTGTGTGTGTATTTGACAATTATTTATTAAATCCAATTTTTGTACTTTTTTACTCAACGAACAAAAACATTTGAAACATAAAAACAAATTTTTAAGGAACAAAAACAAATTTTTTAAGAAACAAATTTTTAAGAATTTGTTTTTGTTTTACATGTAGTTGTGCGAAAAAAGTGTTCTTTCGGTTTTAGTGAAATAAGCAGCAAGTTCAATTATGGCTCGTGTTATTGATGCCTTTTTCTACAATAAAGTAAATTGCATCTGTCCAAAAGTTTCAAACTAGAACAGTTTTTACAGTGTTAAGCTGTATTTGTGCACAGTGGGGTTAAATCCAAAAAAATAACTTTAAATAGCAAACATCTGCATGAAACTTAATAATGATGTTCATTAAACCTTCATTAATTTTTGGAGTCGCTTCGTTTGTTTTCAGTAAGATAATTAACTATGAAACGAAAGCAACAAACAAACACTCGATATTTACGAGACGAGAAAGATGAAGTTAGTTTGTTAACTTATATAAGAGAATACGAACACTAACAACTCTGAAGCAAAACTGTAACAACTGAATAACCCCCCGTTTCCACATGCAAGTGCAAATACGTATACACTACTCGCAAGTAATTACTTGCATGTGGAAACGTAGGGTAAATGTCGAATAAGTTCATGGAAAAACACTTTGATTTAAAAGTCAGTATTGCAAGTTTAAGGGGGGAAAATATTAGGAAAGATAGAAAACAACAAAAATAACCTTTAAGATTAAAAGCAAGGAGATAATAAAGCGCATTAATATTAAAATAACAAAAAAAGATAAACAAACTTGACTTTGTTTTCAATGTAAATTAATTGTTTTTAATTTAAATTTTAAAATTTCAAAAAGCACAAATTAAAGAAACAAGATTGCGCAGGTCCGTTATTTTTGTGTATGACGAAGAAATAGACTTTGTGCATCTGCATTTGTGTGTGTTTCTATGATGACGTAGATGCGCAGTTAATTTTATTTTTACGGCTGAGTTTTTTTTTTTTTTTGATTCATGATAAAAAGTAGTTAGCAAAAAAATTCTAAGTGCTTTACAAATTACATATCCCAGCGGGAAAATGTAATCAATAGGATTCGAGAATGTAATACATATCTTGTAAAATATTTGATGCCAGAATCCATTATTCTTAACACGGAACATGTCCTAGGATTGTAATAAATTATTTTAATGCATCCTGCGAATGAATTAAATAATGCATCCTTTAAGATCAAAATTTGTAAACGACATAAAGGCAGCAAAACTACTGAATTTTTATTAAGAAAATATATAAAAACACGAATAATAGTCAGGAACAAAAACAATACATTCCTTATTCTGCAAATGTGGGAATATACGTTGTAATCAATGCCAAATTATTTTGTCTGATCAAATTACCTTCTCGATTCCAAATTAAGTTACTAAAGGAGCAACATTGCTGTTGAGCATTTATGCAAAAAAGAGAGAGCGCGAAAACTGTGACCCTACGTTTCCACATGCAACTAATTACTTGTGCAGTGTATAACTACGTCAGTGTTGCCAGTAAAATTTCGAGAAAGATACATTTTAGTTTCCAAAAAGATACACTTTTTCCTAAAAAGATGCATTTTGAAAAAAAATTTCAATTCAATTTTTTACGTTTATCATAAGTTAACATAACATTTTTATGTCATATGTAATAAATGAATATTGTAAAGAAAATGAAATTATATAAATTAATTTTTATATTTATTTAAGTCATAAATATAAGCCCCCGTGTTAATTAACGAGTATCAATGTAACAAATGTTTATTAAGGAACATTTTGACAAAAAATTCGTTTTTTAAACCCTTATTAAATATAAATTTGTTTATGAATACAGGCGTAAGTATGTAATTTTTAAAAATACAGTAAGAAAACTTTAAAATTAATTATGTGTAACTAACTTTGGGTGTTATCAAAACAAATTCATTTTTATACCCGCCACCACAATTAGTTGTGAAGAGGGTATACTAAGTTTGTCATTCCGTGTGAAACTTGTTTATTATTCATCTCAGACCCCATAAAGTATATATATTCTGGCTCCTTGAGAAATTCTAAGTCGATTTAGCCATGTCCGTCTGTCTGTCCGGCTGTCCGTCTGTTGAAAACACGCTCACTTTCGAAAAACTCAAAAGAAATAAACCAACTTGGTGTCAAATTGTTTGTAGTTATCCTAAGCAGTTTGGAATTTAAATCCAGCAAAATAGGATAGGATTAGGATCAGAGCTATGAATCAAAATGTGGAACCACCACCTTAAAAAATTGATAATTTTGTTACAAAAACTAACATAAACGGTGGAACAATGCACGGATTTTGGAAAAATTTTTTTTATTCGACTGGAAATCACGCTGTAAAATTTCGTGAAGACTAAAGTGGTTATTAGCTATATCGAAATTTTTTTCCTGATTTTTTCATACTCTCATAACCCAAATTGATGGGTAGTAGGGAAAAACTATCCTAAAAAAAAATTTCAGACGAATCAGTTTAGATTAAGGCATCTCGCACGCCGCACAGTGGGATGAAACATATGCAAAACGAGGTTTATTCAGGGCAGCCTGTAATTTATGACAACAATTTTTTTTGGATTTTGTGTATATTGATTAATAATAAAAATATCATGATTTTCACTTTTTAACAAATATTTCCAAAGTATTAAATATTTACTGCCGTATTCATAAATAATAAAATTAATTTGAAATGTGTTTTAAGGCAAAATTTTCATACAAATTTTTCTTAAAATGCATTTCAAATCCATTTTAATTTTTTATGAATACGGCAGTTATTATTCAAATTTGACAAAGTATAACAAAAAAAGTAAACAACATAGATCCACCACTTTTACAGTTATTAGCGTTAAATTTGATCTACTTTCATATGGTACCAAATGCTTATACGAAAAACTATTAATTTTTGAATTAATCCTCGTTTTTGGTACTGTTCACCCCTCTGTGCGCCGGCCAATGTTTGAATACAATACCGGTCGTATAAACGGAACCTGTGCTTTTATTGAATATTTTTTAGGAACATTACTAGTATGGTTACCCTGTAGACACCATCGGGTGTGTTCTAGAATCCGAATCAACTCAACATTTTTGGTGTTCTGCGTTTCACATCCACATGTCTTTATTCGTTTTCAATTAGAGTAGCAAGGGGATGGTGAAAGGAAAGCGAATCAACGTTTATTCTAATATGTGATAACATTTTTAACAAAAAAAATTTTGTTTTTAGTGTAAAATGTTCTTTATCCAATTTAATCAAAAAATATATCGCTACCTAAAACGCAAAAGGCCTACCTTACCCAAAATTTAAAATCGACTTTTCATTGATTTTGATATTTATATTTATAGCTAATTTCTTACGCTTTTCATGTTCCGACAATTCAAACTAGTTTTGGGGTTTCACGATTTTTAATAAATAGCAGACTTTGCTATCATGATGCGGTTAGCAAATTAGCGATCTTTAGTTCACCTAAAGGTGTTTCGAACAAAAACTTCGGATACACAAAAACATGCGGATTTGAGAACACCAATTTATGAATTATGCGTATTCAAAAAATTTTTCCTTTTCAAATTGAGTTGAAAACTAGAACATACCTGCATATTTCTGAAATTATTTTGAGAAGTGTTTTTGAAGAGAAATTTGTAATTTTTGAAAAACTTTCGCGAAGAGTTTAAATTGTCGAAACAAGAAGAAAAATAACTGCGAAAAATTTGCTTTTTTATAATAATAATATACGTCAAAGCTTGATTTTCATGTAGCTTACCACTTCATGCCCCCTATAATGATTTTGTGTTCTTCCAAACCGCACACTAGTTAAAAAGTATTGACAAAGACTTGTCGCGTATTGCCATTCAAAAAATGCAAAGCCATGTGGTATTTGAATCATGAAAAAGTTACCCTAGCATTTTTTGATTAAAGAGTACCGAACAGCACTAAACCAAAAATGATTGAAGCCTTTAAGAATGTTGGTGATGTTGATCTTATAATAAAAATAAACAATTTAACCAATTGAACAATTTGTGTCCATGGAAACAAAACTTTTTTCGAAAGATTCTTTATAGATCTAGAGTTCTTAATATCAAATTTGAAGACAGGAACGTGATTGCTTTTTTTGTTAAAGACGAAGAAATTATTGGGCAATTAGGGGAAGTCAACGATACTGTGGAAAGGGGAGTCAAGCTAATGGAATAATTTAATTCACTACAGACAAAAAATTAAAAGCAAAAACAATATGTATGACAAGTTGTCCAAGATAAGAGACGCAAATATCGCGGATGTATTTAAAAACCAATAGCAAACTAAAATGAAAACTCTCTTAAAAATAAAACATTAAGTGGGTAATTTTGTTGTTCACTTCAACAATTTTCATATAAAATTTTCAAATATTCCAAAAATTTTATATGAAAATGTTCTCAACGCAAGGTGAAGTGAACAACAAAATTACCCCCTTAATAAAATAAAAATAAACAAGTTAAATTTAAATTCATGTAAAATCCGATAATAACAAGTTTTCTTTGTGAATAAGTAAAAAAAATCAATATTGATATTTTTGTTAATTCGGGCGTTTTGCTTTTTTGGTCACGATATGTTTATGCAATAATGTCACAAAGCCATTAGCAAACCAAAAAAGGTTTGTTATGAATAAAGAAGTAAATTATTATTAAAATATAATTAAATTTTTGAAATTTTAGCCAAAAATTAAGGATTTTCTCAAACTTCGGTGAGCGTGCGACACGCCTTAATCTTCTCCGATGGACCTAAGATTTTTATTTTTTGTAGTTTTTTACTACTAACCACCGAGTTGGGAATTGAGACTTGATAAAATCCAACTTTTAATTTTAAGAACCATCCTAAGGCCCCATATTATGCCCACTCTGGTTAATAAATGAAATACGCCTAAAACCGTAGCATATACATATATTTATCGTGGTAAAATTTCTTCCAACTTAGTTTCATATGACCAGAAAAAATTTCATGCAATTTTGTGATATACGGTCCATAATTTACCTTTCATTCAATATTTAACAGCCTTCTGAAATTCAGTGTTAACACTAAAACTTTTTTCAACGCTGTATTGAAATTTATGTTTTTTATACCAGATATCACTCTGCAGAATTTGGGTTCATAACTTACCATGGCTCCAATATAAATTCCCCACCTGAAAATATTTTAAGTTCGGCTCAAGCTGGTTAAAATTGCTTTAAATAGCATAAAACTTTCTGATGGTCGGTCCATAATTTAATAAATGTAGGTCTAAGCCGCAACCAATTTTAATGCTGACGTCTGTTTTTATAAAGAATAACTAATAATAAATATATTTCATATAGATATCACTCCTGAAATATTCGAGCTGCCGTAAAGGGGAATCAAAGATTCGGCACAGTCGAATATAGCACTCTCACTTGTTTTTAATTAATATATGAGTTAAAGCGTTTATATCAAAAAGAACAAATAAATTTCCTAAAAATTAAAAAGATTTTAATATTTCCTATGTGGTGGATCGTATGTGAGTTTAGTGAGTTTTTCGAACTTACACTTGCATATGGAAACGGGAACTAAAACAAAAGTCGTTTTATTCAACAACGTCTTTATTTTAACGATGTGAAACAAAATGTGTTTGCTAGTAGCATAAATAAAACAACAGTTTGTTTATTCAGCTCAATTTTATTCGAACACGAACTTCAGGGGATAAACATTTCAGTATGTTTATGAATGAAGTTGTTCATGCAGCCCTTTTTTAAATATTATTCTTTAAAATTATTTGTTAAAGATTTTTAATTGAAATTTTGTGTAAAAGTTCATTTAGCTTGAAGTATTTATGAGGCAGTAATGTGATTGCTACATTTTCCGGCATCAAAATTTCATTATTTAAGTCCTATTTTTTGGGGATGTATTTCTTCTTTTTTGCATTCGAAACGAAAATAAAGCGTTCGTGTTGTTTTTACATTTATGTAAATTTCATGGAGATTTACCAATTGAATTAATTTAGACGCATTTCAAATGCCACAATACAATTCAAATACAATAATCCTCTTTCCAATTCTTTATTATTTGGAATCAATTATTTTCTTTAGAATACATTTACTGAAAAGTGGTTAAATACACTCAAAAAAATTAACATAATTTAAAGAAGCCAGCAAGTTTAAACAGTGAACTAATGATGATAAAACTTTAACGGGCAAATTTTCTTTTAATTTGACCATTTTTACAAATTTGATATTTGTAAAAAGTTTTGCGCAAATTTGTCTTTTTGCATAAAATAATTTTTATAAAATGTTGTTATTTAGAGGCAATTTTCAGCAAACTTGTTATTTTTTAAACATTTTGTATACATTTGTTATTTATAGAATTTAACCAAATTTGTGATTTATTCAGTATGCACAAATTTGCTATTTCTTTAAAAGCTTTTGCTCAAATTTGCAATTTTGCTAAAAATTTCTAATTTTATATGAAATTTTAGACATATTCTGAATTTATTTATTTTACAAATTAACCATTTTTTAGGAAAATAAGCACAATGTTTTATTTTAAAAGGAACATTTTGCAAAACATTTTATATTTTATATTTAACATTTTTTATTTTTCGAATTTATTCTATGAGCTAAATTTCAGTTATGTATTTTATAAAGCTTTTTTGTAATGGTCATATTCCTTCAATTTTTCAGAAGGAAATAATTCCCAGTTTCCATTTTATATTTTTATAAAAAAAATCAGGTAAAATCTTTATTGAAAAGTTTGAACAAATTTACCTAGTAAGCTTTGCACAAATTTATTATTTAATGGCAGAAAACAAAACCATTAACTTTCACCATTCATAAAATTCAGCTGAGAGGAAATGTTCATATAAAGGGTGTTTTTTTAGAGTGCCTCAACTTTGAGTTGGCATCACTGCTTTATTTTAGCACCCATTTAACAGCTGATAGTTGATTTCTGCTTAATTTGCTTTGAAATTTCATTATGAATCGACATACACCAGAGCAACGCGTGCAAATTTTTGAAATTTTTATCAAAATAATTTCCATTCAAAATTTTATTTTCCGATGAAGCCCATTTCTGGTTGAATGGGTACGTAAATAAGCAGACCTGTCTCAAATGAAGTGAGAAGAATCCACAAGCTTTTGTCTAAACACCATTACATCCACAGAAAATTACTGTTCGGTGCGCTTTATGGGCAGGCGGAGTCATTGGCCCATCCATATGTCTTTAAAAACGATGATGGATCAGAATGCGAAAAGTTGTTGAAAATTGGTGTTCCAGATTGCTCCTTCTACGCGCCAGCCGTGGCGGCAACATGACAGAAATCATATTCAAACAATAATTTCATAAAATTTTCTTTCCAATAAAGTCCGCTTAGTTGATATTAAAAATATACTTCCTTGATTTATTATGATTTAAACTTGTGTCACTCTATAAAAACACCCTTTACATATCGCATTGGTTCTTCTAAAGAGAGTCAACTCAAATTTTTCCAATTTTCATATCTACCCACTGTAAAAATCTTACATCATTTTCTCTACTCCTTCGCCAAAAAAAAAATACAGTTCTTGATATAAAAGTAATATTTTTAGTTGTCGCTAAATGCAAGCTGAATTCTAATCAGTTTTGTTTTAGGTAGAAAGGCTGGTGTGAAGTCTCCTTCACATCCTCAGTAACCGACATGGTCCATTGGACGCCCTATTTAGAAATAGATACGTAGAGATAGAAAACAGGTGAAATAAAGAGCGAAAGCATAAGACCGATAAAAAGATAGATAGGAAAATATAGTTTCGGACCAAACACGAGAGAAATCCTACTCAACCAAATTTGGCCTACGTGCGGCCAGCACCCAGTCTCCCGTAGCGCTGCCAAGCCATCCTCATTACGAATCCTATCAGACCCTGGAGTCCGCAACCCGAGACATCCCCTACTTCGCACAGGAATCTTTTTCACATCCACTTCAACCTGCTGCCCTGTAGCCTGGGACAGTGGCACAGAATGTGCCCAACTGTCTCTAACTCCTCCGTGTCCTCACACAACCCGCACTTATCCGACAAGACGGATCACATCCTCACCGCCATCCTGCCTATCATACAGTGGCCCGTGATAATTCCTATCAAGGTCCTAACGCAGACCCTACTCATACCCAGCAGCGACTCCGAATCGGACCTCCTAAGCACCGGACACAGCATCCGCGGTTTCCCCGGCCCGATTACTCGCGCCTAGAATCCACTCCTTGATCCATCCTAAATAGAAGCCTATTGAACGCCTAATCCTATATCTCTGCGCCCTGTCTCGTTATGTTTTAACTAAAGAGAAATATTTTAAGTTGTGCTAGTGTTTATGTCATAACGGTTGACTTTGATGATGTTCTATTTTATGATGTCTCTTTTTAGCTGTTAAAGGTTGGTTTATTGTGCTGTTATATTTCGTTTTGTTTCTTTTTTTATGAAATTACATCGCTATGTAAATTAAAAAAAATTCACATAAAGGGGAGCAACAGTATGCTTTCGAATCGAGAAAAAAGTCGATCACGACTGCCAGACTCAGGCCCCTGGTCGCAATTTTGGAGATAATTTGATAAATTGATGGGGGAATTTCCGCCTCTAAAAAACTATCAAACAGATTTTAATAAAATTAAAATTATAAATAGAAACATATCTATATGGACACATAAGCTAAAGACCACAAACTTTCAAGCCGTTTTAATGAAGTTTATAAACAGAGAAAAATCCATATTTATATGGACACATAAGCATGATGTTTTAAAATAATAGGAGTATAAAATAATTATTAAAATTATTGAAATATTAATAAAAAAAAAAAAAAAAAAAAAAAAAAATAGGCAAAATTTGTTTACTGTATTGAAAGGTTTTGAAAGAAACAAGTATTATCTGGACTATAGTCGTTTGAGTTCTTGTACCCTCACAACAATATTCAAATTGTGTGGCGTACAGTAGCGAGTAGCATTTGTCATTATGATTGTACACAAACGTTTGTACTCACTGTTGATTTGTGTTGTGTGTTTCGTTTTAAATGCATATACGCAGACCATCAGTACCTAGGCCAGGGAATGTCTGTATCCTTTCAAGTTGGTACTTGTTCAAAATGTAGCTTCTGTCTTGATCGGATTCATAGAAGAAGGAGACAATTCTTGATTTTCCATAATTTTATTATTGATTAAGCCGCAAAATCTCTACAATAAAATGAAAAAAATTAAGGGCCATTATTACTATTTATCGGTCCGACAAAATCCGACTTTTAACTATTGGCAAGTTGTAATAATGGCCCTAAGAGTGATTTATTCGGCTAATACTTTTATTACTTTTAGCATGGTGCCATGCCCACTTCTCCAACCCCGCTTACATTCTGTCTGGTGTTGTGCATTGATGCCCTTATTTGGAAACTTATTCCCTTGCCGTCTACAGATGTACAGAAATCTTAACTGTCTCTGCACGACAGGTGCCATGCCTACTCTTCCAATCCCGCTCATATTTTTAGAGAAGTTTTGTATTGGTAACTCAGCTATGTGTACCAAATTTGGAAAATTGTTCTCTTACATTCTTTAGATATAAATAAATCTATTTTGTGCCACGCCCACGTCTTTACCCCAGCACATATTTGGAGGAATGTTGTGATTTTACCTAAAGGCTGGTACTCAGTTCAACATTTTACGTGAAATACTGTTAAAACTCATATGAAAAAAACTTGTGCGGAATATCTATGAAATGAAGTTGATAGAGTTGTACTCTGTTCATTTTGTGAAAAAGTTACGAAATGTTTCTGGCAAAATTTTTTCACAACTGTGAACAAATATAAGCTGTACTTAATTCGCGTGGAATTTTAAGGAAAAAAACGCCAAACTGTGCAAACTCGCAAGATAGGTAACATTGATACATGTCAAAATTTCCTCTTGAAATAATCAATAGACGTTAATGCCCAATTTTCAGGATAGAATTTAAATCTATATTATGTTAATTTTCACATTAACTTAAATCGTATTTAAATACATGCAGAGAAAAAACATTGTTGAAGAATGGCAACAAACAATTTTTTTGTTGTTTTAAAAAAAACTTTTTTCACGATTGATAATATTTTGTTTCTATTTAACAATAAAGTGGTTACCTTCCTTGAAACTTCAAATATGATTGAATTTAACAATATAATGTGTTAAAAAAATAAAACTACAACCATACACTTAAACATATTATGGTTACCTTAACCATATTCTTATCACAGTAACCATATTATGGTTAAATTCATTTATCCAAAAGTTATAACCATATTATGGTTGCCTCCAAACATGTTATGGTTAATATTTAATAACAACAATATGTTCGAATTTATAATATTTTAAAACATTGTATGATTAATTTTAAATTTAAAATAATATGTTTAAAAAGCTACAACATTCTGGCCGTTTGCATTTTACTTGGTTTGCTTAAAATTCTCATTCATTTTAATTTAATTATTGATCAAAACACATAAATTTACGTAGAAAAAACTAGTAGAACAGAAAAAATGGTAATATGAAGGTCGTCACAGGCATGAATATTAACCAAGGGGGATTTTTTATAAAAGTGGAACGTAACACCTATCAAGAATATAAAATTAAATAAAATTATAATTTGAGACTTAACAAACAAATTGAAAAAATGGATTAACCATAATATGATTAGCATTCGCTATATTATTGTTAATCCTGACCATAATATATTCACTTTTCTCAAAATGGTTAATTTTGAACATAATATGTTTAGTTTTGACCATTATTATGGTTAATATTGACTAAAATATGGTTAATTTTGACCATATTATGGTTGATTTAGGAAACAATTTGGGTGATTTTAAACATACTGTGGTCATATTTAAACATAATATGGTAACCTGCAAACATGAACATTGTTAAAATCTAACCATAGTATGTTGCTCTTAGAATATGGTTACGTCCAACCATATTTTTTTCCTACGTGTACAGATTGATGTTTTGAGTTTTATTAAAGATAAAAGTATGGTAGCTGTAATAAATACAGAAAAATATCATAAAACAAAATTATGTATTTGCAAGGTGGTCTCATAACAGCTGAATGTTATTGCTTTGCTTATTGTTGTTGTATTGTTGCTAAGTTATTGCAATGAAAACTTAAGATAAATTTAAATGTACTACATCGGTGAATTAAGTTTTAATTAAATGTTTAGTGAAGAGAAAATTTTGTATTTAAAACGATTTTAAACATAAATGTGCTTTAATATCAATACTGAAAATTGGCCATAAGACGGCCATCGTTATATTTACTTCGCTATTCATAAGGACCCAGAATAAACATACGTACTTTATATGGTCTTATATTAAGAAATAACAAACGGAATGACAAACTTATGTAGATACACCCTTTTACCTTCGGTAAAGGGTATAATTATGATACTGCCTTAAATTAGGTCAAGCGTTTGTCGACATCTACATAACCGTTAGCAACACCATTATTTTGGGTTTCTCCCCTGTTTAATCTTCTTTAAATTATTATTTTTGGTTATATTGATTTTTTGGTCGTTCAATACGGTTAAAAAAAAAACTTTTCTTTTATTGAGTTTTGTATTATCAAGAATGGAAAAGTAATTCAGAATGTAACAGACACTACATGACAGAGGCCGTCACAGCATTATCAGCATCAGCTTTAGTTCACTGCGTCATACTTCTGTTTGGGGTTGGGGAAATTTGACGGAAATTAGGAGTTCGAGTTCAGTTGGTATCTTTATGCAAGAACATCCCTTATGGTGTTTATGAAATGCTGCTTTTAACAAGGCAGACATAGCAGAATTCATTTTTTGGAAACTGTTTTATTTATTGTGGAATTAATTTAATATTCTTTTTTGAGTTATTTCTTCTTTTTTGGTTGAATTCGAGTGAAAACAGATATTCTTTTGAAAGTTCAAAAATAAAAATTTTAAAGAAGGAATAAAAATCTTTACCACGTAATCGGTTTATGTTACATTGTACTTGCTGGCGGTTGTTATTTAAATATTCATGTATGTAAGTGCGTATGAATTTTAAAATAAAATGCTTAACGACGAGTAACCCTTGTGCACAAAATATAGGATGTCTCGTAAGACTTGAGGAAAAAAATAAAACTTGAATAAAACTGGACAAAATTTGTAATTTTGATAAGAAATTCTGCGTCAATTTGCTACGAGTATTTTTATAAATAAATTTTAGTTTAAGATTTTTTAAGAAAATTGATATTTAAAAAAAAAAATACATTTTTACTATGTCCAAACATTTTTGTATTTTTGTATTTTTAATTTTTTTATTTTTCATATTTTTTTTTTTTAACAACAACATAGATAATCGACACAGGTCAACAATTAATATTAAACTATTTACTATATTAAAGATTTACTGCCTGTTTTGGAAATAAGACTAAAATTTTTTGTTTGGGAATTTACAAGGAAACAACCAAGGTATATTTACACAAGGTAGACTCATTTGGGAGTGTAGACATGCTGCTCTTTAAAAATAACCGAGTGGAACTGAATTGTCAAAATTGTCTTCATATAAATTTAACGCACACATATAAAAATTTTGGCTCATTTACACGAAATTTGACATAAATGTTCCAACTTAGGTAAACAGCTGACAAGCATATGGGCCAACGAGTTTACCTTGTGTAAATATACCTTGGAAACAACAATGAAAAACGCAAATTTGTTTTCAATATAAATTCCCAAGCAAACACTTTTTTTACTTTCAAATACATTCAGCTAGTATTATTATTTTTTGTTTGGGAAAATTGAGAAAATTCTTTACATATTTTTTTTTTTAGAAAATTTTGCGCAAATTTGGTACTTTTGTATTAATTTATGCGCAAATTTGTTTTTCTTTTTTTTGTAACATTTGCGCAATTTGGTACTTTTGTATTAAATTTTGAGCAAATTTGCTTTTCTTTTGTAAAATTTGCGCAAATTTTGTACTTTTGCTGGAATTGTTGCGCAAATTTGCTTTTTTTTGTAACATTTGCGCAAATTTGGTACTTTTGTAGAAATTTTTGCCCAAATTTGCTTTTTTTAAATGTAATTTAGGCAAAGTTTTTATTTATTAGTAGTTAAAAATAAATCTACTATTTGTAATATTCTGCTGTCAAATTCCTTTTTATTCTCTTTCTATAAAAATTTCCCATTTCAGGACACCCTATTTTATGATTCGCTTTTGACTTCACCCAGTGACTAATATTCCGAGTACTCAGAATTGTAAGTGGAATCGTAACACAGAGTATGCTTTCACTTACTTCATATTGTACAATGTACATGAAACAGTACTACAGGCAGAGAGGAAGTAAGCTAATCGTGGTATAGAATTGAGTGTAACACACTTTCTCTGAAATACGTATGCTATACTTTGTGTGTACGGGGTACTCGGAAGTGTATATACGTTTTTCGTTTACTTTCTCGTACACTTTGTGGGTTGATGGTAAGCAATGAAAAAGCGGCCATGTTCTATATAAAAGTAAACGAAAAACGTATATACACTTCCGAGTACCCCGTACACACAAAGTATAGCATACGTATTTCAGTACGTATAACACACGTGCGTCACTGGGCAGTTGTAAACAGTGTTGCCCTAAAAGTTTTTCAAAAAAAAAAAATGCGAAGTCATTAAGAAATTTAATATTTTTAACATACATAGTTTAATATAAATAAAACTTTTAGTCTAATAATTTATAATTGCTTGTTAAAAAAAGGCAAATTACTATCTAACTTAAGCTATGTTCACATTCCCAACAAGCACGGAGGTTTGATTTCAAATTGAAAATGATGTGAAATCAAACGTTTTCTCAAACCACAAACGTTTGATAATGATTTGAAAATCATTTGAAAATCATAGCGTTCTCAACAAAAAGGGGAAATTATTTTCAAATTGAAAAATGCCTTTATTTTTATTTATATTCATTTATATTGCTTTATATTTATTTATATTGCTTTCAAACGTAATTCTCAAATGTTTTTCAAATGTGGATTATAATACAATGTGGAATATAAATAAAACTATTTAATTTTTTTAATTTAAATTTATTATTAATTTAAATAAACTTTGAGATAAACATTCGGTACCATAGCTAAAAGATGAAATAGTATTCTTTGAGTCCTCTAATTCTTGGAAAGACAAAATACTTGGCTCCCTTTTATTTTGAGGATTGTAGCACCGCGATCTTTCAACAAACTTTCTTCACTTTCCCGTTTTATTATTTTTCTTTTTTTTCGTATTTTTAATCATTGTAATTTCTCACAAATAATTTTTATTTTTCACAAGAAATTAACTGTTCACTTTATATTAAAATTTATTTTTAATAGTAAAACACATGTAACCACAAAGTAAAAAAATGTAACTTAAATGCTTACATTTATTTTTCGCTTTAGTATTGCCAAGTTTATTTTTGATTTGATTTTAACATTTGACATCAAATTGATAAAAAATTTGACTTTAAATGTTAAATCAAACAATTGAAAAACGTTTGAGAACGTTTGAGTCATTTCATATCAAAGGTTTGATTTCGTGTTTGTTGGGTTATGTATGGGTTATTTTCAAGTGATAAAGCATCTGACATCATCAGTTTTTTATAAACAACATTTTTTGTGCTAGCAAAAATTAATTAAAATTTAAATAAATATAAATTATTATAGTAAATTAATAATACAAAATAAAAAAAAAAAATACCAAATTTATGATTGCACATGTATTTATGTTTTATTGTTGATAGGTTATGTCTAACTTACGTTACATACCAATATGTGAACATGTAAATTATAAACCTTATGTAAATTTCAAATTTTGACATACACATAAATTCACATTTGGGTAGAAAAGTGACATTCCACATGACAAAAATACAAAATGTGAACATAGATTTAATGTAGAAGAACATAGCGCGCGTTAATTCGGCGACGAGTTAGAAAAGTATTTTCCTGTCAGCAGTTTTTTATTAGTTTACCCATAGAATTCCAAGTTTCGGCTCTGTTTGTTGTTTTTGTCGTTCTGGCTTCCGTTTTTATATAATACTTCATGTTCTTTAACCTATTCAATAAAATTGTCCTTAATGATTCAAAAATTTATTTAAATTATTAGCTCTGTTTCTTTACTTTTTGGGTAAAGTTCGTGCAAATGAGAGTAAGCATAAATTTCTCTCATAAAAAGGCAACATTACACAAAAGTACGGGAACAGAAAAAACCAAATTTTAAGCACAAAATAAAAATTCAGTGTTTTGACCGTCTTTACAACACCAAAAAAATTTGCGCCACCTTTGAAAAATTTTATATTGGCTCTAGAATTAAACTACTTTTACTAAAAATAAAACAAAACAAACACTTTTACAATAACTAACATTATGTTTCCCTTAAATTTCAGTACAAAAGTTTTTATTTAAGTACATTGTTTTATTCAACAATACTTTTTCCAGAATTTGGGTCATGAACTTTTTTCCTTTTCCTTTTTTGTTTTGTTTATGTTTTACAGCTGTTTTACAAATTACACAATTTGCACGAAGAAAAACTTTGGGCTGTTTCGTGCAAGAAGAAGAATAATTTTATTCTCTCAAATCCGCTCTCATTTACACAAATTAAAAGTACGGGAACGCTTTTCGTGCAAATTGAGATCCCGAGGGATCCCAAAGTAGAGTAAAGAAACAGAGCTATTCTTTTTTATTATCAGCTGATTACTTGTAAAAAATACACAACGCGTCTATAAGTTCAAAGTTAACCAACTTCCGCCGCATAACGCAAGTTTAACTTTTTTTGATAGAAGTCTACAGCGCGCTCGCGCACTATTGCGTGTTGTATACTTCTACTTTAACATACCAACTTGAATCAGCGCGTGAATCGTTTTCTTTCCGTCAAAAATTCTCATGATCCTGCACCACACATACGTATGTATATAATGCATGCCTAATGCGCAAATTAAACCACATAAATTGCTTGCAAGCATGTCCATGTTCCTATAGCTACTCATATGATGCAAATAGTATTAGGGTGACAGAGTCTTAAAAATAAGTTATTTTTTGGTAAAAAAACAGCTCATGAGTATTAAAATTGCACCTTCTATACTTTCAGCAGACTTTGCAAAATTAGGAGAAGAAGTTAGAAAAATTAGCGATTTAGGTGTAGATTACATACACGTTGACGTTATGGATGGGAATTTCGAACTTGTGTTGCTGTTTAGACAAACATTTGAAGCATGTTTGCATAAATTGTAAATACTTTGAAAAGGAAGCATTAAAGTCATTTTCAGTCGTTAATTCTTATTTTTAATTAGAATTGTTTGCCATACAGCTCGCTTAAACAGCCAGCTCGATGTTTAAACCATTCTTTATTCCAAGTACTTTTCCTTTATTTTACATTTCTCCTACGTTTAAACAAATAGCGAGCAAAATTGCCGCAGCACTGTCGTCGCATGCATTCATTGAAAACAAAACAAAATTGCAAAACTGATGTTTGCACGAAATATATTTGTGTTGTTTATTGGCGAACACAGAATGGATATAGTGTGTGTGTTTGTCAAGCCATTTATGTGATTTCTTGGCCTTAACTAACGCGGCGTCAACGATTCCTTAAAATCCAATTTTGACTGGCCGTGTGGAAGTGAAGTTCGCTGCTATTTTTCTATTTTAAGGTCAATCTGGCGGCATTATAAAAAGATTAGTTAACGTTATTGTTTATGACACAATCTTGACGCTTCTATTCAAGTAAGAAATGTAAGAAATTTTAGGTAAAGCTAAGCGCACGAAAATATAACGCTTGACGCGCTGATTTAGGTTGGTCTATTAATTTTTTTTAATCAAAATACAGTTGAAAATCTAAGATAAAAAACGGGGTTTCCGATTTAAAATTAGACACTCGCACTAAATTAAAAGTTTTTCGTTTACAATAAAATTTATCTCGGCAACACTGGTAATAATCGTCTGTATATACGCAATGCCAGTGGCATTCATAGAAAATATTATTAAAGTTTAATTCAAAGATGTGTTTTGTGAAATAAACATACATACATGTGTATGTGTGTTTATAAAACATTTACTTTGAAAAATTATAATAAAATTTTATAAATGACTGCACACAAAAATGGAAACAATTTAAAGGAGTTTCACAAGTGTTATAAAGTATAAAGTATAAAGTATTATAAAGGATTTATATTTTGCCTTGCCTATCATTCGACGTTTGAAACAATAAGTTCCACTCACCCATACCCTAGAAGCAAGGCAATATAGGGGTTCCGATAGATTTACATAATTTATTAAGGATTAATCACAATGGTCATTGTGAAAATTTGCAATTTGCAGTGCATATTATGATTGATCGTGAGCATACCAATTTTATTTTTGTGCAAATGTGCTATTTTTCTAAAAACTTATTCTGGCAACACAAGAAACTCCTGGCAGCACTGTAAACAATCTGCATTTGTTTACAATTATTCACAAGCAAATTAAAATAAATTTTTTCTTTTTATTTTTTTTAAATTTAATTCTCTATTTTATATTAAAACCCACGAAAATGTTCAATTTATAAGTTTCCCTAAAAACAAAATGGCGGCCAATATGTCAAATGTTATTGTCTACATTTGTTTGCAACTGAGCAAATATGCACTACTAATTTTGCTCATGGTTTTTTTTAGTGCAAACGAAATAAAAAAGAGCAAATTTCAAATACGTACATTTTGTTGTTGTGTTGTGCAAATGAGTGTATTTTTGCACGATCGTTTGCACTACCCATCGTGATTTCCCTTATTATTTAAATGTAGATTTTTATTTGCAATTAAATTAATTTTTTGTAGTTCAAACATTTAAAATCATAACCGTCATTGCTTTAACCACTGCCTATGTTGGTCTCATGTTGAAATAATGGAACACTTTTTATATGGCCGATTAAATCGTACCTTTTTATTCCGGTGAGTTGTGAAACGGGCTTTAAAAAAAATTCTTATGCAAACATCACTTCAAACTTGAGCCAATTGCAAAATAAACAGTACAAAAATTATTCTATCAAAACAAAATTCTAGTCAAGCTTCAAATGTACTTATGCGCTTTTGATGCAAGGAAAAGAGTTTTCTTTTATGATGTGGATAAAGCTGTATGTGCAAACAAGCGAGTTTCTATATATGCATTTTTGGTTTAACAGCACCAAATTGCGATTAAATAATGAAATGCAACTAAGCGACAAATACTGTAATAATATTGATATACTGCGTTAAATTCTTAGAAAATATTTCTACAAAATAACCCTTTTAACTATACAAATTTCAAGGATGTCTATGTCATCTAGGATTTTTCACTTTTTTCTCAAATCACCTGACCTCTGTGATAAACTTGTTGTTAGACAATAATGAAAACCACAATCTGGCATATTGAAACTTCAATCATTCATTCGATATTCTTGAATAGTGAGATTGTGTTTTATCAGAATGTGCATATGGAAAAGAAATGATTTAAAAGCAACCCAGTTGGCCAAGTCTTGAAGACATCTTTAACGACGGGTACAAGACAACAGTAAGTCGTAGAAGGCATACTGAAGACAGCTAAGTACAAATCGTCGAAGAAATTGTCATACAAAATTGAAAATAACGTAAGCGACATCATTGCTTACGTTATTTTCGCGATTAGGGCTCGATTATATGAGAATGGAAAAATTTTAATAACACAATCGGAAGCAGTTTTTCATCTCTATTTATTTTCCTCTTAAAATAATTTTTATTAAAAAAAAAAATTATTTGTATTATAATACTTGTGCGTTATGTTTTCAAACGCAAAACAATGTCGCTAAAATAAAACCGTTAAATTGTGCAAAGCCGCGTTAAAGGTAATTTTGAAACATTTCGAATTTTTTGTATGAAATAATAAATGTTGCTCAATATTTTTCAAAAATTTTAACAGCTTTATTTCTATTACATGTGATTTATAAACGGCATTTAATCAATTTTCCTTCCTCAGCTTGTTTTCAATTTAACTAGTTTGTGCTAGTACGTAGGTATTTAAATCAACAATAAAAAAAAGAATGTGGGAATTTTTAGTAAATCAAGTGACCAACTTCGGCAAAAAAATACATTGTCGTCAATAGCTTTTTATACAGGGAAACATATAAGACAAGTGCTCATAAAAACACTTTATATCCCTCCTTAGTGGTCGCTTAGGTAGATTTGTGGAAAACAAAAACGATAATAGTGTTAGTGTAGTAAATCCTTAACTGCCTGTTCAACGATTTCGAACGTAGACGTTCGCATAGACTTTTATATGGAAAATATTTTTAAAACTGATTGTTTTTCATATAAATTTTCTATGCGAACGATAACGTTCGAAATCGCTGAACTGGCATTTAAAAAATAACGTTTCCCTGTTTGTCATCTTTCGAACACAAAAATAATACTGCTTTTATCTACCTCCACAAAAGATAAGAACATTTAATTCCGTTCGGTTTTTTTTTTTTTTGAACCACAAACTTCAATGTTTTCGGTTCGGCTCATTGAAGTTCGTCCCTTTTGGCTGCTAAAAAAAACCAAACATTTTTTACAAAACAAAATACGTACACACACAAGCTGTTCGTGCGGCGGTAGTTGCTAAAATTTTTTGTTTGTTCATTTTTTAATCAATGTAAAAACAGAAACATTTTAAAACATTAATATAAATTGTTTGTCTACAGTATCACTACAATTGTTCTGTTTTTTAACGAAGAACAGAACACTATATAATGTTCGGCCCTTTCTTGAAAATATTTACGAACGGTATTAAGGGTTTTGTTCGTCTACACAAACACTAAAAAAAATAGATATCGGTTCTGGTTGTGTAAACCGAACGCTAAATAGTGTTACTTTCGAACACGGTATAAGACAATACCAGTTATACTGTTCCACAAAGAGTTTGATAGAAGACAACTTATGTATAAGACAATGTCGTTCATACTGTCTTACACGACGATTTCCTCTAAATTGCCTTCTAGAAAACCTAAACGATAGGGAACAAGTTGTGCCTGCAATTTGGCCAATTGGGAAGATAAAGGTTTTCACACATCCACACACCCAACAGTTTATTAAGTTTAAGCTACTTTTTTCTTGGAAATGAAAACACTCATACTTCAGACACACATTCACGGATGTTTTTCAAAGAATTTGCCACAAAACATAATTGTTCAAAAAAAAAAAACATTCCGTTAAAGAAAATAATGCCCAAGGTTTTTATTTTAACTACAAACTGACTTTGCAGCAACAATCTAGTTGATTTTTATAGCACTAGGATTTAAACTTTTTTTCTAATTTTTTCTTTTTTCAAAGCTTAGAAATCTTACAATCCGTATTCTTAAATGGAATTTAGTATAAAGACTAAAAATGTATTTGGCAAACATTTTTTTATTGTACTAAAAAAAGCCAATTTTATTGCAATAAAAAGGTTTCCTTGAGAAGGCTTAAAAATAGAAAAGGTAGAAAAATTAAAGAAAATTAAGAGTTTTGCCAGGAAGAATTTAATTTTTGTTAAACAACTTTGTAATAGTAGCAAGAAGAAAGCAAAATTAGCAAAACGTGTTATTTGGCAAATTGTGGGAAAATGTGCTAAAAAATAGCAAATTATTTACAAAGAATGAAAATTTAACCACATTGAAAAGAATTGGAAATTTTTTTTCTTTAGAAAGATAATTAAACCGTGTTATTTTTACCGGCAACCATATTATGGTTAAATTGAATGCCAAAAAAAAACCCACAATTTTAGTTATTATTAACCATAATGATATCGGTGTAAAATCACATAATCGTGACGGCCAATTAACATCGCCCCGACATGAGATAACACGGCCATCAAATTTCTCGTGCAAAAGGGCCATTTTTTCGTTGGCTGCGTGGCAAGTGCCACTATCCTGTTGAAAGCACATATCGTCCAGGTCCATATCCTCAATTTCTGGCCACAAGAAGCCCGTTATAATCTCGTGATAACGAACAAAATTCAGGGTAACTGCTTGGCCGACCTACTTTTTTAAGAAGTACATACTAGAGGTCTGCAAGAATAAATAAAAAGCAATTTCACCACACTCATTTGTTTTTTAATTACAATGTGTCGATCACCCAATGATAACGAAACAAATGAAAAAATAACCAGAGACAAAACAACAAAAACTCATTCTATTCAGTCAAATCAAGTCAAATGAGTTAATTATTCAAATATAATTTGAATGTAAAATATGTGTACCTACACATTATGTATGTATGTGTAAGCTTAACTCTTATAAATAAAAGAAGCCACAAGCTTACACACATATTATGGCAAGGTATTCAAATAAATGTATGCACATTCAATAATTCAAAAATTATTTGAATATTTTTTGTAAACTTGCTCTCTCTAACGGGTCATTCCAATGTTTTGTTATTTATGAATTACTCTCATATTCATTTACAGTAAACAAGTTTTTTATTCAGTTCATTCGTTCTTATTTTTGTATATGGTTTACTCTATTCTTATCTTTTTGAATGTTTTATAATTGAATAAATGTTGTGCACTTTGAGTAAAGGCAAACAAGTGAGTTATTCAAAGCAGACCTCTAGTACATACCGATGCACAGGTGTTTTTACATATCCCGATTGTCGACACAAAAAATCACGAAGTGCTCGAAATGCATTTTGAGTTGAACGCCCATTTTCGTAAAATGCTTCAACAATCTTAGCAGGCTGATTAAATGTGTGCCTCTTCATGGTTGAATTTGTCATACACTGAAACAAAGAAATGTTAAAGTAAATTGGGCAAAAAAACTTGACGTTAGATGTGATTTACAATTAACATCGTGCAGTATGATTGGACTACCCTTTACTACCAATCAATAATCTAACCATTTCTGAAAATAAAATTTAATTTATTTTAAATACGTTTTTTCAACAAAAGTGCCAAAATTTGAAAGGAAAACACCAAAATGCAAAAAAGGAAAAACTTGACAAGTTGTGCAGAAACAAGTCTGTTTCTTTTGTCCCAAAGTGTAAAAACAGTAATATTATTTGATTAAAAAAATAAATTTTTTTTTGTTTCCTGCAAATGCAATTTATTTATGTCAACAGCAAATTTCAATGTGCCGTTATTTCAAAAGACAACCTGTTACGGTAAAAGTTATTTTATTTGCAATAATTAATTTTGCTGTTAAAAAACTTCAAATACTTTCATGTTAAGGGTATTCATTTCAAAGTTTTTTTGGTTGGAAAAATGGAAAAAAGAAAAATTACACTCTTATTGACGTGAACGGGTTTTTTTTATTTTTTTTTTTGTAAAAAGTAGGTACAAACTGTCAAAAAAAAATCCGAAAAATAATTCGTGGAAGTAATTGATATTTTCAATATGCCAAATAAGTGTAAAAAGTGAGTTAATTAATTTATTTAATTGTCTCATCATTAACTAAAATTGATAATATTTACGAAAATAAGGGTATGTAAAGATACATTTTCATGAAAACAATACAGTATAAACTTTGAAATACTAAATTGCAGAAATGTTTACTTCATTCATTTCATTTCTTTTTTTTAATTTTTTTTAATAACTTTTTTTATTGAACACATTCTTCTTTTTCTTTTTGAAAGTTAAATGAGAAAGAAGTTATGTTTCAAATGTTGTAACTATAAAAAATAATTTTTAAAATCAGAGTTGTACAATTCAAGAGTTTATAAAAAGAGATGTAATTTTTCGTACCTTGTATTAAAAATTGGCAATTTTTTATGAATGACAACACCATTTCGTTTGACATTTATAGTGGAAAATTACATCTTTTTATACTGACTTTTTTACACTTGGTTATAGTGTGATAAAAATGTAACTTTTGGTGGAATTTTTTTTCTTGTGGTTGTTGTATCAAAAATTAAATTTTTTCACTTTTCCATATTTCCAACAAATAAAAAAACTGAAATAAATACCCTTGTTGTTTCGGCAAAAAAATATTGTTGAAAAATTTTTTACAACAAAAGGTTTTCACTTTCGCCAACAAGTCTGAATAATCGTCAGATGCTAAAATTATTTGCCCTCACAATATTTTTTTTTTATGTGTAGATATAAACGTCGAATGGGCCAAAATGATTACACAAATGTTACAAAAAAAAATATCAAATTACCCTACATAAATTATAAATAATAAAAAAAATTTAAAATAACAAATTTGTGCAATATTTTTTTAAGTAAATTGCTTAAAATGTTCTTAAAAAAGCGAATTTGCGCAAACTTTCCTAAAATAAAATGTACCTACATTTGAGCAAAATTGGTAATAAATTTAATATTTTTGTAAAATTTCCTTATAAATAGTAAAAAATTTTATAAATAGGATATTTGTGCAAAAAATGATTTTAGCAATTTTTTATTTATTGGAAATTCGTACAAAATTAAGTTTTGGCTAAACTTTTTATTATCCGAAATTTTGTGAAATATTTTCTATATAAAGAAAATGTTTGCAAAATTTTATAGAGAAAGAAATTTGCGCAAAATTTCTTATAAAAAAAGCAATTTGCGTAAAATATCCAAAACTTTCCATAGCTAGTAAATCTTACAAAAAAAAAAAATTATCTATAAATGGATGTGTCAGAAGCTAAAAGGCCCAACTCCACTTTTTAAAATTTCTCCATTTTGGTACATTACAAACAATTTAATTAGTTGTGAACTCTTTAAAAATTATTTTGTTCTTCTATTATTTAAATATTTTCCATTAAAACTATGAAAAACCGGTAAAGGGTTTGAATCTTATTTGATTTTTTTCAGAAGCTACCAGCCAGATAATAGGAAAATATAGATAACAAAATTAGGCCATAATATATTGCTGTAGAAGTGCTGTAGTTTGCCTACTCTCTTTTTGTAGCATCTTAAATTTTGGAATTAAATGTTTCAAACATTACTAATTTACTTTGCTTTTTATTTGTGGAGTTAGCTCCTGACATATCCAAATAAGTATGTAGCTAATAAAAGCCGAATAGCAAATTTGCACAGTGTTTTAGTATTCCTTGTACACACTTTTATCTTTTCCCAAATTATACAATACATAATTTTTATTTATTAAAGATCTGCTATAAAAACCATTTCTGATTAACTGTCTTGTAGTCATAATATCATTTTCATATTTTTTTGCGTCTTTTATTGATTTTCTTGATGATAAATTGCTTTTGGCAATAAAAGGCATTTGTTACTACCTATAAATTTTATTTTTTGCAGAAAGCAACATAAACGAGAAAAAAACTACATGAAATGTAAAATGTTCATAAATTAACATGCTCATATTTGATATTTCACTTTATGTATTTTCATACTTAACAAAAAATATTTAATGAAAAGTCCACAAAAAAAAAAAAAAAACGTGACCACTACACTTTTTTAATTTTTTTTTTTAAATTGCTGTTAATTTACTAAACTTTGTTTATGAAAAATCGTTCGTTCTATAATATAATTATATGCATGTATATATAATTAACTAAATGCTGTTCGATCTAGCAAACTTCATGTAAAATCAAACAAATGTTTAATAAAAATGGTGGTTGGGTGTGGGTCGTTCATCATTTGTTGGGAATGACCGACCATATTTTTATAACCTTTGTACACTTGCATAAATTTTGGAGGGACGCAAGGAAGTTGTTGAAAATGTAAAACATGAATTCACCCTTAAACCTTCTAACATCTACTTTCAATAAAAAATGTTACCAAACTTTATTTTTTTAAATACTTTTTTTCTACAAAAGAACCAAAATTTTAAAAGAAAACACCAAACCGTATTTGGAATTCATTTTGTTTGATAAGATAAAAAAAAATTAAACAAGAAAATACTTGCAAATGGTAACGCTGCTTTCAAAAAAAAAAAATGCCATTTCGTCAGTGATGCCACAATAATAATAGAATTTGTTGTCACTTTTCTGGAGATGACACTAAAAAAATCGAAAGATTTCAATGGGAACAAAATTTGACAGTAACATTTTTTAAAGATGTTGACAAATTTTGATTTTTAGCTTTATGTATTTCTTATGATAAAATTTCAACATCTTCGCCAATGGATAGCAGATGTTAAATCGTCGGCTCATTGGTAATTTTACCATGATATGCGCCAAACCAATAATGAGCTGACGAAATGGTGACAAGTGTGAAAAGGCTATAAGTCTTAAAGTATTGCTACCACGCAGTAAATAGTATAAACCAATTTTGTTTATGAGTACCACTAGTAGAGAAAATGTCAACATTATTATTTGAAGTTATTTTAAAAATTAATCTTAAAATGTTTTTTTATTAGAAAAAAAAAAAATATTAGATACTTCTTGTAAAATATTCTATAAAAAGCAAATTCCGTCAACGTATTTTGTTAATATCATATTTAAACAAAATGTCCTTTTATTAGCACAATTTAAAATATATTTTGCCCTGATTAACATATTATTGAAAACATTTTTGCAAACAAAGCTAGAAATGGGCTTTTCTTGGTTTAATATTGGATATCTTCAGTTTTTTGTACCAATGTAACCCTTATTGTTTATTTTGCTTGTAAGTAAATTTACATTTCTGTTTGTCTGCCATGGTCAACAAAACTGTATGTATTACAATATTAATTAACTTACGCCACCATGTTGTTGCTGTTTGTGACAGTTTGGCTGCCTTATTTTGTTTTTTATATATTAAGGTCGTTTTCTGATGTTAATTTATTTATTTATGTATGCATGTATGTACATTTATACATAAATACATACATACATACATGTATATGTCCATGAATATTTTCATATTTTTGAGAATCCCACAAAAATCCCATTAATGTTGGTTTAAAGAAAGATATGTATAAGACTTTATTTTATTACAACTGCACAATTTAATTATCCTTCTCGATTACTCTTCCTGGAAGGAAGAGTAGTAGCCAACAAAGCTACTACAAACGTACATTTCTGAGAAAAGACGTACACAAGAAACATGACAATGAAATTAATTTCGGTTTATTTCTCTGATTATTGAATATGGCAATGTGATTGACAAAGCAAAAAACAAAAAAACCGAAAAAGTTATATGTACACTTATAAAATTATTACATACTACGTTTATACGTAGACTATTCGCAAATAAAAATTATTTGCGATTAACTAACTTACTGTTTATATGTCCTTTTTTGTTACTGAAAATTCTTATTTTTATGTGATGCCGGATGGAAAATTAATGCATTTGGTAGCACTGTATGTAAAAAAACTTTTTATTTTTTTATGAATAATGAAAAAATTAAAAATTTTTGTGTATTTGTGAATTTTATTTCCACAATTTTGAATTAATTTTACTTTTGTTGTCGTATGAATGTGTCACTTCGAAATAAAAACGTAAAACGGTTAAAAGTTTGGCAATTAGGGTGATCGATTATTCGACATTTTCAATAACCGGTTTTTGAATAGTCAGAATAGTAGCTATTTTAAAAAACCCGGTTTTCGGTTAAGCATTTTAAAAATAACCGGTTAACCGGTTTTAATTCGAATACATAAAAATACAAAAATCAAATTAGTTTTTGTAATAAAAAGTTAATTAGAATAAAAACAAAACAATTCCCGAAGGTAAGGAACCAACAAAATAAATATATATATGTATATACAATATATGTTCCCGTCGATCCTATAAGGAGCAAAGGGCCTCAATAGATATGACTTAAGGTATGTTCAGACCACAAATATTTGACGATAGAATCAAAAAAAAAACGTGACCAGTAAATTGATTAAACTTAATCATTATTTTTAACAATTTCTTGTTATTTGCTTAACTTTATGTCTAAGATGATAATTGCATTTATGTATAATGTAGTTAAGAAACCGTTAAATAATGTTTTAGCTAAACGTTTTGGAGTCAAATATTAAATAGGTGTGAACATAGCTACAGAATTTTTGAATAACTTTGGTTTTAAAAATATTGGGATTTAATAAAATTTATTATTTGACATATTTTCCCAAATTTTTGGAAATGAGTTTTAATTTGTTGCTGCTTAAGCATGTGTATACGAAGCAGTAAACTTCAGCCATATTTTTGAAAAGTGGCAAACAAAACCTCTTATCCAGGATTATATATTTAAATTTTTTTTTTGTTTCAGTATTATAGAAACAATAGTAATATGAACATGCTTTTTGTATGAAATATCTTTCAATTCGTCGATTACACAATTTAAACCCTTCCAGGACATTTTTGATTCCTTCAATTTTGTTCTTGGTGTTTTAATAAATAAAACTGATGAATTTTCCCATAACGTTCATTCCGCCGGTATGTTCTTGTTTTAAGCATGAAGATATGCTAAAACTACTTAAGAGTTTTTCTTTTATTATTGTCAGCATATTTTTGTAAAGTATTATTTGCAGTCTCTTAAAAACTACTTGGAACAGGGTCAAGTTTTACTTGGCGTATATTTATGTCAAGCTTGTAGACTAATTAAAAATGATTAATAAGTCGTGACGTTAAAGAATCATCATTTTAGGGCCGTTTAAGCACAATTTTATTTTAAGTCAGTTCGAAATATCACCAGAGATGGCATCTTTATAAAGATATATATAAAGTATTTAGAATACTGTCAATTTTGCTAACTACTTTTAAAGCTGAGCTTTTTTTACGTACTGTAAATTGTTTTTGGTTTTTGTTACAATAACACACGCTAACATAAGCGATTTGTATTTACATTGCTCATAACGTTTTTTGACTTTTGTTTCATTTTGTTTTGACATTTTTTATAAAAAGTTTAAGTTTGCCAAATATTCAATTAGAACAATACTTAAATTACGGGTACATTTATAACAAAATTAAGGAAAATATATATAACTTACACATTACTAAAATAACCGGTTTATTTTACTAAAATAACCAGTTTATTCGATATTCGAAAAATTGAAATTTTAAAATATTCGACTTGGGCAAAACTAAAATAACCGGTTAAAACCGGTCGAATACTATTCGATCGATCACCCTAGTGGCAATGCTTTAAATCTTATTTGCAAATAGTGTCGTTAATCAGGAATTGTTTTCGTGAGTTAGCTATTCACAAATAAAAATTTAATTCACTGTTTATGCGGCAATTTTCTTTACTTGCAATATTTTTATTTGCGAATAAATGGTACGTATAAACGTAGTAACAGTAACTGATTGTGGGTTATTAAATTCGTTTTCCGTACTGTTAAAATTGAATTAAAATATAGTTATTTTACGAATAATTTTATTTTTCAACATTTGTGTTTGTTATTCAAAAAACAAACTACCAAAAAATAATGTTTTTCCGTATTTATTTTGTTATGTTGTTGGTTTTTTCGGTTTAAATAAATTTTTTTAAAGTATGCTGTTTAATAAATAAAAAAAATTAAAAATTAATGTAAAAATCTTTTGTTTTAAATGAAATGTAAATGTTCCGTTTTTTAAATGAATTTTAAGTTGTTTCAAATGAATTTTCGTTTGAATTTAACTACATAATTTTTTGAGTGTATATTAAAAGCAGTAGCTAGTTATGAAATGTTTGTGACAGGTCCGTTTCTAGGACACTTAAAGCCGAAATAAGAGTAATTAGCACTTTAATTAGAGAAGTCGTAATTGAAACAAAAGCTTTTTTAATGTTAAACAGTTTTAAAATTTTATGTTTGCGAAATTTTAATTAAATTTTCTATAAATAGTAAATTTTTCCAAAATTTCCTATAAATACTAAATTTTTGCCAAGTTTCCTATAAACAGAATATTTTTGCAAAATTTCATAAAAATAGTTAATTTTTGATTAAATTTTCTATATACAGTAAATTTTTTATAAATAGTAAATTTTCGCAAAATTTCATAAAATATTTAGTATATTTTTGCCAAGATTCCTATAAATAGTAAATTTTTCCAAAGTTTTCTTTAAATAGCTAATTTTTACCAAGTTTCTTATTAATAGTAAATTTTTGGGAAGTTTTCTATAAAAAATAAAATTTTCCTAAATTTCGTATAAAAAATAAATTTTTCCAAAATTTCTTATAAATAGTAAATTTTTGCCAAGTTTCCTAAAAATGGATAACTTTTGCTCAGTTTCCTATAAATAATAAATTTTTCCGAAATTTCCTATAAATTGTAAATTTTTGCCAAGTTTCCTACAAAAAGTAAATTTTTACAATATTTCATAAAAATAGTAAATTTTTTCAAAATTTCCTATAGAAAGTAAATTTTTGTAGAATTTCCTATAAATATTCCGCTGTTATGCTTAAGTTAAATTTTGTCAACTTAAGTTATAACTATGCTTTAAATCTTTTTTGTTGCAAAACACAGTTTGCTAATTTTTGCAAAGTTTCTCATTAAAAGGTCAGATGGAACAAGGTCTTTGCAAGTACTTTTACCAATCATTTTTTAATAGAGTCTTTTTAAATCTTATAAGATAACTATAGTTTCTCGTGACATAAACACCAACACAACAACATATTGCTTATTATACAAACATATTTCCATTCAAAATTTTGTTTTGTTTTTCTCCTTAAACTAAAAAGTCCTTTACATAACTATTTGCAATTAATTTTTTTTTACAATATTTCATTTGTAATTCATAACAAGCACGTTTGCAATAAAATGAATAAAATACAAATCAAAATATTAAATAAATGTATGTATGTATGTATGTATGTATGTTCATATGGCTGATTTTCAATAAATGTTTGTTTGAGTTTTCCTGACAGTCTGGCCAAGGAAAGTACAAGTTCAATTAAGATTTAATGGATATAAAATGACAGTTGGTTTGACTAGACAGAATAAAATAGGACGCGTGCAAAAGGAAATGAGGGCATTTAATATTATAGAACCCATTTAATTGTGTTTTGCAGAAAAGAGTAGAGACTGCAAAGTTGCTCAAGTTCAAGTCCATGGGAATATGTTTAAGGTTGCCAGATGGTGGAGAATTAGTTTAAAAACCACGAACTTACTTGTTGATATGAACATTTTGGTTTGACGCTGATTTTGCTCACTTCCTAGCTAGGCCAACGATATCGATCGACAACTTAAGCGAGCGACAAAAAAATCACTCATTATCGTACTCATAATCGCCCCACTACCCATTTAGTTAGTTATCGGTCGTCAGGTATTATGTTTCCGACGTAATCCATTTACGTCAGAATCAAATGACTATATTCCACTTTCAACTATTCCACAAAATCAACGTAAAATATGTAAATTGCTACAAATAACAGCAAAGCAGTAAACAAAAACTTATGTTTTCAACAATGCAGTTTTGTTTAAAATATTTTTTTTTTAACAATAAAATTTTGTTCGTGGTAAATGTTAAGTTTCGTAAAATATTGCAACAAAATGCCTCGGGAAACCACCACAATATAAGTGCTTGATTTTGGCACTTGTGGTCGCATAATATTTCATAGTGGTGTGCAAATATTTATGAAAACTATTACGTTATCGGTCGCTGGCATTGTTGATCGACTTGGCGTTCGGAAATGTTTATGTAGAGCGCAAATGAGCTGTTTGTCTTTAAAAATCCAACCAAGCAATAGCGGGTCGACCTTGTTGGCCAGGCTGTTTAATTATTTCATTCCCTTTTGCAATGGTGTATAGAAAAGTACCCTTTTCTTTATAATGTTAATACAAATTAGGAAGCGAAGAGATACCTCGCTTCTCACACTCATATTTTTTGTTTTTTGTTTAAAATGTTTTTCTTTTCGCACGTTGTCGCTGTATTTAAAACGTTAAATCCGTTTTTACAAGTGGTTTTTTAGAAAGAAAACTGGCAAAAACTTTTTACAAAAAAGCGGTGACTTACTGCAGAACTTTTCTTAATAAAGCAATAATTTTCCCAATAACACTTAAATAAAGCATTTTATAGTTAAAACTTTGGTGTGGGTGCCCCGGTAGGCTTGTTGGTAGTGAGCTGGTCAATCAGTCCGAGGGTTCGGTTCCCGCCGGAGACTTTGATCTGTTTCACTACAACGGGCTGAAGGTCTACGTTACTATTGCTCAATAAATAAATAAATAGCTTTGGTGTTTTTAAAAAAAACCCCGATTTGCTAGAACGTAAATTGCTTAAAACACACTCCTTTTACCTACAATTCCATCTTAAAAGTATTTTATTTTCTTTTAAAAATAATATTAGAATAATATAAATTTTTTAAAATCTGTACAAATCGAATTCGCCTTGTGTGCGTACTAGAAGCCTGTTCAATTCAACGTGATCATCATTAAAAATGTTCAAAGTCTGTACTGTAGTATCGATGGCCCAAACAAATACTGAAGAGAAGGGTAGAAGACAAATTTACGTAAATAAGTAAGTGTGCTTTTTAACCAAAATCCCTCTGTGCGTCGAACGCTTTTACGTTTATAAGGTGCTATTGTGTTGCAAGTATTGTAGACAGATCTCTTAACTAGCACAAATACAATTTTCTGTTGTCAAAAACTTATTTGTACAGGCAATTATATCAAATTCAAATAGTAATTTCTTTTTAATAAAAATGTAAAATTTTAATTGAATAGATTTTAAAAGTTTCTATTGCCGTATTCACAAAGCCCTCTGTATCGTTGTATTTATTGTATGTTGTATAAAAAACCAATAGTGAACTATGTATTTAAATGCAACCAAGGCGAATTCAAACAGGTGAACTCATCTCGTCAACCGTTCATCAGCTGTTTCTACGGCGAATAAAAAAAAATGGTGAAACGTCAAAATATGATTTTGTTTTGAGAAGAAGTTGATTGAAAAGTGCTTAAGATATTATTTTTATAATAAAAAAATTTCATAACTGCGAATGATTGAAGTGAATTTAATAATTTCTTTTATAAAATAGTGATAATTTTAATTTGCAATAAAAAAATTTTAACAGCTAACCATTAAATTGCAAAAACAAAATACATGGGGCTTTTTGTAGTTGTAGAGTTGCACTTACCTGTTATGAATTCGCCTTGAATGCAACATACAATTGATACAATTATGCAAGCGGTTTTGTGAATACGGTATATATTTTCTATTTAAGTCTGGGACTATGAAAGTTTTCTTTCAGAAATTCTCAGTCTATGGATGAGAGAGGAGAGAAGAAACGCACGTTCTCTTCCCCTCTTACCAAAAAGCTCAGACTTTCGTTTTGTTCATTCATTCTTTCTCTTATTTGACGAAAAATGTATTTAAGTTGTAAAATGTATTTAAGAGGAAACGACAATAATCGCAACGACAAAAATCGTTGAATGCAAAAGCAGACTCACTCAACTTTTACTTTAAGGAAATCTTCTTTGAGTTTAAAAAATAGATTTAATCAACTAATCAACTTTTATATTGCTAAATAGTTTTGCCACGATTTTAATTGCCAAAAGAACCATTCCTATAACAATGGAGCTACAAACGTAGCAGGTTTGTAAGGGAGAACTGTAAAAGATTCGCTTAACATCTCGCTCAAGAAGAAATTCTTTTTAAATGGCAAATACCACACAAAAAACACTTAATTTAACGCATATAAAAACTGGTGAGGCTCACGATCAGCTTTACACGCTGAATTTTTTGTTCCAGTTATTCTTTAATATTCTCCCTTACAAACCCGTTCGTTGCAAGAGAATGCTGTGGCACTTTAAATGCTATTTTTTTTTTTTTTTTAGAAAATTTGTTAAGTATGTATTCCTTTACTCAACTAACTTTGTCTTAATCCGTGGATTATAAATGTGCGCTTACATTTTAAATGGTACCGTTAGTGCTTCGTGAAATAACAACATTTTTCATTGGGATGGTGGCCAGATTCGTTATTGAACATTTTATATGTTTGGAACAAGCAGTCATCGAGGAAATACATGTCAATAATTTGGTAACTAATGAAAACTATACGGTAGAGGATGCACCAATTGTTGCATTAAAATTTGGGAACTGAAGCGGCAGCAAAGAAAACAGCATGCATGGAAAATTTATATAATTTATGTAAGGAAAAGTGCTGTCTTTTGAATTAACAAAACTGCTTTACGAGCTGAAAATATGACTATCAAGTTTAATCTTTCTATTCTGTTTAGGCCTTTTAATCCAATTATTGCCATGCCAAAAATTCGTCTTAATAAAACTTATTTATTTTAAAAGAACATTTTGAAGAATACAAAATAAAATCATAAAATTTGTATGTTTATTAACCAAAAATGGCACTCTTGTTTCATTATCCTTATGCTTATTACTTTTTTAACTTTCCGGAATTTTAACTTTCTCAATAATACTGGGTTCTATCTAAAAACATTTCTTACCGTAACACAAAGTTCTATTTGGTAGTTAGAATCATGTTGCCCAAAATTCATGTGCCTCATCGTTAAGCAACAGAGTTCTATTGGTTTTTTGAAACTCATTTTGTGCAAAAACGAATAAAGTAGCCTGGATATTTTAAAAAGGATAATCATATTTAAGAACTAAATCAAAATTATTCAAAAAATGTTTTAAAGTTAATTGGAAACGGGATTAGTTCATAGAATTGATGTAGAATTGATAGAAAGAAACAGTAAATATTAGAAAGAGCAAACTATAAAAAATATACACAAAGTTTTTTTCTTTTATTATGGTTTTGTTTATTTAATGAAATGTTGTCAACTTTTTGTTTATGAGAAACATAAAAACAAAACAAATAAAAACGGTAAATCGCAGAATTCGCCCATAAACCGCTGATTCAGCAACACTTTTAATATTTCAAGCTTTTATTTTTTTTGGAATAACATAATTTTTTATCGATAACTTTAGTAAAATTTTTGACAGTTTGTCATTTATCTAAATACAGCTTCACTCTTTGCACTTGGTAATTTTTTCTATTACATTATATTTGTACTATTCACCAAAACTTAAATAATGCATTAAAAATGTAGTGTCACAAGGGCTTAAAGCGAATAACAATATTCAACCTTAGTTTTCTTAAAAGTACTGTTTGTGCAAATGGAACCTTATTGTCCTAAGGTCGCAATATATACATATGCGACAGTTTCAGTTAAAAGGGACCTTTGGGCGAAAAATGAGTTTTGGAGAAAAACGATTTTTAAGTTAACAAGTTTTCTTTTTTTCTCATGAAAGGTGTATTTGAAAGCTTTCTTATGACAAAACTAATGAAGCTAGAAAGGGCGTATTGTATATTTTAAAAATCACCAAAAAAGTAAAAATCGAATTTTTCATCCATAGGTCCGGTCCCTTTTAACTGAAACTGTCACATATATTGTTTGCATCTTTTTTATTGCCATTGAAAGTTTCGTATAGGTCTGGCATCCTTAAACTAAAAGTGTGTTTCTCATTTAATTGTTGCGCAGAGAGAGTGCAATTTAAAAAACACTTTAGTGCAACAACAACAAAAGTAGCAAAATTAAAGCAACATGTTGTTTAGCAACAAATTTAATAGCAACCATTAATGTTTTTTTACATAAAACATCAACATGTTTCTTTAATTATTAACACTTGTACATAGAAAATCGCAGAAAAAGGAAAATAAACGAACAAAAAAAAAAAAAAAAAATCAAATGTGTGTGCCAGTAGCAACCTGTCCTGTATCTATTATCCTTGAGCATTTGACGATTTCAAACGTCAGTTTGTTTTGAGTTTTCCCCTTTAACGGTTGTGTTACGATTAAAAAGCATTTTATTTTTTACAAAAATTTTAAAACCGTTTTTTCAAATCAAATTCACAAATGTAACAGTTATTTGTTTAGTTTGTAAAAATATGTGTTTTTTTTTGTGAAAAGGAAAAAAAATTTAATTAATTAATTTAAAGGAAAAGTACTTGACTCTTATCATAAAATTTAGTTTAAGAAACTTTTTTATTAAAACATGTTGTTATAAAATTCTTTGAAATTTTAAGTTTTCACAATTTTAAAATAATACAAGGAAGTTTTTTGTTATCCTTTTTTCTTGTTTTTTTTTTATAAATTTCTGTTATCAATTGGCATTGAAACTAAATTTATTAAAAAGTTGAATTAAGTACAATTTTTTTTTTGTTTTCTAACATTATTTCGAAAATAAATAATTAAATTCAAAAATTGGAATCGATCGTTAAATAAGTAAAAATTTTTATGATGGAATTTAGGTTCGCTTGATTATTCAAATATGGTTGGCTATACAGCTATAGATATAAAAAATTTTAAGTCTGCAAAACACAATTTACCTTTCAAACGTATTTTTAAACCAAATTTCCAGACAAATTGTTCTTAACATAGATTTAAAATCCAATAAAGCTTTTTATGAATATGCAAATGTTAAATGCCTGCTGGGTTTGCTTAAAAATCTCCAATTCCTCTTTTTTAATTGTGCATTTAAATACAAGAAAAGTACGAAGTAACACAAACCAGCAAACAGATCGAATGCTAATGAAGGTCAGTGCTGCAGGCTAGAAAATGACTTCTAAACAATTTACTTCAATGTTAATCAGTGGATTGCTTATAAAAGTGAGACATATTTAGCCTGCAACAGGAACAACAAAAAGCTAAATAAAATAAAAATTTGATTTTAACAGCTCATGTTATGCTAAAATTGGTACTTATTTTGCTTAGCTTCGGTAAAAAGATCAAAACAAACTATAATATGGACAAAATGAAAAATAGTATGGTAAAAAATATGTTAAATAATTTAGAAGAATATGTCAAAAGAATTTAACAACAAATAGCACGATTTAACCAAAATATGTTCAACTAGAAAAATAACATTAATAAAATTCAACCATAATATATTTGCTCTTAGATTACGGTTACCACCAACCATAATTGTTTTCTCCATTATGTCTGCATTAAATTAACATTTTTAAAAAACAATAACAACTGGTCATGACAGGGTTGTATTTTCCTTAAAAAAAATACATAAGACTCGAGTCATAGTGTAAAGTACCCTTAAGGGCCATTGTAAAAACTTACAAATAGTTATTTTTAGGGTGTTATCTGACAGATAAATGATTTTGGGTTATTACAAGTTAACGTTAACCTAAAATGTGACTGATAAGTAAACAGCTGGCTTATCCGTATTGTACCTTTACAAGGGAATTTTAAGAATTTAAAGCGGCCATATTATTCTGAAGATATGGCAGCTTCAATGACAGTCAGGCGCGGATCCAGCTCGAGCCTTAGGGGGGGGGGGGGAATTTTTTTTGATACAAAAAAGTAAAAAATTTGTTTTTAAAAGTTTATTAAAATTAAAATGTGTATATTTATTAAAAAAACTCAACAATAAGGTGAAATATAAGAGTAGTTCAATATAAATTAATTTTTTTAAATAAGCAATTTATGATTTCCTCGTGAGGCAAATTTATATAGTACAGTCTTTCTTCTGTCATTGTTGATCTGAGCCTTGTTTTTTTTAGACGACGGGTAGGAAATGACCTCTCTCTCGTAGCATTACTGACGAGTAGGGCAAGTTTTTTATGGCATATGCCATTTTTGCCATTTCTTCAATTATTTTTTTAAAAAGCAATTTTTGGTCCAGCTTGCTAAAGAATACCTTTTTGCAACATAGAAAAAAATTTTTAAATAAGCTTAGCGAATATGAGGCAGAATCTATTCGAAATGCTAACTGAATAATGCAAAAATCGGACGTAAAAAGTACCTTGAATGCATCTGCTCAAGCCTCTTGAAGTAACAAACGAAAGGGATTTCTATGAATGAAAGCTTTGGCTTAATTGATAGTGCTAAGGAAAATAATACAAGATGTCAGTAAAAAAGATTTTGTTGAAAAATTTAAAAAACGTTTTAGATCGTAATACATGTGGTAAATTATTCAATACTCCTGAAAAATCTATATGGCTTGGCAATTCAAATTTAAAAAAGTGTTTTAATCGATTTTCTCATAATTTTGTTTTAATGAAAGTGAGACGGATGAATTTATTGACAATCTTTCTCCATCTGAACTTTTAGTGTTCAAATATGCTCCAGTTACATCTTGCGAAGTTGAAAGAGGGTTTTTCATTTATAGAACTGTTTTATGTAATAACAGGAAATTATCAGGGGTGTTCTAGAAATCGAAGACTCAAAACACAAGTATTTTAAACGTCGTTCTTTATTAACATTTCCCTGATAAAAAAATTTTGTGACAAATATTTTATTTCTTTATTAAACAGGATTTTATTACAAAAATTAGATTAAAAGTGTATTAAAAACAACTTCCAAATTCTTGCGTTTTGCACCCAGTATTTTTTTTTACAATTTGAAGAAACATTCTATTGTACTTACAAAAAAAACTTAATAAAAAAAAAGATTCTTTAATAACATGTTTATTTTTGCCATTTTTTATACTTTTTCGTGCATTTTGCCAGCCATTTTTCGTGCCATTTTAAACTTGCCCTGCTGACGAGCATTGAAACGAAAATTTGAAATATTTTTCTTAGATTTCGGTAGATATCTTCATCACAGTTTATTAAAGCATCAACGTTATCTGATAGATTTTCAGATATTTTCCATGTTTGTTGCCAATGCAACAGTTCAGACTCAAGTTTAGATGTAAGTGGTGTTTATCTCTTTTATCAAACATAATCAGCTCATCAGCTACTTGTGATTTTAAAAGTTGTGTATCTGTATTTGACTTGATTACACTTTGAGGTAGAAGTTTAGGTATGTTCAATACATTTAGGAGATCTATTGGGAAACGTGTTTTGAGATCTTCTAAAATAAATTCAATAAGAGGAATGTACCCTACAACTCGGTAGTAATCTTAAACATTTTGAATGTGATTGGAACCTCGATTTGAATGCAGATAACTTTAACTTTTTCAAAAATCGCTTTGAATAGTTCTTCGGCTTTATTTCTTTTCTCTTCAAGGCACATGATTTAAGTTTTAATAAGGCTTGATCCTTTTTGAAGATCTATATCGTGCTTTTTGTAAAATGATACTATTCCTCAAATGAATTCAAAAGTACTAAGCGAGTTCCTTAATATAAGGCGTTTGATGAAGTATCTCTACCTTTCCACTCAGATATTTTTTCCACAGCTTCTACTATATGATGTACACTTGTTGCAAGGGGAAAATGTAAACCATCTTGTCTCGCATAATGTAGAGAGTTTGGCTCCCAAATACTTTGCTAAAACTGTGTTTCGCTTGGGATGATTATATATAAAAAATTTGTCGTTTCTTTAACAAATGATATAACTTATTGTATTAATGGCATTTTGTTGCTTTTTAAAATTGAGTTGTTTGATTTATGGGAAGAGCAAAGCGCTTGTTTTGCATTTGTCCAGAATTTTATAACAGCTCCATTTTCTGATGACATCAGAGGACACCCATCTGTTCCATTTCCTACACAATTTTTTAGGTCAAGACTAAACTTTGTCAAAACTTTTAGAACTTTTGATGATAGTGCCTTCGCATCAATTGCCATATCACATTATCAATATCCTTTGAAGCCTCTTCAAATGCTTTTACAACAAAGCCAATAAATGCTTTCCTAATAATTTTTTGTTGTATGTTCAAATATCTTTAAGATAAGGAAATCTGGGTTTTCCCCGAAAAATCTGTGTTTTCGTCAAAAATTATCGAATAGAATTTTTATTCATATAACACATATACACATAAATATTGCATATACTAAGGCTTATTAATAATTCAACCGCACGCATTTTCAAGTCAAACGTTTATTCTTTGGATATAAATAGATGCCACTGCTGGGATTGAATGTAGAATAATAAGTATTTAAATACAGTAAACTAGATGTTTCATTGGAAATATCTAATAAATAACTATTAGAATTAAGTTTTGGATACTTATTGAAAATTTTGTTAGATTCAATACAAAAAACAAAAAAAAAACTTTGCTGGGATTTCCTAAAATTTTGTGCATATAAAAAATATTATTATTGGGAATTCTTGTATTATCGAGAGAAACCAAACATATTTTTAGAATTTAGGGGGGGGGATGGGGGGATTTCCTTATTTCCCCCCCCCTGAATCCGCGCCTGATGACAGTTTTATGTTAAACGTAATTATTCAAATAGAATATAGTGAATACAAAATATTCCTGGAAAATATTGAAGGAATAAGACTATTAAAGTATAAAAGCTTTTAGGATTGTAATTTGACTTAGAGTACACGTTCGAATAATATGAAAATTTAATTATTCAAACTTAAAAAAAAACACAGCTTAACACAAAAAATAAAGCATTTTACCAATAAAAACAAAAATAAAGCCTTAAAATTTACTTTTGTTTTTAATTTAAGAAATAAACAAAACAAAACTCGTTGGCGTAACAGTTGTTAATAGGGAGAATTGTTCACGTTAACTATCAGGAACTTTATCAGTAGGTTATAATAATGTCCCAATATAATATTAAAGCCATTTTACACTGAGTGTTACGACATGTCAAAATCTGAAATTAATTCAAAATGTATAATAGTGTGAAAACAATTTGTTATGAAATGTCAAAAAACATGTAAAGAAATTTGAGAGTACACTGTGGTATACTTGTACCTATCATTAGCGCCATTAGGGTATGGAGTAGAGGTCTGCAAGAATAAATAAAAAGCAATTTCAACACACTCATTTGTTTTTTAATTACAATGTGTCGATCACCCAATGATAACGACACAAATGAAAAAATAACCAGAGACAAAACAACAAAAACTCATTCTATTCAGTCAAATCAAGTCAAATGAGTAAATTATTCAAATATAATTTGAATGTAAAATATGTGTACCTACACATTATGTATGTATGTGTAAGCTTAACTCTTATAAATAAAAGAAGCCACAAGCTTACACACATATTATGGCAAGGTATTCAAATAAATGTATGCACATTCAATAATTCAAAAATTATTTGAATATTTTTTGTAAACTTGCTCTCTCTAACGGGTCATTCCAATGTTTTGTTATTTATGAATTACTCTCATATTCATTTACAGTAAACAAGTTTTTTATTCAGTTCATTCATTCTTATTTTTGTATATGTTTTACTCTATTCTTATCTTTTTGAATGTTTTATAATTGAATAAATGTTGTGCACTTTGAGTAAAGGCAAACAAGTGAGTTATTCAAAGCAGACCTCTAGTATGGAGTGAAAATGCCAATCATTTCACTAATAGCAATGGTTTTTTCTTATACCACTGGCATATTATTCAATGTGTAAAGATTTAATTGAATTTGTTAAAAGTATATACGTATGTATTATTTTTATGTTCGTATTAAATAAATTTTTTTAAACTAATTTCTATTTACATGTTGTCTGTATCATTTTTTAACTGAAAAATATTTATGAGAAACGAATATCATACATTTGTTAACCCTCTCCACACCAGCTGCATGCTATGAGCCTAATTTTATATTACAAAAATTTTAAATTTTTTTACGCCTGAGTGTATGCTAATGAAAATGCAAATTTAATGCCGTTGGCCCTTAGCTCAGTTGAAAACCCAACCACGTGTGCTATCTACAACTTTAAATGAAAATAATTTTAAACAAAGAAAAAAAAAACAAAGAATCTTTATAATTGAATTCTATAAAGCGCAAAACAATTCTGTTAAATTTTTAAATTTAGTCATAAGAAACCAAAAAAGTATTTTTGGTTTTTAACAATTTGTTTAAAGTTTTCTTCTTTTAGCCAGAAAAACCAAGCCATATTAAAGATAATTTAATGAGAAAATTAAATTTTTTTTCGTTTGTTGGTATTTTAATACCCACACCACAATATTGAATACGGTATAAGGTGATTGAGCTGATGTTTGTGACGGCGCTTAAGTATACATATCGAAATAGCTTTAAAGGCCATTAATTCCTTGTAAATGTTGGTATTGATATAAAATTTGGCGACGAAAACTTTTACAATATCTACCTTTTCATACAAATTTTGTACTTACCTCCATCTCCAAAATAGCTTTAAAATGAGCAAAGCTCATATAGACGATAATATTTATAAATATCAACATTACGCTCTCGAAAATTTGTCTTTATATACTGTGATGTAGGTTATCAAATGGTCGCGCTTGACCGACTATACTTTCTTACTTGTTTTCACGCGAAAAAAGAACTCATTAATAATATTGAAGAAAACATTTGTATTTCAATGCAAAAAAGCAGAGATAAAAACCTGCAGCTGCTAGGTAATTACTTCAGAGATGGCAGCACGTAAAAAAATTATGAGAAGACTTCGTTGAGAATTATTATTATAACTTGGAAAGAAATGATACTTAAGGTTTTTATTGAAGTACATGTCGCTCATTTGCTGCAACGTCGTTATAAAGGGTGGTCCAATCATCATGCACGATGTTAATTGTGAGTCACACCGTAACGTCAAGTTTTTTTTCCAACTTAATCAGGCAGAAGTGAAAAAAACTCATCTTCAGCGACGAGGCACACTTTCACCACAGTGGGTTCGTTAACAAGCAGAATTGCCGCATTTGGGGATATGAAAATTCACGAGTGAGTTAACTGTTTGCTGCGGTTTATGGGCTGACGGCGTCATCAGGCCGTAATTCTTCGGCCAAGCTACCGTGAATGGTGGTCGCTATCGCGAGATAAAAACAGACTTCTTGTGGCCAGAATTTGAGGATATGGACCTGGACGCATGTGGTTCCAACAGGATGGTGCAACTTGCCACAGAGAAATCCAATGGCAGTGTTGTCTCAATTCGTGGCGATGTAAATTGGCCGTCACGGTCATGTGATTTGACACCGTTGTATTTTAATAAGCCAAGAACAATTTGAATGCTAAAGGATAAGATAATTCGGAACATTAGCGACATTGAACCTTAATTATGTCTCAGAGTCATTAAAAATGTGGACCATAGAATAGAGGTATGCCACCGAAGCCGTGCAAGCATATGTCTGATATTTTGTTTTACAAATTATTGTCATAAATCTTTCTAAACCATTAAAAAAATGTTAAGACAATTCTCTGAAACTTCTTGTTGCACAAACAACAACGTGCGAAATAAACCTGTTTACAGTTTTTGATTTTCTCGCACCATCTAGAAAAAATAACGATACATTCTCTTTAAACTGGAAAAGTATAAAAAACATAAAGATGCATTTTATACACAATTTGGGGATTCACAAGGTGTCATAGAGTTATACATATGTCTTAAAATTTTAAATAATAACATGAAAAAATACAACCCCCCATAATTCAGTGTGCTATTTTGAATGTAAATCAGCTGACTTAAAAAAAACATGAAAAATAAATATTGACATAAAATAAAAATATTTTTAATTCTTATCCATGAATTAATAAATTAAATTAGATGTTACCTGACTATTTTCCATTTTCAGATGCAAATCACAAAAAAATTTCATTTTTTCCTACCTGGAGACTTCAGAAACCCCATTTCAACATACTCCCAGACAGACGGCCAGACAGACATCGTTACATTGCAGAAATTACAAATGGTAGAATGACAAACTTCTATATACCCTTTCTAATTGTGATGTACGGTATAAAAATCTTTAATATTACAAGAACTTTAATTAGACCCAATAAAAACAGAGCAAGTTTTCTCGCACAAGTCTTACGTTTTAAATACAAAGAGGTCAGAAGAACTGAAAAAAACTTATACGTTTACTCTCCTCTTTTTATACCCTCCACCACTTGTGTTAAATGAGGGTACTTTTTTAATATTCATCTCAGACCCCATTAAGTAAAAATATTCTGGGCTAATCCTTGAATAATTCTAACCCCAAAAGAAAAGCACAACAATGATATTTAATTGTTTCTAGTCATCCTCAGCAGTTAAGGATGAAAGTCCATCAAAATCGTTTCAGTAGGAAAAGAGTTATGAAACTAAATGTAGAACAACCACTCTGAAAAAATTTATAATTTTGTTACAAAAACTGACAAATATGGTTGCGGAATGTACAGATTTATATAAAAGATTTGCACAAGTTCGTAACAAATAATTCTATTGTAACAAGTCCCATATAAAGCCGGCTCTCGGAAAAGACTTCAGTACTCCTTAAGCATTATGAATATTGCTATTGTAGTAGAATTTGGGCTCTCATTTATAAAACATAAAATCACACTGTTAAATTTCGTGAAGATTGGCCCATAATTTACCGCGGGCCCCATATAAAGTTGGCTCTCGGAAAACACTTTAGTACGCCTTAAACCGTAATGAATATTGTTTAAACGACTGTACAAAATGCCAAGATCGTTCCTTAGCTTACCAAAGGCCCAATATAAACCATACTCTTGGGCTTAATAATTTAAAGATCCCATACAGAGCCAACTCTTGAAATAGTCCAATGGTTGGTGGAGGGTATAAAAGATTCAGCACTCTAACTTGTTTTTAGAAGGGCTGCTTTATTAAGGTTGGTTATTCAGATTGGTTATTTTGACCAGCTACCTGACTGCTTACCTAGAGGAAGTTGTAAGAATTTTTTATTAAATGTGGTGAGTGACACTTTTAAGCCACAGAACTAATTGCTAAATGCCTACATGGGTTTTCGGGGATTACTTGTTTTAAAATTCCACTTAAGACTATTTGTTACTATGGTATATCAAGTGCATTCATTAAAACGTATTTCTTCAAACCATTAAGTTTTATGAAAACATAAACATACAAATGTTTAACAGATACAGATGCAGAGTTAAAAAATCATGTTTTGTTATTGAAAAAAAAAATGTAAATGTGTATATCGTTGCTCTTAAGTGGAAAGGCTTTAACTCACATAATTGCAACTTTACAGTAGGTAAAAACACAATAGAACCTGTATGTATCAAAATGTAAAATGTACCTGTTTCACAAGAAATTTTACTGTAAAATACTTTTGAGACTTCTGCATTAGATTTTTTGGTGACGAGGTGTATTTGTGTGGAATGTCTTGAAACCACTTAAAAAATTGTTGTTAAAAAAAACGTCCGTTCATTCGAAACAAATATTACGAAAATCTTAATACACAGTACAATTTGTTCGAATCCGTAAATGATTTCTTTCGAATCGAAATACGCGGTAACCTCCCAGATATTTTTTTTTAATCTTTAAACATTTTTAAAAGTACGCTTGTTACTTTCAAAAATATGTTTTTTTTAAACATTTTCAATTAATTTATAACAAGAACTTTATAACAGAGTCTGAAGAGAATTAAAAAATATGCTAAACATAATTAAAATTTTACTTGAGTTTATATAACCAAACAAATGAACAGCATTTTTTCTTCGATACTAAAAATTGTAAAACGTAATGACAACAATGTTGTCGTTGCTATGATTGAAACATAAAAACTGATGTATCAATCCAACTTCCTTTTAACTGTCAATCAAGATATGAAACAGATACAAGCATCAACGATATTCCCAAAACAGCACAAATTAAATAAAATTTATGTAACAGCTTTACGGAGAAGAGAAAAAAGAGAAAAGGTCAAAGGGATGTTTCTGTCTCTGCTCAATTATTTTAATAATTATAACATTTGAGATTAAAAGTTTACACAACAAACTTTTTAGAAAGGAACAATGCGAGGAAACCTAATACTTTTTATTTTTTAAATTGTGAAAAGAAAAATTTCAAAGAATTTTATTTTAAATTTTTTTAATGCCCACAAATTCAGACGAAGATAATAATAATATTAATTAAAGAAAAAAAATTGCACATACATTTATTTGTATTAACAAACAGACCAATTAACTGTCAATTAAAAAAACAAGTGAACTACTGAAAACAAAAAAACAAAAAAAAAAAATAGTTTAATTATAAAACACTACAATGTCCCGAACTTTAAGAAACCGTAAACGTCCTGATTCCGTGCGTATGCCCGCTGTACCCGGTCTCTCAAAACATCCACTCATTATGTCGCGTTCAGTTTCAGCGGGACCACATTCATCGACACCATCTCATGTACCTGCACATTTAAAAAGAAGCACCTCAACAACAACGCCGCCAAAACCAAACACTGCATCATCCCAACCATCAACGCCAATTCTCAACAAAAAACAGTTAGAAAAAATTCCAAGTATTTCAGCTAAAAGTGAAAGTAGCGAAGAGGACGAGTTAGATGATGGTTGTAGTAATAGCCACATCAAAACTCCTAAGAAAGAAGATAAAGAAGACGAGGATGATGATGAATCCGAGAAAGATCAAATATGCAAAAGAGCTAGTGTAATAAAACATGAATTTACAAACACCACAGAGTGGTCACCGTGTGGTGGAGGTGGCGGTGCTAGTATATCTGGTCTAACTAGTGGCAATGGCAGTATTCAAACTAAAAATATTTCAACGAAAATGGCTACCGGCATGAGAGCGTGCAGAGCAACGGGCCGTAGTATTATGAGAATGTTGTCATCATCATCGTCGTCATTGTCAATGACCACCCGCCGAAATAGTAGAACATCGTGCGAAGAAACAAAAGTTAACATTGAGGACAGCTGTAAAAAATTAAAAAAGGTGATTTAAAATTAATTTACTATGACAATTACTCTACGTATGTATATTAAATCTTAAGGAGATATCACTTGCAAGAATTAGTTTGACATACAAAGGCAGTCAGCTTTCAGTTGAATGTTAACAAAAGCATTCTTGTGTTTTGCAAGAATTGATTTGAATTCATTTAAAAATCAATCTTATTTAAAGTATTTTTCTATTACATCAAACAAAAAAAAATTGTGGTTCTGACGTTATTTTGAAGTCATTACAAAGCCACAATGGTCATTGGTATTGTGTGATGACGTCAAAATTATGTCAGAACCCCATGCGCATGTGCATTTTCTCAAGGCTTTAGATACGTAGATCCTTATAGTTCTCTTCAGTATTTTTTTATATATTTGATTAAATCAAGTAAAATGTTGAAAGCTAAAACTAGAAATTACCAAGGAAAGAACTAAAAGAGAAGTTAACAAGAATTAAACAGGATTTAACTAGAACTAAACTAGGACTAAAGTAGAACTGAACTAGAGCTGTGCTAGAACTGAACTGAAACTGAACTAGAACTGAATTAGAACTGAACTGAACTAGAACTGAACTAGAACTGAACTAGAACTGAACTAGAACTGAACTAGAACTGAACTAGAACTGAACTAGAACTGAACTAGAACTGAACTAGAACTGAACTAGAACTGAACTAGAACTGAACTAGAACTGAACTAGAACTGAACTAGAACTGAATTAGAACTGAACTAGAACCCGCCAGAACTCAACTAGAACTGAACTAGAACTGAACTAGAACTCAACTAGAACTCAACTAGAACTCAACTAGAACTGAACTGGAACTGAACTAGAACTCAACTAGAACTCAAATAGAACTGAACTGAAACTGAACTAGAACTAAACTAGAACTGAACTAGAACTGAAATAGAACTAAACTAGAACTGAACTAGTACTGAACTATAACTGAACTAGAACGGAACTAGAACTGAACTAGAACTGAACTAGAACTGAACTAGAACTGAACTAGAACTGAACTAGAACTAAACTAGAACTGAACTAGAACTGAACTAAAACTGAACTAGAACTGAACTGAACTATAAATAGAATTAGAAATGAACTAAAACTGGACTAGAACGGAATTAAAACTGAACTAGAATTAAACTAGAACTTAACTAGAGCTGCCTTAGATCTGAACTATTAAATCTGTTGGAGTTATCAATAAAAAAACAAACAAAAATTCGTAAATTCTACATTAAAAATAGATTTTGTTACGCAATTGGCAAAATAAATTATAAATGTCGTTTTTTTCTTATAACACTGTACAACTCAGAAAACAAAGAAGGTGTAATTCTGACACGGAGTCTGGCAGAGGGGACTGCTAATATACGTACATAAGTCGGCGTTTTAAAAGATCACATTTCAATTTTATTTAAGGGGGGCTTGAACTTTCCTCATTTGGACTGTTCGTGCAGCATATCGATATATAAATCCAGTGATCGAAAATAAAAATTAAATATCGCTAATAGTGTGTGTGTAGTAAATCATTAAAAAAATAACACTCAACAAAAATATGAGAACATTTAATTCCGGTAGCATGATTTGCTATGGCTTTTCGCGTACGAAAATATTTTCCGAGAATTGTCTTCAAACGAGGCCTATTATTTTTTACAGGCCGATCTCCTAAATGACGTTGTATTATTTCCAGTCACATAAAATAAATATGTTTAAAATTTAACGACAATCAGTTCATTTCGCCCCTAGTTTATGTTTGTTTTATTAGCGGAAATATAAGTTTTTTATGTACTTTTCTTACTGAACGGATTTCAATATCAAACTGCTTTGTATAACTAGAAATAATTTGATACCAAAATTGCTCTTTTCTCTCGTGTCTTTCGGATGTGGCGCGTTTTGATCAAACGGACATAAAGACGGATAGACAGAAAGACATGGCCAAAACAAACCTAAAATATTATACTTGCATGAATATAATTTTAAATGATTATTAAATCACCACATATTTAAGTTCTCAAGTTAAGTATGTTATTTACGTTCAAAATGGAAACATTAGATTTTTAAAATACGTATGAGTAATATTTTATTTTGTATTATCAAACATTGCTCATACGCAGAGAAGAAAAGTGTGTTTACAAAATAAAAAAAATTGAATTGAAATTTAAATTTTAACTACCGTATTCATAAAAAATAATATAAGTTTGAAATGTGTTTTAATTAAAAATTTGTATACAATGTTTTCTTAAAATACAATTCAAATCCATTTTAAGTTTTTATGAATACGGCAGTAAGTCACTGCTTAATATGGGAAGTAAGAAATTTTAGAATGTCAGTTATGAGTCGATTGGAATAAAGTTAGTTTTAAGAAATATTTCCTTATTGGATCTATTGTAAATTAAAGACCAATCCAAATTTTTTTGGCAAGCTAGTTTCCACGCCAGCTACGAACTTATTTGCAGAAAAGCCTTGAATACTTTATATGTATATCCAGACTGCATTCCAGAATGAAAGGCAATTTTTAAAACGCAGCATGCATACTATTTATGCTCTTTGTATTACGTACTACGTCCAAGATATTTATAGAATTTATGAGACTTTTTTATACACATTAACACCGAAAATTAAATTTTTGAAAGATTTTGTATTAACTCTAATTATTAACTAAATGAACCCTTAAAGGGCAATCTCCAGTTTAGTTGATTTTTGCAGTTTGTGTTATGTTGTGGCCTTTGACGTGTACCGACATATCTAGCAAAATATCATGGTCAACATTTTTGTAAAACATTTCATTCCCGCCCTCCCTATCTAAGGGTTTTTTATAACTAGTTAGAATAGAGCCAAAAATTACCATTATTTTGGGGAGCTAGAGGGTTAATATGTTCCTCAAAAATATTAACAATAAAACTTTCTACGAAGTTGCGAAGCATACCTTATAACTCAGGAGTGCAAAACAAATTGTTTCATATACCGACATGCTAAGCAAACAGTCCAAAACTGGGAAACTCGAACCCCTCTAAATTACGATGTGATTTTGAAAAACGTCGTAACACATACTTACATATATATATATATATATATATATTTCTTCGCCTCTACCGGAAACCACTGTCAGAAGTTTTGACTCAGAACCCCGTTGTTTGGAAAAAATTAAAAATGTTTGTACAGTGTAAATCCTTTTTTTAATAACAAATTTTGTTTATTTTACAAAATTCCGTTTCAAATTTTAATTCGGATAACTTTCAAACAACTTATTTACTTTTTAAACAATATTTAATTCTTAAATTTGTTATTACAATTTCCCAAAGAAAAAAAAATCCCACAAAAATGTTGAAATAAAAAAGTATATTGAAATAAGGAGAAAATATTTTAAATAAAAGGCAATAAATTCTAAGAAATGGTTAATTAGAACTCAACTTGTAAAAGAAATTCTCGTAAATATGGATGTTGTATCTTCCAAATTATTGAGTATCTAAAAAGGAAAAAAAAATATAAAATGTATTTGTACAAATAAAAAAGACAATTTTCAGTGAAAAATTAGTTTAATGCAAGAGATACTCGTTAATTTATTTCTTTTTTTTGCTAATGAACGGAAATCGAAATTGTTGCCGCAAAGAAACAAATACAAAAGTTTTTTGTTTTGTTTTAAAAGTTTCTTTTGATAAATTAAAAGATTTTTTTTTTAATATTTACTTATTTTGAATGTATTAATTTGAGATCAGTCATCCTTAAATCAAACAATATTTTTTGTGGTACAATTTTCGGAAATTAAATTGAGGAAAAAAATATTTACAAATGAATGTTTTTAATATGTTTCCAAAGTGACTGTGTTGAAATATTTTCAAGAGTATCCTTTCTTATTTCTCATTTTATCTTTTCTGTGCATTGAAGTGTAAAACTGAAATTGAAAAATAACTTTAACTCAAGTGTTCTTATTAAAAATATGTATTGTCTCAATTTAATATCTCATGTAGCTTAAAGATTTTTCTCAAACCTTAAGAAACCCAATAAATATAAACATCAACGTTTGAAATGTATTGTTTTTTGCACTTAAATTCTATAATTATTGTTTATAAACTTTAATAGAAGTTCTTAATTATATTTAAACTCAAAGTTCGCAATAACAAATGAAATGTTTTCTTTCTTTGTATATCTTAACTTTTCTCAAAATGTAATTGAAAGAGAAAACACTTTATCATTTTTAATGACATATTTAACAATTCATTTTCTTGCATTTGAGAATGGGCTTGCTTTCGAACCATATTCAATTTATGAACAAGCTGAAGTGTTAGCCAGGAATAGTTGTTGATTTATAATTCGTTTGATATCAAATTTTATACTCAAATCATTTTTAATCCTAAAAATAAGGTTATATTTAAAAAACTGTCAAGTTTCACTTAAACCTAAACAAAGCTGCTTAACAAATACAAATCAAACGAATAATTCACTATATTTCAACGTAATTGCCAAATAAGTATACCCTTTCCACCTGTGTTCAAGGGTATAAATACAAGATGTCAATTGTGTTCAAGGGTATAAATTCAAGATGTCAATTGTTTTGAGCCAGCCGGACGGACGGACATATTAGATCGATTCCAAAAGTGATCCTAAGTTGGTCGGTATACTAAAAGGTGTTACAACTATCAGCACAAACGCATAATACCCTCTCCTCTATAGTGATGTGGGTATAACCACATGTAATCGTTAGAGCAAAAAAAAAATATTTTTTTTAAAAAACATTAAAATTAACAAAAAACAAGTAAGAGTGCTATATTCAGCTGTGCCGAATCTTATATACCCTTCACCATTGTGCGAGCAGAATACATAGCAATTAGACAGAAACTAAATAAAACTGGTAAATATTTTTTTTTTAAATAAGAGACAACCGGTTTTGAACTTCGCTTTTCGTAAGGGCCCAGAATATATATACTTTATAGGGTGTAGGATCAATATTGTAGAAATTACAGTTATACATATATACCTTTTTTACCTTCGGTGAAGGGTATAAAAAGAGTAATTTTCGGGAAGTTAGGGGTCTAATCACCCCTGCATACGATAGACACTGGCGTATCGAATGAAAACTCGATAAATGTAATGTCGAGTTACTCGATGTCGAATGGTATTATTTCAAATTCAATACATTTCATTCGATATCGAGTTTCAAGATACCAAAATAAATAATTTCGATGGATTTTGCTCGATATCGTATGCGGTGATTAGACCCCAGTATTTCGGTTATAACTCATACAAATTTCCGACATTTTGGTATATAAGTCATATACATAGGGCATATGGCAGCCCTAAAATTTAGGTTTTTATAAAAATGTTGATGTTTTTTAGCCCATTTTTGGAGTATTTTGCTCATAAATTACCCATTGTCTAACCGATTTGATATTTTTAAATAGGAAGAATTTTACCATTTACTTAAGTTATATTTATATAAACACATTTATATATACTTGTATACATATATTTTAACAAAGTTAATTATAAAAAGAGTAATTTTTGGGGATTCAGTATTTCGGTTGTAACTCAGCCATTTTATAACAGATTGGCAGATTTGTATACCGACGTGTTGAAGAAGAAATTTACCATTTACTTTAGTTATAAAACTTGGACTCGGGGAGATCTATGGTTCCCGAAAGTGGTTATTATAAAAATATATATAAAAAAAATATTGTGGTCATAACTTTTTTGTATCTGAACCGATTTTCCCGAGTTTTTTATAAAATATGTTCTACTTAAAATTTCCGATATTTTGATATATAAGTCATACCCATAGGACATATGGCAGCCCTAAAATTTAGGTTTTTATACAATTTTTAATTTTTTTTGTACGGGAGGTACCACGCCCACTTCCCCAATCCCGCCCACATTTTGTAGGATGGTGTGTATTAGCAACCTAAATGTGTGTACCTAATTTGGAAGCTTTGGCTTTTGCCGTTCTCAAGATATACAGAAATAAAAAAAAATACAACAACAACAAGGGTTTTTTGGAAAAATTTAGAGGTAGTAGTGGTTTTTTGCTCATATATCCGTCATTTTTGGACCGATCTGGCTGAATTTCAATAGCAAACTTGAACGGAGTATATGTGACATAAATATACATCAACCTAGTCCAGATCATTTCTGGGGTTTTCGGAAAACCCATTTCAACATACACACGGACAGACGGACAGACGGACAACCGGATTTGAACTTCGCTTTTCATAAGGACCCAAAATATATATACTTTATAGGGTGTAGGATCAATATTGTGGAACATACAAACGGTATGACAAAGTTATATATACCCTCTTACCTTCGGTGAAGGGTATAAAAATATATCGTTTAAACCTTTCTGCTGGAAATTATTTGTCAATGTAACGCACAATACACTTTTGCAAAAATTTCCTATTTTTTACCATACAAACTATGTGTTGCATTTATGGCAATTAAGGTACATAATCTGCGATGCGATTTTCAATTAATTTAAAAAGTTTTGGATAACACTCAATACATTTCATAGGCTACAAGCCATAATAGATCGATTAAACTTGATTTCAACAAATAAACAGAGTAATGAAGCATTCTTAAAAAGACTAATGCTCAGTACACAGGACTGTGGAGAACAACAATTGATTAAAAAAATTATAATCAGTGTTATTCGCCATAAATACTTTCTGCAATTCATAGTTTCTTAATGTGTAACAGCGACAGCGAGTAAAATGATCACGTCATTTTGTATAACGAGCGTATAACAAGTACAAATTTTCGGTTTTTGTTTTTTACACAAAATGGACAGTTTTACACTAAAAAAAACTAATGTACATTAATAAATCACGCTTAAATTTAAATTATTAAATTTGCACCATTAAACACCTTTTAAAATTAATTTAATTTTCTCCAGAAAACAACTTAATGGCATGTTGATTAAACGTTTAATTCAATTCATTAAATTTTTAATTACAACTGATTTTATTTTTGATTAATGTATAAAACATGTTGGAAAAATATTTTCTGTGTAAGAATGAGTTTTTGTTGGTATTCCACCAGCGCAATACAAAAATTGAGCTGAATCGCAAGTTTGATGTTGAACTCAGAAAAAAAACTGTGACGATGTGGTTATGCGACGCCAAACTATTAACCAATCGGTAGACAAAGAAGGACGACCAGTTTTACGAATATTTGATCATTTATTGTTTACAAGCTTACTAGTGTGACCAGGGCCTTGTTTCTCAAAACTACAAGTTACAAATCTACAAGCAAAATACATTAAAAAGCAAGGATTTTACAAATCAAGATCCCAGATCTTAAAAATTGTTATCAAGATTTTTTTTTTAAATTTATTCACAATATGACATTTTCTTATTAAATTTTAGTGACTAAAAGAACAAATTGAATCAGTACTAAAAACTTTAATAAAATTGTTGAACTTTGATTTCTTAACTTAATTTATAGTCCGGGTAACAAATCCATTGAGTAGCGAAACTTCATTTTGTGGTTCTTCGTCGATCCATGCGCGGCTTACACTCAATTCACAGAAGGCTTTTACGACGTCGTTTTATCTGGATTTCCTTTTAAAGCAACTGCCAAAATCCCTTTGCGTTCATACGATGATTTTTGGTTGCATGTCTTTTTTTATTTACAGTAGAACCTTGATTATCCGTACTTCGATTGACCGGCAGCATTAATTAACTGGAAAATAAATAAATTGTTTGCCTCTATTATCCGGCATTACCTGTGTTATCCGAAATTCGTTTACTTTTGAACAATTAAAAAAAAAAAAATTAACTAAACGAAGAAAGAGAATTTCCCATCGTACTGGAAGCCAAAATTACTTTTTTTCTCATGTCTACATAATACATAATACATTTATATACATATTTACACAAAATAAGAAACACAAAAATAAATAATCAAGAATGCTGGCGGTCCCATCTGTTATGGACAATCGAGGTTTTACTGTATTTTCAACCAAACACGTCAAAGTAAGGAAAATAAAAAGCGTAAAAAGAGAAATATAAAAAACGACATGAGAAACACAAAACGAGTCGTTTTGTTTACCCCTCTTTCTTCTCTACACCGCTCGCCAAAAAAACAAAAAGAGACATCGACAAAGCGACGTCGTAAAAGCCTCCATGTGAATTGGCTGTTACAAAGTTACTTGGGTTCAAAAGTAAAAAAAAATTTTTCATAAAACCCTCGCTAAGAGATAAACTATGCATGACGCATGACTCGCCTACACTGAAAAAACAAATCAATTCATCTGTACTTAAATCAAGCCAAAGCGACGTCTATAGTACGTTAGGTACGGATTTCCTTAAATCAAGTACAGAATGCTTGATACAAGTATAAAAGTGAAATAAAATTAATCTGAAACTGTGCTTGATGCAAGAATTTTTAAGACGGTTTAATCTCGATTCGTACCTTAAATAATTCAAAAGTGAGATTAGATTGATTCCTAATCTTTGATTGATACCTAAACACTTGCCTTACAGAACCGGAGAGAATATTATTTTTTACTCCGTTACCAGTTACGCATGTTTTTTTTTTACTTTTTTTGTATTCCGCTCTTTGTTTACAGAAGAATTCTCAATTATAAGACACCAGTAGCATGCCCAACATGGTTTTCGTAACCATTCAGCTTTGAAAATTAGATGATGTATTTAACTAAATAATTTTAAGAAAAAGAATATGGGAATTATAGCATCTTATTATAATTTTTAAACTTGAAATAATCTAAATTTTTCTTCTTGTAGTGTGTTTGTTGTTTCTATAAAAAAAACCCAATGTGGCTTAATTCGGTAAGCCGAAAACTTAAACGCAAACTTTATTCCAATCGGCCTAACCCTTTAAAAATGTTTCCCACGAATTTTCACAAAAACCTAAAGTCCTACAAAAAGAATTTCATATATCTCTTTTGTAGGAAATTTCCTAAGCTACACATTTGATTATAAGTATTTTTTGTATAAATCTTATCGTTATCTGCTTATAGAACAGAAATAAAATTTAACACTTTCTCTATGCAACTTGTTTTGAGTATTTCACAGCTCCTGCAAAAAAAAGTGTTTAAAGCGGGGTATACATATATACACTATTGAATTTGAGTGATAATCGAAAATTTTTATCCGTTAACAGTCAACGCAAATTACCTACCACACTATCAAACAAGCGAACATTTGAGAAAAACTGTCACTTCTATTCGATAGTGTGTGTAACCCACAAAAGATAAATAATAATCGTATTATGAGAATCAGAGTTCAGGAAGGAACTCATTAAAAAAAAAAATATCGCAGAGTGCCATTAATTATTGTTTAAGGCATAGAAATCACTAGAAGTAAAAGGCTTTTTGATTTTTTGGTATTCAAAGTGTTATTTAAAACTTAATTCTATTAGCACTTGACATCCCGATAATTTCTTCCTAAGCTTTAAGTAAAAAGATACAAAACAGAAAACTTTTGTTAAATACCATTTTAAATGAAAATCGGCTTAACTGTTAAACCGCTTTTCAATTATTTTAATTTAAGCTAAACCTCACTCACGGTGTGTGACTTCTTTTAAAATATTTGTTATATATGATTTAATTCTTTATTGTAGCGTTAAGTTATTTCGTTTGTTTTTCTTTTTTTTACGTTTAAAAAAATGTTTCCTTTTACACAGCGAAAATGTCTGTGGGTTACAAGGGTGCCGTGTTGTCTGTCTTTTGGCAACAAGTCAATGAATACAACCCAATCCATCCACAGGCTTTTTCACATTCAATTTTTTTTCCTATTTTACGTTTCTTTTTTTCACTGTGTTTTGTGTTCGCTTCATTGTTCAACAGGTTATAATGCTGGGAGATTCGGGTGTTGGTAAGACATCTCTATTAATAATGTTTCGGGATGGGGTCTATATGCCTTGTTATTATGTTACCACCGTAGGCATTGATTTTATGGTAAGACACATTTTAAATGTATCTGTGTGTGTGTGTTTGTTTGTATATTTATGTGTCTTAAAGAATAATGTACTATGTATTTGTTTGTAAACTTTATAAAAAAAATGTAAGCTCTATATGAATGTTCGTATGTGCTTTTGAGAGATTTATAATTCATTTATCATTAAGGCGTTGAAAACACTTTAAACGTCATGGATACACTTTGTTTTATTATAGTAAAAGGAAAGGGATTATTCTAGAAAGTTCTAGTAGAAAAATATATTGCGTTTAATAAATGTAAATACAATATCAAGTTTTAAAATCTTTTTGAAAACATCTGGATTTTGCGCCAAAAGAACATTTTGTTGCTAAAAACGAAGCCGGATACTCTGTTGTGAAATCAAATGTATTCCAGGAAAAGCGTTAAATAAGACTATAAGCCGGATGTGGCTAAACTCGCCACTATTTATACTCACACCACAAAAGTGGAGAGGGTGTATTGAGTTTGTGGTGATGTTTGTAATACCTATTAATATTGGTCCTATACCTATTTTTTCCAAATCACTTTTTTACTATGTCCGTTCGTTCTAGCAAGATGTCGACATTATAGTGATAATTTGATTAAATTTAATACATACACCCAGAGAAAAACCATGTTTAAATATGGTGACCTCCAACAATACTATTTATAAAGAAAATTTTAAGCATATTATGTTTAATTTAACTATATTATTGTCACTAGCAACCATATTATGATTGAATTAGTCCCCCATTAAGAAGCCACAACCATATTATGGTTGCCTCCGAACATGTTATGGTTAAGAATAACTAAAACATGTTTAACACTTTTATAGAATGGTTGTTTTTTTTTAACTATATCATGTTGCTGTTCATCAAAAGACAGCTCACTTGGGTCCTCTATTGGTCCCTTTGTGATACCCCGCGCCAATGCCCATCCCTTAGAGCAGTCACTCAGATGGCGTCACTGCAAAGTCCAACCACCTCGTCTTCCTAGTGAAGAGAAGGAGCGATTTCAGTTCCATCCCAGATAGATCCTCCAAACAGGCAAATACCGGTTCCCCCAGACATTCCACCCTAATACCCCGCAGTCCAGGGCAATGACGGAGAAAGTGGAGCACAGTCTCCTCTTCCTCCTCGTTTTGACAACTTCTACAGTAGTCGTTAAATTCCAGACCCATTCTTCCAGCATGAGTCCCCACCGGCCAGTGTCCAGTTACAACCGATATCACAGTCCTAATCTGGTCTCTGCTGAACCCAAGTAGAGAGCTAGTTCTCTATAAGTGATTTACAGTGAGCCATTGGAAGGCCAATGAATTGGTCAATGAATGCATCATCCATGCGACCACCCTGTTTAGCCAGCTCATCTGCTACCTGATTGCCCGGGCACCCAGTGTGCCCCGGTATCCATATTAGCGTTACCCTTGAATTTTTCGCAATCTCATCCAAAGACATCCGACATTCTACAGTTAACCTTGATGTCGTGTAGACACCCGCTAGGGAAGCAAGGGCAGCCTTGCTGTCAGTAAATATACGTATATCTCCCGATATGCGATGATACCTCAGCCAGTTTGCCGCCCGCCTTATAGCCGAGATTTCCGCCTGCAGGACACTACATCCATCCGGCAGACGAAAGGAAACCTTCACATCCAGTTCCTCTATGAAGAAACCTCCGCCGACCCTCTCACCTTTCCTCGAACCATCAGTATAGACCCCTACGGTCGGTTCACGAAAAGTATCCAACAGCGCACTTTCCGTTGCTGTTGCTGTTAGAAAAGAGGAAAATACTACTGTTAATTTCAAAACAAATTATTGTCATATTTAACCATAACATGTTTAGAGGCAACCATAATATGGTTGTGGCTTCTTGATGAAGCCCTAATTAAACCATAATATAGTTACGGGTGACAATTATATGGTTATATTAAATAAAACATGTTTAAAATTTTCTTTAAATATAGTTTTGTTGGAGTAGACCATATTAAAACATGTTTTTTCTCTGCGTGTGGTTTTAAATGGTAATTTCAAGCTTCTCATAAAGTATTTGCGCCCCTAAACCACCATCATTTGTTGGTATTCAGAATAAATTTGGTCAAACTTATTAAAATTCATCCTAAACTTTGACATCCAGAAAAAAATGAAGCCAGACAAAATAACGTTTAAAATATAGTTAGTTTAGGAAAATGTACAAATTTAAAGAAATTCTCTTTTAACCAGCTTTTGTAAAAGAGGCTTTTTTTCTTTTACTGGTACTTTTCTGAAGAAAGTAACTTTTAAAGCTATAAAATTTTTCGATAAAAGTACGAGGGCCATATTTATATTTATGTATGTATCACAAAGTAAATACAAAAATGCTATATATTTATTATGTATGTTCACTCACAATATTCTGTACGTAAAATTAACTGAATTTGTAATATAAAATAAATGAAAATGCAGTTAAAAACTGGTCTAGATATTTTTCATTTTTTTTTAACGAAAAGTTCTTTTAATTTTTACTGTCGAAAATTCAACCCCATGTTCCGTAAAAACAAATAAATGTTTAGTTATTTTATATAAATTAACTATTAAAAAATTAACTGAACATTCCGTAAAAACAAAGAAACATTCAGTTGTTTTATTAAATTTAGTAAGTTTTGTTTACTCCACATTTCTAAAAAACACCAGACAGACACCTGTCCCCTTGTTTTTCTAGTGAGAGAGAGAACATTATTGTTTACTTACCCTGTTACACGGGCTTGTTTTACTGACCTCGTTTGTTTACAGAAGAACTCGCAATCATAAGATACCAGCCATGGTGAAATAAACAGGTGGCAGCACTACGCCAGATGACGATTTTTTGCTCTTGCATTGTTTGTCTAGGTTTATGGCAAAGTTTTGCTTATGTTTACAAAAAGTCCACGTTTTGTGCTGTGATTATTGTATTTTATTAAAGTTTTTGATAAGATATTGACCATAATTAATTAAAAATTGGCTTAAAATTTATTTATTTCTTCACGTTCAGCGGAATGCTTTAATTTTTGTTAAAGTATTTTTTGACGTAAACGGTGATGTAATTTAAATTTTTGTTGTAATGTTGTATTTGTTGCCGGAACGATGCCACCTGTTTATTCCACCATGATACCAGCAGCATGACCGATATGATTTCGCAATTATTTTACTTTAAAAATTTTATGTATTTAACTAAACCATTTTAACAAATAGAAAATGAGAATTTGTTACCCAAAACAAGCACATCGTTTTAAAGATAAGTAAAAATGTATTTCTTGGTAGTTAAATTACATAAAATAACTGAATATTCCTTTGTTTTTACGGAATATGTAATTAATTTTTCGACAGTTCATTTATATAAAATAACTAAATGTTCCATTGCTTTATACGTATTATTCAGTTAATTTTTCGACAGTTCATTTATATAAAATGACTGAAAATTCATTTGTTTTTAAGGAATTCGCGGTTGAATTTTTGACATTAAAAATTAAATGAACTTTTCGTTATTTTAAATTACATTTTTATTTAATTTTGCATAAAGAAAAATTTAACTTAATCAACGGACAATATTAACTGCAACTGAAAATTCGTATTAATAGGCACTTAGTTTATTAAATAACTGTTAGCATCAGTCAAAAATATATTTGCTTGGAATTTTAAATGTTTATTTATTCAAAAATGACTGAACGGAATACTTCTTAAATAAACTCCAGTCCGTTAATGTAATAATATTGTGAGTGTATGAACACGTCCTTTTTATGTATGTAGCTAAGTCTTGCTTTGTTATAAAAGTTTTTAAAATTGTAATTGGCATACATTTGGAAATCAGCTTAGTATTATTTTCAATTTACAGTATTTTAAATCTTAAGGATTTAAATTTTCTTTTAAACACTTTTATATTTTACCCACGCATGCAAAAAAATTTGTATCTCTGCAATTTCCTGGAAAAACAACTCTCGAGTATTAAAATATTTAGTTATGTATTTAGCTTAAAAAATATGTATTGTAGAATGTACGTACACAAATGAAAAAATTCTTTTAAATTTTCTTTTTTGACATAAAACCTCCTGCTGTTATGTAAAATGATAAATTTTTTATTTCTTTAATTAAAAGCTTTTCAATGTTATAATTTTTTTTTTATAAAAAAATTCGATTAATTTTGTAGCGTTTTTGAAAAGTTTTTATTGTTGTATGATAATTAAGTATTTACCTATTGCTCATTAATGTTCTTTCATTACAATATTAGTAGATCCCATTCCTTTTTTCCTTCCATTTCTATTGTTTGTTTTAATGTAAACGCCAATGATTAAAATGATTCCGTTAAACATTTCTTAAACAAAATTAATGTTTTCGTAATAGTTAAGGCCTTTTAAACGATTTATTTGTGACGTGCAAAAAAATATCTATTAATATTATTGTCATAGTGATACTAACCCTTTTGACCCTTTTTCGACAGTCTTGATACCTTTTGCGACCCTTTTTTTTTTTTTGATAAACCCTTTTGTATCATTTTTTACTATTTTGTGGCACTTTTTGACCCTTTTTGGAAATAGCACTCACATTTTGCTTTTGTCAATACTGCCGAACAGCATTATTTCTTAAAAATAAATTTTGTAACCGACTCAAAGTAGAAAATTACAATTCCATACTTTCTTCTCATAATTTCAAGTGAGGATTAGTATTCGTTAACCTATATTTTAGGACTCCTGAATTAAATTTGCGATAGTAAAACACAAGTTTAAGTAAAATTTTCCCTTATACCAAACATAACTCATATACATATGTACCTACATATTTGTTACTTTTTATTTATTGAATAACTTTTTAGTTTTTTGTCTACTAAAAATGTGACGTTTTACTTTAACTTAAAAAAAAAAACTTGTTGCCCCGTATAAATCGACAGTGTCGAAAGTGCCCTGTAAAATAGGTGACTTCAGAGGGGCTATTTTTACAACGGCGACGATTGTAAAAATTGGCGAGCATTTTTTATTTTTCAAACAAACTATAAAATGGATTAAAAGCCCCTAAAAATAAAAGGCGAAAAACTCGGTAAAAATTGCCAACTTAGCGCAAATTCCCAAAAATTTGATAACAGCGGTCTAATAGCAAAGCCTCATATTTATTAAAAATTGTAAAAGCTTTAAAGAATCCGACAACCCTCAGGAAAAAATCGCTCCTATCGCGAACATGGCTTATATTCGCGAACAATTGCAAAATTTGAACTTTTCAAAAGATTTATTTGAAATCGGTAAAAACAAAATAGAAAATTACGGAATAGAACATAAAAAGAATTAAAGAAATGAGCTTAAATAATGAAGAACAAACTTTTTGTCAGGTGTTAGAAACAGAAGAGATCTTTCCATAAAAAAGTTAAGTTTTTTGAGCACTTCCTACATGAAACAAATATTTTTTGATTGTTTTTAAAAAACTTGGTCTTATTATTTTCTTTAAAATGGAAAATACTGCCTATAAAAAACTTGACCCCTTTTTCTTGAAAATCCCCTTTTCGTGACCCTTTTCGAAAATTTCCAACGGTAACACTATTTCCTATGCACATTTAACTGTTTGCTTTGGACAGATCATCAGGAAACTTTTTCCAAAGATTTTAGAAAAACTAAAGATATTTAGCCATGTCACAGAGTACAATTCCGTTCGGAACCGAAGAAAACATATTTTTTTATTGATAGAAAGTGTATTTTGATGTTTTTTTTGTCCTTTCAGATACAGAAAACTCCCATTATGCTCATGAAAATAAAAATAGTTTCATTCCGAAAAATTTTATTCGTCTTTTTCTGAAGCTCAAAAATACGGATTGAATTTCGTTTCCGAACGGAATTGTACTCTGTGGCATGGCTGACAAAACAAATAAAACTGTTAAGCGAATAAGAATTATAAACACTCTAGTTTAACTTGTAACAATATCAAAGCTTAAACAAAAACAACAACAATAAACAGTGAGTTTATTTTTCCTTACATTCCCGACTACAACTGGTTGATTTTTTTCAACTCTAAATGTAGTTGTAAGTGGGAAAAGAAAAAACAAATTACTGTTACACATGAATTGAGAAATTTTTCATATAAAATTTTGTATGAAAATATCTTTTAAGTTTAGTAAAGCGTTTTAGAAAATAAGAGAAATGGGGGGAGTACGTGCCATACGTCATATGACAACTTATATAAAAACGCAACAATAACAATCAAAATAGCGTTTATTAATATGGTTATACTGTTGTCGATTTTAGAAATTGTTGTGCGAATAAATGTCTACACGAAATTGTTTGTTGTTCAACTTAACAATGACTCATGAAGACGGGATGTTAAAGTTTATGTCTAAATTTAAAAAAAAGTTTTGTTTTGTTAGTTTTTCCTTAAATAATAAATACATTTTTTATATTTTTTATGTGGTAGTCGGACGGGCCAAGATCTGGAATAAAAATCATCTTTGCACTTTTTCTAAATAGATTATGACTAGTCCACATATTGCGAGGCCAAGCGTTGTTGGAATTAGAGTTCAAAAAAAAAAAAAAAAAAAATCAGTAAAGTACAGCACGTCACAAGAATACAAAATAAAAAAACTTTTTTTTGTGTTTGTTAATTTTTAAATAAACAAAATAGGGTACACAACCATTATGGGCTAACGAAAAACTAAGAAAACTTACCGAACTTTTTTAGCGTACGTGTTGTGTTTTTAGTTTTTTAGTGTTTTTTTTTTAGTTTGTGCATAGTGAACTTTTGATGTACTTTTTTTTTTAAAGGAAAGATTAAAAATAATAAATTCTTTATATGTATGGAAAAGAAAACAAGAAATAAATTTCCATGGTTTGTTTATTTATTAAAAAACGCAAAATATGTATTGAAGGTGAGTTCTTGAATAGGAGTGCAACAATATAATAAACTTACAAAAGTGTACTAATGTTTAATGCATGACTGGTTTAAAACGCCATCAAAAATGTCACTCTCTATAATTTTACTAACTGAGGCTACGAACTCATTTATTATATCACGCTTCTACGATAATTTCAATTAACATAATACATTTTTGTAGCACAATTTAATTTCGCCCATTAAAAAAAATCTATAAAATATTTTCTACAATAAAGGACTAAAACTTTTACATGGAATTTAAAAAACTCCATTATCTCAAAAAAAAAAAAAAAAAATAAATAATGATACATATTTATTAAACTGTAAAATAACTCTTTTATGGTCATAAATAAAAAATTTGTTTCGTACAATATTGACTTTTTTATGCATTAATATGAAGGAGAACGGAATATAATTTTCATTTATACAAAATAATAATAAAAAAAATAAAATCAGAGAAGATAATGTGTAAATAAGCTCTTAGCTATTTATGTAATGAACAAATATTTGTGTGCGTTTATCCAGTCATATTAATTTTATTAAAAAACAAGTAAGTGTTATTTTCGGCTATACCGAATCTTTTATACATACGATGGTTGGAAAAGAACAGAAGGTTTTATTTGAGCTCAACTTTATCCACCTACCCTTAGCTCGGGAGGACACTTGTATGCCAAAATCTTTATTGCGGGAGCATATTTGTATGGCCGTTTGATCGACTCAGAAAGTGATTCTGAGTCGATTGGTATACTTTATGGTGAATCCATAATTCATATTTTAAGGTGTTACACACATCAGCACAAATGCATAATACCCTCTCCACTATTGTGGAATGGGTATAATTAAGTTCATAAATAATAAGAGGACTTCAAAAAGTTAAGGTTTATGGGTAAACATTTGAGATTTATGGGTAAAAATAAGAGGTATTCGTAATATAACTATAACACATATCTCAGTCATTAATGCACCGTTCTAGCTGAATTTTAATAGCAAATTTTATAAAGGCATATCTTACATAAATATATAAGAACTTAATCCCTATAATATCTAGGCTCTTCGGAAAACCCATTTCAACAGAAACACGGAGAGCCAGACAGATATTCTTCAAATTCTAGAAATTTAAAACACAATGGCAAACTTACGTATGTACATTAGTTTTACCCAAAGACATAATAATAACTAAATAAACGATTATTAAATTTAACAAACGTTTATTAGGGACAGTTTTCATAGTAAATTTGTTCTTTAAACCTTTATTTAATTTAAAAAACATAAGTAATTATTCACAACATACTTACTTATTGTTTATTACACACGCGTGAAATAAGAAACAATATCATAATCATTTAGGTTATTTTACACCCTTGCCGTTTGCCGTTCCGTTTGCAATGTATACAATATTGATGTTAGACCCCATAAAGTATATGTTTATAGTCTGGGTCTTTATAAGTCGAGAAGTTGAATTTAGGAATTGTTTGCTATTGAAATTCAGCCTGATCGTTCCACAAATTGCTGAGATATGAGCAGAAACTACGTCTTCCTCAAAATTTTCTGTTGTTGTTTTTTTATTTCCTTAGTTTTATGCATATCTGGAGGACGGCAGGAGCCAAAGCTTCACAATTGGGTACAGACATCTTGGTTATCAATTCACAACATCTGGCAAAATGATGCCGGGATTAGAAGTGGGCGTGGCAAAAAGTTGATTTATTTATATCTAAAGAGCCGTATTCTATCGCACAATGGTGAGGGTTATATAAAATTCGTCATTGCCGAATATAGCACTGTTACTTGTTTTATATCATAATTATTACAAAATTATTAACTTTAATTCAATATGAGCCAAAACCCCATCTGAAAATTGAATATAACCAAATGCAATACGTCTTTGAGAGTAGTCTTTTGAAAGAAGTCTTTAAGTAATAATCTTTTAAAACTTAAAACTTAAGACTCAAAACAAATAAAAAAAAAATTCAAATTGGTTTTTAAAAAAAAACCCCAAAATTAAATATATAACTTTGTTTTAATTCATTCAGGGTACATGTGTTGAAGAGTATAATAAAAATTAAATAAACCACGACATGTCACATATTTGATGTTAAGGACACACTCAAATATAAACGTGAGTGTGGTTTAATCTGTGAGTAAATGTATGCAAAAGAGAAAAGGGGCAGACAGACAATGTGTGCAATAACTTTTTTTTAAAATGATAAAGCACAATAGCAATAAAAAAATGAAATATTGTCTGTTCTTAAGTTAATATTATTATGTGTATAAATATACGATGGTGGGCGTAGAAGTGTATTAGATATGGACATTTAAATCACAGCTCTTAAAGCAGTGATGGCAACGAACATACTAGTGGGGCTGTAGAGTCTGCGTTGTAGAGTCGGAGTTTAGGTTTTTGTACCGGAGTCGTTGTCCAAGTAGCCACAAAAACTCCAAAATTTAAATGTTACCGATTAATATATTTGTATGGTGTATTATATTTGCTAAAATGTGTAATCGTTTATTAAGTCTGTCTATTCGAATCTGAAAGAAGAACAGATTATATGAATGGTTTTTATGCTTAGTTGGTTAGCGTGGTGGCATGCAGAAAAGCGTACAATCAAGTATATTCGGCTGTTTAATACAGCCACGTCTTCAAGAATGGATCTCAGATCAGATTTTAAGATAGCAAGAGCCAGTCCGTTGCGTTTAGATATTCAACAAAATAACCACAATACTGATTACTGTTAAAAAGCTAAGGCACGAGCTCTATGTTTACATTTGTCCTTTAAGTTGAGTTGAAAAAGGTCAACCAGAGAAAGAAAGACAAACAAAAATGAAAAACAAAAAAATAAATATACTTTGGACTTCAAGAAGAATTCTTGACAAAAAGTGCGAAAAACAGAAGCAAGAAAGAACATGTAAATCAAATATAATCATTCAAAAAAGCAAATTTCGATCTACCAAAGGTAAAATACAATTTGGTTTAAAGATTGATTATTGACTGCCAGCAGTCGTCAAAGAGATCGAGTGGTTGCGATTGAAACATATAAGGGTAACCTGTCCCTAAAAACGCCTGGGTTCGAGCCTCAGGTCAGTTAAGAATGAAAAATTATATTATATACAATAATTAATTTCAGTGTTTCAATAGTAAGAATTTGGAATGTAGCACGACAAACAAAATCTTGTTAATTACAAAATAAAATAAATATATATTTCAGATAAAAACAAAACGCTGAAATAAGAACGCCTTTATAGTCAGAATAAAACATAATTCGAAAAAGAAATAACGAAGCTCGAAAAACAATATCACAATCTTAAGGGGTAAACACATCAACAATCCCAACAAATGGTACACTAGTTACTTAAATAAAATTCAAGAGTGCCATATTCGCCTATGCCGAATCGTATCTACCCTTCCCCACGATATAATAAGAACTAAATTAAATTGAACTTTTTTGTGGCACACCCACCACTACAACATTTGTTGATTGCTGCACTGAACCAAAAATACAATGAAAATGTACGTTAAGCAAACGAATTACGTTTATTAAAATATGTTCGTTGGTTCAATGAATTATTTGTTAATATAATAAAAATAATGCCTAATGAAAATTAAATTATCATTATTTTAAAGAATAATTCGTTGAGCCAACGCAAATATTTGAATAACGTACATTTTCATTGGATTTTTGGTTCAGTGTGTGTATTGATAAACAAAATGCTTTTGTCTAAGTCGGAAACTTTGGCTCTTGCCGTTCTCAAGATATACAGAGATCTATAATGTCTTTGTATGGGAAGTACCACGCCCAGATCTCCTACCGCACCTACATATCGTCGGATATTGTGCTTTGATAACCATGATGCTTATACTCAATTTGCAAACTATGGCTCTTGCCGTACTCCATATATTCACAAATAACAAAACAAAAATAACACAACAATGGTTTTTGGGTAAAATTAGAGGCAGTCGTGGCTTTTTGTTCATATCTCAGAATTTTGTGGACTAATCAGGCTGAGGTTTATAAGCAAAAAATTCCGCACTATATGTGATATGATTATATTACACACCTTGGGACTTCGGAAAACGAATTTCACCGGACAGAATTCCATATTAAATAAATTTTCTTAAAAATTGTATATCTGCTTAAAAGATTTTTAATTTATCTTTATTAAATATATGTAAGCATAATCCAAACCTTCATTCTTCCGACTTAAAGCACAGTGGAATTCAAGCCGTGTCAGGTATTAGTAAAATGAAGCCAAGTTAACACTTCAGGACGACGTTCTATATCATTCTCAGATTTCAAAATTTCAAGGTTAAAGTCGTAGCTGCTCCACTTTTCGATTGGCAAAAAAAAATAAATTCAAGGAAAAAAACATTTTATTCCTTCTCTAATTGTAATAAAAAATACATTAAAAATACCACATGTTATTTTGTCAGAAATAAACTAAGGTTGTCAAAAATGAGTCGAGGAAGACCTCTAAGTTAGAAAAATCTCGAAAATACAAAAACAATTTGTAAAGAACTTTTGAGATTACCTCCCTAAATTTAGCTTTGTGTAAGTATATCTATCTACAGGTGTGTATACCTGTTTTTGATTTAACCTTTTACGAGTACGGTTAATTTATTTTTAAACGTGTACTTGTACATAATCATATTTCGTTGTAAATATACATATGTACATCATTGTACATATACTTATATACAAATTTAAAAATATCCTTATTCAACTTTTTCAGCATAAGAATCAATATAATTATGTGTGTGTGTGTGTAAATATCCTCTCTATGTATGTTTGTTTATCTTTTCTATGTACATATTTTGTATGTAAGCAACTGTTTAGATGTTTTCTTTCCTGTGTTTGTTGTTTTAAAATATTGATTGTTATAAATTAAAGTCCTTTATCCTGTTTATTAGTAAAACAAAAAGTGTAAATATTCACTTAACTTGAAAAAAAAATTTACAGCAGCAGAGTAAAATTTTTTCTTTATAAATGTTGTGCGTATTTTGATTTTCCTAAATTAATTAATTTACATAAATTAAAACTTTGTAATTCTCTATCTCTTAGAATAAAGTAGTGGTGGTCGATGGTACAAGAGTAAAATTACAAATTTGGGATACAGCAGGTCAAGAACGTTTTCGTAGTGTCACCCATGCCTATTACAGAGATGCTCATGGTAAGTGAATTAAAATAATTAAAATAAAGAATGTAAAAAAATAATGCTATTAAAAGAGAGAACTGTGCACGTTTGCCGAAAAGAAAGAAAGACTGGGAAATTGTATAATTTGAATTTCTTGAAACGCAAACAATTTATGAAACAAGTAAAAGAACTACACACATTTCGGATATGCTGAATTTTATATACCCTTCAGCATAGTACTAAAAAGCCAATTGTTCCCTAACGCAAATTTTGAGGGTGCTAGCGTGTCAAAATCCTATTCCAGAAGCAAAATTTACCAATTAAACATAAATAGCGAAGCGTCATCGCTTTGCAATTGGAAAATCCGATTTTGAAAGCTCGTAAAGTACTAAAGTTGGTTGCTATTATTAAGAAGTAGTCAAAAGTCAATCAAGCGGTTTTATCTCCCTATTTTGTGGGTTTTATTATACAAAATAAGTTCACATTGCTGTTAATGACACAGTGTTAATGATCTTATTTACGTTTGTCGCTGCAGCGTTAAACATAGGCGCAGAAAATCTTTCGTCTTACGCACTGATTTAGGATGGTCTGTAACTCAGTCCTTTATAAACCAATTTTGTTAATTTTCATTACTTAATATTTTAAATAATGTTCATAGAGTAAGATGTCTTCAAAAAGTAAAGGTTTATGGGTAAAAAATTTAGTAGTGCTGTTTTGCTCATATCTCAGCCATTTGTGGACCGATTTGGCTATATTTAAATAGTAACCTATTCTGAACTATAAGTGATATAAAAATAAAACAACAGAGATTCAATTGTATTTGGGGTCTTTGTTAAACCGATTTCAACATACACATGGACATAAGAACATTGTTACTCATAAGTAGGGATTCCAATACCGATACCGAAATACCGAATTGAAAATACCGTGATTTTTTTAAATTAAAGAAAATAACTTTAACTTTTGCTTGAAAAAATAAAAATAAAATAACTGTTATTTTTGTTCAAAAAAATAAAAGTAACTGTTATTTTTATTCAAAAAAATAAAAAAATAACTGTTTTCATCTGACTTTTATGAAAAAAGGAATATGTAACTGTTACGGTCCCTGCTTTTTCTATTAAGCCATCGATATGTATAAATGAATTATCTTTTTTTTTAATAAATATTTTCAATAAACAATAAATTGGATTGAATAATTAATATAATTGGAAAATTGTTTTATTCTTTATTCCATAAATAATACCGAAAATACCGATAATACCGGTATCGAGATTTCCTCAATACTGAAAGGCCTTCGGCATTGGAATTCCTACTCATAAGGACCCATAATATGTAGGGGGTGTTTTTTTAAAGGCATAGCCCTTTTTTTTTAATAAAACACAACAAATTCAATTAAATGACCAAAATTTTGGGTTGATAGTAGTTGTAGTAGTCGCAGCAGTAGATCTTGAAGCGTAAAATTTCAAGTCTTGAACTTTGTTGCTCGACAGTGGATTGTTAGCCGATTGACAAATATAAATTCTTATCAAATGGAAAAATACTGTTGGATATGCATTTTTATACAATTCGATACGTATTATTATTGCATAATTCTCTAAGTTTTTGAAGAGATATTTTGTAATCATATAGAAAGCTTTTATATTCTGGTCGCATTTTCTTTCTTGTTACGCTGCTTATTACGTTCAAATTCAAAGCTGAACTTTATTGTTCACAGTCATGTTTGAAATTGGGTAAAAGTCAACAAAATTCTACATCACTAACTGCTTAGATTACTGCTTTGAGTAACTTACTTTATTGGCAGGGAGCGATCAAACTCAAATAATTTTTACAAATTTTGCGAGCCGTAGTTAAAATTGAAAATTGAGATATTTCGAGTGTATTAAAATTTTATAATGGAACTATCAACCAGGTATTTTTTAAATATGCTCCATATATGGAATATTTTTGATATATCGAGTAATTACCGCAAAAAAGCTTAAGCGACATCATTTTCAATTTTCCTTTTTTTTAATAAATAACTTTGTTGGCAACACTTGCATCATCTTCTAATATGTCATGGTCACACCCAAGGCGAATTGACTTTCAGGTGGCGTTGAAAACACAGCTGTGCTACTTTTTTTTCTTAATTAGAGAGAGGAACGTCAAAAGTTACTTGTGTTTTTGACATATCGGCCAACGAAAGCAACAAAAAAATACATTGTTGTGTTTTTGGTGTTGTTACTTGTTGTAGTATCGACACCACCGTTTACATGAATTCGCCTTGGTCACACCGTTACGATTTCATAACAAAAAACAATTTTAATTTAAGCAACAACCTTCATACAAACTTTTTATAAAATAAAATAAAAAACCTTCTCCTGTAAAATTTTGTTATGGTCGCTTAAGCTTTTTTTGAGGTAATGACTCGGTATACATTTAGTTTCAAAAATTGCAGTGCAAGATTTTTTCGAATTTTATTGATTACTCTTTTAAAATGAGAGTCAAGCATATATATACCCTAATATTCATTTATCGAAAGCAACCCATAATACAGAATATCTTATTTTTCCAGGATTTTCCTAAACATATGACATCTTCCATTTTGCCATTACAGTCCGGTTTTAAATTTTTTACAATTAATAACACTTCTAATTGTTTTGGAAAATTCTGTTTAAAGATTGTTGTCGTTCCAAGCAAGAGTTTCTGCTATTGTAAGGTCATCATTTGACTCGACCTGGCAGTCCTTAGTTACTTATTTTGTACTGTATTTAATGAATTTATTGCTAAAAGGAAATATATTGTATGAAAAAATATTTTCTAAATAAATACATTTTGTTTATGAGACGAAACAAATAGTTAATAACATAAAAAACTATGTTAAAATATTACTTCTTTTCAAAATTTTGTAACATCGGTTAATCGACTGAAACTAACCGGTTTAATCGTTAATCGAAAATAGACAATTTTAAATTAACCGGTCAGTTCATCTGGTAGTAATTAACCGGGTAACCGAATGATTACCCTAATAAAAAAAATCTTGCAAATTTACTTCGTTTTTCTTCTTATTTCAAAAAAAGTTTGACCCAGTATCCATTTGCTATGTTGGGTACACTTTTGCGGGTATACTGCTCGTTTTCCCGCATCTGCCGTATTGAGTTGCATTGGAACTCAATTCCATTGTTGAGACAGTGCTGCCTGAGACTTTCAGTTATTTATGACGAATATACGCTTTAAAATTATTTTTAGAATCAGTCCAAAAATGAGTTGACGATGTTTTTAAATCGTGATTATATGTATGTAACTAATTTTGACAATATTACGTCTTAAACTGATGACTGTAGCTTAATAACTTCTTTGATGCCGAGCGAACTTTTCCAATACCAAAACGTTGACGTCAAAGGTACCCGGACGTCTGATTTTAAAATACAAGTGGTGCTTAATAAAATAATAAGTAAATCATTATTTTATAAACTAGAAAATGTTCGAATTTAAATATGTACCAATTTATATCTTTTATTTCTTTATAGCTTTACTACTACTCTACGATGTTACCAATAAAACCACATACGATAATATACGGGCCTGGTTATGCGAAATACGAGATTGTGCTCAAGAAGATGTGGTCATTGTTCTCATAGGTAAATAATCACTTAAAAAAGAAAAATGATCTAAAAATAATGCGCATACTTCAAATATGCATATAAAGCAAAGCCGCGAGTAACGTTGTAAATGACATAATAATATTTTTTTCAGGAGACCAGAAACACGTTTTTAAAAGCTGAGATTATTTATTTTTTATAAGCGGTTTTCACCCTTGATAGTAATGTCCCTTGTAGTTCTTGTTAATTTTATTAATTTAGTAAAAGTACTAAGATTTACAACACTGCAACAACAAAATGTATTAGACTGAAATTTACAACGCTGTTGTTGAAAAATCCAACAAAAAACTTTAGTAAACACGTTTGTAAACACGTTTGTAAAATTACCCAGAATAAAACCGTTGAAGAAACTATATCTGTCTCTTTTCCTCACTCAGCAACTTCATTAATTTACAATAAAAACGAAAAAGACACTCATGCTTTGTAGTATAAAATCGTATTAAGAAAAGCAGAGTTGTACACTTAATACAAAGGGTGAAAACCGCTATAGATTACCAAAAATAATGATAATAAAAACTTTAAGGCATTTAAATTTCAAATTTAATGCAAATTTGTTATTTAATTTTTTTTTAATGGAAAAACGTTTTGTATCTAAAAATACGATAACAGGTAAATCGTTTATTCATGGCTAATGGTTTTTAAAACTTTATTTCACGTTTCACAACGAAAAGTGGGGGTACTTCCCAACAAACACGTTGTCAACCTTTTGATATGAAATAAATTTATCATTTGACATCAAACAGAATTCTCAAACGTTTTTCAAATGTTTGATTTTAACGTTTAAATTCAAATTGTTAATGGTTTGAAAATAAACATTTGACAACAAATGTTTTATCAATTTGATGTCAAATTAGCATTAAATACTAAAATTAAATCAAAACTAATCACAAACCTGAGCACCTGTACGGAAAACTTTGTATTTCTGACATAAGCAGGGGGGAAAGTAGTAGATCCTGTGTTGCCGAATGTTTATCTCACAGTTTATTTCAACAAAATTTAAATTTAAAAAAATAAAATATTTTTATTTATGTTCCACATGGTATTAAAATCCACATTTCTAAAACATTTGAGAATAACGTTTGAAATAAAGGCTTTCCTCAATTCGATAATAATTTCCCCTTTTTGTTGAGAATGCTATGATTTTCAAATCATTATCAAGCGCTTGTCGTTTAAGAAAACGTTTGATTTCTCCGTGTTTGTTGGGTTAAACGGGGTTTTCACGTTACCTGTTCTGAAGCCTGTTATCGTGGTATGCTCTTATATTTTCTTGTATTATATGCATTTCGGCTATTTCTTAACTCTTTATTTTCATTGTCTTTTTGATTTTCCACACAAACTTGTATTTTTGTACCTCTTTTACACATATCAGTTACTTCCGACAATTTCGTTTGTATCATTTTCTTAGCAACTAACAACGTTTTTTCACTGGTTCATTCTTTGATGTTAAGAGCTATTAGGTGTTTTAGCAATGTTAAGCGAGTTATTTTAACGGCAATCTGCAAAAAAACAGGCTTTGAAAAATTTGTCTTTTACAACGTTATTTGCGGCTTTGCTTCAAATATCACTATAAACAAACAAATTACATTAATTAAGCGTTTTTATTCATACTCTTTTGTTTCTATAGGCAACAAATCAGATTGTAGCAGCAGTGAGAGACAGGTGAAACGTGAAGTTGGAGAACGTTTGGCTCGTGAACACAATGTACCGTTCATGGAAACATCAGCAAAAACAGGATTAAATGTGGAATTGGCATTTCAAACTGTTGCTAGGTTCGTATGGAAATTTTCTCTCCTTTTGTTTATATTATTTTGATTACCTGATATTGTTAAATCCAGTCATTAGATTTGAGTTCAGTGCAATCTTTCTCTTACTCTTCGTTTGTTTTTGTTTTTCACCAACAGACAATTAAAGAATCGTGGCTACGATAATGGTGATGATGGTAAATTTAATGTTCACGAATTTGTGCGGGATAATACAAAAGCAAAAAGTATATGTGCTCAGTGTTCTTTTTAAATTTACAACAATTAATTTAATTACAAACACACAACAAATAAAAATATTTTTAGAGGGAACAAGTAGAAATAACACAATTCGGTTTCCTCATAACAATAACAAATTTCCTATTCCCAGCCCTGTTACAACAAAACGGACAAAAAACAACAACTGCGAAAAGAAAAAACATGCATGTTTATTTTATGATTTTTTCCACATTAATTTAAAGCATAATTCATCATTTTAAAAACCTTAAAAAATATTTTATACACATATTTTCTATTCTCGACAATCTCTTCTCCTTTTTACTCTCTAAATACTTAAAATAATAGAAAATATATATTTACATACAACATATTATTTAACTGTGTAAAAATATGCTGAGAGTAGTCGGGGATTTAACAGTTTAAACAACAACTCATGCCTTTTTAAATTTTGTTAAATTTATTATTTAGGTAAATCTTATTTATATAACTTTTCAATACGATTCACAAAAATGACTTGTAAAATAAAATTATTTCTGGTTAAAATATATTTTTAAGACTGATTAATGGGTTTTCTAAAGGAAATATCAAGGAAATTAAGTCGCAATTTGACCCCTTTCTGGAAGTCTGAGAACTTTTGGGAGACATTTCAGAGTCATCTAATTTGGGAGTTTTTTTAATTTAGTGGCGACCTTTTACCTTATTTAACAAAACCTCGTGAGCATCGTCATGATTTTAAAAGCAATCAACAAAATATTCTTCGTGTGGCAATATTTTTCAGTATTTATTGACATGTGCAAAATATCAGACAGATTTTTACAGAATTTATAAACGCTTGCGACTTTTATTCTCTTAAATCACCTTTTGTACCATTTTTTGAAAATTTCTAAAGGTAGCCCAGTCTGAAAGTTAACCAGGATTAAAGGCTCAGTAACCTTACGGTAAAAAAAGTAAGACCAATCTATTTCTTACAGATTGAGACGTAACATCTTACTACTTACTATAATCGTTCTAATTGCTTTACGCACAACAAAATGAATCAGCTGATTTGCAACGTTACTGTTACTCCCGGCTCGCTGAGCCTTAACTTGCCACATTTTTCAATTGAATTTATTAAATGCTGCCAAATTGTTGAGATTAAAGTTAATAAATATTTGCTAAAAAAAAAAGGAAGAAGTAATTTGTCTAAACCTGTGTTCGAAAATAAAGCCAGGAACGTTATCTATTTGTTTAGTATTTGAGTAGACGCGCACAACCCTTAATACCGTTCGTAACTATTTTTAAGAAAGAGCCGAACATTGTATAGTGTCTGTTCTTTGTTAAAAACATTAATGAGCTGAACCGAACACAATGAAGTTTGTGGTTTAAAAAAAAAACCGAACGGATTTAAATGTTCTCATCTTTTGTTGAGTTGGATAAAAACAGTATTATTTTTGTGTTCGAAAGATGACAACAGGGATTCGTTATTTTTTTATGATTTTCTACACAAACACTATTAGAATTTGTTTTTTCCACAAATCTACCGAAAGTAACACTAAGGAGCGATATTTAGTGTTTATTTATTTTTATAAATACCATATAGTATCAAAATTGTACTACCAAGATTAACGGGTTCGCAACAAAAAAAAAAAATCGGTAAACATTCAGGTATGTAATGGAAATCAAATTTAAAAACTAAACTATTTAGAATGGAAAATATCGTTTTCAGTATATTTTAAAATTGGTTCCTAAAAGATATTTTTCTTATTTCCTGTCTATATTCTTTGCGATTTTATATAACACTAGTATATAACCCGCTCCTTCGTTAGCGTCTCCTCTTCTTTCGTGAACATACAAATAATATATTAAGAGGCCAAAGTTTTATTTATAATAAGGGTCCTCATCATGTCGCTTAAAATTGTCATTTGTGCAAACGCGCAAACTTACGAGTCTTGTTTCATGAAGCCCCTTTTTTTACTTTTGTGTAATTTTAAACAATTAATGTCAGTTTGTAAGAAACGTCAATACAAAAATAAATTAAAAATTAAAATTCAAAAATATAAAAATTTGTGTTTAAATTTGTGATTAATATGTATGAGAAATTTGCTTTTAAAAATGCTCAAAGAAAGCCAAAATACCAATTTACTGAAATTATTGCTAGAATTTATTGTTTGTGATTTATAGACCCTTGGATTTTTCATTGAAAACGACGTTAAAATCATTAAAAGATCTGTTTGTATAAATGCACAATTGAACAGCGCAAGTTTACGAGACAAAATTGTTGGGCAAATTTACCAAGTTTGTGTAAATGAATTCTCATACAATTTTTGACAGTTCATTTACGAGGGCGTAAAAATGCACAGTTTGCACAGATTACGAGACTTATAAACGATATCATGAGGACCCTTAATGTTTTTGCAAAAGACTAGCAAAGTTTTTTTATCTTATAGATTCTAATTAATTCAGGGCACTGCACCTTTAATTTAATGTTCCTAAGTTCAATATTATAAAAAATTCTAAAAGTAAAAGAAAGAAATTTAATTTCCCGTTTTTCCCCTTTTTGCTACTTTTTTCATGTCACTGATCAAAAATTTCACTATTGTAGCCCATAAATTTAAAACGTACATGTCAATGAATAGAGAAACATGTTTTGAAAAAAAAGTACGAACAATAGGTACGATTTGCACCCCTTTAACGTTCGAATAAGTACTAAATTTATGTATTTTTTAGGTAAAATAATAAGATAATATTTCGAATTTTGTTATAGACGGGTGACAATAAAGTTGCAAAATACAGGTTTTACCTTTTTACTCCCAAAAGCCGAATTTCGAAAATCTACCAGCAACTTGTCCGCTTATATTTTAATATTTAAGCGAATTTACAAGTTGCATCCTTCTTTATACACTTAACATTCGAATTATCAAAAAGGCTGTGTGATGATGAATGAGAGCAGTAGTTTTTAATTAGTATTTTTAAGCCCAAAAAATTTAATTTTAAACAAAAATAATTTTTTATTCAAAAATCAATAATCAATTTGGGCATGTGGCCATCGCGACTTTCGACGAAGCGTTTTCTGCACGTTAAATTTTGGTCCACTTTTTTGAGCATTGCTGGCCGTATGTACAAAGTTGGCATCCAAGGCATCAATTGTTGCAGGTATATTAGCATAAGCCAGCGATTTCACGTAGCGCAACAGGAAATAATCGATAGGTGTCAAATCGCACGACCTTGGATGTGATTTCTCGAAATCAACTTATCACCAAATTTTAATTTCAATAACTTGATGGTTGAATTCGTCGTTTGACATGTAGTGCCATCCTGTTTAAGACACATCTCGTCCACGAAATCAAACAAAAAATTACTGATCATGACGAGTTCACAATCTCACATTCTTCATTTTGAAGAAATATCGTCCTATGGTACCCTCAGCGTGTAAACCGTTTCCACCGGTGCATTTTTCTGATTGTTATGGATTCTGTAGGGTCTGTTGTGGATTGTTCTTGCTCCACATGTGGCAATTTTTCGTTTATTAAAAAACAAAATAAAAAATTAGCCTCATCGCAGAACACAATTAAAAACATCGATAACTGATTTTTAAAGTACATTTTGATAATTTGGTAGCGTTGCTCAAGTGTGAATCTATTCATGATGATTTGGCAGAGCAAACTGATCGTAAATTTTAAAAAGCCAGCGCAGAATGATAGTAAGTTTGACAGATAACCCTTTCGTTAGTTTTATCGTTTTATTTACAAATACACCCTTCATATTGTTTGAATATTACGGTAGCTCGTGAAGACGGGGTTGTTAAAACGAAACATTATTAAAACTATTTTTAGGACAATGAAAACACAAAATAAATAAAAAAAAAAATTTTGATTTTAATATTATCAATATTCTATGCATAGAAATGTACTTTTTCAGAATAATAAAATAAAAATTTAAACAATGGGAAACGCGGCAATATTTAAAAAATAAGAAGAAATAATTTCCAAAACTATGTACTTATGATTAAACCCTGCTTACTAAGCTACCTATGTAAGAGCGGAAAGCGTTGTTTTTATGTCAAAGCTACTTTCTCATTGTCATACCGTTTAACCTTTAGAACCCAAATTCAACACCACTCGGTTGGAAAATCATATTTGACAGATTGCTGGGTCGATTTGTTTCATTAAAAATGTATTTCGAATAGAATTTTCATGATTAAATAGCGCTTGCCGCTCTCGTTTAGGTAGCTTATTTAGGCTCTTAATTAATATTTCCATTATAAAGCAACATAACAGCATTATACTCCTTGGAGAATATATACTATAAAACCTACTGTTACCATAAAAAATTATTAATTTGAAAATAATAATAATATATGTGTACAAATAAATTCATTAAAGAGCTTTTTTATTACAAAAACTTGCTGTAATCTTAACTATCCTAAGAAAAATATAATCTAAAATGTCTTATAATAAATAAGCTCTTTGATAGTTATTTTAATTAAAAATAAAAAGAATGTTAAAAGAAAATTGTAAAAGATATACTAAATAGAAAATATAATTGTTATGCCAATCAATTAATAAAATAACAAATATTACAAGAACTCTTGATATTTATGTAACAATTTTTACTTTGTTTCAATACATTTTTTTGTATTTTTTGTAATTTTTAAATATCTTTTTTGTAAAAAATGTAAATAATGTTACATAAATATTTAACAAATGACCATTATTAAAAACAAAAGGAACAAATTAAAATATTTTAATTTAAAAGTTCTATATTGTTTAAAATTATTTAATGTTTCTTATCAACATTAGTTATAAAAATCTATTTGATAGCAAATGCAAACAATATAGAAAAAAAAACATTTGCAATTGAATTCACTTTTATTTAAATTACAATTAAAAATGCGAGCGAATTAAAAAAAAGGTTTATTTACTTTATTAGTAACAGGAGTAGAAACCATCATTTAAGTCGAGGGCTACCGAAATAGCTTTACCGTAGGAACACAATTGCACCATATGAACGTAGTAGCGTAATTAAAACGTAGACGTTAAAGATTATCTACGTCGCACGTCGACATAGATTTATGTGCTGTTTCCAGGTGATAAACAATTGCTTGTGTAGTAAAATTTATATGAAAATCACTCAGTTTTTTGAGTGCTTTTTATATAAATTTATAACTCTACTGCGTTACGCTTTCTCTATGTGTATCTATTAACCACATGCACTCATGTTGGTTAAAATAACATCAATATTAACAATTGGCAAAAAATTATGTTTAATAAAATTGAAATAAAAAAATATATATGACAAACAAGTTGAAAAAATAAAAGAAATATTTGATATACATACATATGTACATATCAAATAACAGAAATCTATGAATCACTATACGGATCTCGTGTCTGCGACGATTCTTTACGCTGTATGTGTAACTCTAGTTTAATTTACATTTAAAAAATAACCTTCTTACAAAAATATTGTTCAGTAATTTTCTTTAATTCTCTTCTGAAACAGCATACGTGTCCATATAATGAAAATTTTGTTTTGCAGCATTTTAAAGTCAGTCATACACGACATGTTTTTTACATCTCAACTTTTTAACTCACATACAATTTTGCATGTCTATCCAAAGCTGGAGGTCCACCCAACGCATTTTCGCCTTCATACATTGCCTTTTTTTCATACCTTTCTTGCCTCCTACGTTTCAAGCGCTTTTTATGCAGCATCACCACAAGTAAAACTAAAATTGTATTGGTCAAAATCAAATAATTTCTGGCGCTTACAAAAGTAAAAAGTCAAACTACTTTTCGTATTCAACGCCTCAGGCATTTTACGCTTTCGTGCAAGTAACTTTCTACGTAAAGCAACAAAGATGCTGCTTTCTGACAGCTACGGAGGCATAGAATGCATGATGTGGACATCCAGCTTAAGGCATGGCAAGTTAGTGTACGGTACCGTATTTTGCCATGAACAGTACAAACATACATTTTATACAAATTAAAAAAAAATGAAAAAATTGTGCTTGTACATTCGTACATAAACAAAATACGGTACACAACGATTCCCAGCTAGCATATTGTATCCTAATCGAATCTTTTAGGAATCAGATTCAAGAGCAAAATAACCGCATTTGAGCTCATTTTTCGATCATAAATTAAAATTTAGTTGTGAGAAAATGGTACCTTACCGATGAATCACCCCCAAAGAATCATTAGTGATACAATTTTCTGATTATTTTTGAAGCATTTAAATGAATCATATATGAGTCCTTTTTCAATCGCTTTAATAAGAAATCAGTTTTTAAGTTTGGGAAAAAATAGAGAAAAGTCAGACGACTTTGCGTGACTTTTACAGAAATTTCGCTTCAAAAGTTTCGCAGCAAAAGTTTCATAATGTGAACAGACACTTAGAAGAGCATAGCTTATCAGTGTAAAGAGTTACCCAGTAAAAACTTCGCCTACAAAATAATGTGTTGAGTAATCAGAAAAACATAAAAGCACCACTTACAATTCAATGTCAATGTCCCAAAATGAACGCACTCAAAAGTAAATCATTATTTTTTTACCTAACACATCCAGAAAAAAGTAGTTATGGATGTTATTATAGAAGTAGTTATAGAAAAAAACTACTAAATTATGAGTGAAAGAAGCTATTCATAAGTAAGCGAAGCTTTTACTTGCTACTTTTGTAATTGTAATTGGTTTAATTTTTGAAAAGTCTATTTTGATGATAGTTATTGTCGCACTATTAAAATGTTTTATTATCTTTAGAACTAGTTCTTTGACTTAAGTTTACAAATAATATCCAGAACACCCCTGAATTAAAAAATTGGTCAGGTGCTTTTTGGAACTTAAAAATTATTTATAATTAAATTTTGTAAATCCTATAAATAAACCTACTGGAAAATAAACCTTAAGTAAAATTAAAAAGCTATTAAAAAAAACTCCAATATCTGTTTAAGACTATGCGGCATAGCCCGCCAACAATTTTCGTATTTTCCTTTGGTGTTCCTTCGAAAACTTGTACAAGTTCAGACGTTACGGGTTTTGTTGCAATTTGACATTTAATTATTAAATTCAAATTTAAATATTAAATTTCATAATTTAGAAGAAACATATTAAAGAGATAGGCAAATCTCGTGCTTCATGAAATGTTTTTGTGCGACATGTCGCATAGTGTGCAACAGGTCTAACAAAACAATTTCAATGGCCAAATATACAAATTACTTCAATAACACCCAGAAATTGATAAATAATTTTGAAACAATAAACAATTGGTACCTAGAACATTAAAATATTCCCACAAATTAATATAAAATCTATTGATTATAACAAATTGAAATATTTATAACTAAAATTTATACAAGAAAAAAAAAAAACAACCAAATTGTTAAATTGCACCATTTTCTCTGTAAAGAAAAAGTAAATACAAAATATAAAAAGATGTTGAAAAATTGTTAAAAAAATATATAAGAAAATAACACAAATGAAATTGTTGGCTAATTAAATTAAATTCTTTCGTTATGAGTTGAAAAATTTTCTTTTGAGATAAAAAATTGTTTAAAATAAAAGTTTTTATAATTTAAGGGTTTTAACCGCCCTTTTAAATATGCTATGTTTTTGAAACATTTTTAAACACTTTAGTTCAAATATTCAGGATTCTATTTTAAATATATTAGAAATCGAAATAATGCTCAAACTTTTCAAAAAAAAAAAAATTTGCTTTAAAAAAGCTCTTTAAAAATTGTAAAAACCCAATTAATTATTTAAAGCCTACTTTAAAGGTTTTTAACAAACGTTTTTAGGTATAACATATTTTTCTAAATTTAAATTAAAATTTAATTATTTTATTTATATATTTTTTTATTTATTTATTTATTAGTCTAGTCTTATGAATAAATTGTAAGACTAGAAATGTTTTTTTATGGAGCATAGCTGCCAGGGCTATCAGCTCAATTATTTTAATTTTTCAATTCGCCCAAAATATTTATCTGTTATATATACAATCTTTAAAATCAAATTAAGCACAATTTAACAATATTATTTTTAAAAGATTAACTTAAACTAAAACAATAATTCCTTAATTTTCTTCTCTGTTAAGTTTAAATACCATTTATATTGTAATTATTTCTGCTAAACTAATTTACATATTTATAGAAAAAAGAAATGATAACTTAAACAAAAATAATATTTGGTCAATTTAACGTATCATTTGCTTTAATATATTCAAAATGAAAAATACCACAAACATAAACATACTCAATAAATATATATTTAATATATAAATATATAACTATATATACAATACAAAAAATTAATAATAATAATAAAAATAATATTATGTATAAATAAAACTAATAAAATAATTACACATACATAAATAATGACTTGTGGATTAATTTTTATTTTTAATAAGCCGTTATCAAAAACAAGTAAGTAACCCGACTATATAATACCCTACATCCCAGTATTAACAGATAAATTTTCGTGAGTGTACCGTATATGGAACCCGTGGGCAATCATGGACCCGCAACATCAAAATTATGTTTTGAGGTTAAGATTCAGATATGCCAGAGTTATTTAAAGCGAAATGTTTTTAAGATATCTACATCTAAATAAGTTGTTAGATTTTTTGTTTTTAATGTGATATCAGCCAATTTACGATCTACCAGCACATCATTTTTCCATGGCTAACAGCTACTAGGTATCGTTAAAATATAGGGAAGTTACGGTATTAAAAGCTTTTTTCGTGAGTGGTATTTGTATGGTCATATATAGAGCAACAAAGAAAAAGCACTAAAAAACAGTTTTAAGCTCTTAAAAAAAGCGTTTAAAAACATGAAAATAAGCTGTTAAAAAAAACAATTTAAATTTTTGGTTTATTTTCCACTTTATTCGTTGAATGCGTTGTTACAGTAAATTATAAATTGATGCGATACATTTCCGAAAAGAAAATCCTGTCTATTTGGAGTCAGCATGCTTTTGTTCATAGAAAAAGTTCCTACTACGTCTACAAATGTTAAGGGACTCGCAATTCCACTTGCCTCCCAAAATATCCCCAATATCTTTTAGTACCGAAAATCCTTAATTTTTTAATAAAACTGATTCAAATTTGTTATTTACTTTGTCTCCTATAACCCCTGGAGCACCGGAAACTTTTCTTACGGTTTCCATAACTACATTCACTTGGGAAACAAATGAAAGATTTTTTGTTTCCAATTTTGTTACTACTTCGTGTAAAAACCCAAAATTTACAGAAATGAACAATATTTGGTTCCGCAAATTATTTTCATTCATTAAAGCATGGCATATACGAACTGCTGAAAAATCTGTAGAGTTTAAATTTGAAAAAATTTCTACGAAATTATCAAAATATTTTTCACAATAATTAACAGCCATTATCCACGTTTCCCATGGAGTTATCACTGGTAGTGGAGGTTTCTCGTTTTTTGTTAGTATGTACATACTTATAAAAAAAGTTGCGACATCAAAAAAAAAATATATACATATATAATAATAAGAAATAATAAATAAAAATATATTAAATAAGTTTTTTTTTCGTATGAAAAAATTAAAAATTATCTTAAAATTGCAAAATAAGTAAACAAAAGCCGATAATGCAAAAGTAACTAAAAAAAAATAGTACCGGAAATTCCCGTACAAATTTCCCGGTATTATTTTCTCGAAAATGTGCGTGATTCCAGGATTTTTGTCCCGGGAAATCCCGCTCAAAATTTGAATACATATTAAAATTTTATTTTAAGATTATTAAAAAAATAAACATCTCCTTCAAAGTTTCAGGATTTTAAAAGAACGGTTTGAGGAATGTCTTATATAAAAAAATCAGCCAAAGAAAAAATAGGTTTTTGACTTAGTCCGTTTTTAAAATTTAATATTTTGAAGATATTACATTTTTCAAAAAAAAATGTTTTTTCAATATATGGTCAAATCCTGCGTACCGAGCGCTACATTCGCACGCGTTTTCTGATTTTTATAGAAAAATTTGTTGGTCTTTCAAAGGAGTTAGCTTCAACTTATATTTAGTTTTTAGTGGCATTAAAATGTATTTACTTACGAATGGCATACATATATCATAATTTCTTAGCAGGTATTTGTTGCGAAATAATTGATCACAAAGTTTTGTGACGCACGCCGCAAAAAGAGGAAGTATGTACCTTTAAAAATTGAAGTGTGTTTCCCTAATTTTTAGCGAATTTTGCATCATATGGTTGGTATACAAATTCTAATTATTAAAAAAGAATGATGAATATAGGAGAATTTTAAAATTACTTATTCGCAGCCAAAAAATTCTGTGACGCACGCCGCACAACGCACGCTACAGTTTTTCCAGTAGTGTATAATAATTTTTTTTTACACAATTCAGTAGGGTAGTAAATTCGCCTTGGTACCAACAAAGTATTTGAAAGTTGTTTTTTGCAGCAAATTAAATGCTTTTCGAAACGGTTCACATTTGCCCAAAGCCGCGGATTACTTAACAGCAGCGTTGCCACTTTGTGGGTAATTACCCGAATTTGGTATAACTTTTTCTGTCGTGGGTAGAGCGTGGGTAATTTCTCTTAGGTGTAATTCAGGTGTAATTTAAAATTCTTAATTCAGATAAGCGTTCGAAAATAAACAGTACATTATTTAACGTTCGGCTCACACACCCAAGAACGATATCTATTTTTTTAGTGATTGTGTAAACATACACAACCATTAATACCGTTAGTAACTATTTTCAACGAAGAACCGAACATTATATAATGTCGTTAAAAAGTCGTTAAAAAACAGAACAGAAACATTATATTTTAATGTTCTTTAATGTTGTTTTCGTGTGTGTATTTTGTTTTTGTAAAAAATGTTTGTTTTTTTTTTACCAGCCAAAAGTGACGAACAATAATGAACCGAACCGAACACAATGAAGTTTGTGTTTAAAAAAAAAAACCGAACGGAATTAAATGTTTCCATCTTTTGTTGAGTATGATGAAAACAGTATTATTTTAGTGTTCGAATGATGACTAACAGGGAAACGTTATTTTTTTTAATGATTTTCTACACAAACACTATTAGCGTTTGGTTTTTTCCACAAATCTACCGAACCGAACACTAATGAACGATATTTAGTGTTTATTTTCGAACACTGCTTCAGATACCCAAATAAAACCAGATTCGATTTTTGTAAAAATGCACAGTCTTCTGAACCAAAGTCTCTGTGTCTTTTAAAGAAAAGTCTTCGATCATTTAATATATATTTTCAAAAGTTCAATAATGAATGTCGCAAGATTGAATCTTAGATTTGGATAATGATGACTATCATAGTAATTTAGAACATATTATATTGCAAAAAGTAGCCTGTTTCTAATATTTTTATCTAGCAGCTTTCAAAAGCTTTAGTATGAAGAATATTTAACGCCCTTAACAGTTGTAAAACAGAATTACGAAAGGGACAGTTGTATAAAACCCTGCAGACATATTTTTTACTAAATAAGGTATAATCGGTTTTTTTAACCATGAATTTTAAAATTTTAACAGAAAATTAATCTTCATCGTAGATTAATGCACGGCATAACCAATTGAAACCCATTTCAAACAAATAGGCACGAATCGCCTTGCAGACGTCTAATTTTGTTCCTCTTTCTCGAGCATTGCTGGCTGCATGTCACGAATAAAATGAACAATGTTGACCTCCAGTACGTTAATTGTTGCTGGCTTATCAGCACAAACCAGTGGCTTCACAGTCCTACAGAAAACAATCATGAGGTGTCACATCGCACGGCCTTGAAGTCTAATTGAAATTTTATTTCTCTAAATCAACCCATCGCCTTAATTTGTGAAATAATAAGTTGCGTCATTTTATGAATTCGCCTAAAGTTGCGAAAACCGACGGCTGATTTTCAAAGTCAATGTGGATAATTTGGGGACGTTTTTCAAGCATGAATCTATTCATGATGATGTGCCTGAGCAAAAAGTGAGAGCAGTATGACAGTTCGATTGACAGCTAACCTTTCGTAAGCTCTATCGGGCTTAAAAAAACACCCATTATAAAGGAATGACATTGAGCTTTTTGAACCTTCCCTAGATATATGCAATCAAATGTGCAAGTTTAACTCATTATTTTAGGAGTTTTATTTTATGTTGTATTAAGGGGGGGGGGGGTGCTTTAAAACCATGGGAGATAAGGCCATGATGGCTTTTTTGCTCAATTGAATGGGAGATAAAGCCATAATGGCCTTATTTCCGAATCATTGAGAGGTAAGGTATTTATATATATATATTTAAAATTTTGCGAAATGAGAGATATAGCCATATTTTTTTTTTCGCAAATGAGAGATAAAGCCATATTTTTGCAAAGCCAGATTCCAATACTTTAGTGTTTATTGTTTCCACTAAAAGACATTTTTTATTCTTGTGACGCACGCAGGAAAACTTCCCTACAAGAAATCTTCCAAAATTTTTCGTGTTATAAAAAGTATTTAATCGAGTACCGATAAGAAAGCGAGTTAAGTAGTCAAAAGTGTAAACATTTTTCAACACTTCAATTATTTGCCATCAGCACGAATTTTTTTTACAAAATTTGTGTTCGCGTACTTTGTTGGACAACAGCTTTTTGTGAGGGCAAATTTTACAACTTTCTCATTTACTGCATTTTACTGTAAAAGTACTCAAACGCACCTAATGTTGATAGAGTTGTACTCTGTTCATTTTGTGATGAAGTTACGAAATGCTTCTGGCATAATTTTTTTACAAATGCGAAATAACACAGGCTGCACTTATTTCGCGTGGAATTTTAAGAAAAAGGAAAAAGTATAAACTTAATATTTGATAAGAAATTTAAAATTTAAATAACACAATCGGTATACGGGTTTTCATCCATTTGTACTTTCTTTTTTATTTAATTTTTTTTTAAAAAATAATTTTTAGTAAAATACATGTACTAGGGTAATCAATCGGTTAACCGATTTATTACTACCCGATTAACTGATCGGTTAATTTAAAATTGGCTTATTTTGATTAACGATTAAACCGGTTAATTTCAATCGATTAACCGATGTAAAAAAAACCATATAGAATTGCGACTTGTGACTTTTTTCTGAAAAGGATATAGCTACATACAAAAATTTTAATTAATTAGTAGGTACCTACATTAATTACATAAAATTTGTTAGATCTGGACATTTCTTATTTAAGTTTTTATTTAATATTCAGTAACAATATATAAAAAATATAGCATTTTTTTGTTTAAAGATTTGCCCAATTATGGAAATGAAGAAAATCGTTACTTACCTTTTTAAGCAGGTTTAAATTTATACACATTGCGGAAGTCAAAAATCTGGCAGCACTTTTTATTTAATGAAATAAAATATTGAAGAATCCAAAAGCTTGAATGCACTCACAAACACAAATTTTTATTTTATATAGGTACCTACTATCGTTAATTTAATTGTTAACTTTGTAGAAAGCACTAATTATGATCTAATTTTAAGTAAATATTAAAGTGTAATTATTTTGCAATGCCAAATTACACAAACTATTAAACTTTGCCAGCACTATGGTGCTAATAAATATCTTTTATTTCGTTTAGTCTATCAATTCAACTTTTTTATCTCTTTATTTTTACGCTTTAATTTCAAATCACTACACAATAATTTAAAAAACTTATTTTTCATTTCTTTTTTTATTTTATTTTTACCATATCACTGTGAACTCTGTCTGTAATCAGTTTTGCTTTTTTCTTAGACTGACTGCCATGTTGTTTTTGTTGCTTATATGAAAAATTAACCGTTACATCTTCCAAATTCAAGTTGGCAGCTCGAAAGTATTCACCGTAGATTAATAACATACAGCAAATACTACTCTGTGACCACACGTAAACAAAACTGTTTTTGACATTCAACCCACACACACAGACACAAAATAAAAAACAACAATTTCAATTGGTCATATTTTTTATACGTAGTGTAAAATAAAAAGTTGTGAAAATTTCTTATTAGCGCTAGGAAAACAGCATTTGTTAAGATTTTTTTCTAAATAATTGTTCTGTTTAAAAAACGTAGTAAATGTTAATAAAAGCTTGGCAATGCCCATGATATTATTGAGTAAATCTGATGAAGAATATTTGGAAAAATGTGCCACACAATTAAACTTTGCGTATGGCATCATCATTGGACAGGTGAGACAGCTTTGGTTAAAAAGATAAATTTAATCGAATGCCGCCGTCGTAGTGCATAGGACAATAAAGTGCAATGCCTAATTGCTATTTATTATAAAAAAACCTACACATACACAAACTTTATTTGTTGGAGGCTAACGTCATCAATTATTTTAATTTGTTTCTTCCAGAAAGCTGAACCGGGTAAATATGTTATTGTACATTTGGCCAAAAATGGTGAAGAGGAGATTGATTTCCCCATAAATAACCATGAGGATGGCTCCCCATTACATGGTCCACAAAATGTTGATGATATTAATTTGCAGGCTTTATCAAATCAATGGTTAAGTGCTAATAAAATGATTCCAGGTTCATTTAATATTTTGGGTAAGTCTTTGATTACAGGTTAGAATTTTGCCTTCATGTTCTTCATTGTTTTTATTGGGCAGGTATATTTGTTACCGGAATACGTAAGGATTATGTGGATGAGCATTCTGAAGAATTTAAAACTGCCAAAAGACTGTTTTACGATATGCACAAGTAAGTATATTAGCAAAACTTAGGGCGGAAATAGTTTTGAAGGAACTGATTGGGATTTTAACAAGAAGGAATAGGTACATATATCTGCAGTGCAATTTATGAAAATCTGTCATCACTATTATTCGCCTCGAAGTTTTATAATAAGATCGTTTTATGAGATCCTAGAATTATATTTATTTTTTCTATACATCGAGACCTTAGGACAAGAAGATTCTATTTGTTCCAACACAACTTTTGAGAAAACTTAGGTTGACTATTGTTAATGGCTTTACTTAGTCAGTTTCCAATTAACTTCAAAATAGTTTTGTGAATAATTGGAAATAATTTTGAAGCGTCCAGCAAATCTACTAATAAAAATCAGACACCTTTTTGAAATTTCTCACGAACAATAATTCTGTATATCAGCTGTTACCTAATTTGCATCTACCATTGCAAAGTCAATAACAAAATTAATGCAATAACAAAAAGTTGCTAACCCCAGGTCTACACCAAAGATAAATATCTCAGCAATTTGGCAATTACTTCGGCAGAATAACAGCAATATTTCTTTTTGCTAAGCTTATGATAAAGGCATGGGAAAACGTATTTATGTTAACTCATAATTTGAGAAAAATCAAGGAAGTGCAAAAACTAACGCGATTTTGCAAAAATTATTTTTATTAATATAAATTCTTTCTCATTCGACTTTATTATTTAAATGTACCTATATTAATTTGTTTAAGCTTAAGGTCTGTTTTGATATAAATATTTTAATTTTATTAAATTTATTATTTTTGTTAAAGTAAAATTAATATTTTTATATATAAAAGAACTTCAGCTTAAACAAATTAATATAAATCTAAATTATAAAGATCGAATAAGAATAAAATTATATTAACAAAAATAATTTTTACAATTTCATTTTAATAAATTATTTTTATCAAATTTCACGTTTTATGTTAGCAATAATTGTCAACGAAAATGGACTAACAATTATTGCAACATCAATTGCCGGCAATAAATACATATGTACAAAAAATTGCTGTCTACATTAAAGATAACATAATTTTGATATTTACTGCAATATATGTCGCAATATTTATCTCTGGTATAGACGGACAGTAACAGTGTAAATTCATTCTTTTTGATGCATATTTCGATACTTTTTTTTTTTTGAAATATACAAGTTACTCTTTTTATAAGTTATATGCTGATTTCATAAACTCAGTGTTGCAAAGCTTTACAACTTTTATCTAGAAAATACCTTGAAGTCATTATTGCATGGTAACAGCATACCCTGAGCGACGATGGCGAAATTTGAACATTGTTTTGTTTTTATTTGTCGTGCTTTGTCCACTCATTTGTTTTAAGAAATGCCTTGCAATACTGCGTTTATGAAGTCTGCCTTTACTTCACAAAATAATTTCGATCATGTTATTTCCGTACCGCTCATGGGCCCATAGAAGAACAAGCAAACATTTCTGTATATGATGTAGCGTAGGCTTAACCGACTATACTTTTGAACTTGTTTATTGTATTATCAAAAAGTAATTTCAATTTTTGGGAATATGTACATTTATTGTATGTTAATATTTTTTATAGTTTGCTAAAAACCGTAAAATGTGAAACCGCGGTTTCGGTTATAAAATAATTAAAACCTGTCGGTTCGGTTTTGAAAATATCCAAGTAAATTATATATTTTTTTTTTGTATGTAATACAATTTTTTTATTTGTTTCATATCAATTTATTTATTTATTTTATTCATTTATTTACGTAATATTAAGCCATTTAGGCGAACAATCAATATTACAAGTGATATATATTTGCCTCTTTCAATAAAAACACGGGTAGCCAGGGCTATCTTAATCCCGCATATATTCTACTGTACCGAAATCTTTTCTGGGGCTGGGAGTCATGTCCGGGGAAAATATAAGCTAACCTTTAACAGGATTATCCGATATGTTTTTAATTTGAAAAGAAGGGATCATGTTTCCCGATACGTTTTAAGTTTTATTGGATCTTCTTTTGAAAATTTTGTCAGCAGTAGGCTGCTATTGTTTTTATATAAATCCCTTGTCAATGGTTATCCTGTTTATATTGTTAATAAATTTAATTTTTCACATTCATTAAGAAATCCGCAAATAATTTATCCTGTCAGGCATTTGGATGTTTATAAAAGGTCATTTCACATTCGAGTATCGAGAATATGGAATGCATTGCCGAGGGAATTGAGGGAGTTTACGTATTCATATTCTGTTTTCAAATCTAAATTGCTAGGATATTCACAATTTTATGTATTTAATGTTCCGTAATATGTTCGATTTTCTTTTTGTTTCTTTTTTAATTCTTCTCATTATTTGTGTTTGTTCAAATAATTTTACTTACAAGCATTCATTATGATTTTCTTTTTTTAACCTATATTAAATAAATATTATTCATATGTATTGTTATTTATTTCTTAGCATTTTTTGTACATTGCATATTGTAATTCTTATTTGCATAATTTTATATAGAAGTTTGCTATTTAGTAAGTAGCTTTAATTAACTGCATAAGGCCCTATAGGCTCGGTTATGTAAATGAAGAATTAATAAAAAAAAAAAAAAATGCTTAAGCTACATACGTATATCGAGCCCTAACCGCGATAATAACGTAAGCGATATCATTATCAATTTTGGTTTTTTTTAATAAATGACTTTATTGGAAACACTTGCATCATCTCCGAAAATGTCAGCGTCACATAAAGTACCGTTACGATTTTATAGTAAGAAAAATTTTATCGTAAGCGACAAATTTCATAAAAAATGTATATTAAATAAAATAAAAAAAAACTCTCTCCTGTAAAATTTGATTTTTGTTGCTTACGTTATTTTCGCGGTTAGGGGTCGATATATAATATTCATTAATCTATAATTATAATTCATAATTAAAACTAACAAAATGAAAATTATAAATAATATATAGATAGTATCACTTTAGATTAAGGCTCCGCAGCCACATTAAAAATATAGAGTTATCATAATTATCATCCATCAGTAGCTAATCAAGATTATTTAGGAAGTCTAAAATTTTTACCCGGAAAACATTATTTGAATAGGAAAAAATACTTAACGAAAATGGTAAAAAGTTCCAAAGCCTAGCAATCCGAACAATAAAAGATTTTTCGAAACAGGATGTTGAGATTCTCGGTATACGAATTCAGGTACTTTTATTAAAATAGAAACATATGTTCTTTTTAGTACGTATTTAAAATTTAAAGAATATCGAGATACCTTGCCATTGTTCCAGGCTGTTATGTATAAAGTTTTATTATATGAAGTACGAGTATTATGTATAATTTGCAATTTCTTTTAGCATAAATATACATTTAAAGTAAAAGCTAAAACCTAGGTTTTTGGTCGGTTTCGGTTTAAACCGAACAGCAATCCCTATAAATATTATAAGATTGTTTTTTGTGCATATTTCCCGTTTTCCCTGCTCATGACATTTGGGATTTAAGCATTTAAAATATATGGTATTTTTTAAGGGATAAAATTGGTACTTTTTCTCTTTTCGATAAATTTGGTATACATACAGATGAAAGCCAATATTAACATACATTGTACTTTTTGGACGCCTAAAAATTAGGAAAAGAGATGGAATATGACACAGGTTAAAATATAGGGTAATTTTATGAGGTAAAAACGGAAAAAATTGGTACTTTTTCATCTATGGATAAGTTTGGTATACAGATTGCATGTGGTCCAGTGGTCGGAATACACATATTTATACCCCCCCCCCTTGCTTTTCATATGGTTAGTTGAATGTCGGTTGCTTAAGAGTGTTGAGTTGGCGTAAAATAATAATTTCTATAATGTTGCTTATAGAAATATGATCGAGATTTATATATTGAGTACTTTTTAAGAGTTACGAATGGAGAAAAATTTAGTACTTTGGTACTTTTTCTGCAGATGGTCCAGATTAAAATATAGGTTATTTTTTAAATGTATTAAATTGTTCGTTTTGAGTGGTAAAAATACGATAAAATTGGTACTCTTTCTCTTTTCGATAAATTTGGTGTACATAAAGATATAAATTAACATACAGTGCACTTTTTGGGGGACTAAAATGAGGATTAGCTGGTACTCTTTTCGCTTTGGTTTTTCTTTTCGGAAAAAGTGGTATAGAGATATCCTATGTTCCAGATTAAAATTACTTTTTATAAACGAAAAAATTCGTACTTTTGGTACATTTTCTCTTCTTGATAAATTTGTTATACAAATGAACCAGTGGCCGGGATATATGTACATACATAATATTTAGAGACTTCTAGCTTTTCATATTGACAAATGAATGTCGGTTGCTAATTCCTATAAAGTTGTTTAGCAAAATTTCTTTTGGGTTGATATCAAAACGAATTTATTTACTATGGTCCTATTTTACCAATTCTAATTAAATATCAAATTATGTTTAAAAAATTAAAAGTATTTCCTTTAAAAGTTTTATATGTGCAAACACCTCTTTATACCTCGAACCCTGGATAAAAAAAAATTTTGTGTATTATTTTCATTCTTTTTTTTATAAAATTATTAACTTTTTTACTTTTCTCTTTCAGTTTACTTAACCAATCCCATCTATTTAAAAGTACTGATCATGATAATACAGAATATTTATATTTGGCCTATTCCAGTGCCTCTAAAAAAGCCATCTGCAAAATGTACAACTACGTAGCAAAGTAAGTATTTCATTATTTACATTATTTTATCATTTCACAACATTTTTTTAAACTTGAAATTTTTATTTCCATTTATTTTTATCCATAATTTATCTAACACCTGTTACATTATCTGCCCTTCTTTACACCTGGCACTTTAAATTATTTTGCAAACTTAAATTTTGTTTCTGTTTTCTATTCGAAAAATTGGAATTCTATAACTTTAAAAAAGCTTTTAAGCTTATTTCTTTTTCTTGGTATATTTTTTTAAGGCATGTTTTTATACTTTTCTTAAAATTTAGAACTTTTTTAAGATTTTCTAAAAATTTAAAAACTTTTTTTTTTTGGAATTTTAGATTATTTTATATTGCAAAATAATAATTTTAAAAATTAATTAACTAATATATTTAATCATTTTAATATTTTCTATTTATCAAAACCTACTAATAAAATAACAAGCAGGGAATGCAAGAAAACGTATTTTACAGCACATATTAAATGTGTTTTATGGTAAATAATTTTAAACAAGTTTTGATAATATCCTTTTTTTATAATTTTGTCACATTTTTCTTTTTAATACCAATTTAAGTTTTTTTAATAGAATAAAAAACAGGCCAGTAAATCGATTCAAATAGATTTTAATGTACATACTTTTATTTTATTTCGAAATTCGAAAAATTTTGATTTAGTTTAGAATTGCAGATCAGAAATAACAAACAAATTTATGCTTTGAAAGGATTTTTATATGTTAAAAAGTCTATAGTTTCAGAAAAACGTGTTTTATTTATAAAATTTGTAAGAGGAATTCAGTTAAAAAGTGCTTTCATTTTCTAATTATAAAAATAATTGGCTTTTAATTAAAAAACAAAGAAAACAAAAACATTTGAAAATCAAACATTTTTATTATTTTCATCATTGAACAGCTCTTTAACTCAACATCATTTCACAATTTTAATTTTAAAGCTTTAACTAACAAACAATTTGTTTTAATAAAGACAAATTCATTAATAATTTTGAATAAAACAAAACAAATCCAAACTTTTCAACCCTTAAATCAATCTAAACCAGTGGCGGCTCGTTTTCTCCCATGGATTGTCGTTTTGTGGAGAAGCCTTTTGAATGGATCACATTTGAAAGCAGCTATGAATTGGATGATATTTTTCCTATTTTGGATGCGGACTCGGAAAAGATTAATATTGAAACTCAATTCCAAAGGACCATAGAAACAGTACGAAAACATTTAGCGGCTAGTGAAATTTTTATACAAAATGAAAATGTTGAAAACAATAAAATTTTGGAAAATTATGTCAAACAAAAACGTCAAGGAGAAAGTGGTAAATTTCTAAAGAATGAGGAAAGTTTTAAAGCCACCATTTATTTACCAGTCAAGTGCCAAGCCAATACAATGAATTACCCTGTGCAAGTAAAAGAATTTAATGGAACCATACGCTTACATGGAGTCATTTCCTCGAGGGTGTGGTGTAATCCCAAGACAACTTTAGGGGATGTTAAGCGTTTCCTAAGAGAAGATATTCTAAGATCTTTAATGGCCCGCATACAAGTTTACTGTGATGGTCTGACGGAACCAAATATAAGCAGTGATGCCATTTTTATATCTGAACCTCCGCGTAGGGTTTATTTCAATGTAAACACCTCCGATCCGAATACCACAGCAACATCCATACAATTCTCCGAATACATATTCCGTGGTGAAACTCCTACAGTTGCCGCAGCTCAGGCAAAACAAATACTCGATTTGGATATAGCCACCTCTAGTATAGTGGGTGATGTTGAGAGTCTACCCGATGATGATTCCTTTAGTGATACTTCCTTTGAATTGCAAACGGCCAAACAGCAACTGCTTAAACTAGCTCAGGATTCTGCTAGTAAAAGAGAGCTGACACGCACCATGTATATGCTGGGTATATCGGTGGCTCTTTTGGTTCTTATTATTTCCATAGTCATGCACTACTTCTACAAATGAGAGTTTATACAAAAAAATCTTTACTTCGTTAAAAACCGTTTTTGGCTTAAGTTGTTGTAAAAACTGAGTGTTCTCTTCATTTTGGTTTCTTTTCGTTTTTTTTTTTAATTTTTCATTAATCTTTTTGTAACTGTAATTTTTATACTTAACGAATGTACTTGTTTTTTTTTTAATTTAATTGTGTTTAATTTTTTTTATTGTATTTTGTATGTCTGTTTTTTTCTATATAATAAATGTATTTAAAAATAAAAACGATTGTCTGAACCGACAAAGAAAAAAATGTTAAAGCAATCATGTATGTACATCGATTGCTTTGACAAAAAAAATAGTTAAACAAAATATTTAGAATCTAGTTAAATAAAATGAGATGAAAAAATAACACATACATAAATATTTCTTAGAAATCGAAGAAAATCTTGTTGTTTTATTTACTATAACGTAAGCGATTTCGATATAGTTTCGATGTCTGGTAAATTAAAGTCTTGGATCATTACACTAGATTTTAATTATGAGTTTTAAGCTTAAAAGAACAGCCGTGACTTGGTAAACAAAGAGTGCAGAAAGGGCTCATCAACCTTGTTTAATATTTCTTCAAACTTCGCCAACAAAAGCAGTAATTTCTGTACTCCTTAGGCAAAAACGTCGTTTCAACAAAATAGTCTTAACAGCTTTTATTTCTGTAAAGTTTTGTCAAAATGCCTTCAAATGGATTTTAGAAAGGCTTTTGAATCACGAACCGACTTGTAACCTTAAATAATTCTTTATATTTTTCCGGTAAATTGGTCCATTTTCCAAGTAAATTGTAAACATATTTTTCCTAATTTAACATACTTGCTAGACGCAATCGAATTCCATTCCACTAAAATGTTCGGGCATGTTCTGACAATCACACAATTTCAAATCGCAAAATGCCAGATTTATTTTATGGTGTTCTGAAACTCGTGCGTGTTGCTTACAATCTGCCATAGTTTTTTAAAGTTTCCTTAAGCATACTTTTGCAATTTGAAGTCACCAGACTTCTTGCAATTGCAATTTACAGTACACGGTTTATGCAATTTCAAGTCAGGAACATGCCCGGTTGTGTGGCATGTTGTGTCAGTTGACGTCGTGTAACAAATTTACATTGTCTGGTCTTAACGAACGCATATATTGCAACGGGTATTTATTAGGGTGATCGATTATTCGACATTTTTCAATAACCGGTTTTCGAATATTCCGAATAGTTTATATTTTAAAAAAACCGGTTTTCGGTTAAGCATTTCAAAAATAACCGGTTAACCGGTTTTAATTCGAATAATCATACTCCTGTCATTCAGATTCTATGCCCTATTCGAGTTGTGAGAAAGGAGAAGAATGACTAGATGGAAAAGTAGAGGAATGGGGAAAAAGGTTTAATTTGCAATTGTAGAGTTCTTGAATTTAACGGTCATGTTGTGACAATCGCACGATTTATAATCGCAAAACGCCAGATTTATTTTATGGTGTTCTGAAACTCGTGCGTTCTGATTGCGATCTGCCAAAGTTTCATAAAATTATTCTTATTTCCTTTGGCATACTTTAGCAATTAAAAGTTGCCAAACTTCTTGTGATTGCGTTTTACAGAACACTTTTTATGCGATTTCAAGGCAGAATCGCAAATTTTAAGCGTTTTGCAATTGTCTGAATATGCCCGTAAGATGTTTTTTTTAACTGAAAGGGTCAAATATCTTAAAATTTCATCATAAATTTTATCGCTTTAAATTAGAACTTCCAAATTATTTTTCTCTTTTACTTAATCGGTCATGCACCTCCTTCTTTAACTTGAAATTAAACTTTTTGAGGGAAAATAATCTTTATAGATACAAATTAAAAACTATTTATGGAAAAACATTATATTAAAGACACTTAAAGAACACCACGCCAAAATTGTAAAATCTAAAGAGGCTCGCTCGCGTGTGTCTAAAATTATAACCCACAAGTGTTTAATTGTTTTTGACTTATTTTATTTTCCATGTCTATGGCTGTATTTTTTCCTCCATCTCCTCCAGTCTTCCTAAATCACTGGGGACTCATAAATATTGTGGCAGTGGTACATACATGTAAAAAGAAAAAGCCAAAGAGGTAATTGTTTTTAACATCTCTGAAGTATAAACTGTGACCCCATCATCGGCGTCATTATGAGCTTTTTAATTGAATTATGTGTTTTAGGGAAATTTGCGTTGTTTTTGGTTTATTCTTAGATCTTGGCGTCAAATTGTTGGACGACACAAGAATAAACACAGCACTATAAATTATGAAACATAAAACATCGCCAAGAGTTTTTCTTGTACAAGAACTTAGAGTACAGCATATTGAAGATACAAAAAAAAGAAGAAAACTATTAATCTTATTTATAGCAACAACGAAAAGGGAGAAATAACCCCCCTTTTTGGGAAAATAAAGAGTTTAAAAGTGTGTGGCAAGCAGGTGTGCTTTTCATATGAATTATTTTTATTTTATTTTCGGTAAGACACGTTTGTATGATCACTTTTTGGGTGATCATTCGAAAATGAAAGAAAAACGAAATTAAAGTCTTAAATAGTTTCCTGATGTTGTTAAGTGTTAAATGATCTTGAAAACAGAAAATTGTGAAAAAATAAAACTAAAACATAAATGTGTTATAAAGTTAAACTTTTGGCTATAAATATGATTTTTTCGTATTTATTTTATTTCTCCCCAATTTATAGTTTTGATTTATGAATTTGTAATTTTTAGAAACTTAAATTTTTTTTTTTTAATTTACAGTCTTTACTCATCTTCACTTTGTTTTGATAAATGCGTTTTCAAAATATTATGATTTTTACGATTTGGCTTTCTTTCCTAATTCTAGGGAGAGTGCCCTGACTTTTGTGTTTAAAATGGCACATTTAATACCGAGTTTTCGAGAACACATAATCACACAGAAAAAATATCAATGTTAATTTAACATTGCGCAATGTTGATTAAAAGTCATAGTAAATTTCTGCCAAAGTATGGACATTTTTTCATGTTTAAAATTTTCATAAAAAGAAAAAAAATTCCCGTATTCTGTTTGTTAAAATTATTTAGTTAAATAGTACATCAAATTTTCAAAGTAGAATCATGACGAAAACCATATCGGGGCATTCTGCTGGTGTCTTTTAATTATGAGTGCTTCTGTAAACAAAGGGAAATAAATAATTTTATTCGCGTTGTGTAGCATGCGCTAAAGTTTTTAAACGCACGACAAACGTCGACGAATTACCGCGTATTATGTACTTCTACCTTTATCGTGGTTGGCGAATTTAAAATGCGCCTGCGGCTGTTTGGTAATAGATTAAATGAAATAAGTTTACGTTCTCTTTAATCTATTACCAAACAGTCGCAGACGTTTTTTTAATTCGCCAACCACGATAAGGGTGAATAATGTTGTTCGCAAGTTATTGTAAATTCATATTAAATTAACATCAAGTAACTATGAAGCAAAATCACTTCCGAAAAATGTAAAATCAACCTTGTTTTCGAGGATTTTACATTGATTTTTTTCTGTGTGATGTAATTTTCATTGAAATCCATTTGACCCAAAAATACTTATTACACCAAAAATGAGTATTTATGCACATTTTGTTAGAATGGCACTTTTTAGTTGTTAAAAAATGTACTTTTTGTCCAAAATGGCACTTCCTTTTCTAGATAGTTTTCTTTGTGCCAAAACATTAACAGCCTGGCTCACAATGTCGAAACGAAAATTTCTTTCGTATATTAACAAAGATATATTTATGTATGTAAATAATCTTTTATTTTCATTAAATCAATGACCTTGAAAGCCTGCATATAGGAAAATAGGCAAACTATTTATCAAATATGAAACAATTGGGAATTTAGCACGTCATACGGAAATCTTATTGTATTATCAAAGTTATTTTCGGGAATACAAACTTTATTATTAATACGATTTCCTTATGACGTGCTAAATTAAATAAATACACTGAAAGTTATTGTTGAGGGAAAGCTAGCTTCTATGCGCATTTCACTGGTTGCTTTGGCCAGCTCATCAGGAAACCTTTTCCAAAAATTTTAGAAAAGCCAAAAATATTATATAAATAAAACCCTAAAGCGAACAAGAATTATAAACACTCAAAGTCTTTCTTGTAACAATATCAAAGCTTAAACAATACACCAGTGAGTTTATCTTACATTCCCCTACAATTAGAAAAAATTTTTGTTTTTTTATTATTGTTTTCAAAAATGTACTTTTTATTTAAAAATAATTTTTTATTATAAACGTATTGGGGTAGGGCATATTATCTATTCAAAAATAGTACAAATATCCATTTAGTTGTTTCAAAACCGCCGGGTTGGCATGGCTGTCAAATTGTAAAAAAAATTAAGAGGATAGCAGCGTTACAGATGGTGTCAATCATAATAATGACCGCTTCTGTTAGTAAAACTGTGGCGGATAACTGAATTTGCGTTTCCACGAAGTTCTCATCTATTAGACCTACTTTTCGGCTCATTATGGCGTATTTTACATTTGGATTTGCACCTTCTTCCATATCAAGTCCAACTCACGCAACAATTAAAGCTGGTTAAACATTCACAAATCCTTAGATATGCGGATTGCCTGCCATGCTTTCAATGTTGAATTTTCGCACAAAATTGTCTTAAAAGATGAATTTCATTAATTTCTCACTCGGTGGTAACGTCAACAAGTAAATTTATGTGGCATATGTGGCTCGGAGAACTCAGAAGTGATTGTAAAAAAGAACATTGCATTGAAAAAAGTTGCTGTTTAGTGCGCACTATAGTCTGGAGTTAGCATTGAGGCGGAATTGTTTGAAAATTACGCTGGAAGAATCGTTATCGTTGATTCACATCGCTGTAGCCATATAATAACCGACGTTTTTGGTCTTCGATTGAAGATTATGAATTGGACGATATTATGTGGTTTCGACAAGAAGGTGGCACGAGCCATAAAACACGACCGATTTCGGCTTTAATTCATGGGAAGTTTCCAGAACGCGTAATTTTACTTTTCGGCGACGTTAATTGGCCAAGATTTTGCGTTTTGACGCCGTTAGACTTTTTTGTAGAGCTACGTCAAAGACCGTGTCTACGCGGATAGTTCGTTTGATCATTTGAAAATTAGCATTTGTCAAGTTATCGCCGAGATACCGAGACTACCTCAAAAGGCCATTTAAATGACATTGTATTTCGTACGTAATGGCAAGGTCCAAGCATCCAGAATATATATATTTTATAGGGTCTAACATCAATATCGTGGAGTAGAAAATTTAAGGAGTTTTAATAGCACTGATTGACTGATTTTGGTCTTTTTTACTTTATTTGACTTCCTAAGGTGGAAAACAGAGGTAGAAAAAAATTTGACATTTTATATTTTATAAAAAATACTGATACCAATTCGCCTTGGTAAATCTCGTACTCGGTACTCGGTATCTCGGTACTACAACAAGCACAACTCGTACAAAAACCACAAGCAATTTGTTGTTGTAAAATCATTATACAATGTCAAAAACAGAAATAAAACAAAACAGAAACAAAGATAATAAACAAAATTTTGACATCCAACAGTGATTTTAGCTAATATCAGCACGGCTTTTAAGACCACCTGTAATAAATTCGCCTTGACTGATACTTTACATACAATTGTACTTGATAATATGTTTTTTAAAACTAAAAGCTATGATTTTCTGAAGTATTTCACCTGAGGCTGGTCTCTTGCAAGTGTCCAACAATAATCTGCCAACATTCGAGGACTCCATTTGCCTTGGTATCGTTTTTCCATCCTGAAAATATCCTGATGGGACCTTTAACCGTGTTCGTCGCTAACGGCTCCTAGGTTTTCGGGAAAGAAATCGAGGTGAAAGTGTAGAAAGTGTATTTTGAGTTACATATTATAACCAAATGCTTTTTACGTCGAAAGTGGTTCTCCTATTAGATCTTTGTAGTTTCTTGCTTTGTGGTTGCCCAAAAAATTTTTTGCGACATTTTTAAAACTTTTCCAAGCAGATTTCTCTAACAAACTTAACTTTTTTTCTTATATGTTATCCTCTAACAATTCCTTGATCTGAGGTCAAAATATTACACTTTTTTAAATGAAAACTTGATGCATTTAAACCGTACGTATAGTAGTATTAACGGAAAATAAGGTAAAGTCGGCCTTGAACAGGTTTAAGAATCTGGTTAGATCGGCAAAACGGAATGCCTGGAGGAACTTCTGCAGCGGCGTGTAAGGCTCCTCGGAGACAAACCGATTGCGCAAGATAAGGGCTTCTTGCCCGGCTGCCCCTAGCTACATTTAGATAGCTGATGGTAGCTTGAATACAAATAGTCAGGAAACGCCTGGAGGTGTTCGTTGACACACACTTTCCTGGTAATTCCCTTCCAACATCACGGGAGAGTAATTGCTTATCTGAGCCAGGACCTGTGTCCATTTCTCTGTGCTGTGATAGGCTCAGTTGGACAATAAGGAGCTTCAACTCCTTTAAAGCACCCGGTCTGGACGGTATCATTCCGGCCGACCTTCAAAAGAATGCCGACCTTCTGATTCCTTGGCTGTCTGCCACCGATGGACTAAATGTAGGGTTGTTTTAATTTTAAAGGGAGGAAAAGCATCCCACACAAAAGTCCAAGGACTATAGGTCAATCAGCCTGTCGTCATTTCTTCTCAAGACCCTTGGGAGGGTCATTGATATTCATCTGAGGATGTCTATTCCCAGACATCTGCTTTCTTCATCGCAGCATGCCTACACCAAGGGCAAGTCTGTAGAAACGGCGCTTCACTCACTGGTTGGCTACATTGAGAAATCCCTTGAATTTCGGGAATACTCTCTTGTGGCCTTTCTGGACATTGAGAGAGCTTACAATAACATCAGATCCGACTCCATCTTTGATTGGATGATGGAGTTGGGTGTTGACGATGTAATTTGTAGATTAATTGGTAATCTGCTCGACAGTAGGATAATTGGGTGCTACCAGTGTGTGCAGATTTGTTCACAGGCGCACCCCGCAAGGTGGGGTTCTGTCCCCTCTACTATGGAACTTGAAGATGAACACTTTGTTGGGTCAGTTCGACAGATTAGGGATAAAAATCGTCGCGTATGCGGATGACGTGGCGGTGGCGGTCATGGGTAAACACCTGGACACACTATCCCGTTGTATGGAATCTGTATTACAGATTCTAAGCTCCTGGATCAGCTCCTATGGACTTAGTGTCAACCTGAGCCTGAGCTGGTACTCTTTACCAGGAAGTACGAGGTTGGTAACTTTAGGCTTCCTAGGCTAAATGGCACGGAGCTGATGATCTCGAACAGTGCCAAATATTTGGGCGTTATTCTCGATAGAGGGTTGATAGGGCCATTGTGGCCAAATACACCTGCAAGAGATCCGTGGGCAGAAACTGGGGCCTTGGCCTCAAGGGCGTTGAATGGATATCTGAGGCGGTAGTAAAACCGGTTCTCTTCTATGGGGTCATAGTGTGGAGGCCTGCCATGTGTAGGGGATGGTGCTGCAGGGTGCTTGAGATAACGGGATCACTTCGGTCGACACCGACGAAGGCGCGGTTTACCATGTTGAAATGGTTGCCAGTTGACATCATGGCCGAACAGCATGACCTAACTTCCGCGATTAGACTGGTGGCGTCGGGCCTATGGTCCACGCGGAACTACGGTCATGCCAGGGTCACGCTGCGTGCATCATACGACCTGGCGGGGCTGGACTATTGCACTCCTGAACCCTTTTTCGGTGCTTTGTTCACAGTTCATGATGGTAATGTCGATGAGTTGTTTAGTAACACGCGATCTCTGGAACCGGCCCTAAGGGTTTATACCGATGGTTCCAAGATGGGCAGCAGAGTAGGTGGAGGTTTCTTCATCGAAGAATTGGGCATCAGGGTTTCTTTTAGGCTGCCGGATGGCAGTAGTGTGCTGCAGGCGGAAATTTCTGCCATAAGGCGGGCGGCAAACTGGCTGAGGTACTATCGTATATCGAGGGATATATGTATATTTCGGACAGCAAGGATGCCATTGCAGCTCTTCCTGTTGGCTTCACGACATCTATGTTTACAGTGGAGTGCCGGATGCCTCTAAATGAGATCGCGGAACATTTAAGGGCAACGCTGACATGGGCACCAAGGCATAGTGGATGCCTGAGTAACCAAACTGCGGACTGGCTGGGCAAACGGGGCTGTCTCTTGGACGAAGTGTTAGCCGATGGCTTGATCGGCATTTCGATGGCCCGCTGCAAGACTCTCATCAGACGTGAGTCGTACAGAAGGCCTCCGGAAAGATGGCAGGGGGAGCATACCTGCCTGATGACCAGGACTTTATGGCCTGGCTATGACGCGGCGAGAACGCGCGTCTTACTTGGTCTCGGTAGGGACCGAATAAGGACAGTGATGTCGGTCATTACGGGTCATTGGATGATAGGGACTCATGCTAGGAGGATGGGTTTTTCTTATAATAATTACTGTAGGAGTTTTCATGATGATGAGGAGGAGGAGACGGTGTTTCACTTTCTCTGCCAATACCACGGTCTGGGGAGCATTAGGCTTAGGCATTTTGGGAGACCAGAATTGCCATGTCTGGACGATATGTCCAACGGGGGACTGAAATCGATCTCTCTGTTCTGCAGGGAGTCGGGGTGGTTTGAGGCTGCAGTGACCTCTGTAGAGTAGTCTGGTGGATACTGGCTGAGTCCTGTCACTGGCTAGGGGTATCACAAAGGGTCGCTAGGAGGACCCAAGTGAGTCGTCGTTGTGACGGCTGCCCGTTTAACCTAACCTTACCTAAGGTAAAATCATAAGTGGGTGTCACAACAAATCTGTGCGTGATAGAAACAAATTAGTTTGTGTTTTGCAATGAGGGTATATAGTAAAGTAATAATAGGCATACAGAATCTGTGTGCCAAAAACCTTGTTGTTCAGTGTAATTATGCATCTTTTTATAAAACACTATAAATTTTCACTATATTTTTTTAAAATATAGTTTTGTCTTTCTTTTCGAAGACTTTTAATAACTTTCCAATTTTAAATTTTTACCATAAAATGAGGGGGAAATTCCAAACAGATTATTTAAATAGAATAAAATCGGGTTTCTTAAAAAAAACAAATTTAAATAGGGATTTTTCTATTTTTAATTTTTTTTTGTTTATTTACTAAATTGATGTTTGACTTTATTTAATTTTATTGTTATTTTAATGCTTGTTTTACATTATTTTTTTAAAATTGTTTACACAAAATATTAAGATTTATTTGAATTTTTTTTATAATTTATGTTTATTTACACGTTTTGTATTAAAATACTATAAAATACTCGAAAAAATCGAAAATTGAAGAAAAAAACGATTAAATTTAAAACTAAAACAATTATTTACAAAAATTTTTACATTAATTTTACAATTTTTTTTTTTTTAAATAATAATTAAAAAATATGGTTTAAATAATATTTATTCAACTCAACATAATTAAAATTTATAGATAAAAATATGTTAAAGCAAATAATTGGATTTACTATTGGTTTAAAGAAATTAGCAACAGTTTGAAAGATAAGAGAGTCGCCAGGAGGCAGTATAAAAAAGTGTTTTAGTAACTTTCTTAATTTAATATTCCTAAAATACCATTTAATTCCTATTACACACTTTCCCCCAAAGTCTTAAGTATTTTTCGAAAATGCTTCAGACTATGCGACATGTCGCACGGAAAGATTTCATGAAACTGAAGATTGAAGGCGATGGGTGCAGAGACGCTTCCGAAGAAAACAATGTCGCACGAAATGTGAAATCAAACAAGCATTTTTCTATGAATTACTACCAAAATTATTATATTGACTACTAAAAATTTTAAAATTTTAAAAATTTTATATGTTGAATATTTTTTTTCAATAAATAATATTTTTAATTTTAATTTAAGAAAATGATCAAAAAACTTCGCCGTTTCAAACAATGTGTTGATTGATTTTGACAATTTCCAACAACAATTTCACAAGTGTTATTTATTTTATTTTAAACAAAATAATTTATTGTTATTTGATTATAAGTTTAATTCAAAATTTATTTCAAAACAACTAAAATGATAATTATGTTATTAATTTTCGTTCAACAAAAGAAGTTGTAGATGGTGGCTTGCAGGGACACCTAAAGAAAATACGAAAATTATTGCGGCGTTATGTCACATAAAGTCTAAAATAGATATTAATTTTTTTTTAATGTTTATATATTTCTTCTTCTTAAGATATTAACGGCCAATTTCACCAAGTTCAGCTATAATTAACTATCGGTTATAACTTTCAAGACATATTGTTAACTAGAAGTAAAAATAATAGTTGGTTTTAACTGAACTTGGTGAAATTAACCGTAAGAAAAAGTTAAACCGCTTAAAAACAAAAATTAATTGAAAAATTACTTTTTTTTCTCAATAAATTTTATAAATTTGATTATTCTTTTTGAACAAAGTTATAAGTGTGTTTGCTATAAGAACGAAATGCTTAATAGTTTAAATACATCGTTTAACTTTGTCTCTCTCTCTCAATATTTTTTTATTCTTTACTTTTAGATGAATGTTATTATGAGGACAGAAATAATGGTAAGTCAAATCATTTTTTTTTTAAATATAACAAAACTATTATTTGCAAAGTTCGTCGTTCGTTCTAGGCTTAAAGCAATTCCACTTAACCCATTTTTCGCCGTATTACTGTTAATCAATGTTAAAGATAATAACGAAATAAGATTTAAAGTAAATTAAGGGTTAATAACCCAGTGCAAGTTTAAACATTCATTGATTTTTTAGCAATAAGCGTGCTGGTAATTTTAATCAATGCACATAAGGGGTTTTTTGCCAATCTAGCCGGACATTACTTTTCTTTTAGTTCAAATTGCTTCTTAAGAGTTATTAAGTGCCCCTCGATCGGACCAAAAGGGAAAAAGTTCTCTATAGAAGAACTAATCCTACCTTTAAAATATTAATTTTTTTTTAAAGCGTTCCCATACTTTTGGCTAGCAAATACAAATTTTAAGTTAAATTGACTCCCTCTAAAACTACACCCACCTAAAAAAATTAAAACAGCATCTCACTTTCAAACTGATCTTTTTTGTTTAATTATAAATTTTATTTTTACTTTAATTATTATCAATATTTTTAATTAAAAGAAAAATCATAATGAATATATTCACAGCCTCTTCAGCAATTATTTTTTTTTTTTAAATTACGATTATTATTTTAAAATATTAAATTATATTGCAAAAGTTATTACTTACTTTTTTTCTTGTGTTAAATCTTACAAAACATTTTGATAAATTACTTGCGTTAGTTAATAAACGTTACTAAATTACGAAATGCCATAAATGGCAAATAAAACTTTAACAAAAATCTGAATACGTGCAAAATTCAAATCAAATATTTTTTTTACACAGACATTTGAACAAAAAAAAAAATTTTCTCAATGTTAAAGTAAATTATTATAAATAATTATTTAAAAAATCTGAAATAAAAAAATAACTTATTCATAATGCAACAATAGACGAAAAAAAGTTTTAAACATTAAAGACTTATGATTAAATGCATATAAAGTAATTTATCAAATTGGAACGATCGACGACATTAATGGCAAAACATTAAAAGTAAACAAATTTCAATTTAATTGTAATACAAATTCAAAAAGTTATAATTGTAATAATGAAAATTTCGTTACAGTAGTAAATTTTCGTTTAATTTCTAAAGATAATCTTAAGAAAATAATGGGCGAAAATTGTTAAACAAATATCTGTTTTGAGGGAATAGAATGTGAGCGACAAACAGCAAACTAAAAAGTTTAGAAGAGAATTGGCAAAGAAATGACAAATTTGGAGAATTGTGGGATTTTAGTCTTTATTTTGGCCTACTGTCCTCTAGGAGGTCTTTAGTGGGTTGTATGTAACAGTTTTAAGAAGCACCGGACCTACCTTTTCGTGCTGCACTCTTGGGGAATATCCTACACATCTTTGCATTTCTGACAGGTTTCCTAAAGATGGCGGGTGGTCATTTTCCTATCTGGCAGCATAGAATTCAGAAGTCTCAGGAAGTAAGATACGTCGAGGACTAGTAAAGACCGGACGGGACAAATGTGGCAAACCAAAATCATGGGAAGGGAGATCTAAAGAATAACGGGAGCTATGCAATGAAATTTTGTCGGCACTTACGGTAGTTAAAAACACATATTTCGTCAAAGAGACGCCAAAATGTTGAAGAGATATTTCAATTTAATTTTCTTTCGGAACCCTTAAAGCTGTTTATAGTTTTGTCAGGATAAAATAAGATGGAAAGATAGATAAATATATATATAAACATATATATGTGGTTTGGTATATCTGGATAAAATTATAAGTAAACTTTGGCATACATAAAATAAGCAGGGAAACCAACAAAATGCAATTGCATGTTTTTTTCTTGTGCGACCAATGAAGGCAGAAACAATGTATTTATTCGTTTTAGAGCCTTTTATGAATTTTTCCATCGATTTGTTTGTGCATATTTTTGCATTTTTTTTACCGTTTGAAGCGCTTTTCTGCACAATTAAGTTAAACGAGCATTTTTGCAGCATATTTTAAGTTTATAGCGCATATTTTGCCATTTTTTGGCATAATTTGATGCATGTTAAATTTTTTTAGATGCTTATGGGAGCTTTTGCAGAAAATAAATTTTTTTTTCGAAATTCTGTTACTTAAATTTCGCCATCTACATTTAATTTTTACTCTAAAATGTTAAGACAAAGCAGGTTGTCATTAAGGATCTAACGGTGTCCATCCTTCCGCATGGCTGGTTGTCTGAACACGTTAACCTTGTGCGCGATGTACAGATTCCAATTTTAAAGATAATTTGATCAAATATGGACGAGATCTGTGTAAATGGTGAGAATCGGTCTGTAATTTCACATATTCCCCAAAAATAATTCTTTCCAAAAGAATTATGATGGTATTTAATTTAAATTCGACCCAAAATGTTTTACTAGGAGTTAAATTATTTTCGAATCGTTTTACATTTTCCCAAAGACCCCATTCTTAAATAGCTTTAACTTTATGTCGTTTTGCATATACCAAATAAACAACACTTGTAGTTACGTTTTTGTTTTTTCTTGACAAAAGCGTAATTTTTGATCGCAGAAGCGTTAAACTTTGTTAAGACAGGTAGTTTAATGGCATTCATAATAATCAATTAAAAACTCGACTTTGAAGTTTTTGTTAGATACGCCTTTTTGAATTTTAGCTAACGATATATAACTGAAAAGGCCCTTTATAAATTTTCTAAAATGAGTTTTTGTGGTTTGCCGCGTATCGCCCCCATTTCAATTTTCAACACAAACATTTTTCATTCACTGTTCAACATAATTTTGTGCTACTTTAAAATAATTTTTCGCTTACAAAAGGATACAAAAAACAGCACAAACCTTAAAAAAATAATAAATCATCTAAAAACTACTTACTAGACTTACACAAATGCACTACGAATTTGACTACGAGTATTGTTAGCTAATGATTTATTTCCCACATTGTTATAGTTTTCTTTGCATTTTTTTTCTCAGGCCGAACGTTGATGCATTTTACAATTGCCATTGCAATTAATAACCGACCATACCCAGTCAACATAATTGGGAACTTTGGCATAAATGCCAAATTTATTGCGTTTCGCACAACCATCACCAAATGATGTTATACCGAATATAGTCCATGGATGATTCGGTTTGGTGGTGTCACGACATAACAGTGGACCACCCGAATCTCCTGCACAAGTGTCAATACGTCCTCTTTTGTGACCAGCACAAAACATATTTTTGGTTATGGTATAATCATGATAAACCGAACGACAATTGTCCATGGGTATGATGGGCACTTCGGCTTGATGTAAAACACTAGTACCGGCAACATCACGATTACGCCTTTTACCCCAACCAATGACAGTACAATCCATATTCTTGGGCAAAGGTTGATAGGGTCTTGGCAGGCAAGAGAAACCTACCCATGTGGTGCCGTTAATGGGCTTGGGAAGTCTGCGAAAATTAAGACAGGAATTGGTGATTTCGGACTGATTTTACAGTATCCTAATATATTTTTTAACTTACTTTAATAAAGCCACGTCACTATCCACGGTTTTCTTATCGAAGTTGGGGTGTTTAAAGCTTTTGAGCACTTTCACTTGCAGCTCAGTACCATCTTCGTAGTCCAAATTGTGCTCTCCTATGCGCACGTATAACACTTTGCGCACACAATGAGCTGCCGTTAACACCCATTGGGGTGCTATTAAAGTACCACCGCAAAAAGCTTCCTGAAATTAAAAAAATTATGTATATTAAATTCTTTTAAACGTAAAAAATATTTGTGTCATTCTTGGTAATTTTGTTATAAGACTTTGTAAAGGGTGTTTTTTTTTTTAACGTATATAACTTTCGATAGGGATAGCAGTTATCCTAAGTGCGTTTAAATATTGTTACTTTAATTTTGCATCTCAACATGCAAGCTTACACCAGAACAACGTTTACAAATCGTTGAAATTTATTTCCGAAATTCTCGCTCTGTTCCCCAACCTTAAGAAGCACTTCGTCAAGCTTGCGGTGCGCATGGTCATACCTCTGAGCAGCTTATAGGTATTACTACCCAATAATTTTTTTTTATCATTTCGCACAATTATGCGCAACGTAATTAGGCATACAGCGATGCTGTAAAGTGAGTGAACGAACTGTTTAATAAAAAAAATTAACATATCAAGTGCCACGGCATTCCCATACTACGAAGCAGGTTTGTAAGCAAGAATTATAAAAATATTTATAAATAAACATTCACTGCGGTATTCATAAATAATAAAATGAGTTTGAAATGTGTTTAATACAAAATTTTCATACAAATTTTTCTTAAAATGCATTTCAAATCCATTTTAATTTTTTATGAATACGGCAGTCAGTGTGTAAATCTGATAACTACAATCACCAGTTTTTTATGCGTTGAATAAAGCGATTTTTCTGTGGGAACTCACAATATAAAATGCATGCCTTTCGTAAGCGATGTGCTGAGCGAAACTCTTACATTTCTCCCTTAAGAACCTGCTTCGTTTGAAGCACAATTTTTTATTGGGTATGGATTGATTCATGACCACATTTACTCATTTGGATAAATTCATCCATTTCTTGCTTAACTGGTATGTAAGCAAGCAAAATTGTCGTTTTTAGAGAGAGAGCACAATCCTCATGAGACTTTTGAGAATCCATAACATCCTGTTTGTGTTAAAATCCGAACAGTACAGGCAAATTATTCGTATTTTGTTCTTTGCAAATCATTTGGAGAAGAAATGCTTCCAAAAAGACGGCACAACTTGCCATACAACGCATGGAACCATAACTTTGTTGAGCCAAACGATTGGTAACGGAATTATTTGACACCTTTTTGTTTTTTGTTGGGGTACCTTAAATTTCTGGTCTATGCTGATAAACCAGCAACGATTGATCATTTATACGCGAACGTTCGAGGCGCCATTGACGCAGTAAGACCGGGTATGCTCGAAAAAGTTGTGCAAAATTGGACGGACAGTATGACGTCCATAAAGCACAGTCGCCGTGGCCATTTGCCAGAAATTAATTTAAAAAATTGCAAATACTTTAATTAGTTCGAATTGACGTATCGTTTGGCAAGTTTATTTTATTTTCTGATGATTATTTTCAATTGTTTTGCACACTTTTCGCGAAATTCGTAACGTATCGATTGCACTTAGACTTATCGAAAGTTATAAAAGGGCAAGTTAGATTCCGGAACAAAACTATTATGAAAAGTACCTGTACCCATGTTCTGTAACTTTAGTGAGAACTTCCCGCATCGAAAAGATGTGAAACAAAATATTCCATCGTTTCTCGAAAAGTGAGAAAAAAGTGTGTCTGTAACTCATGTCGAAAACTATCAAAAGAGATTACGTCGTTACGTTATAAATGTCATAACATTGCACTCGAAGCCGATGTGACATTGCAGACGGTGAGAACGCCAGTAACACATATCGTTAACGGCGACTAAAATTTACTAAAGTTAAAAGTTTTTCAACGACGGCGGTGAAAATACAACCGTCGGCTATACCAAGTAATGTAAAGTGCGACTTAAATGTTTGTTGTTTGCAAAAGAGCTTTAAAAATATTCGCATATTTTATAAAAATGTTAAAAGTAAAAGAATTAAACAATAAAAAATGTGCCAAGAACAAAATATTATTATTATTATTCTTTGTGTTTTGCAGTTTTAATTGTTTTTTAGTGTTATATTTTTTTCTCGCCCCATTTTTATTCGTGAGTTTGTTTGACAGTTCAAAGCGGGAACTTTTCTCACAAAAATGTTACAGAAACACTTTTTCTGTAAATTGGCGAGTAATTTCCTTACGTGACAAATAGAACTCGCCAATAAAATTACAGACACAGTTTAGTGAGAAAAACAGCTGTTTGTTTCAACATATGGCATTTTTGTTTCATTTCACACATTTCAATCGAAAAGTTTCTCGACGCGAGAGTTACAGAACACGGGCACTGGGTACCAAAAACTGTCGAACAAAAAACAAACAATTTGTGTACAACTTTAAGCTTTTTGAGTTGATTTGATAGTGACTGTTGACATTTAATGAATCAGAAGTAAAAGTAACAGTTTTTTTTTTGGCCAATCACAAATGAAGAAGTTGAAGAAATAGCAGTTTTTCTACTTTGACGGAAGTGTTTTAAACGCTGAAACTACATAAATAAGTAAAATAGATTTCTAGGAATGCAACGAACAAATTAAATAAGTCTAAATTATCTTTATGAATGTTGTTCTAGATGTTCCTTGAAATGTGTCTAGAATAGAATCGGTGTGCTTTTTCAACTTCGTGGTATCACAAAAAAAAAAAATCAAAAATGTGCCTGATAAGATACCAAGTTAAAAAAAGCAAAGAAAGTAAAAATAGGGATTAACCATAAAACAGGAAGGACAATTTCATTTTTTAAGTTTTATCACACATACTTTTTTTTTTTTATAGATTTTATGAAAAAAAAAAAAAAATCACAGCCGAGCAAAAGTTACCCACGATTATTTTCACTATTTAGAGAAACGGAAACAGGTTTATGTTTTATTAGCTCACTTACCTTGTACCGGTTAAATATGGCAACTTGCCAAGGCCATTCCCCCTTGCGAGCTGCCTTGCCACCAATTATTTTAAGCATATTATACATGTTACGTTTATTGCTACGTATCGGTGCAATGCCACATTTTAATTTCATCGGTGTGTATTCTGGACCGCGGTAACCCTTGCCATTCATAATAAAATCGCTTAGAGTACCACCTATAGAATTGGACAGAGTGCCACCATCATCGCTTATGTCACGCCGACGTGTTGCTACGGGTCTTAGGTCGTAGGAGGGAGACTTTTGGACCTGAGCCTGTAGCCACTGTTGACAGAAACTTCCCTCGGTATAGCAATATGCTATTTCACGTAGCACTTCTCGGCCACATTGCTCGCGAATGCGGCATTTTCTGGGAAAATAAAATAGAAATAGGAGGAAATCAGAAATCAGTTTTAATAAAGTCCTGAAGGTTAATTATTGTGCGAATAATTTGGGGAGAAAATTACTGAACTCGCTACCGTTCGAAATTTTTATTTAAAAAACAAAATATAACTTGAGTCGATATCGTATGCCGTGGTTTGGTCTCAGTTTTTTTCGTTGTGTTAGGAGTTTGTTTCAGGTCACAATTCAGTTGTCTCCAAAATATATGTTTTTCTATATTTTTAAGCTTTATGGTAATTTTTTTTTTTAGGAAAATTAATTTTGTTTTGGTCAGTACTCACTTATATCTTCTCGTTGTACACTTCGGAGAACATTTCGTCCACCTACTCCATTTGGAATAAATGCGCCGATGTTTAGGTATTAAATGTTCTGGCGTTGCTCTCTCTTTCGAAGGTGAAAAATTTGAGGTATTTCCAGAATCTTCTTCCATAGGATCCTCATAAGAAACATCACCATATGGTTGCTCTCCACGACTGATATCAATATCAAAATCTTCATATTGAAACACATCTCCTTCAATGGCACCATCATCGAATGCGCCAACAGCACCTTTAAGATGCCGTCTTGAATTACGTCTACCCTGGCGATGATCTCTTGATCTATTTCTCTCCTTCTGCCTAACAGAGCGGCCCTGACTTGCTAAAGCGGAAGGTAGAAATTTTTGATTACGTAAAATTTTTACTTCACTACTAGAGGGATGCAAAAGCTCTGTTGATGCTGAAAGACCCAAATCTCTAAGATCGCCTTGTTCCTGTTCCCTGAATGCCAATCCACCATTTACTTCACCGTACTCCAAAAAATCCTCAAATTCATTCAATTGTGGCTTCCTTTTATGCTGATGTTTTCGTTTTCTCTTTGTCTTTATGACATAAAAATCTGACTCGCCACTGTGATTGTCATCTCGATAATGTACGCTGGTGTCATCTTTGAAATGCAATGTAGAATGATGATCATCTTCATCGGAATCTACTTCATCATCTGGATGAATTGTTACAGGATGATGTGTGTTGTTAAACTCAGTGGGTAGTATGATTTCTGGTGTGGGTTGCTTGTGTTCGTGTGAATGATGCTGATGTTGAGATTCTGACTGTGTGATTGCACTTGTTGCTGAAACTGGTGCAGGGGCTGATGCTGCTGCAGCTGCATTGATTACAATTGTTGGAGGTGCACTGTTGATCTGTTGTTGTTGTTGTTGTTGCTGCTGTTGGACTGCATGTGGCGGTAGACTGCTTGACGTTGCTGGCCAAGCGGGATGACATCTACAAATGTAAAAGGATTATTATGTTGAGACAAATTTCTGTATTTTAAGATTTATAGAAGTTGCAGACATATGTGAGTATTTCAAAACAACATAAATTGTGGGTGGTTTGAAATGCTGTTCTCTAACTTTAATTTGGGTCACATTAAAATTAATATCAATCTTATTTAGTTTTTCTTTATACACATTCTTTGATATTTAAATTATGATTTTATTATACTTATGTCTTGAGAATGAACTTTATTAAAGTGGAGAAAATCATAACATATACATATGTACATACATAAGTTGACAGTTGCAGCAGCTTGCTGTTGTGGCATGCGGTCTTCTAACAGCAATACCACATGTCTAATCAGCCATAAAATATAATTTAATACTACAATCTTAAGATAAATTGTCTGTTGCACAAAATTAAGAATAAAAAATGATTCTCGTATCTTTAAATATTTATGAAGATCGTCATTTAGTTGACAAATTTTTTAAAAAATTAATGTGTTTCTTTAGAATTTTTTTTTCGAACATTTTTTGGAATTTAATTAATCAAATCGATTTTAAATTGAGACATTCTTATTTATTGAAATTGAGAAAACCCTCCAAAAGAACGGCAGAAGTAAAGGGAGGTCGATCACCAAAAAGTAAAAGTTTTTTGTTAAATTTATTTATTTATTTTACCAATCTATTAATATTCCTAATTGTAAGTTCCCGAAAACGTATTTTACAATTTCAAAATGCAGTATTTAAATTTCCTTTCTATACAAAGGTAATTAAAAATTCTTCTGGTCATTGTTCCGTTTCATTAATTTTGATAACCGTCACTGCAATATTCTATAGAATATGTTACACTTCACTGGTGTTTGACACCAATTTCAAACAATAAGTGGCACATTTAATTAATGCAATGCCAATGCCCTTCTTTTTCTGGCACCCTATAAAGAAGCGGCATATTACGTTCGGCCTTTTTGATGATGATTTGTTCCGCTATTCTCCTGCTGGAGAGTAAACGGTCTCAATTATTAATTTCCAACGTTGGGTGATTTTTAAACTCATTTACATATTCGAAGCTTTGTTTCGTAGATACATCGAGATAATTTATTATTATTATTGCTTTTTAGTTAATAAATACAGGGTGGGCCTGTATGGGGCTTAAAAATTGCATAGCTTTTTCGTTGGAAAAGGGAAACTGTTTTACACTAAGGGCTACAAATTCAGAGCAAGTAAGACTCTCTTTTTAGTTTAAAATGTATTTAAACCAACAAATCTACAAATCACCAAACATATAAATCATCTTTAAACGCATAAAATTAGGCGTTTAAACTACCAATACAGACCATATGAAATTGATAAGATTAATATAGTAGTGCTGTCACATGTTATTTTTTTTTAACAACATAAAATACATGGGACACTGGTTAAAGTTGTTGAGTTTATGCTACATATAGATTTAAGTTTAGTTCAACTAAACCATCAGTGATTTATTAGCCATAAGTATAGAAAATAATATCACTTAAATTACCCCAGTTTTCAGCTCCACAATTATTGGCTCGTTTTAGATTTTTGGAGAGCGAATACTTTCCAGAAATTCGGAAATTATTAATTGGAGTCATTTGAGCCCCTTAAATGGTGGAGATAAAGGACAAGTGTGTTCAGTTGAAATAGTGCGACTGTGTTTAGGAACACTAAGATTTTATGAGGCAACCCAAAAGAGGGGAGGGCAAGAAGCCTCCTCAACGGGAGTTAGTCCGAAGTTAGTATGATGGTGCGTATCCTGACTGGTCATGCGGGACTGCGGGCTCAACTACACTAATTTGGACGTGTAGAATCTGACGAGTGTAGAGCGTGGGGCGAGGAGAGCGAGACGTTGAAACACTTTCTACTACTTGCTACTGTCAGGCATTCGTAAAATTAAGATTCAAAACCTCGGGAGCGATGTCATGTTGGACTCGGGATCGCTGAGAAACGTTGACTGGAAACCTTAAGGAATTACGTCCAGTAACTCTAAAAGCCGAACTTTAACCCCCTCCCTATAGGTAGTGGTAGCACTATCCACCTAAATCCCCCATGTTTCTTCTAAACAGCAGGCCCGGTAGTGACCTAGGTGTATATCGTACAGATATGAGGTTGCCTCTTAATGATTCGTCCTCCTATCGACCTAACCTAACCTATGTTTGAGAAAATGTTTAGGACGAAAAACGAATGGAGGTTGGTTATACCATGTTCCCCTAAGGGCTACTCCTTGCCAGTTATGGCAGAAATGAACAGCAAAGCTGCATTTTCTAATTTTTTATGAAGTTTTTAACAACAAAAAATTTAAAATTTTGCTAAAAAATAGTTTTTCCCAAAAAAATTTATATTTCTTTTAGCCTTAAAGGCAATTTTATTGCGGAATTTCGGTTTTCTTAATTTATTCAATAAACTTAACCGATTTCGAGTTACGTGACTGTATGTTGTGTAACCTCCTCCATTTTCGAAATAAAGGTATATCTCGAAAACAAGAGCTGCCAAAAAAATAACGGTTGAACCAATGAATTTAGCGTTCTCGAATTATTGACAGCTTTTTCAACTAGCACAGTAGTATAATCATATTTTTTCTAGAGCACACTACCTGTCGACTTCTAATCATGTAAAATTTACCTTAAGTGGTGTTAATTTATTATAAAAAATTAAATATTCTACTTACCGCCAACATTTACGCTCTTCAATGTGTTTGACGTGACCGCATTTCCGTTTTGTTTTACAATAGCGCTCTCTGCGCTGAACACACTCTTGCGAACAGGGTGCCCAAGCTGTCCAAGGGGTATACTGGCGATGCAAGTTATGGTGATGATAATGATGCCGCGGCACCCATCTATTGTGAGGACGATGATGATGTAGACGATAACCACGTCGCTGGGCTCTATGGTGATTTGGTGGTTGTTTTTGTTGAGGTGGAGGTAGTGTTGGGTTGGCCAACTTATGGCCGTGTCTTTTATGTACATGATGACGTTGATGTGGATAAAAAGGGTGTGCACTAGAAGAGGTAACTGTAGGCAGTGCTATTAATGATGATGATGACGGCGACGGTAAATGACCTCCTGAAGCATTAACTTCTGTTTGTATATGTTGAACATGGCTATTCTGTAAAAGAAAGAGAGATAGGAAAGAAATGCTTATAGAAACTATTAAAATTGTTCATTAAATCCATTTGTAGTTACATGATTTATGAATCACGTTTCTTCTCGTTGTGTCTATCAAACATATTTGTTTGATATGATACGTGAACGAATAAGTTGCGACAAACAATATGTTTCCTATAAGTGGTTTTATTGTGAACTGTATGTTTATTTGGTTCACCATCCCATTCCTATCTGTTTGCCGTGTCTTTGGATGTTGTGTGTGTGTATGTGCTTGTATTTTGTTTGCCATTTCATTGTCTTGTGGTTTTTTGGCGGTGTCGTAAAGATGTCAATGTTATTTTTAACATATAAAATGTATTTTTTTTGTCTAGTTTTGTATTGTATATTTCTCTTGTGATTTGTTTATAACAAGTCATTTCGTACCAGAGTGATATGATACCTTTAGTCTATGAATTTAATGGATGAATTCCCAGTTATTCTGCACAGTGTCACTGTTTGTGGTAAAAGGTGGTTAGAGATTAACTTGGATATTTAATTACTTCTAATTTACTTCTCATGACTGAAAAGTTTTTACGGGCCGATTTTTACAGGGTGGCACGAAATTAACGTTATGATTTAATAGGTAAATAATTTTTTTGCTTACGTTTTTATACCCCGGAATTTTAATGGTAATTTCTGAAATATTGATCTTAGACCATACAAAGTATATAAATTTTGGGTCCTTATGAGTACCGAAGTTGATTTAATGATGTCCGTCTGACCGTTTGTCCATGTGTGTGATGAAATTAATTTTCCCAAGGGGACTAGTTTGTGCTATATAAATGTCACATATACTGCGGATTTGTTTTCTATTGAAATTTAGTCAGATCGGTCTATAAATGGATGAGATATGACAACCAATGCCTCAAATTTATTTCATAAAATCATGTTGTTGTTGTTTTTTATACCCATACCTTGTAAGTTTATTTATTCCCTTCATCGAAGGTAAAAATTTCTACAATATTGAGTTGTTTAACGAAGTCCGTGTGTTCGTTAAAATGGGTTTTCCGAAGACCTCAAATATGATGGTATTTATATATTTATGTTACATATAGTCCGGAATTATTTGCTATAGAAATTTAGCTGGAACCATGACAGCCTCTAATTTTACCAAAAAATTCCATGTTGTTGTTGCTTTTTTATTTAATTTTTATATAACGGGTGGTTAAATTTTAAGGGCCGATGTTGAATGTGAACCACACCTAAACGATAAAGATACACAATTGAGCAACGCGTTAATGTTATTTATAAGCCTGAAATGAAAATGGGCGTTCAAATCAAAAAATACATATCGTGCACTTCGTGATTTTTTCGGTCAATTTAATAGTCTAAATGTGTGTATAATCGGAAAAATCGTGAAGGAGATGTGAAAACACGAGTGCATGCTCATACTGCAAAAAATATTTCTGCTATTCGCAAGTGTGGTTGAAGAGCCGTCCACCTCAACTCGTCGTAGTGCCCAACAATTACACCTCTCACGCTCGTCGTTGATGAACATTATGCATAAAGACTTGCATTTACACGCTTACAAGGTGTAATTGACTCAAGAACTAAAGCCTCTTGACCATTCCAAACGTCGTCAATGGTCAGAATGGTGGCAAGAAATGGCAACAGTGGATGATAAATTTTCGAAGAAAATCATCTTCAGTGATGAGGCAAATTTTCACCTCAGCGGATTCGTTAATAAGCAGAACTGCCGCATTTGACAATCCAAGAGTGATTGTCGAAAAACCAATGCACCAGCAAGGAGTGAATGTTTGGTGCGGTTAATGGGCTGGCGTCATCATCAGGCCGATTTTTTTTCTAAAATGAAGCCGGTCAGGCAGTTACTGTGAATAGTGTTCGCTGTCGTAAAATGATAGCGAACTTTTTATGGACCGAATTGGAAGATATGGATGTGGACGATATGTGGTTTCAACAGGCCGGTGCCACTTGCCACACAGCTGACGAAACAATGGCTCTTTTGCGTTAGAAATTCAATTGCCGTGTTATCTGACGTGGTGGCGATATCAATTGGCCGCCAAGATCATGTGATTTTACACCGTTGGACTTCTTTCTTTGGAGTTATTTGAGAGAAAATGTGTACGTCTATAAGCCAGCAACAAGTCAAGAGCTAAAGGATTAGATAATTCGGCACATTAACGGCATAGTACCTCAATTATGCCTAAGCGTCATCGAAAATTTGGTCCATCGGATAGAGATCCATCCATACATAATTGAACCATACCAATATTATCATAATAAAAAGAAATGATAATAATTTCCTAAATAATTTGTGTTTTATTCAAAATCAACATTGGCCCTTAAAGTTTCCAAATAAGGTACAAGCATCTTGGCTATTAAAACACAACATCCGACAAAATCAGGATGGGATTGGACAAAGACTTTAAAGATTTCTGTATATCTTGAGAACTGCACGAGCCAAACTTTCCAAATAAGATACAGGCATCTTGGTTATCAATTCAAAACATCCGACAAGACATGGACGGGAGTGGACAAGTGGGCGTAGCAAAAAGTTGATTTACTTATGTATATCTAAAGAACGGTATTTATATACGTTTTTGTTCTTATCGCCGAATATAGCACTCTTACGTTTTTTTTTTTTTCAAAATAAACTTTGAAAAACTTGGGAAATTTATGAAGGAAATAACAAAGAACCAAATTTATAAAATTTTATTTTTAAAGCAAACATTCGATTATTCAGAAACAAAGATCATAGCGAATAATGATGAGGCCCATTTTCACTTCAGTGGTCACCTCAGTAAAAATATGGGCACCCAAAATCCAAGAATAATTGTTAAATATTAAATGCACCCAGTTAGCTGCACCAAACTTTAGAAAAGATCATTGGACCATATTTTTCTTGAAAACGACATGCGGTTAATATGGCATTCAATACCGGGCAATGATTGAACATTTTTTAAGGACCGAGATTGAAAACAATTCAGAATGGAGGTTTCAATAAGACGCAGCTCTTTTTTTTTTTGGCGATCAACGTTATGATCTTATGCGCCACCTTACAGTTTCATTTAAGGCATACAATATTTTTCTTCTTAGTACGAAATCCTAAAGTTATCTTTTATTTTACTTCTCTTGAAATTTTCTCTTTTTGCTGCACTGTGTTTTACTTATATTGCATTGTCTTGTTGCTTGATTTTTTTTTTATCTTAAGAAACATAAATCTTTATATAGACTCTAGTTACTTGTTGTATTTCTCGTCTTCAGTGCTAATGAACTTTTTCCGCATTGGTGTTGAACTCTAAAAATGTTACAGCTTTCTTCTTTTCTCGTTTCTATATGATTCTGCCCTGTCTTTTTTAGTGTTTCATTGTGTCAAACGACAAATGATCTTAAAATTTGTCAAATTTCAAACAATAAAAAATAAATTGTATTAAACTATTGATCTTTTTGGGATACAATTACTAAGTAAATAAAAATAAAAATAAAAACAAAAAAGAAAAAGAAAATCTATATTTATTACAAACAACATTTATTCTATTTTTCTTTTTTCAACTTTTTGAATTTATTAAAAAATACTTGAGTTTGAGTGCATTTATTTTCTTAGAAACATTAAAGGAAAGTCTTATTGAATATAAAGAAAAAGTGGGTCTTATTTATTTTTGTTATGATTTCTTATGAGTATCTTCTGCGCCTTTTCAATATTTTGCAGCTAGACAGTTTAATTTTGTGCAATGCATGTATTTGTGAGTTCTTTTTTAAGAACTTATGAAAATTTTGGTTGCTTGTTTTTTGTGTTTATCCACAAGTTTGTTAACTTTTTAAAACAAATATAAAAGTTTAAAAACATACATCTTCGCTTTAAAAAAAACATTTTAATACTTTAATAGATTGTTGAAAATATAGTATGTTATGAATCCGATCTGTTTTCTAAACTGAAGACAAGAATATCACAATTCGGGCGTAATCATCCGCCATTGACCTGCAGTACTAACTTTACTTTATATGGCTATTAACATCAGGGGTCGGTTTGAGCGTGATGCAAAATAGAACGCTAGATACTTTGTTTTCTGCATGCTGGCGCCAATCGAAGACACCAAGTGTTTCCAGATCTTGTTGCACCTGGCCATTCCAACGGTGGGTAAGATCGCCCTTTTCTGCGTTGCCCTTCCGTGGGTTCTTCCTTGTATGCCCTAAGAGCTTAAGAGCACCTTTACCCATTCGCCAAAAGTGTCCAAGCCATCGTATTTGTTGGATTTTAATGCGCTTGACTACATCTACGTCCGTGTAAAGTTCATGCAGCTCATGGTTCATTCTAATTCGGAATCCATCATCAACGCGTACATGGCTGTAAATCTAACGGAGGGTTTTCCTTTCAAATACTGCCAATAATGACTCGTTTGATTTTTTCACTGGCCATGTTTCAGCACCATAGATTAGAACGGGTAAGATGAGCGATACATGTACAGTGGTATCTCCGTCCGTCGAGAGATGGTTTTACTTCTCATTTGCCTGCTAAGCCCAAAGTATTATCTATTGGCAAGCGTCTGTCCGTCTATCCGTCTTACGTTGGATATGTGTTGTCCGGAGACTCCAGACATGATAGTGGCTTACATTTAAGTCACATGTAGTCCACAATTTCTTGCTATTGAAATTCGGCCGGATCGGTCCAAAAAAGGCTGAGATATCACCAAAAATTCACGACTGCCTCTAATTTTTCCCAAAAATCCTTTGCTGTTGTTGTTTTTTATTTATTTTTTTTTCTGTATATCTGGAGAACGGCAAGAGCCAAAGTTTCCAAATTAGGTACAAGGTTATCAATACACATCATCGCACAAAATGTGGGCGTGGTACCTCCCGTACAGAAAACATGAAAAATTGTATAAATACTTGAATTTTTGGGCTGTCATTTGACCTATGGACGCCTTATAGTTATATCAAAAGATCGGAAATCTTTAGCAGCACATATTTTTTTCATTTGTTCTGATACAAAGAAGTTATGACCAAAACCTAAATTTTTGTTGAAAAAATACTAATTTTCGGGAACAATAGGCCTTCCTGAGCCCAAGTTTTATAACACCACCAGGTAATGGAAAATTTCTTCCTTAACACGTTGGTACTAAAATCGAATCAGTACCCGAGTTCAAACAATATACTGAAATCCTAAAAAGCACTCTTTTTATACCCTTCACCACAGGTGGAAAAGGGTATATATAAGTTTGTCATTATGTTTGTAATTTCAACAATATTGATCTTAGACCGTATAAAGTATATATGTATATTCTGGGTCCTTATGAGGAGCGAAGTTGATTTAACGATTTCCGTCTGTCCGTCCGTCTGTCCGTCTTACGTTTGGTATGTGTTTTCCGGAGACAGACGCTTTATTTCTGAGCATTGTTGTTACTAACACTAACACTTAACAAACGAAGTCTTTAACAACTTCAAAGTTGTAATCTCCAAAAGTTTTACGCTGTTCGGTACGCTGTGATGGTTTACTACTCGAAATAAAATATTTCGTTATGTCCTCGTTCACTTTCAGACCCGTGTTCTTTGACTGTTTTTCAAGTTCTGCTAAGGCTCCACTTACTGCTCGCGTGTGGCGACCAATGATGTCGATATTACCAGCATATGCAAGCAGCATGACAAATTTGTTGTAAACAATGTCAGTGGTTTTAATATAAGTTTCTTGCAAAACCTTCTCTGTTAGCAAATTGAAGAAGTCGCAAGATAAGGCATCGTCTTGCCTCAAACCTCTCTTTGGTTTGAAAGGATCGGAGAGGTTTGCTCCTATTTTGTCGGCGCTTGTGGTGCTTTTTTTTAGCGCCATTGCGAAAAGCTTAACGACATTTTGGAAAATTTATTGACTATTCAATAAACAGTATAGTGCAAGGTATTCTGATTTTTACTTCGTGCAAGTTTTAGGAACAGTTTGTTTTTTCCGCATGCCCTGAACATAATTTGGCTTAGATTTGGGAAATATTTCTTAAAATAAATATAACCAATAATTTCTTCAAATGTTTATTAGGTTAAATATAGTCTTTGAAAAACTGGCCAACACAAACGTTATAGACTGATTTAAAAGATCACAACGCGTCCGCAGGTCCAGATTTGGAAACCGTTGGCATGCTGTACTCAATTTTTTTCAACTAACTTTTTAGTTTATTTTTCTTTTTTCATTTCTTTCACTCGTGTTTCCATCTGTTTATAATTTCAATTCAAATCATAACAAAACTGTCTATTTACAAATTCTATTTATATTTCTTTCATTTGCAAAAACATGCCTGTCTTGGATCTGTTTCCCATTTTGGCTTTATATTCTATTTCTTTTTTTTTTTCTTGCCCATATTTATATTTACAATCTTGTGCAGTTGTGGAACAGGAGCGCAACGATTTCTTAAACAAACTTCATAAGTTTTTTTGCTAATTGGTTCATCATTTTATTTCTATGGGCATTTAGAAAATGTTTATTTTAATTAGCTGTTTGTCAGAAGGAATTAGCTTGTCTTGTCTGCGGGATATTATTGAAAGCCGATTAGATATATGGGATTTGATACACATTTGAAGGCATGGAATTTGTTTATAGTAAAGTTATAAGATGTGCACGCAGAGAAACCCCATTTTTCAATATGATCATCTTCAACAAAACAATTTCTAACGAACAATCATAGAAGATATCATAGTTAATTTTACCATATTCTTGTCACCTGCAACCATATTAAGGAAACATTAGTCCTGCATCAATAAGCCACAGCCATTTTACAGTTGATAATGCGAATAGAATAAAATCTGTACATCATTTTAAACAATTGGTTTTCGTAATTTTAGGAAGTATTTGATAAACAAAAAGTATCTCCCCAAAAATAGTTTCTCACCGATGACTAATACCAACTTCTTCTTTTATGTTCGTTCCAAACAATCGCTAATTAATTATTTTTTGTAGCTAATTGAGATTTTCTTTTCAATTCTAAATATAAATTTTCAATTTAAAATGACGTAGTGTTTGATGCAACTTGATGACTGACTAATTGAAAAGTTATTTGACTCCAATTATTTCCACATTCGATTTAATTAGTTTTAGACAAATAAAAACCCATACTAAATGGCAAATCAGCAGCCAAATCAACCTTCATTTAATTGAAAGCAATTATTTCCGCATGATTTCATGAGAATTTCAAAAATTTCAAGTTCAATTACATGCAAAAGAAAAAAAAACAACCGAAATTTTTAAAGAAAAAAAAAGAAAGAAAAATTTGTTAACATAACTTTAAACAACATGATAAAACAATTATTTTTGTTTTTTTTTTTTTTTAATTTTTAAGTAAAAATACGTAAAGTTTGACAGTTGATATCTTTAAATGATGACAGTTTAGTTGACATTTTTCTTTTAGTTTTTTTTTTAACAAGAATATGTTGTTGTAAAACTGTCACAAATGCTTTATTTTAAATATTGTAATTTTTGCTGTTGCGACATGTGTCACAAATTTAAAAGATTTCATTGTGAGACTTTTCCCATTTTGATTAAAAAAAAACCAGAAACACAACACATGTGGACTGGACTTCAGACGATTTTTATTTTTAGATTCAACTTTAACAGTTATGAGCTCACGAGAACACACTAAGAGTTCTTTTGTTTTCAATTTTGGTCATTTGATCACTTAAGTATTCGGAAAATTTAGATGAAAAAAGTTTTACATAAATTTTGATATTAATCCGAATGTTTGTTTTCAGTCAAATTACAATTTTAAAAGCGTTTTTACTTTAATAGTGTTATTCCTTCAATATTTTCCAGAAATATTTTCTATACATTATCAAAAAATTTCTTCGTTTGGGTTTTGGAATTTCAAATAAGTTTTGAATCTCTATGACGGGTCAATTTAACGTTATTATTAAAAAAAGTTCAACTCGGCTTTATCGACCCAAAAATAAAATAAGTAAGAAAGTATAGTCGTATAATAAAACTAAAGGGTTATTTATTAAGAGCACTTCAATTTGTTTTTTATTTAAATTTTTCAAAAAAAAAAAAAAAAAAAAAAAAAAAAAAATTACCAACTATCGAACAGATCAATAAATTACCGAAATAGTTACTTCATGCAAGTATTTACTTCAGAGGTCAAATTGTGAATTAAAAAAATACATGTTTAGAAAAAGTACCAAAAATCAGTTAAAATTTGTTGCCTTATTAGTCAGAATTTCAAAAAAGTACTAAAATATGTTCGAGATGTTTTTAAAAAGAGAACAATTCGATTTAAATTTTATTTCTATCTTTTATATTCTAGAAGATAAATTTGCTAAAAAAAAGTACTAAAATTAGATGATTAACCCTTTTACCTTTTAAAAGTACAATTACCAATAAAGCATTGAATACGCGTAAGCTTATTTCCTGACTGAATTAATTTGCTTTTTGAATCCATCCATCTTAATTTCGGAGATATTTAATTACTGATTTAAGCCGTTTTTACCCTTAAGGTAAATATCAAAAAAGTACCAAAACCCATTAAAGATGTTTTAAAGAAAGTATCTAACTTTATTCGATTTCAATTATATTTCTATTTGTAATACACACTGTAAAAGTTAATTTGTGAATTAAAAAATACCTGTTTGGAAAAAGTACCAAATATCAGTTAAAATGTGTTGCCTAACTAATCAGAATTACAAAAAAGTACTAAAATATGTTCGAGATGTTTTTAGAAAGAGAACCATTCGCTTAAAATTCAATTCTTCATTTTAATACTTTATAAAAAACAAGTTAGAGTGCTATATTCGGCTGTGCCGAATCTTTGATACCCTCCACCGACAGCTCAGTTTGCTTTATATGTGGCCTATAGTAAATTATGAACCGAGCATCACGAAATTTATTAGTGTGAGTAGTGATGTATTTAATTTTATTTTGATAGCATTATTTATTATGGCTTTAGGCGTACTAAACTGTTTTCCGGGAGAAGGGTTTATTTGAGGCCTAGGGTAAATTATGGTCCGGTCATCACGAAAATTCACAGTGTAATTTCTAGTACTATATTACTGTGTCGTGCCAAATTTTATTTTGATAGCATTATTAACTACGGTCTTAGGCGTACTAAACTGTTTTCAGAGAATAGGGTTTCTATGGGGCCTAGGGTTAATTATGGACGGATCTTCACGAAATTTAGCAGCGTGATTTCCAGTCGTATAAAACAAATTTTTGCAAAATCTTTCTCATTCCGTGCCTTGTTCCACCATTTATGTTATTTTTTGTAACAAAATTATCATTTTTTTTAGGTGGTATTTCCACATTTTGATTCATAGCTCTGGTCCTACTGCACCGATTTTGTTGAATTTCAATCCCAAACTGCTTAGGATAACTACAAGCAATATGGCACCAAGTTTGTTCATTTTTTTGAGTTGTTCGATAGTGAGCGTGTTTTCAACAGACGGACAGACAGACGGACAAGGCTTAGAATCACTCAAGGACCCAGAATATATATACTTTATGGGGTCTGAGATTAATAATAAAAAAGTTTCACACGGAATGACAAACTTTATATACCCTCTTCACAACTAATTGTGGTGGAGGGTATAAAAATACCAAATGGACATTTTCCGCAACGAATACAGACAGCATTGTCGTGCAAAAAAAATTTTCATATAAAAATATTTTTTGTACGTGGTGCATAGAAAAATATGAATCAGGTTTTTTCTAACAACCATTTTTCTTATACAAAATACTTTTTATATTGACAAGTATAAAAAAAAGACACTGCTTTTGCCACTATTTCTTAAAAGTGGGGGTTTATTGTAGTAGATGTTCTTATAACATTTATCTACTGTAGTGGGACAAAGTTAAGCAATATAATTTTAACTTTAATACACTTAAGCGCTTTTGGGGCAATATGGATGTTAATGCAAAACATATTTTTTAAGAAATTTACTAATAAATTGCAAAATATGCACTTTTATGGAAGTAAAGCATTTTTTGAAAAATCTTGGAAAATGGCAAAAAAAAAATTTTAATCAAAAAGCTGCAAACAAACCTGCTCTGTACCCATGTTCTGTAACTTTAGTGAGAACTTCTCGCATCGAAAAGATGTGAAACAAAATATTCCATCGCTTATTGAAAAGTGAGAAAAAACTGTGTCTGTAACTATCAAAAGAGATTACGTCGTGACAAAAAAAAAGTTGTGTTAAACAACATGGCACAACCATAATTACCAATAGTTTCACCTAATTTTTTGTCTACCTTAGTTTTAATATGTTTACTATTGAATAAAATTAAAATTTTGGAATTTTGGTGACACATGAAAATTTTTACTCAAAGCCGATGTAACATAGCAGACGTTGAAAACGCCAGTCACACATATCGTTGACGGCGACCAAAATGTACTAAAATTATAATTTTTTTAACGAAGGCGGCGGAAATACATCCGTCGGCTATACCAAATAATGTTAAGTGCGACTTTAATGTTGGTTGTTTGCAAACGAGCTTCAAAAACAATCGTATATTTAAAAAAAACATGTTAAAAGCAAAATAACACTGTGCTCGAAATTTACACTTTTTTTAGACAAGCCGGGCACATAACGTTTTAACATAATTCGGGTACGCTGAATCCAACGGTACTTTTTTTTAGGTTAGCTCTTATTTTCGAGATATACCATTATTTCGAAAATGGAGGAGGTTGCACAATATATGTTCGCATAACTCAAAAACGGCTTAGCTGTGTAAAAAACTATTGAGAACAAAATATTTCTAGACTATTGTTCAACTAATCTTTAATTAAAAAGGGGGTAACTGACTCAACTTTTTTTTTGTGTGGACACCGAACCACTTTAATTGCCCCATACACACTTTTTCCCTGCTTAGTCTTTGTGCCCGTAAACCATCTTGTTATGTTGATGCTTAGACTTAATTACGTTTAAACTTGTTATATTGAAATCTAAATCCTCTTACCAAGTATTATTGTAATCGGTCTTTATTTGGCCAAAGCTCCCTTACTACTGACAAAGCTTCTTAAAAATAGCGGTATTAACATTCAAATTAGCGACTCAAGCTGCTACGCTAGCTACTATGTCATGACAAAATGTTATGCTGGTATATTAACCATAGGCCTCATATAAACCCCCTTCCTTAAATCAAAATATAGGTGAAGATATCTAAATAATAGTCCGCACAAAACACTTTTACATGAACCTTAGCCCCATAACATAATTTTGTTCTTGCGGGTTCATGATTGTCCGCGGGTCCGAAATAGGGTACTCTTTCGAAAATTTATATTTAAATGCTGTGGTGTATGGTATCATATAAATTATAATTAGGTTTGGCCGACTTTACTTTCTTACTTGTGTTTCCTTTATTTTGGGTCTTCCATAAAAAAAAACTTATTGCACCAGACAGTTGGAAATCTTTATCCGATAAATAGTTTTAAAGATTAGCAAAAATGATACTCCCTTCTTTTTAAAAATACAAAAAAATAGCCGAAACTACACATTTAGTTCGTACTTTGTTTTAAGCAGGGCTGCCAGATAAATGTGTGAGGAAATCGTCTATTTCCTGAGAAAAAATAAAAAACCGTTGTTCACGTTTCGAAAAATCGGACAACTTAAAATTTAGTTTTTTTTTTAACAATTTTTGTTCGATTTTTATAAAAAAAAAACACTGAAACAAAAACATAATTACTTCATACCCAGCTAGCATTTTTAATCGTGTAAGAGATGCTGCGAGCCTCACGAAGAGCGTCTTTGATCGTCGATTGCCGCATTTTTAATCGTAGGGAAAAACTGTAACACGACTGAGACTTCCATAGCACAACGAAATACGCTTCTTAAATCGTTGTGGGGATCGTTTAAGACCTGGTTTAAGATTATCTAACAACGAGTCTTTCATGTCAAGAATCGTATTAGACTCATGTAGAAATTATCATACAACTCGTGAATTGTTCGGCGTATAATTGTTGAAAATAGGATTTATACAGAGAGTCGTAAAAGGTTCATTCGATGATGGTTTGACGAAAGTTAAACAAAGTGTAACATTGTTGTTTTTGTACTCTGAAAATAATCATTTAAAGATTTTCTTAAGACTTTCATATTACAGCCGTACCTAAACAAAAGCGGCACGCGTTTTCTAGTTTTTGAATAGAGCGGCCTAAACGCTTTGTAATCTGAAAAACCGATTTTCACAGCTTGTTTAATGGTGATGTTTGCCGCTATTGTTAATTAGCAATGGCAATTGAGCTATTTTTTTGGTCAATGTAGCGTTTTAATCTCCATTTTTATTTAAAATTTGTTGGTTTTATTTGACAAAAAAGCTATCACTACAGTTCGTGATACAAAATTTACGCTCTCGCTAAGGTATGGCGTATCAGGGTAAAAGCTAAGTGAAAGGAAACGTTCTGCCTTCTGCTCTTGTTAAGGTACGGCTGCTAAACATTCCAAGAACGTGTCAGAAAATTTAATGTTTTATTCAGACTTTGGAGACTAAAAAAATCGTCACTATTTAGAAAAAAATCTGCAAATCGGCACTTTACCAATTTCGGAACAAAATATCGTCAAAATTACGATAAATCTGGCAGCCCTGGTTTTTAGGTACAATTTTCGCCAAATTAATGTCTAGATGTGGCAGATGATGTTGACGATAAAGATGAGCCAAAAAAAAAGATCATACAGCCAGACAGTAGAAGTTTAAAACGATTAAATGCATCATGTAGAAACTTTTTTTTTCTTTTTAATTTTAATTTATGTTTTTAAGTAAATTACAAATGTTTTGTGTATTCTGGAACAGTAATGAAATGTTTTTTTTTATTTAGCAACAACTATAATATTGCTTTGCTATTTTTGTTAGAGACGGCAAATTTTTGTCTTTATTAAGCTTTTAGTGTAAATGATTTTAAATTTAATAGAAATTTTGACAAGATCATAAAATTTATTGTGTTTGGAAAGAATTAATGATGCTAAAAGTTACTCAGCTTTAAAATTTCTGAAAAAATTATTAGACGCTACCTTGAACTTAAAGATATTTTTTTAGTAATTAATATTTAATATTTATTTAATGATTTATAAAAATTAATACAAAAAAATCTTACTTACCTCACATAATTTTAATATTTGCATTAAAGCCAATAACTTAAATAAAAACTGCCAGCTCATGTTATAAAACTGCCGGATCGACATCAATCAATCAATTTTTTTTATTATTAAATAATTAATTTTTTATAACACTTTTTTATTGAAATAACCCAGTCACAAGCCATAACCAAAATGATGCAATGAATTAAGAGAACTGCAAAGAAATGGAAGTAGAAAAAAAAGTTAAAATTATCTACAGAAATACATTTAAAAGACTAGAGTTCTTCGAAGGAAACTGATTATAACAGAAAAACATGCATAAGATACATGAGGAAGTCCACTTGCAAACATCGCTAAGTTAAACAATTTTTTGTAAAAGCCGTAATTTTGTTTGTTTTCTTTTTAAATGCCTTCCGTAGTCATTATCAATCTCGACCAAACCTCGATAAGTTACGCGCAATTTCTAAATATTCAATACTCATGCAAAACTGTCTATATTGTTTGGCAGTTCACCTTTAAAAAAAATAATTGTTTTGATCGATTTTCTCAGAATTAACATGGCGAACTTTGCAAGTGGACTGACTACTCTTATAATATAAAGTTGGCTTAGGAAATTCATAAAGCAAATAAAATCCTAAGGGTGTAGCGTAATTGCAAAATATAATATAATGTATGTATATATATAAATCCTCCTCTGAATGTCAACCGATTTGAACAAAAAATACACCACTTTAATATTTTCAGATATATTGGAATAATTCGAATATATAACTCACATATACAACTCGGAACAGGCAAACCAGTTATAACGCTTTTTTTTTTTTGTTAACCAAACCTCAATAAGGAGATAAAAGTATCAAAAAGGGGAAATACGGGAAGTTAAATTTCTTTCTTTTACTTTTGCGTGATGCATGTGACCATAATATTATAGGTGCCAGAGCTGTAAATGAATCATTATTTTTTGATTTTAATTCGTTACGAATTAGCTAAATTTTTAATTAATTGCTTTCACAGCAAAAAAGACTTGAATGACATTTGAATCAAGTCAAACGAATGATGCAGAAATTAAGTTTTCCAATTCAAATGAATCTGTAAAATGAATTGCAATTCGATTCCAATTCAAATGAATTTGTTAAAGTGAATTGCCATTCATTTTTCAGATTCATTTGAGTTGAATTGATTTTGAATTCATTCAAATAAATTAGAAAAATTCATTGCAGTTCAAATTAATGAAATCAAAAATGAGTTACAATCAATCAAATTCAAGAGCAGATCTAGAGGGAACTACTAATATTTACTATTTTTGTTGTAGTTGGAAGTTTTCAATATAAAAAGTAAACGAATTTTTCAATTGTTGTAAAAGTAGTAAGAATTTCGAGTAAACGTACACAGCTTTGACAGCAAAAAATTTTGTTGAGATTCAAAGTTACTTTAAAATTCGATTGAAAAATTAAAAAAAAAATAAATTTTCCACAATATACAAATATGAAATTATTTAAACAAAAAATTATTGTTAAACACAATTTTAATACTATTTTCACACTATCTTCTATAAATATAAAAATAAGGGTACACTTTAATGTCCCCACTTACTGCGAAAACGGGTAGACCGATTTCAGGTTACGTTGGGGATAGTCTGTTGATGGTTTATGGGAAGTTTGTACGAAATCGGTCCAGGGGCTATGGATATATGGCATTTAGATTTTCCTATGTATACCCCATACAAATATAAACAATATGCTCTCCATGTTGAACTCCTCCGACCGATTTTATGAAATTTTGAATGTGTATTTCTTAGATATGAGAATAGATCGTTAAGTATATATTATGCCTCTAGATGGCGCCAAAAGGGCAAGAATGGCAAAAATCTCCCTTCCCTCTATCTTCTTTACTGATCAACCGGGTTTCTTAAAATTTGACATACAGGCACTGTTAAATTTGAAAAATATAGGAAATATGTCGTGAAATAGGGCAAGAGGGGTGAAAGCTTCCCTTGCCCTATATTTTCTTAAGTAATGAACGGGTTATCTTAAAATTTGTAGATACTGTAACATCTGAAAGGAAATATGAAATATGGTGTGAAATAGGGGTAAAAGCTCCCCCTCCCTGTATCTTTTTACTAATCAATCGGTTTTCGTGAAATTTCGCAAGCAAATGGTGTTACAGCTGGAAATAACTATAGCCTATAGTTTTTATTATTTACGGCGTGAAAAAGAGCAAGAGGGGTAAAAGCTCCCCCTCCATATATCTTCTTAACTAATCAACCGGTTTTCTTGAAATTTGGCATGCAGAAACTAAGAAAAATCTGAAAGAGAACAGGGCATAAAATAGGGCAAGAGGGGTAAAAGCTTCCCCGCCCTTTACCTTCTTAACTAATCAACCGGTTTTCTTAAAATTTGGCATGCAGACACTACAATATCTGAAAGAAAGAAATTATGTGGCAAAACAACGTTTGCCGGGTCAGCTAGTATTTGATAGAAATAAAAATTCAAGTTTCTTTTAGCAAATAAACAAACTTTTGCCATTTTGATAGGATTTTCGCCTTTACCTAATAATTTAATTCCTATTCTGTCGCTACCTGTAAATTCCATTCCAATACAAAATCAATTCAAATTTCAATCAATTAAATTCAAATGAGTTGGAAATGAATTGCTAATTCTTTTTCTAATTCATTTGAATTAATTCAAAATCAATTCAATTAAAATGAATGAATTGGAAAATAATTGCAATTCAATTAACAGATCCATTTTAATTAAAAATGAATTGCAATTCACTTTTAACAAATTCGTTAGAATTGACTCAAATTTCATTCAATTCATTTTTTTGTGTGAAATGATTTATTGAATATTTGCTAATTCAGTGCAGTGAATGATTCGCAAATTCATTTAAAAATGAATGATTCATTTAAAGCTCTGATAGGTTCAGGGTTATGAGTGAACGACAACCGATAGGATAAAAAGGTTGCTGCTTTTTTGTTTTCATCTGGTGCTTTTTAAATTTTCGTTAATATTCAACCTGTAAAGATTCAATTAAACATGTTTGTTTCTGAGTAAATAAGAATAGGGAGCTTTTTGGTACTTTTTTTGTTCTACATCTGGTACTTTGATCAACTTTCGCCAGTATTAGACATAGAAATATAAATCTGATAAATCATTGCATGTTCCTGAGTGGATGAGAATATATAAGAGGAGACTTTTTGATACTTTTTTTTGTTTTTCAATTGATATTTTCTGATAAATATTTATATTTATCTCGCCAAATCGAATCACTAAGACGGAAAAATAAATAAGAATAAGATACTCTACAGAGGCAGTGCTTCCGTAGAAAATATTGCATTGGTTGCAAAAGGATTTCGAATCCAATCGTATTGTTCCGTATTAATGGTATAAAAATACTAATCAAATTTCTGCTGAAGCATACTAAAATGTTTTTGGGCCATATCCACAATTAATTGTTTGTTTCTAATTGTACTATGGTTGGTCCTTTGGTACATTTCCAAACATCCTTTTTGCAACTCTTTCTGCCAAAATTCGAGTTTTTTTTTCAACCCTTGTAATTTGTCGGAGCTCGTCAATATATTCTCATTTGGACCTTGCATTTTTTAATTAAGTTCATTCAAATGCTCGAATATATCCATGTATGGAAGTTTGGCTATCCAGTAATCATCATCGAGGTACTTTTTTTATAGTTCGGGCATATTTTGATTTTAAAGGAACTCACACACCTCGTGACGAAGCTCAAATAATCTAGCCAAAACTTTGCCAACGAAATTCAGTAAAAACAATAAGAATTCATATTCGGTGCCCATTTCTGCACAGAGTATTAAAAAGATTCGCGAGTTAAGGGCTCTTGATTTAATTATGTTTACGATTTTAATACATTCACCATCAATGCTTCTCGATGTATGTAGCAGTGTGTAAATTGTAACGTTGGATTTTTTTGTTTTACGCAAGAGACAAACCCCTTCTTACTACCCGTCATTGCCGCAGCGCCATCAGTGCAAACAGCAATACAATTGCTCCATTGAATATTATATATTTTGAAGAAATCATCGGTCACTTGAAATATTTCTTCACCGGTAGTTCGCTCTGGAACCTCCTTACAAAATAAATAATGTTCTTTAATAAAGTCCTCGTCAACGAAACATACAATAGCTATCAGCTGTGCTGTATTTTTAATATCGGTTGTTTCATCGATCTGAAGCGCAAATTTTTCAGCCAATAAAAGTTTTCTAATCAGTGTTCCTAATATATTGCTTGACATATCGTGAATACGTCTTTTAACAGTATCAGCAGACAACGAAACTTTATTCACTTCCTTAACTTCATTGGGCCCAAACATAAGTTGAACAATTTCATGCTGGTTTAATAAGTGTTTCGCCAATCGTATGTGGTTTCTTTTGACGTGCAATTAATTTTGCAACATGGTAGCTAGCTTCTAAGGCCTTTTCAGAAACCATAACGGCCGATTTCATAAACATCTTTTGTTTTTTATTTTGTTCTAAGCACCTCTTAAAATACTGTCTATATTCGTTGGCGTGGCTGGGATGGTTTGAATGTAGATGGCGATTTAATTTACTGGTTACCATTGACTCGTTTGATAGCTGTTCGCTGCAAATGATACACTGTGGCTTTGGAGCCGTTTCGTCACCACACCACGAGAATCCATATTTAGTGTAGTCTTCGTCGTACTTTCTTTTCACTATCTTTTTTATTTGTGACACTTTTTTAGAGCTCTTCATTCGGATCTTTCCACGTACAAATTTATCCATATTGAAAGGGGTATAAAACTAAATATGTATTACACGAAGAAGGCTAGCCACACGCAATTCAACAACACAATTAATGGTAATTATCGTAAGTGGTGGAAACTTGTTTACTTAACTTTGTGTTGTAAAAATAGTGACACCTCTGCACACGACAGTAATGGCAGACGAGTGAGCGTGAACTAGGGATGGACAAAAAGCATCGATGTTTTAAAAACACTCGATATATTGTGTCGAAAAATCGATATAATCCGATGTTTTTTTGCTCCTAAACAATCGGAAAACATCCATGTTTTCTTTCGATGCATCGAAATGACAAATTGTATACAAAACGTGTAGATTGATATAAGTGTAAACGTGTATACATATATATACGTGTTGGCATGACTATTATACGCGCTATAATATGTGCAGGCAGCCCTTTTATATGCGGCGAATAAGTTCGGGTCTGGCATCTTCACTCCCAACAAACAGCTTGATAACCACGCGTAACTAAAATAAAAGCTAACAAATTGTGCACAAGTTCAACAAAGGAAAATATTTTGCTGTTTGTTTATTGTTTACAGTATTGAAAAAAAGTATTGGGAGATGTAAAATAAACTTTAGATTTTTTGAAAATATAATAATAATAAATAATTAAAAAAAACAATCGATGTATAAAAAACATCGATGTGTTTTATGAAATATCGATGCAAAATCGATGTATTCGGGAGTATACCCTATTTGGGACCCATGGGATATGAGGATAAGATGGCTGTAAAAAAGTGCCGAATACTATTTACATAGATATCTTCATCTATATGAGATTTGTTTGCCTTTAAGGGATTTTAGGAAATGGGGTTTATATGGGCTCTATGGGTAATTTTGGATCTACCAGCACAATTTTTTTGTCATGACAAAGTAGCTTCAATTTGTATGTCAATACCAACATTTGAGAATAAAGGTTGTAGGCTGTCAAATGTGAATCCCAATATTTTGGGGTTGTTTTTTGTCGGAATTATGGCAGTCACATTCAACTGTAACCCCACTTCTTGTGTCCAGGTCGTGAATAGAGTTGCCGAGGATTTTGCGGGAGAAATGTTCATATTCCTCGCATGGAAGAAGTTCGCCAGATCATAGAGGTAACCGTTTTCCAAACTACATAGGTCATTGATGTTGTTTCCCGTCGCCATGTTGTGCGATGGTGTTATAAGGAGGACTTAGTTGTCTTTTTTTAGTAGAGAATTGGTGGTATTCGAGTGCGTTGGCGCGGGATCGACAGTATCGCCATGATATCCGAAGGTTGGTGAAAATCTCCTGGATGTGCGCTGGCGTGTGTGGAGAATTAGCTACTCAAGATGCTTATTGACAAATGGTGCTTATCCCAAGATAATTTAGCAGAAGGGGCACACATGATGGCTGTGGCTAAAACGCAAAGTTACCCGAATAGATTGTTTCTGAATTGCAATGAGAATCAGTGGAGGGTTTCGATTTGTAAGGATGCTGATTATTCCATAAGCAGCGTAGGTAAGATAGATCCAGCTCCTAAACAAGGGGTTGGGTTTATAGTTTTAACCGGACTATATACAGGTTCAGGTGCTCATGTAAATCGATATCACAGTTGAACCGAACTGTCAGCACAGTTTGACATTCTCAGCTGTCCAACCATAGCGATCGATACAATCCCAAATACTTGAAATAAAATTTTACTTTTAGATTACTTTCTTTTTTTGAGCCGGTTGTAGCATCAATAATCCGAAAACTATATTTAATGACTTAAAGAATGTTTATTACTATTTAAGCTCTATCTCTATTTATTTATCCAGAAATCTTTAATATTGCGCTAACCTTTAGCATTCTCAGAAAATTTTAATTTAACAAAATTTCTTATCAAAAAAAAAAGGATAAAAAAGGTTTGTTCAGACCTAGCAAATATTTGGCGAAAAAATCAAAATAAAGCGGGACCAATAATTTGATCAAACTATAGCTTTATTTTTGACAAGTTCTATTGGTTTACTAAACTTTATTTGCAAGAAAAGAATTTGTATAGTGTAATTTAGAAACTGTTAAATGATGTTTGCTCTAGCCAAACGTTTAGCAAAAGCAAATAATTCTTTAATAAAACTAGGGGTTACGTGTATGACGTCAAATATTTAATAGGGTGTGAACGTAGCTTAAAACTAAATATAAATTTAATGAATTTATTTGAAATCATTCCTGTAAACAGAACAAATTTTTTTGTTAAAAATTGAACGATATCAGAAAATTAATTTAATTGAACTGTCTCATAAGTATAGTAGAGGTGTAGACGAGTTGAGTTTTAGACTTATGAATACCTCGAAGGTTTACATAAAGGATTTTTTACAAAATCAGAAGGAGTGCACTTAGGCATTTCAATCAAATACCACATCGGTTAGATACAAAAGTCGGAACCACTTTCTTCGATTTGGAAGCCCGTACTTAATATTGAATATTTTAAAGAAAATCTTTGATTTCTTAATACAAGTTTGTCAAACAAGTTTGTCAAACTTTTTGTTTGCATAATTAAAAAATGTTTAGAAGAATACTATTTGCATAGTTATGAGTGCTTATTTTGCATTTCGATTGTAACTAACGACTATATTGGGCTTTTAAGAGAAATCTCTAACAATTGGAGTTCTTTTGTCAAATTTTGCTTTATAACGAACATAAATAAATTTTTATAATATCCATTGAGCTGTGCGATAATTTATAATTTTTTAATTTTAATTTTGATATTTTCAGTTAGGCTTGAGTTCATCAAATTTAATTTTCATTAAATTATTTTCACTAAAGGAAGGAATTTTACAACTTGGAATTTTATGAACATTTATTGATAATTGATAATGAAACGATTTCATAATTGTGAATGAATTTGACATATTTAGTAGGTGCCTGCCAGCCAACAGTCCAACATCAATATTTTACCAGTGGTACTGGTGGTTCGAAATTTGCTGTTATTATCATTTTCAATTTTATATTACATGTTGCTTCCTTTCCTCCGTTTTTCCGTATCCTTTCCGTCAAGACTTTGTCCTGAAAACCTGAATACTTTCGTTTATTATGTTTTCCGTCCACTTTTGTCGACATTTTATTTGTACAACTTGAAGTACAAATGTAAACATTAGAGCCCGTGCCATAGCCTTTTTCAAGAACAATTGTGATTTTTAGTTGGACTGTTAATTTCAATTTTGATATTTTCAGTAAGGTTTGAGATCATAAAATTTAACAACTTGGAATTTTATTTAAATTTATTGATAATTCTCTTTAATTTTAATTTTAATTTTTTTTTTGTATTATTTCAATTCAGTTCATACACACACTTAACTTACTTTGTATACAAAATTGTAATTAATTTGAAATTCTCATTGAAGGATCTTGTGTTTTTTTTTTATTTATTTAAAATTAAATTTTTTTCCCCCAAAAAAAACCACTCAGCACTGTTTAGCTTTGAAAATACAACTAAATAAAATAATTCTTTTTTTTCTCTGCACCCACCACAAAAACGCACTTTATTTTGTTAAACAATTTAATCAAATTTGTGTATGCTGATGTTTAAAGAAAGTATTAACTGCAGATTTAAATATTTTTCTATCTACTCTTCATTCTTTTGATGTTGATAATTAGTAAAAAATAAACGCACATAGCTTTTTTTTTCATTAATTAAAATTAAATTTAAGCATTTAAAGATACGAGAAAAATGAAACTAAATAAAATATCATTTTAATAACTAATTGTTTGAATTAAACATGAAAATGATAATGTTTTGAGAGTACAATTAAAATATTGCGAAATTAGTTTATATACAATGATGACGACGATGATGTGATCGATCCCTCGTCGCATCTGTATTTAATTATATTGGTGATTTAATGCATTCATTAAATGTATTCAATGTATGTAGTAAGACAAATCGTTGGTGGTTATGGACATGATCGAAATAATTAAGTTTTTTATTGAATTGTGTATTTAAGCGCATTCAAATAGGGCGCGTAGCGATAGCTTTAAGGAATTTTTTTTTATTTTGAATAATTAGAATATCATATAAACAACAATAGCTATGTAATTAAATGTTTATGGATTTAATTTAATCAACAAAAATTTCCATTTATTTCACCTGCAGGCAGATTTTGCGTATTTGAAATCTGTTTCGATCGAAAACGGTTTAAATCATGGAAAATTATATTATGGAAAATTTACTGCCTAAACCCTTTTGATCTTCATATAATGATCATTACTGCCTGCAGCGCAGTAAGGCAACATACATCAGAACCCATGTTCTGTAACTTTGGTGAAAACTTCTCGCAGCGAAAAGATGTGAAACAAAATATTCCATCGTTTCTGGAAAAGTGAGAAAAAGTGTGTCTGTAACTCTTGTCGGAAGCTATCAAAAGAGATTAAGGCCTTAAATGTCATAATATTCCACTCGAAGTCGATGTGAAAGTGCAGACGTTGAGACCGCCAATCGCACTTATCGTAGACGGCGACGAAAATTTACTAACATTGAAAAATGTTCAACGACGGAGGCGAAAATATAACCTTCGGCTAAACCAAATAATGTAAAGTGCGACGGTAAAGTTTCGTATTATTTTCAAAAAAGTTAAAAACAAAATAATTAATCAATGAAAAAATCTGACAAGAAAAAATACGTCCCTCCTCCGTGTTATTATTCATTGCATTTTTAATATATTTTTTAGTGTTGAAATTTTTTCTTATCCCTTAATTATTCGTGAGTTTATTTGACAGTTAAAAGCGGGAACTTTCTCACAAAAATTTTACAGACGCACTTTTTCTGTAAATTACTCGCAGAAAAACAGTTGTTTGTTTCACTTTATGCATCATTTCTCACATTTCAATCGAAAAGTTTCTCGACTCGGGATTTGCAGAACATTGACACTGTTCTGAAAATTTGAGTTATAGTGATTTTCAGAATAGGCCTGATAGACAGAGAAAATAAGAAGAATATGTATTATAATTTATTTTTTCAAGGTACTGAAAACGATATAATCGATGTTAAATCGGTTCGTTTTCTTTAACGATTTCCATCAGATACCTGATTATAATAGAGTTACCAGATCACTGTCAAAAACTAAAACCTCACAAAACTCTATTTACCCAATTATGAATTAAAAATTCCCCGGGATTTCGCCTTTTCCCACTTATCCTATATAAATTAATTTTATAAATAAGAAAAAATAAAAAACTCCCGGGAATTTTTTTTCGAAATTGGGTTGTATAAAATCCCTGCAAAACTTTTATTTAAGAGATAATACTAAAGCAATTTTTGGCTAGAATGTCCGAATTCCCTTTGGCTAAATGAAATTAAGGAAACTTTTAAACATTTTATTTTACTAAATAATTTATAGTTTGTCTTCTAGTTACCGCACTTGCAACTCTAATTTATTGTCTTTAAGATAAAATAAATTAAAAATTCCTCAATAAATTAAAATGTTTTATAAATACAATGTCTGCTCGACTACACAATCTCGTGCAACTATTTATCTTAAAATTAATGAATGAATGAAAAAAGAAGAAGAACGATACCCAAAAATAATATAAATTGAAAATAATTGAAAACGCACAATTGCGTCAAATTAAATGAACAATTTTTCAAAATATGAAATTTTTAGAAACAAATTTGTCTTACCCCTCAAAAAAAAAAAAAAAAAATATTGAGTTGTTGCACGAAACCAAAATCCATTTCAACCAGAGGTGGATGGATGTATTTTAAATTTGATTCAAGTACTTTTTTCATCTTTCTAAAATTTTGTGTTTGTTCGCTTTTTTAAAAAATTTTTCTAGCATTTTGAACTACAAATATTCTTTCCTTGCTGCATGTACAAAAACTCTGTGCTAATTTCAGCAAAAATTTTGTAATAATTTCTTTGAAATACAAAAATAATTATCGCATTTTGTTTTTTTTTAAGTACTTAAGGCTGGTACATGATGTACATACTTTCTTGTCTAGGTGGGTGCAATTGCTTGATGTGTTTCATTTAAATTTCTGTTCTGTTTTTCTTTCCTTTAAGAATTTCTAATTTTAATTTTTAAATTTATTCGTATTTATGTGAAGTTTTTAGATCATGTTAAGCGATTTTTTTTTTAATTTTTTATAGTAATTATGGTAGTTTTTTTTAATTGTTGCAATAATATGAAACAAATTACTCGAGCAGCTGTAATAATTGATAAATAATTTCCTCGTTCAATCAATTAATTGTCTTATTTTCCTCCCTTTTAATTTGTATTAAATAAATTTTTAAACGTTTTTTTGTTTTGCTCCATTTATTTTTATTTGACTGAAATTTGATTAAGATTTCGTAATTTTTATGGAAAAATATTAGCTAAAAGTACATTTAGATAACTTTAGATGGTAATTGCATAAATTTTAATTGTATTTACGTAATTTTGGCTAAGATTATTAAGAACTTATTAACTTTTAAAATATTAAAGAATTTTCGATACCACTTTTTTTTTAATTTACTCAATTGAAGTTTTATTACAGAGAAAAAATTTTGTATTCCCAAAAATTACTTTGATAATAAGCTGGCAAGTGCACGGCCTAAAAAACTTTACTGCCAACATGCTTTTTGCAATTTGTTTTTGTTTTCACTTTGTTTTTTCCTAACCTACTTACAACTGCAATTAATGTTGGAAGAATTTCAATCAATTGTAGTGGGGAATCTAAGAAAAGATAAACACACTGTTTATTGTTGATATTTTTTTTTAAGCTTTGATATTGTTACAAGTAAAATTGTTGGTTATAATTCTTATTTGCTTTACAGTTTTATTTGTTTAATATCTTTAGTTGTTCTAAACCTTTTTGGATGAAGTTTACTGACGATCTGGCTTAAGCAACCAGTAAAAAGCGCATAGGAATAGCTTATCCCATCAACAATAAATTTTAGTGTTTTTATCAAGAATAAAAATTGGGAATTAAGCACGAATAACAAAATCATTTAAATTAAAATTTTATATTCCCAAAAATTACTTTGAGAGAGGAAAAAATTTCATAAATAGGAAATTTTGCTATAAATAGTGATTTTTGATATAAAAAGCAATTTAAGCTATAATAAGCAATTTTTCTTCCCAAAAAAATGATAGGAATATTCGATTGTTGCCAATTTATGCAACAAGCAAGTTTTTTGCATACATAATTTTAAAATTTGCTATAAAATAAAAATTTTTGTTAAAAGGTGCTACAAATATAAAATTTTTAGCGAAATTTAGTGTAAATAGCAATTCTTGTAAAGCTTGCTTTAAATAAAATTTAATCTTAAAATTTGCTATAAATTGCAAATTTTCGGTATATTCTACTTATAGCATTTTAAATTAAATTTAAAAATTTTTTAGTTAAAAAAGTTTCGGTTTTAATTAAATTGATAAGACAAATGTAATTAATCTTATAAATAGCAAATTTTGTAAAATGTTTTTTAAAAACCAATATTTTGTGGAAAATGCTATAAATAGCTCATTTATATAATATTTGGCTTAAATAAAAATCTGTTATTAATTTTGCTATAAATTTTTTGCTAACTTTTTTACAAATAACACTTTTTTAAAAATACTATAAAGTTTTTTTTTTTAAATTTGCAATAATTGGCTTTAAATTGCTAAAAAAAAAAAATAGGAAATGTTTTTTCAAATTGTAAATTTGCTTTAAATGTTTGCTATAAATAAGAATTTTGATTTTATATCGAGCCCTTATAGCAAAAATGATGTAACTAACAACATTTTAGATTTTTGTTTTTTGATGAAAATCGATAATTTTTGATCATTTGCATCATCTCTAAAAAACTCATATCTCTGGGAAGTACCAATACGAAATAAGAGCAAAGGCAATTTCAAACGAATACTTAGACTTGAAGCAAAAATATTTTAAAAAAACCTTCTGTAAAATTTTATTTTTGTTAGTTACATCATTTTTGCTTTAAGGGCTCGATATGTTATGAATGGAAAATTTACCAATACTTGGCATTATTTTTTAATATGCTATAAATAGCTTAAATTTATTAAGTTTGCTATAAAAGGCAAAATTTTTTTAATAAGCTAATAATAGTTTGCTTTAAAAAGCAAATATTTATTAAATTTGCTAAAAAAAAGGAAATTTTTTTTATTAAATTTGCTATAAATAGCATTTTAATATTAAATTTGCTATAAGTATGAATTGTTTTAAATTTGTTGTAAATAGCGAACATTTTTTGATTTACTAAAACAAAACTATTTTTTTGGTATAAAAAGAAATTTTGTGATTTAAATTTGCTATAAATAGGAAATTTTTATTAAATTTTATTAATTTTTTTAATATCTCAAAATAGCAATTTGCTATAAATAGCAAATGTTTATTAAATTTGCTATAAATAGCAACTATTATTAAATTTGATACAAATAGCAGTTTTATATTAAATATGCTATAAATAGCAATTGTTTTAAATTTAATGTAAGAAACTATAAATAGTAAATTTTTATTAATAGACATTTCTTTATTAATTTGCTATAAATATCAAATTTTTTATTAATTTCCTTTAATTTGCAAATTTTTAATAAATTTGCTTAAAATAAAAAATTTTCTTAAATGTGATATAAATACATTTTTAATAAATTTTCTATAAATAGAAAAATGTTTGCTATAAAATTGTTTGCTAACTTCGGTTTTAATATATAAACTTAACTTTAACGCCCCCATATAAAGTTACGTGTGAAAATAACAACAGTGGGCGTTTGAAATTCGATCTAATTTCCTATTGAACTAATTACTTTGCATTATAATATTCTCATTAACTAAAGAAATTTAAAAAAATGCAAATATGTATTCAAATTAAATCACAACACGCTCACACAAAAATATTCTCAAATAAATCTTCGAACCAACCAGCGAAATAGAATAGAGAGGCAAAACGAATACTCGATTCGTCTTTTATTAAATTCATTCATTAATTTATTGATAAAAAAAAACACCTTTAAAGTGTAAATAAATTTGCATAATTACCCGAACATTAAGAAGCACAATTTTAAACAAACATTTAATGATTTTTAAATTTATCTATTAAAATTAATGACCAACCAACAGACGACGACGCAAACCATGTATACACCAGCACAAAATGTTCTTTACACTGACTTACTAACTGATTCGAGCTGTAGGGGAGTAGATACTTAAAATCGTAGTAAAATAAATAATTTAATTCATACAAACATACAATAAACAAATTAAGAAAAATTATAGTAGGTTTTTTTTTGTTTGTTGAATTGAATTGAATTTATCAGCAACATGAGATCTTGTCTAAATCGTTGGTTGTAAATCGTTAATAAACTTTAAATTCATAATCATTTAAACGTGTTGCACATATGTATGGATGTCCCAATTGAATAATAGTTAATGAGACAAGTTTTATATTTAACAACTTAAGCAAACTGTTGGTGAATATAAAATAAATGCTAATGAAGATCGTTTTCATTTTCTAAAGAAAACAATTTTATTTTTGTTTAACCAAATATCTTGTAAAATGCTCATTTTGTATTGAATATTTAATTTCAATTGGATTAAAATTAATAAATATCTTCCGTCTGTTTTATGTATGTACAAGATATAAAATTGTAGATATATTTGTCTGTGGTTTTTTTTAACAAAATTTGAATCACAGTAATTTTCAATATCTGCCAAAAATATTTTGTATGACCTGATTTTTTTATGCAACACTTTTAATTTTATTATTACATATTTAAAATAAAAAACAAGTAAGAAACTTGATACCCTTCACCACAGTATTTATAAACAAATTATCGATAGTGTACCCTGTTTGAAACCCATGGGTAGTCATTAGGGTGGAATGTTGGTGTATGAAGGAACAAAATAGTCATCTAATAAATTTCGAATACCTCTAGAATGTAACATCTACATATAAACAATTTGTTTTCAATTTTCCGACACTTCTTTTAGCACTCTACCAGGGCTGGAAGTTGAAGTAATTTAATGAATTGTATTTTTATTTGCTTAATTAATACGGTACATTTTTGAATTATTTCTTTGAAGCCTACACGTAAAAAATAATTTTTTGCTGAATAAAGGAAACTTAAATTCGAGTTGGTCTGACAGAAAATAAAAAAGTTATACGCAATTATTTGAAAAAAGCCGATTTTATGTCCCATGCAAAATTTAGTTTAATAAATAAAAAAAAATTATTTATAGTTTCAACTGCATTAAATAAATTTGTCCACTTAATGGATTAATTTTTATCTCACTTCACAAAATTTTGTACGCAATGTAGTTGTTACAAAATTATCTTTAAAGTACAGGCCGAATAAAATGTACTCAGTATATTTTTTCATATTAATTTAGCAATTTAAAATTATAGTTTTTAACAAATCTTCTAAAAATAAGCTTTTTTGAATTTTAATGGTATGTCTACACATGTTGCTTTATTGCCTGAAAAAATAGAGAGACATCGATTTAACAGTGTTAAAGCTAGATTATTCAGCTAAACCGTTCTTAAAATAAACGAAATCGCCAAAATACAATTACAGCTTATTTTTCGCTAATACCGCAAAAATGCTCATTAACAAAAGGAAATGAAATCCATATTCGTGTTCAGCGACCTAATAAAAGGTGGTTCAACCAAAACGCACAATGTTATTTGTAAATAAAACCAAAATATTTCAGAGAATTATCTTAATATTTTATTTAATATTATTATAGAAGGATCTATACATATATATACAATATATGGGTAATTCCATAGTGTCGAACGTGACAGTCGTACGCATCCAAAATGCAATAATATTTTAAACAACAAATATTTTAACGTTCTTTTTACCCATAAATTATAGCACTTAGAATTCATTGTTATCTATGCTAAAGTTGATGGAGGGCGCGATTCTAGGTCAAAGATAATGGCAAAAAAAAAATGGCGGTTCGAACGTGAAAAAATAGAAGTAGTTTTTGTGGCCATGTATAAAAGGCGCAATTCAGAGAAACCTGGCACAATTTTTTAGTCAAACTACTTTCAGAATTTTACGTAACAATGTAACATTTAAATGCCTTTGGTTTGATTCCAAAATCTTGTGTATTTTTTTTAAGGCAAAATCTGGTTCGATGCGTGACATTTCGAACGAGAATATTTTTCCATAATAATTTAACTGAAAAATGATTAAAACAAAATAAAAATTTACCGTTAATCAGAATAACATATTTCCCTTCGAACTCTTCCTTAGATTACAGACCATGTACATTTTTTTTGGAATAATTGTTATCATATATCACCTCTCTTAAAGAAGATCATATTAAAGAAAACATACAATAAAACATTCTCACAAATAAGAAATTACGGTTGTGCAACTTTGCAGTCTGCTTGTTCGTCTAAGTGAACGAATTTATGAAGGAATTAATAAAATACGTAAAATCTAAATACATATTTCGGTCACGGTGGACCTTCAGATGTTCCATATTTTCATTGACGAAAAATTTCACAGAAAGTAATTTTAACGCAGAGCGAAACGAAAGTTAGGCAACTCTCATCTTTATGCGCGCTTTGACAGTCTGGTAGTATAATTTTTTTTATATATGTATTTATATATATTTTATATAACGGTGTTAAGAATCATTCCTAGGAAGTTCATATGCCCTAGAAAGTTGTTTATTGAAATCTTAGGTACATTTTTGTAGTTGGTTGTTTCCTTGAATTTTTAACGGTTTGCTACCTATGGACCTGAATAGGGGAAAAAGGTAAAAAAATCGAAGTTTTTTGCGATTTTGATCTTGAAGATGAAGTTTTTTGATTTTATGTGTTCACAAGTTTTGTTCTTAATGGCAAGAGCTACACATTGTCCCAGAGGGTATATCAAAATTCCGAACGGTTTGCAACATATGAGCCTGAGAAAATTATTCACTTTTTTGCAGAAATGACACCGAGGCCCCAAATCTTTGGGGGCACATAAAAAAAGTGCATGCCTTTGGGCAAAACTGGGAGACACCGGACTTTGTTTTGGTCTTTTGTCACGTAGTTTTGTTTGTGTATGGTCATTTTTCCATGACTTAAAAAATTACACACAGTGTTATTGTGGCATCACAGACAACGTGGCAAAGTGGCGTTACCATTTGTCAAGGTTTTTTTCTTTTTTGCAAGCCTTTTTATGTTAATTTTTTTTTTATATTGTTAAACAAAATGAATTCCAAATACATTTTGTTGTTTTCTTTTACAATTTTTGCACTTTTGTGGAAAAATTTATGTTTTTAAAAAAACGTTTTTTTTTAGAAATGGTGACATTTTTGATTGATAGTACAAAGATGTTACCGGGCGTTTCCACATGCAAGGAATTACTTGCAAGTAGTGTATACGTATTATCAACGAAAAATCGAAGCAACATTCAATTGACTGAAAGAACAAAAATTGTGTGAATGTTAGTCAAAAAGAGTGAGTGTCTTTAGTTTTTCGAACTTGCACTTGCTTGTGGAAACGGGGGGTTAGATGTTTTAGGTTTGAATGCATGTTTCACATTTTCAACATCTTCAATGCGTTCCTCTGAAATGTTTGGAAGTGTACAAAGGGCATTAGAAAATGTTTTTTTATGATAAAATTTAAGGAATCCAAAACTTCATCTAAAATCTTACCGTCAATGTAAAAATATAGTGGATATTTTGAGTGTAATGAGTAACAACAAAACTTACAAATTTTAAACGTTACATCATATGATGTTTTGCAAATTGATTGATTTGAATAAAATGTAACCATGTAACTGTGAATAAAATGCAATGTTAAACCTTCGTCTTAGAACCCTTTCAGGATCGGTAAGTTAGTTGCGCAAGTTACTTGCCGAGTACAACAAAGTCTGTACGAAGTTTTTTCCTTACCTCGACCTTACCGCTGACTTCTACAAACCAAGAGTTGCGCAAGAGACTTGCGCAAGTAACTTTCCGAGTGTAAAAGGCGTCTTACCAATTCCCACCCAAGTGACCATTTCGGGTTTCTTTCTTTAATAACTTTTTTATATTTGCTTCAGCTAAAAATGAAATTTTCACTCACTGAAAAAATTGTTTGTTTAAAAAAACTGAAAATAAACTTTGCTTGACGAAAACTTGTTCTCATCGCTTACAAACATGCAGTAACAACCGGATGGGTACTGGTAAACAATGAACATACAAAAATTTGGTAAGGCGAAGGTTATGTGCTTTTCGAATTTGGAATTCGAACAATAAATTGTGACGTCCCTAATGGCCATGTACCTGGCAAAACAAAATTATGTAATAGGGTTAAAATTCATATGTGTGTAAGTTCTATATACCAAATGTTATCTATCTAGATATTATATTTTTTCATGTTAACATGATTTAAGGGAGAAAGTTATCGACATTAGAATTTATTATATGTGACCTTCTCCGATAAAAGGGACCTAGTGTGTGAAAATGAAGTTTTGAGAAAAACGCATTTCATCTTATTCTACACCCTTTTAGGTAGCAGAATCCACTCTAAAGTCCAAACCCGTTTTTTCTCGGAGAAGGTCATATACATATATGTATGGATCGCTTTCAATTAAATTTTATAAGGTAATTTAGTTTGCAATAAAATATATTTGGGCCAAATTCAATCTAAATATCTTCTCTTTAGGTTTGGAAACAAGATCCAGGGAAAAGAGCGGATTAACCGCAATTTGTAGCGTAAGAGATAATTTGTTATTAATGGCTGTCAAACTCAAACTTACTGACTGTCCCTCGATTTTAAACGAAGATTTCCTTTGCCAAACTAACATTTAAAACAAAAACGAAATTTTCATTCGTAATCGAGAAACAGGTAGAACATGACCCATCTTAATAAAACGGACGGCAGTCAACATTGCTGTCCTTTCAGTTAGGAGGCGGAAAATTCAAAAAGTCACGGACTTATAGACCCGCCCTCGTAATTACAACAAACATTTTAAATTATGTAGATGATTTACAAAATCTGCCTAATTAGTTCTTTTTTGTGTAACCATTTCGTTTTCCAAAAATAAAAAATTGTTTAAATATTAAGAAATACATTCTTTAATCGAGCCAATTTTATCTATCACATGAAAATTAAGAAAAAAAAAAACAAATAAAAATTGATTTATTTATTAAAATTCCAAAATTCTTGAACATTTCGAAATGCTTTAAATAAAAATCCACAAAAATTAACCCCTTCTAATTCCATCAAATAAGTTTTCTAACAATTTAAAACAAATCACTTGCTAAAGCCGAGCAAATCTTTTTAATTTATAGCGACAGTTTTTGTTTTCTTGTTAATTTTGTTTTTATTAAACTTATGAACACAACTTAAATGACATTTAATTTAAGCATTTAAATTTATTAACCCCCGCGATATTTTGAATTTTTAATAAATTTTTGAAAAAAAACTTTGTGTGTATTTATCGAAAAATGATTTTTTTTCTGTTCATCGATGTGATGAAAAACGTCATATTTGTAATCACTTAAAAATTATTTGCATAATACATAATATGATTTTACTGAATATTTAATACACCTACCACCGGAACTCTAGCCAAATTTTGTATTTTTTTATATATATTGTTGGGTGTATAACTTAAAAATGCGTAGTGTGCTTTTCTATTAGTGCGAGTGTTGCGGACACGATTTTCACAAGAGACTTTGATATGTTTAACTACAACATCTAAAGATCTAAGTTACTATTGCTCTGTTAATTAAGTTAGAATATAATTTTTTATTGGATTTGTAATTCTTAAAAAATATATTATTTAAAGTATTCGTTAACTTTAGCTTAAGCCTTTTCCCCTTTCAATTTCGTCTCATAATAATTACTCAGTTGCAAAAACCGAAATCAAGCTACTGCATAGCTCTGTGCATATAGTACCGGCCGATGTAAGGTTTGGACTATAACAAGGCAGGTGAGCTTTAACTTTCCAACCACTTTTGGTAGTACTTACGACGTCATTATGGACAAGATGCCTTTGTGCTGATGTGTGTAACACATAAAAATAATAATTCTAGACCCACCTATTAGTAAAGCGAAAATCCCGAGTTAAAACAATTTTAATTCCGGGATTCGCAATCCTAGGACTTTCGGGATTTGCACCCCTAGTAGATACCTAGATACGAATTGGCGCAAATAACTCAATATATCAAGCTTTACCTTATAACATAATATTATCTGGCAGGTCCATGGTTGCCTGTAGGTCCCAAATAATACACTCTCGAAAATTTGCTTAATAGTTTTGAATTTGTATGGCAAAATGTGCCCGAGCGTTGTCATGAAGAATAAATACAGCTTTATGTCTAGTGGAATATGCCGGCGTTTTTTGAGCAATGTTTGCCTTAATAGTATCAACTGTCTTCGGAGCAGGACCCTTGTGATCGTTGGTCCTATTTCAGTAGCTCATAATAAATGGAACTCTTTTGGTTTTACCCCAGCAGAGCGTTACCTTGGCACCATAGACGTTCGGCAATGACGTTTATTCGGCTTATTGACTGCGCTATGCATGTGATTTTTTGCGCTTTGGCTTGTTGAAATTAAAGTCATTTTTTATCGCCATTAATGATTCGATGCAAAAATTAAATCTTTTAATTAGCTGGGCGATCTTTGTCTTCCGATTCAAAACCACCACTTCTAGACCACACAAACCACTTCTCAAACATTTTAAGCTTTGGTGAACAATTGCAGTACCTAGAGCTGAACTCCACTACTGGGGCTGAATATGGATATACTAAGTTTGTCATTGCGTATATAAAGTAAATATATTCATGGTCCCTGAGTTATTCTTAGTCGATTTATTCATGTCTGTTGAAAACACGAACACTTTCTAAAGACTCAACAGAAAAGAACAATTAATAAGGTGTCAAACTTTTTCTAGTTCTCCTATCCAGTTTAGGGTTGAAACCCAGCACAGTGGGTTTATAAACAGAGTAATGAACCAAAATGCAGAACAACCACCCTTAAAAAATTATGTTTCTTTTAAAATAAAGCCTTGTAATATTCTTCCTCTTTTTGGAGGGTATCAATGATATTTTTTTTTAATAAATGCAGTATAACAAAACTTTCCGCAAAAGATTGGCCTACAATTCGACATTTTAAAAGCAAAAAAAAAAATTTCTTGTTTACACTATTTCGTGCAATGAGAATAAATTACTGATATTCCTTCTAAGAATTCCCGTTTAAATATAAGTTTTTGAAGACACAAAACATATATGTACTCTATGTGTTCCGAATCCCGCATTTGAGCATATTTCAGAATATTTAATTTTATTACACAAAATTTTGTGGAAGGATACTTTCCATTAATTTGACGAGTTCATAAGATCAAAGTTTTGAATCATTTTATATATCCGCTTATTTCCGAAGTGAATTCAAAAGATTTGAAAAATCTTTGTAATTATTAAATACTGCGATATGGTTTTGCTTTGTTGTACTCAGTATTTTCTGCTCTTTTTTTTTCTTTTATATCTGTTGTACTGCCAATTGTGACTTTCTTGGGCAAGACGTGCTGCAAATAGAGTCGGCAGTGACTCCGTTTTTTCACCACACAGCTCCTCAAGAGTAGGAACCCCAAATTAAGCGTTAAGCTAGGGCAATACTGAGGCGGCTAGAGCCAGCTCGTTGCGTTGAGATATTTAATGAAATTGCCGAGTTTCACCAGCGATATCTCAGAGAGTCCAGCATATTCGGTAGCATTCATTAAAAGAGAGACCAAGTCTAATAGGATGCTTATTAGGGGATTCATTTAATCGGGCCTTTGCTTTAATCGCTTAATCACTCGATTAATTAACCGAGGTTTTAGCATAATCGGTCTAAAATCTTGTTATTGATCGGTTAACCGATTAATTAAGTTTTCTTATAAAATAAGTAATTTCAATTAATTAAAAATTAAACGTAGATGTTGAAGAAATCGAAATCGAAATCAATCCATAATACAGACTAACTAATTTCTAGTCCTTTTCTTGGATTTCTTTAAACATATAAAATCTTGCATTGTTTTTTTTTTTTTAATTCCCTAAGCAAATCCCTTGTTCCATTAGAGTCATGTTTTAAATTTTAACAATTCTTTTTGTTTCGGATAATTCTGTTGAAAGATTGTTTGTGTTACTATCGAGAGTTTCTTTTGTTGTCAGGTCATCTTGTGACTTATCTTGGCAAAGCTCAGCACCTAAACATTTTGCAAAAAATTTTTTTCCTTAGTTTCTGTTTTTGTAGTGTATTTTAAGAATGTGTTAATAGAAGGAAATATATTGTGTATGAAAATAAATTCCAAGCACATACCTTTTGTATATGAGACTAAACAAATAATTAAAAACTTTTAAACTTTAAAAAATTTGGTATAAAACTAAAAAAAAAAAAAGTTTCGTTACAACGGTTAATCGACTGAAATTAACTTGTTTAATCGTTAATCGAAAATTACCAAATTTAAATTAACCGATCAGTTAAGCGGGTAGTAATTAATCCGTTAACCGATTAAAGGTAAACCGAATGAATAGCCTAATGCTTACCGATCGTCCACTAACCAGTAAGTACGTATGTATATTAGTCACGAGATGACCTTACGATTGAAGTAAAGAAGTCGCTCAGAGCGACTCATGTCGTGTGTGTCCTACGTTACCTTGGTAACTTTGCAGCCATCTAGTTTTCTCCATCTTTCATCAGCTTTATCCAGATAGATTCTGATGATTTCGCTTCTTGTAGCTGCCAGGGGTGTTGCGACTGGCACACACTCCGAAATATCCAAAGCGGCTCCAGTCTTGGCCAACCCGTCTGTCTGTTCATTACCGTAATGGTCTCTATGAGCAGAGACCAAAATTAGGGTATTGACAGGTAGGCTGCCCGGTCTGGATGGACGTTGCTTTATACGACTTTAGTGGCAACAGAAATACCAATTCTGCCTTTTATTCCTGTTATGCAGGAATATGCATGCTTCACCCGGAAGACGGAAAGATAGATTTATTTGCAGCTCTTCCGAGGAAACCCCAGAGCCAACACCGCGGGTGTGCATTATTTATTAGCCAGGGTTCCTCTTCTCTTTTTCTGGCTTGCAATATTCATTAGCAAGGATTCCTCTTCTCTTTTTCTGGCTTGTCGGAAATATGATTCTGAAATTCTTCTCAAAATCTGTAAAATTGTCTCAGAAATGTGGGTTGCTTTTGTTAGATCCTTGCATGACCGTACTTCCTCGCCTTTCAACATCCCGATGCCGAGACGGCCATTAGGTGCAATTTTTTGTATTTTTTTTCTTATGCTCATCCCACGAAGCTCTATGCTTGTCTGCAGGAGACCAGAGTCTCAGGCGGGAATCGAACCCGCAACCCTCGAACTTATCGACTAGCTCACTGCCAGCTACTACTACTACTGCTACAGATTTTTATAAGAAAAAATGTTCAATTACTTGAGAATAAAATATTCCGATAATTCAAAGAATCCCACAACGTTTGCTTCTTTGCTCTTGAAAAAAACCGCCATAGATTCCCCACAACTCGAATAATTACATCTGTTTCGTTGACTGTTAAAATCTCCAATGATGTGTTTAAATACCAATTTATCATATCCCATATTTTTGTTGTTGTTACTAAATCAAATATAATTTTGAATATTATTTTTATAAAAAAAAAAAAAAACAAATTTTAGTATTTTTTTGGTGGTGGGTGTTTTTTTTTCTTCTTTTTTTTTGTTTCTTAATAAAAGAGTTCATTAGACACCAGAGACATTTGAATGAAGGAACTGCTTTGATCACAGTGATGAGAAATAGTAGTGTAGTGTAGTATTTATTTGTTTAGTTTAGATCGGTTTGGATAGTTGGCGTATTTAAAAAAAAAATCCAAATTTTATTTTATTATAAATTTATGTAGATTTATATTTAGACGTTGTATTTAAATTTTATGTTTTTAATATTATTATAATAGTTTATATGCTAAATTGTGTGTGTTGACTGATTTAGTTGGCTTTAGAAAACAAAACAAAAAACCATAAAAATTAAATTAATGAATTGTTTATAAATTGTTGTTTTTCTTTCTACTTCTTATGTGTCTTCGGGGAAAATCAAAAATATTCAAAACATATTCGTAGAAAGAAATTGTTTGACCCCTGAATCATTCTAAATGAAATATTTGCTATTGACGCAATATTTTATTATATTTTGTTTTAATTTTTAACAAACATATTTTTAAATTGAATAGATAAATTTTTTCAAAAAAAAAATAACTTTTCTCCTTGTTCAAGTCTTATTAAAAAAAAAAAAAAACTTTTACAACAAGGAATTCCTAATAACTGAAAATCAGCGTTTAAAAAACTGAAGTCAAAGTAGAAAAATTTACTTCTTATTCATAAAATTCATCAATTCTAATTCAAACAAACTCAAAAAGCATGCGTCATTAAGCTTGCGTTTGACAGGCATTAATAGCAGACTGACTAGTAAAGTATCCAATTATTCGACTTAAGGTTTTGTTCGAGTAAGTAATTAATCGATTTTTGAATTTTAAAATTGCTCGATAAATCGAATAAAGGTTTTAAATTGTTTGAATTACTCGAATAACTCGAAGAATTCAAGGAATTTTTTCCAATGGGAAAAAAGAGAAGTACCATTCAGTTATGACAAACATTTTAAACCAATTTGTTATTCCTGGAAATCTAGTGAAATTTAATTGAAGTCGATGGAAATTCTTAGTTGAATTTTTTAAGAAATCACCTTACGTTGTCCTGATTTTAAGAGAAGTTCTGGTAAAGATAAGATTTCAACGTATGCAATATATATAAGGGATTTTTTAATAAACTTGAAAAAAAAACAGGATCGTTTTTTAAATAAGTTTGATTTTAATTTCACTCATGTGTATTCGGTTTCCATAACTTGGCTGATAACTTATATACACATATTCTTGTAATCCCCTTTTAATTTCCTTTATTGTAAAACTCTACTCTATAGGTTTGGTTAATTTGTTTTTAAACGTATAACTATTTCACGACAAAAATCAGACACTTCGTTTTCAAACAAGGACACTTAAGTTTTTAAGACGGATCTATTGATATCTCAAATGTCAACATCCAGCCGATTAGAAGATACGAGGTGATACAAAAAAAAAGACATTCCGGTAATAACAGGTAACCCATAATCTGGCAGTACATGGTTTACACATGTATAACTTCTGATGAATTTTTTTTTTTTACCAATTTTTCATTTATAGTCGGCGTTTAAAAAACTGCAGTCAAAGTAGAGAAAAACTGCCATTTTTCCACTTCTTCATTTGTCATTGGCCAAAAAAAACTGTTGCTTTTACTTCAGATTCATTAAATGTAAACAGTCGCTATCAAACCAACTCAAAAAGCAAAAAGTTTTAAACAAATTTTCCTTTTTTGTTCGACAATTTTTGGTTTCGACTGCAGTTTTTTAAACCCTGTGATTTACATAATTTGTCACACACGCACAAATCTAGAAATGGACTAAAATATGTTTAAACGTATAAATAATTTAGTTTCAAGGTTAGAAATCCAAACAAAATATTTTTACAATAAAATAAGTAGAATTTTGTAAGAAATTAATTTTAATCAATTAATTGACATAAATTGTTCGAGTTTTTCCTAATTCGAAATTGTCTATTTTAATTATTCGATCAAATAATGGCGGATACTCTACTAAGTAGTCATTTAAGGAGAAAATAAAAAAGTTAATTTTGTGTGCTCATTAAGTATTTCATTGAAAAAATCCATAATTAAAGCTGGAGGTCCATGTCAAGCGTTTTCGCCTCCACACAGTGCATGCTTTTCTAACCTTACTTGCGTTCTATGTTTCAAGTTACATGCAACGCTTTTTTAGCAGCAGCAGCACAAGTAAAACTAAGATTTATTTTGTCAAAATCAGCTGATTTGTTTGAACGCTGCTTGTGACGCTTACAAAAGCAGAAAGTTAACCTACTTTTCGCCTCAAGGCATATACGCTTTTCTGCATGTAACTTACTACGTATAACTCCAAAGGTTCTACTTTTTTGACAGTTGGCTATGCTGCGAAAAAGCGAGTAACGCGTGCTGTGGACCTCCAGATTAAGATACGAATTTCTCCATCATCCGCCCCGAGTGACTATTTCTTTTTTTTAAAACCTAAAGAAATGACTCGGCGAAAATGGAATTAATCCCAACGATAAAATCAACTCTCAAACATATACCTATTTTGATGGCTTGACAAATCTTATTTTTGAATGTTCAAATAAATTTAAGAAACGTCGAACAACGTGTAAAGAGCTCTAAGGCGGCTTCATTGAAAAATAATATTGTTTTTTATCCCAAAACCTATGTTTCATTTCAAAAGTAATGAGCTTATTGACACCCGCGTTTGTAAAAAGGCAACCTTCAATAAAAGACAATATTTCACTAAAAGTACCTTTTTGTCTTCCATAACCAATTTGCATGAAGAGTACGTTTCTTTATGACACACAAATTTTCTGACCAAAAGCAATCAAAAACAACAACAAACTTTTCTAATAAGAATTTTTTGTAAAAAGTGCTTTTCTCCGAACAAAGTACCATTTTTTAAAGTATTTTTTATATAAAAAACGAGTCTTTTTAAAATTAAAATTAAAATTAAAATTGACATTTTCGCACAAAAAATGTTAATTTTCAGTAATATTTTTCTATCTAAAAATTCCTTTTGACAAATAGGCACAATTTTATGAAAAATAGTATCGTATAATCTCACAAAAAGTACACTTTTTCATAGATATCGGGATTTTCATATAAAGTTACTTATTCACAAAACTTTTGAATAGACACTGCCCTATTTTTAAAAAATATTATACATTGTACCATTTTTAATAAAACGTTCCTTTGTTTTAGAGACAAGTTCTTTTGAAAAAATAATTTATTTTTGGAGAAACTGTTTTTGAAATAAAAATTGCCCTACTTGTTTAAAATAAAACTGAAATTTTGAAAAAAGTACTTTTTTTAAGTAAAATGTGTGCTGGGACGAAAAGGATCTCTTAAAACAATAAGTACTTTTTTTTGTAGAAAATGCACTTTTTGGGATAAAATGTTAACTATATTAATACGGTATTTAAGAGTCAACATATTTTTTAAACTGCTTTACCCTTTTGAAAGTACTATTTTTTTTTAATAAACTATTTTAAAAATAGAACTCAACCTTTTAGTGATTAAATGTAGCAATTTTAATAAAGTCTCTATCAATTCAATAGTTTAGTTCTAAATTTATATCCAACTCATTGTCAAATTGGTTTGTTTAATAAAAAAAAAATACAGTAAAAATAACAAAACAAAAAAAATTAATGACTTCTTATCAGAGATTTAACTATAAAGCAAATACAAAAAAATTACAGTCTTTTTTTTATCGTATTTGACTTGAAGTCTCAATTATTGGTGTTGTTTTTAAATCAACTTGTATATTTTTTGGCTATCGAATTTGTATGATCAGCGAGAAAACACTTGAATGGGAATTACAACCATGACATGATCACTGCATGTTTAACCGACTGACTGACTGGCTGACTGGCTGATTGCCTGGCTCGTTAAATGACACACAGTAGTCATGCTCAAACAATCGATCGATCAATTCGATCGTTTAGCTTATTTTATTTGTTTTATTTTTATTGAATTTTCGCTTAAATAGAAAAATAAGGTGTGTTTTAGATACTGTTTGCTTCTCGCGATAGTTTCCTTAACATATTTCTCCACCAAAAGTTTTTGAACAATAAATTTAGTTTTTTGGACTGAATTTAAAAGCTAAGAGATTTTTTGATTTTGTTTGTTTATAATTTGTGTTAATGACATTGCACTTTATTTGAAGTGGGATTTTTTGAGAATTTATAAACAAATCAATAAGTATTTATTTTATTGTTAAAATTAGCTTTTTAACGGCTTTTTGGGATTTGTTTTTGAATTGCTTTACTTTCAAGTGGGTGTTGAAAATAGCATATTTATTTTATTTTTATTTTGCTTAAACCTTAAAGTGATTGTTTAAATTTAAATAAATGTGACAAAATGTAAAAAACAAAAAAATTATAAAATTTAACAGTTTTTTGTGGTTAATGTAGTAAAAGTATGTAGCGAAACCCTCTATGACTTTAGACGAAACGGTTTGAAAAGCCTTATGGGTTGGATGAGCCTTATGTAACCTTTTGGGGACAAAATTAAAATTAAGGAAACAGGAAGATTGTTGTCAATCTCCAAAAAAATTTCCAACATCATTGCCAACTACTCAAGCCGCATTTTCGAAACGTTGATAAGCAGCAGGGTTCATCCAAAAGCGAGGTAATAAGGAACAACACGAGTAGAATTCAAAAGGCGTTGAAAGCCTCTTGACCATTCCAAAGGTCGTTAATGGTCAAAATGGTGGCAATAAATGGCAACAGTGGATGATCAATTTTCGAAGAAAATCATCTTCAGTGACGAGGCACATTTTCAACTCAGTGGATTCGTCAATAAGCAGAATTGCCGCATTTGGGCGAATGATAACCCAAGAGTGATTGTCGAAAAACTAATGCATCGAAGTTTTTCCAAAATGAGGCCGGTCAGGCAGTTACTGTGAATGGTGTTCGCTAACGTAAGATGATAGCGAATTTTTTATGGCCCGATGATGGATGTGGACGGTGCCACTTGTCACACATCTAACGAAACAATGGCTCTTGCGCGACAAATTCAATGGCCGTGTTATCTCACGTGGTGGCGATGTCAATTGGCACCGTTGGATTTCATTATTTGGGGTTATTTGAAAGAAAAGGTGTACGTCGATAAGCCAGCAACAATTCAAGAGCTAAAGGATGAGATAATTAGGTAGATTAACGGCATAGAACCTCAATTATGCCTCAGCGTCATCAAAAATTTTGACTATCGGATGCCGCCGAAATGTCAATAATTTGCTAAATAATTTGTGTTTTATTAAAATCAACATCGGCCAGATAGGTGGTAGTATCAAAAGGTCGATGCTGTTGCGCTATATCGATTTCATTGTCCAGGAGATTACAACAGTGTTGCCTCAAATGGGAAATTTATTAATTATCTTGGATAAGGAGATTGCCAACCAACTTCGTCCCTCACAGGATACTGAGGAGGTAAATTTCGAATGACCAGTTCTTTCCTCATTTATGTGATGATTTGTTTTATAATGTTAAGCGACTTTTACTGGAATTTTTTTTTTTATTAGATAATTGATTCGTATACTTTTTAATTTTTCCAAAATGTCAAAAATGAAGACGACACCCCATAACAAATTGAAATGAAAACAAACTCCAATGTAATTGTTAAAACCATAAAAATTAATAATTAAAACACAAGAAAAAAAAAACATTTAAGAGGTTCTTGTAATCGTATCAGTCTCTTTAAATCTCGCATTACACCAGAGGCCTCGTGATAAATGCGAGTGACGGCTGTGATGATCCATGATGAAGATAATGCTTGTGGTGGGAAATTTAATATTTGTTTAAATGTTATTTGTTATTGTTGAATGTTTTGACAAAAAGCTGTTTTAAATAAAATGAGAAAAAAGAAATCTCGTGTACAAAACACATGATTGAACTAAAAAAACAGCCATAAAATACAAGTAAAACAGAAAATAAAACCACAAAATTCCTAATAAAATTGATATTAATCTGTTGTAATATGGTTTAAACAAAAAAAAAAACTAAAAAAATAAAAACAAATGAACTGAAAAAAGTCATTAAATTTATAAAAAAAACATACCTATAAAATGTACTACAAGACAACATCAATAATATTTTGATGACAATAATCCCTTTTTTTTAAACAAATTAATACATTAAATGCATTTAACCTTGGTATGTTCATTTAAACAATTTAATCGATTACAGCTGTCATTCATATTCGAATTAATAATGCTAGTGATCGAAGGCAAAAGTACGAATGTAAGCCAAGTCTAAAATAAAGCTGTCTGTAAGTGTATTTTTAAGCCCGACCGCATCAGCATCATTATCATCATCATCAGTCACAAATGTCATTAAAAACTTTAAAAGATTTGTCATGTTTACGGGGGAAAACAATTAACAAAAATCTACAACTACTTCAACAAAACGCTAAAGTTTTCTATGTGATCATAAAGGGTATCCCAAAATTAATGCAATATTTTAATTTACAGCCATTGAACGACCCTACAAAAATAAACGTAACACGCAAGAATTTGGCAGTCGTAATATTTGTTGTAAAATGCTGTTTAATAGAGAAATATTTTGCATACAATTCTTTTATTACAGAAATCTAATTACAACCGACTTTTTAAATTCTTGCGTTTTACATTTTCGATTTCCAGCACACCCCTGAGTCAGAAAGTTCAATACAGCGATGGCAAATAAAGTTTTGGACAAAAATTGTTTTAAACATTTTTTTTGTTATGGTCAATTGTATGGAAACAAGACTCAAGGTGGTCTTAGCACCTCATGTGCCAAAAGAACCAACAGATACAGGTAGCAAGTTGAGTGTATAACGCCCTTAGTTTTGGGACTCCATGGTGGATCTTAATTACTGGGTTGCATGCAATGAGCTTACATACCACCCTTGAGTATGAGAGCCACCAACACACACAGGTAGCAATTTAACTGCCTTGGCAAAAGTGTTCTCTTACCCGTTGTTTAGGAGCTGGAGCTATTAAACCTCCACTGTAGTTTTGAAGCAAGTAATCCCTAAGGAGATCCGCCAGCGGGCCGGACATCTCCAATATTGGTAGGAAATCAGCCCTTAAAGTTGACTTTTTAGGATCTCCCTCCCTGCGACTTTTAATTAACACCCAAACCGTCACATGATTCCTGATAAGTATTTACCAATAGTAAGACTGCGACTTAAGTTCCAGGTGCTTCTTACTCCCGCGGTAATAGATAGGATTTCGAACAAAAGCTATCTCAACAGATCTGACGATTTTGTACTCTGTCGAATTCCAGGTATTAACTGATTTCCCTGGAGAAAAGACTAAAAACTAGCATTTTTAAGAGAAAAAACTGTTGAATCACCCTTTTTTACAAAAAATAAAATAAAACCGATTCAATGATCAATCGATCGTTTGTTTGTTGAGTTGCTTTGCTGGACCTGCTTATGCTGCACTGTTCTCACTCTCGCTTTCCATGTGTTTGTAATTTTTAGAATTTTATTTTAGAAATAAAATTTCAATGATACATGTATCGCAGATCAAAATGAGACACTTGTCTATGCTCCAGCTACTGTTTAGGTTAAATGTTATTCGTTGTTGTTGTTGTTGTCGTATTTTTAAGATTTCAATGATGCATCACATCGGTTTCATTTCATTAAGGTCTCAACACAGAAATGTGGCAGACATTACACTTTTGCGGCAAAACTACAATTGGTGTTTGATTTTTTTTTATTGTTAATAAGTGGAGTGAAGAAAATTTTTTTAATTTCCTAAAAATAAAATTCACGGTCCTAATTAAAAAAGACTTTTAATTAAAAGTAAAAAAAATATTTTTTCGAAAAAAACCAAATTCAATATAATTTAAAAACTTTTGAGTATTTTTTGGGTCAGATCGATTCGGATCGGTTCATGGACTCATTAAATTTAAAATCATAATCTATAGCTATGAAACTACAGAAGAATATCATTATTCGTTACTAGAAGGCTGGACAAATTTATTTGTATTCGAGAAGTCATTAACTTTTACTCGAAGTACCAAGCCAACGAAAAGAAACAATTTTTGAGAACAACAAATCTGTCGAATAAATCTACCCAGCGTGAAAAAGAAGGAGCACAAAAAATGTTACTCCTTCTCTACTGCCTTCTCATAGAAGCGAGTGTGGAAGATGTATCTTATCTTTTATACCAAAGAACCGTGACCTTCTATGAGGTATTCTTTAGCAGTTAGATAAGAACAGTAATTGAATAAAAAAAAGGCCTGAAGTAAGAAGGTCTTCTGAGTTTTCCCGCTGGGTCTTCTTCGAGCATTTAAATCTGCGATCAACATCATATACTAATACATTTTGCGATTGTATGCGTTGTATAAATTTTACATATGTTCCCAGTGGTAAAACTCAGAAGACCTTCTTACTTCAGGCCTTTTAAAAGGCCTGCTTAAAAATTGTTTTGATTAAATTCCTATTCTTATCTAACTGCTAAAGAATGCCTCATAGAAGGTGTCGGCTCTTTGGTGTAAAAGATAAGATACACCTTCCACACTCGCTTCTATGAGAAGGGAGTAGAGAAGGAGTAACATTTTTTGTATTGTTTTTTTTTTTGCACAAGCAAAAGCAAAACAATTATTTTTTTGATCCCGTTGCCATTCTTATGTACCTGCTAAAGAAGCGAGAGCGGAAGGCATTCTCCGCAATGACAACGTGTGTAAAAAAGATATGAGTATGGAATGGAGCGAGCAGGCCTTGTATATCCAAAAGAGGAGTACAGAGGCCTTTTAGAAGGCATCCGTAACCCTTCTTTTTCCCGCTGGGTTGTTATTAAATTATCTTCATTGTGTGTGCACACGTACGTAATAAAAGAGAATAAAAGAGAAAACGCGGCGTCCTGATTTTGCCGATCGCAGATTTAAATACATCTTCATCTTTTTGTATGTACCGCCAACGATCGTTTTATGTTCTATTCACGAATGCGTGTCGTTTTGAGGCACTCGCTCGCGTTCTTCTTAGAACATGGTCTTCGTCTTCAACTTTCAAAAGACGTAGCTGTTAAGCTAAACTGCTACAAAACTCTTCGCAACTGTTAAGCCCAACATTTAAAACTTCATATTGAATAAAATGTTAATTGAACAAAATGAAAATAAATAAAAGCACGATAAAAGAAATAATTAAACTTAATTCATTTAGCTAAACTAATAAATAACTCTCTTCGATCAGCTGTTGGGTTTGAGCACAATATGTTTACTTTAGGTAATTAAAAAAAAAAATCATGATGGAAAAAGCAACTGCGGAAGTTCTCAGCAATGCGTTTCAAAGACAAACACTCAACGGTTGTGCAACAGTATAAAAGAAACAATTGTTTGAAGATAAGCAAAATGTCATTTTTGCTATAACTTCCTGAAAAATTGTACAGCATATTGAAACTTTGCCCATGTATACTTTTGAACGTGAAAATCTCAAATTTGCCACTTACTCATATTAAGCTTAACTCAACTTAAGCACTTTTTCCTTTTTTAAATATTTAGATAAGAAAACTAGTCTCCAAAAATACTTGGTCGACCTTGGCTTTGCTGATAAATCATGAGTTTTAAATGATGAACGTTTTTCTACGTTTTGTAACACAATAAATAGAAGTGTACATTTCATAGACATTTTGTTCAAAATTATATTACCTTCGGCAGCTTCTCCATCAGAACGTATTTGTTATTTTTGATACCATTCACCACAGGCGGAAACTTTGCCATTGCCCTATTAAGTATAAATATTCTTGGTCGTTTTGTGTATCTTTTGCACAGCCTAAAAATTCACAATAGCAGATTTATATCCTTATTGACCTGATCAACTTCTAACATCTACCATCCATTTGCTAGGGTGTTAACATCTTCCCATATGTAATACATAAAGCGACAAATCAACATCTATCAATATTCCTTTCATTCCATTCTACATCCTTCGATTATTTTAGTGACATCACTTTAAATTTAATAATTATTGTGGCATCACTGACAAAAATACGCCTGTTTTCAAAGCAGCGTCACCATTTGTCAAGTTTTTCCATTTTTTCAATATTTCTTTGTGAATTCTTTTAAAATTAAGGCACTTTTGTAGAAACAATTTGTTTTTTAATTTTTTGTTTTTTTTTCAAAATGGTGACATTTTTGTTGATGGTAGATCTGGACAATAATGTTAAAGGAGTATTTCACATTTTCTACATCATTGATGGTAGATGTTGATTCGTGATAAAAAGCCTTTTAAGCTACGTATGAAGCCAATTATTCTGCCAGGTAAAAAAGCAAAAATCTCGGTTGCATCCAAGATAGCTTTTCCAAGAAATCTCTGCATATGAGTCCCTAAAATAACCCATTAACCGATGCCTAGATTTATCGGTATCATTCATGTAGAATCTGCATTGCTTGACAATAACATTATTTAAAAAAAGCTGGTGGACTCTAAGACCACAGTGGCCACACTGAAAAAAATTTTGCACCAGTAAAGGCATTAATCAAAAATAAAATCAGTTTTAATTAAAAATTTAATCAAGTGAATTAAACGTTTAATCATGTGAATTAAACGTTTAATCAAGTGTATTAAACGTTTAATTGACAATATTAATTTGTACCAGTAAACAAGTAACTATTTTTAAGCAAAGGTGAATTCTCGTTCGGACCGTGATCTTATTGTTTCCCTAATGTTGCCAGCAGGGATGCCGAAGAAGGTCTCTGACCCAACATAGAGTCAAATCATTGTGACTTCCTGGATCATTCAGAGATCTAACACAGTCCATGGCCATTTTAGACTTCACCTCAAAAAGAGATAGCGCTCGAACTATCCGACATTATAAATATTCTTAACCATCTTGATTTTCTCTTCCAACATGCTATATGAGGATGGCATAAATTTCCGCCTTAAAAATCGATGAATGTTTACCCCTAGGTTTGATTTTTTTAATATTTGTCCAAAATATGCCAGCCCCCGTTTCACAATTTGTCTTTTTTGAACCATCGATGAACTACACTTCATCTGCTTTCTCTTGCCACCAAGATTAGTCTGCCCAATGAGGTAGAGTTGGCTACATATAATCACTAATTCGTAATGAGTATACACACGAATTTTAATATTTATATGATAACAAATAGAATGTGAGAATTATATCTTTTTCATAAATTATTTTCATTATATCAAACATTTTTCGAATGTGCTTCTTTGAGTCAAACTTCAATTTGTAAAGCTTTGACAATAGTCCAACTGCCGCAATATTTCACATACTTTTTACTTAAGCCAACCATTGGTTAACATTGATATCTGTGGTCGCAAGTCCTAACAGCCTAAGTCTCTTTTTTTCAATATTTTTAGTACAGCAGATAAAGGTTTGGAATCTGCACTGAAAATCGAGACGGCTTTTCTGAAAAACTTTGCTACGGATTTCAAAGAAACGACTTTCTTTACTTAGTTCTTAAAAAAATAGTCGTTTACTCTCGTAGTCAAAAGATATTACCGAAAAAGACACTTAGGCTCTTGTGAATTGTTGAATGAAAGAAAATCAAAAAGTTAAAGCTGAGTTAGGCTTTTATTCCAGATTAAATAAAAAACTTTCAGTACGCCAAAATTGACATAAATTATTATTCTAAGCCAAAATTTTTCAGATTCAATCTCTCATGTTAAGTTAGGTTGTTTTTCCTACATACAAATTCATAAAGTTTAACGAATAACGGCTTAAGTTGATTTAGGCAATAGAAAAAAAAATAATGTTTGTATATGTTGTTATCCTGAATTGACTTAGGCGGTTATGCCAAAACAGTCATTTAGAAAAATAACTTAAGCATTTAGGGTTTTTATGGTTAATTGCCTTCCTATAACAGACACAAAAATGAAATGTTTATAGCAAATATATATAGACCAGCTTAATAAGATGGTACTAATAACTCAATTGTGTCCTTACTTCAGTTAGGCTGTTATGGGTTTATGCAACGTGGACTTGTGCCACTTTTGAATACCAAGGCATTGATACATTCTGTAGCCAAACAAATCACTAATAAGAAATTTGTTATAATTGAATATTTTAATAAATTTAATGTCCTCAATTTTTTTAAATCATAAAATTTAATAAATTATATAAAAAAAGTAGCTTTGACAATTTTTTACAAATTCATCGGTTTAAATGTAAACATTTAGACTTATTTGTTTTTTACCAGCAATCAGCCGCCTCATAAATTCATATTTAAACAGATTGCAAAAATGTTTATTTTGTTAGAGCGCAATGCCAAAAAGAACAAATAAAAATTCAAGTTTATTATTTCCAATAAAGAAACCTTATGTACCCTACCTCATTCTTAGAGTAAACGTAATCTATGTTGTTTCTGCTTATGTTTATTACAAAAAGTAGCATTGCATTTTAACAAGCTAATTTTAGACATAGAATCCTGCGGGTTTTGTGGAAAACTTCTTAATTTTTTTTTTAATTCCCTAAGCTAATCCTGCGAAGCTCTACGCTTGTCTGCAGGAAAGAAACCAGAGTCTCTGGCGGGAATCGAACCCGCAACCCCGGCGCTGATAGACTAGCTCATTACCAGCTAGCCTACCGGTGCACCCCCAATTAGCACCAACCATTGTGCTCTTGGGTATGCACTTGCAAAAACCTGTAAATTAAGCATCGGACTTAAAATTGCCAACATGCAACAGATCGCAACTGATCAGTGTTTAATCTCCCCGATGATGTTAATAGCGTCTTGAGGAGCAGCTACCTCTTGGCGATGCAATTCCGGGGAATATAGATTTAGCCAATATTTCGGGTCTGTCTTGGGCATAAAAATAGTTGATCTCCCTAGATACGCGACACCATCGTAAGGATATTGCACCTTTTTATGTTACATTCTTCAGGACAATTATATGTAGCTTATACCTGGAATTCGTTAGCGCTTAAAAATGCCTGAAGATCGCAGCTGAACAGTGAGCCTATCTGTTACCATGGGAGTCAGTGGCCCCATAACTGGTTGATGCCGCTTCGCGGAACACGTACTGGCTGTGGTTTAAGCCCAAAGTGGCGGGGACGGAGATCTTAAAATGTCAGTTTCAAGGGCTGCATTTCTACCTTTTTAAAGGAAGTTTGGCTTGCTTAGGGATCTTTCTAGGTGTTGTTGATCCAGCTCTTAAACAACGGGAGTGTGTATCCCTCTGCCAATCTATAAACTCAAAATTTCTACCTGTGTGTGCTAATAAGCAGAGGCGGTTGGCAAACGCATTGTTTGTGACCCATGGTGTTAAGATTACCATAAAATTAGGCCGCAAGGCAGGTGCTCATGTAAATCTGCCCACAACCGCAGGAATAAGTAACCCCTAGACTTGTTATTACTGAGACACCTTCGGGACTCTCAATCTGGTTATCGGTTAAGCCAAATTGCGTGAAGGTAGATCTTTTAAAAACCGTACTAGGAGTTTTATTAGGGTTACCTTCGTTTTGCCATCGGATATTTTGTGCTCAAGCTTTGTTTTGGACCTTATATAGCTCCAGCTCTTAAGCGTGCACTTGGTCCGGGCAGTTCATTGTACTAAAATTGCAACCTTTCTTCTAGTTTAATCATACAAAGGCGTTGATAGTCGCATCACCGTGAGGTAGGGCCGACTAAGGCAGTTACTCACCTTAATCTTAAGCACGGTTGATCAGCCTGCAATCTGCTTAGGAGGAGGATATTGTTCTTGGACTGGGGTTTTATATTCAACTTCGTTTCTAAACAGAATTATATTCTGATGCAAACATTAAAGGTGGTCCAGCCATAGTGCACGATGCTAATTGTGAGCCACACCTTAACGTCAAGTTTCCCAACTTAAGTTGACGTTAAGTTGATGGAGAGGTACACAATTGAGCAGCGCGTTAAGATTGTTGGAGCCTTTTACGAAAATGGGCGTTTAAATTAAAATGCATTTTGTACACTTTGTGATTTTTTTGGGTCAGCATAATCGACCAAATGTGGATTCGTTAACAAGCAGAATTGCCGCATTGAGTGATTGTTGAAAACCTGATGCAGCCACAAAAAGTGACCATTAGGCACGGTTTTTGGCCTGGTGGCGTCATCGGGCCATACTTCTTCGAAAATGAGGTCGGCCTAGCAGTTACCGTGAATGGTGTTCGATATCGTGAGATGATAACGGACTTTTGCGACTAGAAATTTAGGATGTGAACCTGGGCAATATGTGGTTCAAACAGAATATTTTAATTACATCTTATGTAATCAATTTTGTAAGGCTTGTGTTCTTTAAAGATAAACAGTTTTGAATTTAAGCTCTAAATTTTCAAATAATCTTCTTTCTTTATAATTAAAATGTACTTTGTTTTATAAAAATAATATTAAATACATCTCATATTAGTAACTATGCAAACTGATAAGGAATTTGAAAAGAAACATTTGATGATAAACATTTTTAAATATAAGACTTCAAGTTTTTAATATGAAGAGTGTATGTAAAATTCGTTGTTAATTTTAATATTTCAATATCTGCATTTGAATTTCACGATCATGCAAATATGACTCATGAGAATAAATACTTCAAATACCTGTTTAACTTTATGATTATCTCTTATTTATTCTTTATGTTCAAAATTGTTAATACAGTAGCTTTTAGAGTGTATGCCAATAACACCTTTAATTTGCAACCGCAATAATTTCGGTTTTCAGCTTTTTTTAACAACATCCCATAAAAATGCGATTAAAATCATAACTTCATCTAAAAAAAACAAACTTGAATAAAAAAGAAAAAGTAAGAAAATAAAAAAATCTTAAAAACAATTACAATAAAGCATAAAATTAAATGTTGAAAATGTAGATTTTTGTTTTATGATAATTTGTAGTTTCAAAACGCAAAAAATCAGCGAATAAACAAACTACCAGTCTTTTATTCACCAAATAAACACAATAAAAACACGTCTGTAGTCTGGAGTCTAGACTGAAACTGTTTGCAGCGATCCCCTTAAATGGTGTGGTGGCCGTAACGTGTGTTGCATGTGCTGGTTGGCTGCTGTCTGCCTGCCTGCAACTTACTACACATCCTTGCCATATTAAGTAAGAACAAAAAGCGAGCAACAATTTGATAAATAAATTGTTTGTTTTTCTTTAAGTCTTTTGTCCTAAAATACTCAATAAATGTAAACAGTTTCATGCCAAAGCCAGTTTAGGCAGTGTAATTACAATTAAAGCTGCAGGCGGATAATTTTAATAGCTTCAGAGTTATTTAAACAAAATCTAAAAATTGGATAAGAAATTTATAAAAATGGGGAAAAAAATCATAATTCTTATTAATTTTAAAAAAAATAATTTTTTACTACATAACTAAGAATATGATATGATAAAAGCAGTTCACTAAAAAGTAGCTTTTTCACCATAAAAGTCATGTTTTTCTTTAAAAGTTCATTAATTCTCAAAATTTTAATTTTCAATTAGGACTTGAAGAAGCTTAACAGCTCTAATATGTAATTCGTTATTGATGTCGACGTCATTTTGAAGTTGTTGTCACATTAAGTCAACGATTACAATACTTCGACATTTTTTTTAGTATTCTAAAACGATGTTGTTTGCGTCAACGTCGACTAGTTATCGAAAATCTAGCAAAAACAATCTCATCTCTAAATATTTTTCATCTGATTTTTCGAGTTTCTTTCTTTAAAATATTTATTTTAAATAGTATTTTTTTTAAATATCATAGAGAAAAAATAAACGAGAAGCAAGTATGTATCCTAGCGGCTTCAACAGTGGGCAGTACGCCGAAGTCTAAAGGCACAACCATAATGTGCTTAAGTTGTCTTAAGTTAATTTTATGAGGCAAAGTAGATTGAACTTAAGGAAACTTTTTGCCAAGTTTAATTAAACTGTCATTTGCTGAAGCAAGGTGCGAATTTAATCGCACATTCCATTTTTTTATTTTGTTTTTTTTTTTAATACAAATTAACAAGATGTCTCTCATTCTTGTTAATTTTTGACAATATGTTAAGCAAGGCTGTGCATATTATGGTTAGGCCTTAATGGTGTTTTCTTTTCTACAAAAAAAAAAAGACCACCTTTGTAAAAGGTGCATGTAAAAAATCTTTTGTCAACCCTGTAATAATGCAATTTTTTATTTGACAAGAACCCAACACAATTTATTAAAAAGGGAATGCCCAGACAAAATGTTTTTTTTCAATATTTTAAAAAAATAATTCAAAATTTGTTTATTGCATCAGCAACCATATAAATGACGGAATTGCAATTTGCTCGAAAACAGTTCAATATAAGACTTAAATAATGTTGTTAAAACTAGTGGACGCAAGCACAAAGATTTACTTGGTCATTGATTGTAGCAGCATATTTAGATGTTTTTACTCTTACATTTGTCTCGAATTATGCATGGACAACATTCTCAATAAATCAATAAATATAATTAACATTTCTTCCTCATCAGATGACGAGGATGAATCCAATCAATGCAGTAATGTCCACATTTTAACTTTTTCCTTTAAACATTTGTAAAAATAAAATATGTAAACAAGAAAATACGGTTGCCAGATTGCCGAATTATCAACAGCATGTTTCAATGATTTTGTAATGAAGACTTTTTATTAGATCAATTTTATAGCACCGAATCCAATGAGATTTTTTTATATTTTTTCTGTAAAATAAAAGGAAAAATAACTTTTAAAGCTTAACTTTTTTACTGTCCAGCGATTTTTCCCAACTTCGTCTAGTAGCCCTATATCTAAACAGAAGTCAACTGTTTTACAGAATATTATCAACACTGTCAATTTATACGAAGCGTAATTTGCAGTTCCGTATGGCATTATTAGAGGGAATTTTTGTAAAATAAGACATGCCTCCCTTTAAGACAGCAAAATATTTTTAAGAAACAAACACCAAATTGCATTATTTAAATAAAATGACACCTTTTTGTAGAAAAAAAAACCATAAGTCTAAAGGTGTTTAGTAAACTTTTTGTGAACTAAAAAAAGTTATTAAATTTTTACAATTACTAATGTAATTCGGGACCATAACATCTTTTAAATTTGCATTTTTTTTTATTTAAAACGTTTATGTACTTCATTCTAATTAAAAATTTTTTAACTTTTATTTAAGTCGTCGCATAAATTCCTGTCGACTAAAACAGAGTCAACTCTACTCGACGTCGACGGTTTTAATTAAACATACTTATGGCCGTTTTCTCATTACACGATTAACTTTTTTCCCAACGAAAAACTGCACATTTAAGAAATTTGGTTTTCTCAATGTCTCATTTGCTTATATTCTGTCGCAAAGCTAACCAGCACTCATCTGCCGATTATTTATTTTCCTTTTATTTGCCGTACAGATAAATTCAATCAGCTGACTCCCATCTTTTACATGTATTTTGAGAGGTGTTGCCAGCTTAAAACCATGTTTTTTGTCGGTATATTGAGAAACCCAAAATTGTTAACAGACAGTTTATCGGTCTAATAAATTTATGTTGACATTAAGTAACAGGCAGTTTGACGGTACATTGAGAAAATGGCCATTAATATTTTTAAAATTTTCTTTTGTTGGAGGTTAACATATTTGAACATGTTTTTTCTCAGCGTGTAGTTAAAACTTTTTCTCTTAAAAGTCACTTCTTTTATGACACAAAGCAACAACTTTCGTCAAAAAGTCATAAATTTTTAACCAAAAAGTCAAAATTTTTTTAACATAAAAATTTATTTTTTTTGTATCAAAATGTCAGGGGTTTTCTAGTTAAAAGTCGGGACCTCGAAAAGTTGGGACCATTTTCTAAAAAGACTCAACTTTTTTAACTTTCAAACATTTTGAATCCACTGCATTTTGAGTCGATTGATATGCTTTGAAAGGAACAAATGGCTTGAAAGGTTTTGCTGTTAATCTTTTTTTTGCTTTAATTAGATTAAAAGTTCAGAAGAATATGTCTTTTAATAAAATCTTACTCACTTGAATAATTTTTAATTGCCTTTACATCATCCTGTATCATAACAAAATTGTTGTATAATTAATTTCCTGATAGTTAAGATACTTTTCTATAGCCAAATTTACACGATGCCTTTTCAGACATGTCTAACAAGCACATCTGTTTTGTTTGTTGGCAATCGGAGACGAGTTTGCATGTTTGTTAATATGAGTTTTTATGGTTTTCAATATGTATAAAAACAAGATTAGACAATTTTACATAAAAACAAACATGTTTGGAAAGACATCGCTTAAAAAGGGTGTTGGTACCATTATCAAAAGAGTAAAGAAAAACAGACGTATCTGAAAAGATATCGTATAAATGCCGCCTACAATTTTCTTTATCTAGGAAAATATTTTGAAGTTTGGAAAATACCAACTTATTATCGCCCCACGCTTTCATTGTATTTTCGTTTCCTCTTGTTCTTAAAACTTTAATAAAGTTTGCAAAAACACATTCTTCAAAACCAAAGCTCCATTAAATTGCCTCAGCTAGTTAGAAAACTAACTGAACAACTGACTGGCTCATTGGTTACTTAGACTGCAGGAACAAATGAAATACATTCTTCTTCTTTTTTCGTACTACTTACTTTAAAATTAAGTTAATTTAATGAAGCAAAAACTACAATCTTTGTTTTTGTTTATTTCTTTTGTCCAACTGGTCACACATAAAGAAAGGAATATTATAAATAAATGCATTAAACTCGTAAAAGAACACACAAATAACAAAAAAAAAAGTTTTTAATGAGGTCTTAACTCTTTTGCGAGTCTTCAACATAATGAATGTGAATGAAATGTTTGAAGGCAAAATCCGGAGGCAAAGGGCTTAAACGGGTACTTCTGTTCGTATTTTACTAAGTCAAAGTCAAGTTAGTCAGTCTAAATGGCGGAGTTTATCAAATTCTTTTTCCAGTTTTGTTTATGATTATGGCTCATTTTTGTTTGATATTTCCCTGGAATTTGTGTATTTTCTTTTTTTTTATAATTTTATTATGGCAGATTTTTTTTGTAGATCTCCTTCTACTTCGTCTGGACACTGCGTGACTAAGTTTTAATAAACAATCGTCTTTATCATCTTAAATTTATAAAAACAAATTATAAGAGTTATAAAAATTTTAAAAGTTATAAATATTGAAAGAAAAAAATTACCAAAATTTATTTCAATGTGTAAGTTTAAAAAAATGGTCGCTTATTACAAAAAAGTACCCTTTTTAACTACAAAAGTACTTTTTTACAAAATGTGTTTTCGTTTTAACAAAAGAAAATATATTTTCAAATAACGTAACATCACTTTTAATAAGTTACCAGGAGAAGCAAAATACGTTGCAAAATGGAAAATATTCGAGATATTAAAGGAAACGGACTGTAGTTTATTTAAGAAGTATTCCGTTCAGTCATGTTTAAATAAATAAACATTTAAAATTCCAAGCAAATTTATTGTTAACTGATTCTAGCAGTTATTTGAAAAACTAAGTGCATATTAATACGGATTTTCAGTTGCAGTTAATATTGTCCGTAGATTAAGTTAAATTCTTCTTTATGCAAAATTAAATAAAAATGTAATTTAAAATAACGAAAAGTTCATTTAATTTTTAATGTCAAAAATTCAACCGCGAATTCCGTAAAAACAAATGAATTTTCAGATATTTTATATATAATCCGTAAAAAACAGAATACAAAAATTTTAAATTGAAAAGATTTTGTTTGTCTTGCTTAATTCCCAATTTTTATTCTTAATAAAAACACTGAAATTTATTGTTAAAGGATAAGCTATTCCTATGTGCATTACACTGGTTGCTTAGGCCAGATCATCAGGAAACTTCACCCAAAGATTTTAGAAAAGGTAAAGATATTATTCATATAAAACTGTTAGGCGAATAGGAATTAAAATCACTCAAAAGTCTTACCCGTAATAATATCAAAGCTTTAAAAAACACCAACAACAAACAGTTGGTTTATCTTTTCTTACAGTCCCGACTAGCAATAGCAAATGTTTTCATTTCCAATAAAGCCGCAAAGAAGAACATGTAGTAGAAGAAGACAGAAGCATCATTTAAATATGGAAAAAATATAACTTTCTTTAATTAAAATTTTTATAAAAATTATTTAATAAAATACACCCTTATAATTGAAAGTTCCTTTGCATACCCACCACATAATGGTGGAGACGGAATTATACGTTTGGCTGATGCAAAATACTGCTTAAAATACTGGTTCTAAAGGTTTTAGTATATCGATCGACTCAGAATCGTTTAATATGAAATCTCTATTTAATACAAATTACCTTTTTTAATCAAAAAAGATTTCTAAAAAAGTACTATTTGGACTTAAATATGCCATTCTACAATAATTTTTTGAATTAAAACCAAATCCATGTTTTTGAGTACAAAATTCCCTTTTTTCAATCAACAGGTAATTTGTTTAATAGTAGGGACGTAACGAATGCCATTACCGACATACTGGCTATACTTTAAATTTTCTGATATGTCGGTATCGGCGATATTTTGCTGTCGATAAGACGTTACTTTTTATATATTTTTTGGAGTATATTTGAACAAACAATTTAACACAGAAAAAAATTACGACAAATCAATTGTCATATTGAATACCATACTCCTCAATACAATTAACTTTTTAATTAAAAAAACACCAACAACTAAATTTGTAAATTTTTTTTAACAATGATTTTGTTATATTGAATACAATATTTGTTAACAATTAAATATAATTTTTAACTGTGAGTTTGTCATATTAACAAAATATATTGTTGCTAACTAAGTTTAATCAGAAGATGCATTTGAAGGCTATTTTTTATTAATTTTTTTTACAATTCATTTATATGTATGTATATTAAAAATCACATGATACCTAACATTGCTATATATTTAAGTCAAAAATTAACAGCTGGATGCACTAGAAGGTTCAGAATTCAGCACAAAACGGAATCTGGACACCATTAACAGTAATATTTAAAAATCTATAATTTATAAAGGATTCGTTGAAACTTCTTTATGAAGCAATAAATCTTATGTTCACTTACCGCATAGATTGATTCAATTTCGCAATAATTATCTTATCGATTATTCTTTTAACGATTTTAAATTGAAAATACAGAATTTTTTTGTGTTATATTTTTAACCTTTTGACACAAAATAGTTTTTTTTCTAGATATACTTATTAATTTTCTACAAATGCAACAAATTGTTAATATGACAACTTACAAACACGTTAATTAAGAAAATTGTTAAAAATATTTTAAAACTTTTAACAATTTTTCTTTAATTACTTAATAACTTTTGGTTTTTTTTCTGTGAACTTTCTATGCTTCTTTTTTGCATAGCAACTAAGACAAATAACACATTCAAAAGTAGAGCATAAAATCAACACAAAATAATCAAATTGTTTCTACAAGTTTAATTGAGTAGAAGGTGAGGTTAACACTACAACAATACTGCTTCTGTGGTCGGATTGTCAAAAATATTGCTTGTAAAAAAAGGTTTGTTTACATAAAAAACTAGTTTGTTTAAAAACTTTGACAAGTCGACCACCGAAAAAAACACCATATGTTGACTTGCCCCCACCTTCTAGTCAATTCGCTTTGGTTTCATATAATAGTTTAATCCACGGAGATGGGGAATAGTCCCAACATTTAACGGCTGACTTAGCATTAGCTATAAATAAAATATTTGATGCTTTAGAAAATAAAGAAACTATTTGTATTTCTACAATTCTTGACCCCGGATACAATGATCGAAAATTTCAAAGATAATTTTGAAGTTGATTATGTCTAAAAAACGTATTATTCGGCTACTTAACATCCCAGTAAAAAATTTTAAGGTTTCTGCAAGCAAGAAAGGTGCATGTGCACTGATATATGCCCTGGCTATTACATACTGCTAAAAAGCAGCAGGGCAGCGAGTACGATTTAAGTGAATTCTTAATTTAAGTTAATAAAAATGATTGAATAACTTCGCATTATCCCTTATAAATAAGCAGGTTGTAAGTGAATAAACAAAAAATCATTATTTTTAAGAAAAAATTCACGATCAAAGTTCTAAGTGCTTCTGTCAATCCCTTAGATGGTAGCAGGTTGTATTGCAATGGTTTTTTTAATTGTTTTTTTTTTAACCAGAGAAGAAAAAAGTAGAGCTTCCAAATGGGAATTCGCCATATAAAAATCATGCCTCTTGTTAGCAGGTTTGTAAGGGGCCACTGTGCTTCTCTGCCTTACAAAACTGCTTACCAGTAAGCTCCAATTTTAACTGGAATGTCCCTGCATTCGGAAAGTATTGAAAACACGGCCACCCTGCAGGTGTACGAGTTCTGATAAGTAAAAGAACTGTACTGCGGAGAGTTTATGAAAAAAATATAAGAGAATCGGAGAAGCATAAGCCTCTTCCCATTACAAGCTTTGATTTTGGTCAAGAATTAGTCGAAGATACTTAAGATCTTCTCATATTTCTAGAGACGCAGGTCCGCTTGTTTACGGTCGCAACAACATGTTATACTCAAACTTAAAGAAACTGGCGCAGGAATTCTCAAGTTTTCAAATTAGAGCTGTCGCAACTGAGAGACTTTTTACCACTGCATGTCTGATTCAAACGCAATTTTAAATATTCCCAATTAAATTCTTACGCTGTTATTTTTGTAAAAACAAAATTTATTTTTTGTTAATTTTATCGTGAATTCAAATTTAATTATTTGTTCTTAAAATCTTGTTAAATTTTAAATATTAGTAATCTCTTACACTGTAATTTTTTATAATAAAAATTACTCTTCTTGAGTTTTGTGAATTTTAACTTGAATTCAAATTCAATATTCGTATCAGTATCGATATCGACGTTATTTTATTTTCAGTATCGGTCTCGTACCGGCTAAAAGGTAAATCGTTACTTCCCTAATTAATATTGTCATTTGGGATGAAAAGAGCCTTTTTTAAACAAAAAAAAACCTGTTGGAACAAAATTTCAGTGTTTAACCAAAACATTTTTTACTAAGCAATTACAAGTAGCGGCAAAAGAGCAGTTGTCTTGTTTTGTAGCATTACCTTTTTTAAAACTACTGCTACAAAATGAAGTAGCAGTTAAAAAAACTAAATAATTTTCTATTGGTTTGATTCAGGTTTCCGTTTTATAACTACTGCTACATTTGGAGTTTTTTTTTCATGACTAGAAAATTTTGAGGTAGTAGTTTATTAACGTTGAGGTAGTAGTAGAATAACATTGAAGTAGTTTGTTAATAACATTAAAGTAGGAACATAATAACAGTGATGTAGTCCTAAACTATAATAATAAGTGCTAATTCACACTCTTCAAGTTTTAGCCATCAAATCTTGAGTTTTAAGGTGAGAGAGGAAAATAAATGGCATTCTCTTTTCCCTTTTCTCCTAAAAGCTCAAGACTTGACGGCTAAAGCTTGAAGAGTGTGAGCCAGCATTAAGCAAAACTAGAAACCAATATTGAGTACAGTGTTGTCAACTCGTCGCTTATTAAAATTTTCTTTCCGGAATTATTATTGTCATATTTAACCATAACATGATTAGAGACAACCATAATATGGTTGTGGCTTCTTGATGAAGGACTATAATATGATGGTGGTGACAACAATCTGGTTAAATTAAGCATAATATATTCTAAATTTTCTTTAAGAATAATGTTGTTGGCGGTGATCATATTTTAGCATGTTTTTTCTCTGGGTGTAGTTATGACGATGTGGCAGTATGTGCGATATTCCCATCAACTTAAAAGGAGTTCCATTATGTAAAATAATATAAATTTTTAATTTATTCCTTTGCTTAGGCTAATACGCAGCTTTGAACAATATCATTTAAAAATTATTGAAATATGAGTTAATATATTTTTTTCTTCTCTTTGAAGAAAATGATTGGAATTACGATTAATAACGCTGTTATATTTAGTGAAAATTATCTTGAATAATAGTTGTATAGCTCATTTTGCCATTTGAAAAAAGAATCGAATATCCCAATATTTTAAATAAAACTATTTTAATTTCAAAAACTAAAAATTGATAAATTAAATTAAAGTTAACAATTGTTGAGAGTTAAATTTTGAAATGGGGATTTTATGGGTTTTCCGGCAATACTGATTATAGGTTAGGTTAAGAAGGGTTATGTGCCCAAGGGCACACCTCCACTCGGAGACCAATGCGGTCCATTGTGAATCTCTTCAATGATAGAAAGAGAAAAGTTTAGTCTAGTTTAGAAAAGAAGTTTGAGGTGGATAGAATTAAGAAAGTCACAAGAAAGTTAGAATGTTAGTAGGTACCACGTAGAACTATACCCTCTCTACAGTCCCCTCAACAGAAACAACCGCAATATTTCCCTGACAAACCCCAGTAGATCAGCCGGATTACATCCAGCGATGCATCCCAGTTCGTCATTAAATCTATCTCCTAGCCACTTCTGTCTGAGACCCTGCATCCTAGGACAATGGCACAAAACATGCTCGATCGTCTCCAGCTCTTCAGAATTATCGCACAACCTGCAGAAGTCCGGTATGGTGTTGTCCCATTTGCCCGTAAAAGCCCTAACAGGACAATGACCCCATAGTAGTAACATAGGGGGGCTCTACCCCCCAGTCCCTTACCTCTTAGTCCAGATTCGAGCCACCTCTCGCGACTTCGTCCGCCACCTCATTTCCATCAAAACACTGAATTTAACACATACGTAATTATTTTGCTAAAGATTCTACGTTTTGATTGCTTCTGCTGCTAACAAAATTTTGTTACATTAATGTTATCTTATGGACTGCTTCAATGTTATTAACATACTACTACTGTATTGTTGTACTGCAACTGCTTCAATGTTATTAAACAACTAACTCAATGTTATTCTTCTGCTACTTCAAATACTTGGTTATATGCTCCTTTTATTACTACTAAAGTATGTAGTAAAAGTAAAGTAAAAGGTAGCGAGAGCAATAACAAATTGTTTACTATGCTGCACCAAAAAATTTTTTTTTGTGCTAAAACTACAACTACCGCTACTAAAATGTTATTGTAGCGGTAGTAATACTAAATGAGCGACTATAAGTTTTTTAAACACTTCAAAATTTACCTTTTTAAAGCAAAAGTTAAATTCCCACTGAAATTTTAATTTTGAATTAAAAAAGAAAGTCATTAAATAAAAATACCTTTTTATATCAAAAAGTTTGAAAACCCTTTTTATCTTTCTAAATAAAAAGTACCTTTTTTGAATGAAATATCACCTTTTGTAAAGAAGAAAAAAAATTGTTTTTAGGACAAACTCTATTCTTGAATAAAAAATATATTTTTTTTATACTATAAAAATACCTTTTTAAACAAAAAATTTATTTTAAACGTAATTTGCTACCAAATTGCCCTTAACTGTTAGCTGAAGTCTCCTTGACTTTGTTCTTAATTGACGTATGTATTTCATTTTATTTAGCTGCCTGCAATAAGATACTTGGTACCCCAATATTGACTTTCCATTCCAGTTATAATTTTTCATTTTTTTCTTTTCTTCTGTTATTGTGGTTGATGTGTGGCATCCATTAATGATCCGTTTCTTCTTCTTTTACATTTGAGACATTTATGGTAATAACAGCATTTATGTGTAGGTATGTATATTTGAGGTTGTTACAAAAAAAGTATGTAATAACTTTTTGCCGTTCTTTTGTCATTGTCATGAAATTTTCTGATGGTTACAGAAAACATGAAAAGATTTCATTTCAAATTGGATTTTCTTTAAAGTATTGCAAATGCAGCGAAAAGAAGGTTTTAAAAGCATGCAATATAAGAAATTCAATTTATGGAACAACCCATATGAAGTAATTGATAGAAATCAATATTTAACTAAAAGTTTCCTGAGTTAGTCGTTCGTCTACTATTTAAGCCCACTTTCAATAAAGCAAATTTTAAATATGATGTAGACATTTTAAGTAACCACCTTTAAAATTATGAATAGTCAAATTAGATAAATAAGCCAACCTACTGCCACTTAAAATAAAATTAAACTTCATCTAGCAAAATTTGTGTCTAAACATTAAACCTTGCCAACAGTTATAAGGCAATAATTTTTGTCGTAGCTTTTCTTTATAATTAAATTAAGATTTTTTTTTAAATTTTAAACAAAATTATTATTGAAGATGAAAAAAAAAACCAAGAAAACAACAGCTACATTATTTTCAAATTTAAATCATTGAACTAAACAGAGTGTGAACGTTTAAAAAAGAATCAAATGAAATAAAATACTATAGCGATAGCGACAACGACAGCGTCGACACCTACACTTATTTTCGAATAAAACGTAACACTCGAAACCTCAACCACGCGAATGTTAAGGTGCATCTTTGTTTCTGGCTGTTTTTTTTTTTTTTTGTGTTATTTTTCTCTATATTTGGTTACAAACATTTAACTCAAACGTTAACAAAAAACAAATAACAATTCAAAACGGTTTAAAATAAGAAACTAGTCAAATCTTAAAACCCACTTGAAAACTAAATACGACCAACATGAAAAAAATAAACGAAAATTTTTGCCAGACAGTCTGGTGACCACTAACTGAGTTTTTAGTTTTGTCTGTAGCAATTTTTTTTTTTGTAAGATACACTAAAAATAATTAAAGGTTTTAAGTCAGAATTAGGAAAATAACAATTAAGTACGGATTTCATCTAATAATGCGTATGTATCTTTTTAAATAAAAACTCCTTTTTTAAATAAAAACTCCTTTTTTAAATAAAAACTCCTTTTTTAAATAAAAACTCCTTTTTTTAAAGTAACTTTTTGTATTAAAATTAACTTTTTTATAAAGAGTACATATTTATAGTGAGTTAAAGTAAGATAAAAAAAATTCTTTAGGCCATGAAATTTATAAACATATGTATATTTTAATAAAAAACAAGCGCATTTTCAACAAAAAAAAAGGTACTTTTCGCATAAAATTATCTTTTTAATAAAAAAAGAACATGAAATTTCTCCCTATAAATCAGGCACTTCTTTCAACCAAGATAAACTTTTTTTGTACAAATTTTCTTCTTAAACAAATTGAACTACTTTGAAAAAAAGTAGTGAAAAAAGTATATTTGTGCTTAAAAAATCATTCTAGTCATTCGTTTAAAGAGTATGGGTTAATGCTGGTTCTTAAATACCAACTCTTTTAAAGAATGACCGAACGTTTACGCACCCGGTTGATAACGCTAATTGTTTTGCCGAATTATTTGCAAGCGATCAGCCACTACCCGAACTCGAAAGAGAATCGGTAATTATGCAAAGAATATATTTTCGGGATCGATCTGTGAAAAGGGTTCTTGCAGATCACGACATAAACAATTCTCTTGGGCCGGATGGTATACCTGCACTTGTCTTAAAGTAGTGATCTTCGACGCAAGCTCGTCCCTTAGCAAAACTTTTCAGCACTTTAAATCATGCCGAGGAATTTCCCGTCCGTTGGAAAATTGCTAATGTAACGCCAATATCTAAAAAAGGAGGAGCTTATAACCCTGAAAGTTATGGGGAGTTTTAAAAATCACCATCTTGTTAAATTTTTAGAGTAAAACTGCCTACCAAGTGATTGCTAGTATGGCTTCCGTAGAGGTCGCCCTACTGGAGACTTACTGGCCCAGTTGTCGGCGAAAGTAAGGTAATTGCTTTAGGCGTTTGAAGAAGTCTGGCGTGGTGCACTCTCCTATCGACTAGACCTTATTTTCCCGGTAAACTATCCTTATGCTGATGCCAACAAACCCAGAGAAGAATTCTTCCGGCTGTTTTTTTATCAGCAATTTTCTCTGAGTGTATTTGAAAAAAAAAATCCGCTAACAAGCATAAATAATGAATGAAAACCCCAATATGCTCTTTTTTACAATATTATTGATTTCTTACTTAAGAACGGAAGTTTTATGATTTTAAGCGTTGGCTTAAATGAATGACAACCAGCAACAAAAAAAAACTTTTAAAAATCTAAATTTTTTTAATAAAATAAAATCTTTTTTTTTTCAAAACTAAATCTGTTACGTCTGCACTACTACGAGTGTTAAACTCGATTCATAGTAAAACTGTAAACTTTTTGCTGATACACATAAATGCCAAATGATTTTTATGAATGAATTTCAGTTTTCTAAACATTTCATTCATGTGTAAAAAAAATAATGAATGAAAACTTATTTGGGTAGAGTTTCAGCGTTTTATTTTCATTAAAAAAAATTATCGAAAAAAAGGTGTTATTTTTTTTTTTTATTAATTTCGTGTAGTGGCAGTTGGTTGTTAATTTTTTTTAAGGCGAATTCAATTTTAAACATTTGAATTAAATTAATATTTGTTTGCCGTAACTAATTGTTTTAAAGCTGGGAGTTTTATTCTTCTTTTTTCTTTTTTTATAACGATCGGTCTTGTTGTTTAGTTTTTTTTTTAATTTTAAAATTTTGTAAGTTTAACAACAGCAACAAAATAATATGTATGTAATTGTTTTAAAAGCAAAATTATGTAAAATTTCAAATCGGAAAAAACAACATTCATACATGTGGGGGTTTTGTATGATTTTCTCATTTGGAAGTTGATTTTTTTTTTCACTATCAGACTTTTGTTTGTCTTGGCATTTGTATTTGTGTGATGTCATCATTAATTAGAGAGTGTTTAAGCTTTTAAATGCGATCTGACGACTTTACATGACATGTATATTTTTTTTGATTGGGAATTTTGTGGTTTAACTCGCTGTTAAATAAAATGTATTTAATTGGTGAGCTTTTGAATAGAAATTAATTAAAATTTTTGTAGGAGATAAATGTTAATGTAATTAGTTTATTATTAATAATGACATGAGTTATTAAAATAACATAAAAAAGGTAAAAAAACATACAAGTTTACTGATTATTTGTAGACTAACTTAGTTGTGCAACGTTATAGCGCCATAATTATTCACACTTTAGGAGATCAGACAATCTAAAATCGTTGTCTTAACAACATTTTCTTCCATCCAATAATCAAGATCAAGATTTTCAGACCTCAAGAAATTCCGAAAAATATCGAAAAATTCCCCATTTTAAGTAACATTTATGGAAGCACGTTTTTTTTTTTTTTTTTTTTTTTTTTTTTTTAATTTCCTAAGCTAATCCCGCGAAGCTCTTCGCTTGTCTGCAGGAGAGAAACCAGAGTCTCTGGCGGGAATCGAACCCGCAACCCCGGCGCTGATAGACTAGCTCACTACCAGCTAGGCTACCGGGGCACTCATTTGTAAATGTCTATTATGATATCAGGAGCATATGGGTCCTAGGGCACAGGGATATACTGGAGAGCAATAGGGCATGTAGCTTGCTAGATTTCACTAGATTTGGAAGGCGTTGGGGTGCATCTGCTCTCCTCAAACTCCAACTTCGGCGATCGCCTATCGATATTGCTAATGACAGATGGATCGCGAACACTGGATGCAAAATTGGTAGGCAATTGTGGTCTCGCATGGATACCAGGCGATACATGTCTCTACTATCGATCACCAGAGGAGACTTTTCAATTTAATTATCTGTTATCACGGGGCACTGTCTGGATGGTAGACATACACACAGGTATTGCACAGCGTCTGGGAGCTGGACACTTTGATTACTGCGGCGGCTGTGATGACGAAAATGAGGAGGAGGACATCTCTGTCGCTGTACTGGCGAGAAGGCGACTGGCCGAAATGGGAATATCTCTGGCGTTAAACTAGAGGGCATTTTAAACTTCGTTAGAAGCTCCAGTTGGTTCTAAGGTGGGGGATCTATTTAGTGGAACTCGATGGTCTCACAATGGATTATTAGGCGTTAGTGTATCAGATGAGTTTTGACTGATATTTTTACCTAACTATACATAAATGTATATTTTCGCCCAAGTATTGCGCGTATGCTTCTTGAACTTGTTTGGGACATACAATTTGCACATTCCTTATTAAAGTTGAACCAGTAAGGGATGGATGTATTATGCCCGATAGAACTTACGGAAGGGCTAGCTGCCAAACGTACTATAGAAGTACCCTGACTTTTCGACATTTGCGGTCAGTATGCTTTACCAATTCATCGTGAATAGATGTTTGTTTGAACGCTTTGTTGAAATGGCGTTTTAAGAAGACCCCATATACGGGATACCTGTAAAACTGGCTGTAATATTAATAAAGTGTGTTTGACTTTTTTTCAGTATACTTTGGCAAATCACCTTGCAAAGACTTAGACCATGGGCCCAATTACGGCATTCGATATCGATCGAAATTCCCATTTAAATTGTATTGTAATTTCGATTGACATCGAATGCCGTAATTTGGCCCCAGAATTACGTTAACAAATCGTGGAAATTTATTTCCAAAATTCGCGCTCAGTTCACCAAACTTATAGAGCACTTCGTCAAGTTAACGGTGCGCATAATCGTCCAACCCCCAATTGTGGGGGCCCGACATGCTTCAAAAAAAAAACCTGTTATTTTTAATTTGACAGCTTCTTAAAGAGATAATTAAAAAAAATATTTTTTAATTTTCTCATCGAAGCACCCATATTCATAATTTTTTCTTCTTCTACTTGTCTAACAAACATTTTCTTAAGATACTTAATTTTCCTTATCCAATTTTTGTTTAAAGCTAAAAAGCTTTATTAAAATTAATTTCTAAAATAAATACCTACATATCAATTTCAAAATATGTATTAGTATTAAGATAAATCTCGATTTTACGTTAATTAAATATTCATTCAGTTAGTTTCCATTTCCATTTCAATTTCCTTAAACGCCAACCTACTAGAGATTTAAATTTTGTTTTTTTTTTTTATTAAATAAATATTTATAGAAAAAATAAACATGATTTAGCTGAATGATGTACCATCGATAGAGAAATTTTCCATATGCAAAAAATTAGAGTCTCTAGTTTTAGCCACATTGTCACATTTGGAAAAAGTCAATAATCTGAACGAACATGCATATGTAGCACAAGTTGTGGTAGTGAGAAAAAAATGAGGTGATTTATAATTTACTCCTTCATACGAGTATTAAACAACACCAATAAATAAAATAAATAATAATAAAAAGCAAATAATAAAAAAAAAAAATACAATTCAATAAATATTTACACAGCAACTGTTTGTACATTTATTACATTATTTGATGATAATGATGAAAAAAAGAAATAATTAACAATAAGAGAATAGAGTTAAAGATGGGTAGAGATTGATTGTGAAGGCACCTACAACTTATTTCTAAGCATATGGAAATATATAATTTTCCCGAAAGTCAGTCAAGATATTCTTTGCAAACCACTTTAACAGTCTGTTTTCAAAAAATTAAAACAAAATTTCATGTATGAATTTTTTTTTGAAAAAAAAAGAAATATTTTTCGTATTTTATAGTTCTTGGGTGGTCCAACCAAACCGCACGATGTTAATTGTTAATAAAACAAAAAGTTTTCAGAGAATTATCTTAACATTATTTTTTGATAGAATGATCTACGACAGCTTCATGTGAAACAATATATCGGCCAAATGATCGCCACAGCTTCGGCGACATACCTTTATTTTTAATGACTCTGATACATAATTAAGGTTCAATGTCGTTAATGTGCCGAATTATCTCATCCTTAAGGCTATGTAAGATAAATGAAGCTTTTTGGAAAGATTGCTTAGTCTTCTTTTTAAATCTAATGCATTTTTTTTGGTACATTGGGAGTAAAACATGAACAAAGTGTAAACAAATTTACATTCCTTAGGGATTTTGTGGACCATTACAACTGGCTTAATTTACAATTCCAAGACAAAATGAAACTTTTATTTAATTGTGGATTACGGTAAATGTCTTTCAAGATAAATAAAAGCTTTTTGCTTCACAGTAAAAACAGGCAAAATTTTAAATGTATCCCATATTTGGAAAAACCTATTGAACTTACCGGTTAATTTTCCCAGAGGTAACTATTGAATGGACTGTAAGGTCCTTTTTGAAGACCTCTATACTACTTTCTAAAAGATTTTCTTTGTATGATATCCTGCCTTCAGAAGAATGCCTTATTGAAGATATAAATTTATTTTTTAAAGAACTTCCAAAGAAGGGAGAAAGAAAGTTGTTTATTTTTTTTAAGTGACCTTCTTTACTCCCTTATAGAGAAGGGAACGAAGTTGTTATTAAGGCGATTGTAATAGGACTTGCTCCCAATGGAAACCTGTGTTAAAAAATAAATAAGTACCCAATAAAAATTTTTATTATTTGCGAATCACTAAAGGTACGTTTAAAAAAAATAAGCGCGTATAAGACATACAGAGATTCAGTAAAGTAAGCGAACGAATCAGTTTTGTAAAAAAAAATTAAATTTCAAGTTCCACGGCATTCCCTTACTACGAAACAGGTTCTTAATAATCTTCTAGCGGTTTTTGAGTTGATCTTATTTCCCTTTGGATAATTCGATAACGAGGGCACTTCATCCATTCTAGCTCACACTTTTCAGTTGAATTGATCGGTTCTAGGTTAAGAAATTTCAACAATACAATAAGATATAATTCTGAAAGCACGTGCAAATACAAAACTATTTTTAGCATTTGTCACCAAAAAGAAAAATATTCATTTTTGAGTTCGGTTAAAACGCTGCTTCCCTTAACCGGCGTTTCCACATGCAAGTAATTACTTGCAAGTAGTGTATACGTATTATCAACGAAAAATCGGGGAAACAGCCGATTGGCTGCAAATACAAAATTTGTGTGAATGGTAGTGAAAAAGTGTGAGTGTATTGAGTTTTTCGAACTTGTACTTGCATGTGGAAACGGGGGGTTATCTAAGTACAGCAGCGTTTTCTCAAACGAAAAACATCAAATCGCAAAATAAAAGAGTTCTCTGACTGATGACTTAATGACAACGATTCGATTGTGCATCAGTGATTACAAACCTAACTTTACAGGACTTGTTGATGAAATTTAATGTCACGTATCTACAACAAAAAAGTTATCAAAAATATTTGTTAACAAAATAGTCGATACCAAGAATGATAGAAATAAAGATTACGACATGCGCATGATTTCCAGTTAGAAGACGTAGCTTGTGAAAGGCTAGGGTTGCCAAATTTAAAAGTCCCTTAAATTTTAAAATTTCTTATAAAATATGTATGCATTTTATTAGAGCTGGCGCAATTAAACAACAACCATCTTGAGTTTGCCAGCTTAAAATTATTAGCCAATGCTAATGCAGTTTGCGGAACATAATTTGTGAACATGCGCAAAAGATTTAAATTTTGTTTTCGGGATGGCGTAATCTTTATTTCTATCATTCTTGGCCAAGACAATGTTTTTGATATGTATATTAATTTCAATAAAGATGTTAATTATACTTTAAAGTCTTTTGCTTTTAGTTTAACCCATTTTTTTTCAAGTCGATCGCGCATAATTAAGAAAAATTTATGTCGATCATATAGAACTTGGTCTTGGGCAATTTCTTTTTGGTTTTGCCTCCAATTCATAATTTTTTAAAGTTGGCCTTTCTGGGCATTCTTTGTCTTCCGTATTGAATTCACCATTTTGAAATGCAAACGCCATTTCTCGCACGTTGAAATCGATGGAATAAGCTGCGGTGAAAAATCGATGGCCTTTTTCAAAATCTTAGTAGTAAATCAAAACTTCCCGTAAATAATACGAATTTTTAAGATGTTTATTAAGTTTAAACTTAGTTTAAAATAGTCTGAAACTCGAATTTTTTCGACTAAATGTGATTTTTTTTATTATTTCATCAATACCAACATTTAAAGCAAAACTAATTTGTTACGTTAACATTTTGTATACAAACTTGGTTATGGTGGCACAAATCTGTTTTAAGTAAACCTAAACCTAGTTCAACTGAGACCTCAAAAACCCAGCCTCAATCACTCTATGAGAATAAATAATAAACGTCATATAAGTAAATCAAGACACGAACCATGTTAAAGACATACGCCATAGGAATGGGCAAAAATATCGATATATCAAAAATCAGTCTTCATTAAAAACTCAAAATTTTAGACGTTTTTCAAACAATTTGTTTTTTGAGAATTGGCATCATATGTTTTTTTAAACTAATATGAAGATCTAAAATGATTGACATATAGAAAAAGCAGATTGACAGGAGAGCACATAATACAGAGAGTGCTCCTGATGTCCATATCTGATGATTACTGGTTTGACTAAAACAATCAAAAACATTGCTAGTTAAATTTGGTACTTTTGGGGTGCAATTCAAATTTTAAGGTTACCCAGTAAAAAATGTGCTCCAAATGGAGCAGGTTTTACGTATGAATGCATACCTCAAATCGCTTCAAACCTGCTGATAAGATGCCTGATTTTTGTATGGAGTGTTCCCGGTTTGGAGGACTATTTACTGCTGACAATCAGCGCTTTTTTTAACATGCAAACAAAGCACTCCTAAAGCGCTTTTTTAAGGGATAACTATATTTCCATATTCATTGATGTTTTGCTTTTAATTGCTTAAATGCATTGTTTCAATAATTTTCGTAAACCATTATATATTTTTATTTTTTTCGCTTTAAAACCTAATCGTTGTCAGCACTAAAATAGCAGCTTTTTCCTATATTTAATTCTTTATCATTTACTGCTGTATAAGAGCTCTCTTATTGAAGCGCTCGATTATGCGCTTTTTCTCTTAAGTGCTCCAAAAAACCCAATTTTTTTTTACTGGGTAGTTGGTACATCCATGACTAATTTACTTCCATTTAAATTTTTCGTAATATACTTTTTTTTGAATTTCATATGGATTTTTTGCATTCTTCCCTATTTTATAATTGAATTTTTTGTTTTTATTGAATTTGTTTGATTTTTTTTAAATAAAATGAAACAATAAAAAGTAGCAATGTAATTATGTACATATAATATGTTTGTTCATAAATATGTATGTACAAAGGTGCATATCCCTAAAACGCCAGCTGTTGCGAATCTCGCATATTTAAGGTAAACACCCAATTTTTGTGTAGAATTTTAAAAATAAACTTTAGATTTAAGAAAAATTTTAAAAACCAACAATTTCAAATGAAGACGTTCGTTTGGAGTTTTCAAAGGAAAATATTTTCCAAGCTGAATGTTCTTTAAAGAAATTTTTTATGCGATCGAAATTGATGATCAGGCAGACTCGATTCAAAAAAGGAGGGAGCTTTTACACCACAACGAAGATCTTAGACTACTAATTACATTTTTAGAGTATCTTATCTTTTTTTTTTTAACTTAATACATGTAAATTAACTAAAGTAAATTGTAGTGAAAATACGCACCCACTTTTTACTTGTTAGAAATGCATGTTAGACACTCGTTGAGTCAGTCGTATTGTCGTATTGATTTACTCTGCATTAAATTTGATTTATTTTTTATACGTGGAACATGAAGAACGTGTGGCGTTGTCTTTTTTTTTTTTTTGTTATTATTTTATGTTTGTTTTTTAATTTTTATTAAAAAAATATTTATGTAGAAAAGACAACAATAAACTTGTCATTTATCAGTCAATACTTTAACCCTAGAAGGGATTTTTTTATTTATAATTTTATTTTAAAACTAAAGATACAATTTTATTGGATTTTAAAGAAATTTTATTCAAGATATTCGAGTTTCACATTAGCCGTAGCAAAAATTTGTGAGATTTTAGAATACTTTTTTTATTCTTCTTTGTTTTAAGAATTTTTTTACCGGTTAAATTTTACTTTTTTTAAGTTTTTAATTTTGTTTAAGCTTAATATTTTCATTTGCATTTCTATTTTCTTTTATTTAAAATTTTGTAAAATTTAAAAATATTTTTATTTATAATTTTTTTTTATTTAAAGTTTGGCTAAATATTTTTTCGAATTCAAAAATTTTGATAACAAAATAATTTTAAAATTACATAATTCATATAAACATTTATAAAATGAAAAAATTTTAACTGTTAAAATTTTGAGAATTTTGAAAAAAACTTAAAAATTAAAAATTTTTAAACAAATTTTTTTTACTTATCAAAAATTTTAAAAGCTTAAAAACAATTTTTTAAAATTAATTTTTCGTCCTTGAAATTCTTTTAGTTGTTTGAATTTTTAACCATAGCTTTTGAATTTTGAAATTTAAAAAAAAATGTGTAATTTTTGGAACAATTTTTCAAAACTCTCAAAAATTGTATTTTTTTTCTTTTAAGTTCGTTAATTTTATATAGTTTTTAATGATCGTTATTTTAATTGAATTATTTTATTTTAATTAAACTGTTAAAAAATTAAAAATTTTAGCAAAACCTTCTACGTTTCTAAAACTTGAAAAAAAAATTTACGCCTTGTCTTTTTTCTTTAAATACATTTTTGCTATTTTTTTTAATTTCTCACTTATTGATTAATTTCTTATGCCAATATTTTGTAAATTTTTTTATTATTTTGTCAATTGTGTGTTCTTAAATATAATTTTGATTTTCAAAATTTGAGTTTCATATTCCCAACTAACACTCTTAATTAAAATGTTTGTTTTTTTAATTTTACGCACTCAGCTTATCACTTCGTTTAGCGTATAATTTATTATTCAATATATTTTTTTTTTTGTTTTCTTCTGTGGTTTATTAATATTTTTATAAATAAAATTTATATTGACGTTTTGTCACACATCTTTTTTAAATAAAAATTCGTTTCTGTAGTCTCGTACGCGTGTTTATTTTATCAAGCGAGCGAAGATCACATTCCGAAAACACAACTGTTTGCGTCCACTGTATCTAAACAACTGGTGTGAGCGACAGTAAAATTCATTGGCGAATTGTGCTGTGCGCTCATGCAACAACTGATTTTCATTTCATTCACGATCAACAACCGCAAAACAGTGTTAACAATTTTGTGTTTCTGTTTTGGGAATTTAATGAAATACAAATCTATAAATTATTATGACATTTATTTTGAGTATTTCAAGAAACAGAGAAAATTAGGGAGTTTTTTTTAAAGGTTTCACTGTTGGACAGAGATTCAAATATCATGCGATTGTCAGATCTGACTTATGCGATCAATTAAATCGGTAGGTTTGTGGCGCGACAAAATGTTCGACGAATATTTTCTGCATCACATTTTACTAGGGGTCTTCTAAGTCCAAAACATCGTGACATCAAAAATTTCAAGGCCCGGAATTTCGAAAATCCATTTTACACACAATGCACGATGTTTTGGTCTTTAAAGACCCCTAGTGAAATGTAATGCCGAAAATATTCGTAGAACATTTGAACCCTCTAAAATTCCGTTTTAGTATATGTACTTTTATAGGGAAGTTAAAAAAATTACCCCTTAAAATGAGTGTAAGAGGGTTAATATATTCTAAGCAAAGAATCGCGGTACAATTCTACTGAAGACATCTAAAATAGTATTTTGCTCAGAAGAACATTTAGTATATTGACTTATACCAAAGGCATTTTTAAAAAATTCAAAAACTTTATGGGGCCGATATTTCGGAACCCGAGCTAACTTTTCAAAATCCTTTGCAATTTTGTTGCACTGTGTAATTAATTATAGGTCTACCCAGCAACCAATTGTAATACTGACATCAGTTTTTTTCTAAGATTTGTTAACAACTTATAGATTCCATATAGAACCCTACTCCTGACATATTTTAACTGTCGGTGTTGGGTATTTCCCACAGCCAAATATAGCACTATAACTTGTTGGTCACCTATCTCAATGAGTCGATTTGACGAACAATCTTTAACCCTTTCGCGTCCGCTCTTGAACGCATTGTCAGAAAAATTGTTTTTTTAAATTTCCTTATTTATTAGATCTAAATTAAGGATTTTTGAAAATTTCAGACTTTTTTAATTTTCGGGTGACTAGAAATTGGAAGTTGCTTATAAGCAACTATGGACCGTTGAGGAAGTATTTCACGTTATGAAAAATTAAAACAAACTTTTCTATTATTATTCATGCTTTAAAATTCAAGTTGCTTATAAGCAACTTTGGGCTCGAAAGGGTTAATGGGTCGATTAGGGATAGCAAAACAACTGAAGTTGGGTTGCCATTAGCAAAAGCAGGCAACGTCGCTTATGTTAGAACATAAAATAAAAATAAAATTTTATTTAAAATATAAAATAAAAATAAAATTTTATTTAAAATATAAAATAAAAATAAAATTTTGTATATTTAAACATGAGCGGTGTTGCCTAATTTCGATGCCGGCAACTTTACTTCAGTTATGTTTCTATCCGTAATCGACCCATTAATATACCCCCTTCACAGCTAGTGGCGAATGGTTTGTTATGAAAAAATAAGTTTTTTTATTTAAAATAAGCGTTTTTTTCTCTTTCACTTACATGACAACAATCATTGATTTCCCAAACAAATAAACAAACAGATCTCCAGCAACAAAATTTACCCCCATGATAATTTTTGTACTCAATATTTGCTTAACATAATCCTACAGTTCAATACTTTTTTCGTATAAAAAACCGCAAACAACAAATAGTAAACAGCAGCACTCTTTAATATTTTTTGTTTACAATTCTCTCAAAAGTTAGTTGCATGTGCATACATACTTAAGCAAGTATATGGTTCTCCTAACACCTTCTGGGGAGCTACATTTATACATCAAAACACACAGAACGGGGTCTAGTTTTATTTTGTTAGGGTTTTTGTGTTGATTTATTTGGAGTTTGTTGAGAGTTCTGGAGGTAATAATATGTGTGCATAATATGGTTGTTGTTGCTGTTGTTTGGGTGAATGCATTGAGTAACGCATTCATATTAAAATTATAAACAATGTTTTGCAACATGTAGCTAAACATCGATTAAAGGAAAATACAGACAAATTAATGCATTTTAAAGAAAATTTGGAAATTTTTGTTGCAATATAATTGAAAAAGCATTCAAAAACTAAATTTTTGTTATTTTTTTAAAAGAATAAAGTCAAAATATTTTAAATTTTAATAAATAAATCAAGAATTTCAATTTCAAATTAAATTTTTAGAACATTATTTTGAGTTTTATGTTGTTTTTACAAAAGATTAAGATTTTTTTTCTAAAAAATACAAATTAGTTAAATTTAAATGATTAAAAAATTAAGTTAATGAACTTAGTTGTCAACTGAAAATAATGTTTTTCGGTATGTTGAGAAACTGAACATCGTTAACGGACAGTTTATTAGTCTTATGGTTGTTTTCTCCATGTGTCGACAATCTGCCTGTTACTAAATTTTGACATAAATTTATTATGGCCATTTTCTGATTAAAGCCTAGTACTCTGTTCAAATTTGTTGAGCAATATTGATTTTTTCACACGAAAATTTTGACAATGTTACCTATCTTGCGAGTAGGGATTCCAATACCGAAGACCTTTCGGTATTGAGGAAATCTCGATACCGGTATTTTCGGTATTATTTATGGAATAAAAATATATATGTAAATACAAAGCACCAAGCATAAAACAATTTTCAAATTATTTTATATTATTCAATCCAATTTATTATTTATTTAAAATATTTATCGAAAATCTCAGCTCAGCTAAGAAACATTATGAATAAATTTTAATAAAAAAATTCCAAGTTTTAAAAAATTCCTTCTTCAGTGAAAATAATTTAATGAAAATTAAATTTGATGAACTCAAGCCTATTTAAAGAATATCAAGAAATTAAAAAAAAATAAATTCATTTATTAATAATTCAGTTATTAAAAAAAGACAAAACAGGTTGATATTAAAAATTAAGCAAAACAATTAAAACTTAAATATAATATATAATATATACATAGTAATTAATTCAGAGGTAAAGTACCCAAAGTTTTTTTATTTCCTTTTTGTGAATTAAAATATGTTCGAAGAAAACATAAATTGTCGATGCTTTTATCCGAAAAGGCGTGATCTTATTTTCGTGCAGATTAATCCTGCTGCGGAAAACGCACGTTCAGATTCTACACTTGTAGAATCTGCAACTGATTTAAATAACTTTGACGAAATGACAACAAAGCAACAGCCGAACGTACATTGTCACAGACCACACGAAGTAATTTATAGTGAACATGTGTCGAGGTCACACAACCAGCATTTTTTTCCTATGCACGCGTACATAGGATTTGCAAAAGTGCTCTTCACAGGTGTATAAACATATGTTTTTTTATATATAAAATATAAATAAGTGCAAACGAGAATTTCTAAATCTGGACACTGATGCAATTTCAAAGAAGAATTTTAAAAACTAAAAAAATGCCAGTATTCTGCATGCGGTATTTCGGTAATCGATTTTAGCCGGTAATACCGGTATTTCGGTGTCGGTAATAGCGGTATTGGAATCCCTACTTGCGAGCTTTGACGTTTTTATTCCTACAAAGTATGTGACATTGTTTTGCGTATGTAAACAAACCCCACATGTATTTTACTAAAAATTATTTTTTTAATAAAAAATTCAATGAAAATAAAGAAAGTTAATAAAGATTAAAACAAGTTAGAATGCATAGTCGGTGAAGCCCGACCATGTGATAGCCTACACCACTGTCTTCAAAAACAAATTTTCGAGAGTGTATGGCTATATAAATAGGGATCTACCTAAGGTTTAAATTTCATTAAAATCGGTTTGATAGTTCTTGAAAGGCAGAGATAATTTGATAAAATTTGGCTTAAAGGTTCTTATTCGCACAAGCCTATTGAAAATGGGCCGAATCGTAGGACCACGAGGGAAGATAGGGGCAATTTCTGCCTCTCGGAAACTATCAAACCGATTTTAATGAAATTTAAATCATAGATAGATCCATATTTATATGGACACATAAGCATGATTCCCCATGGCTCATGTATAGGGTACACTCTCGTAATGTGTGGTGTAGGGTATCATATAGTCGGGCTTGACCGACTGTACTTTCTTACTTGTTTTTTTAATAATCAGTTCATACTTTTTTGCTTAGACGATTATTTTTTTTTTAACGCAAAACTACAGATTAAAGAAATTTGGTTTTCTCAATGTCTCATTTCCTTCAATTCTGTCGCAAAAATAACCGTCTTACATCTGCCAATTTATTTATTCACAATGGACCGCATTGGTCTCCGAGTGGAAGTGTGTCCTTGGGCACATGACCCTTCTCAACATCTATCAATTATTTGTTTTCCGTACAGATAAATTCAATCAGCTGACTGCTGAATTTTCACATCTATTTTGCTATAATCTGCCAATCAGCTGACCCCCAACTTTTGCATATATTTTGTGCGGTACTGCCAACTGAAAATAATGTTTTTGTTAGTATATTGAGAAATCTAAGCTCATTCACGAACAGTTTATCAGTCTAATAAATTTATATGACAACTAGTAACAGGTAGTTTTTCGATACATTGAGAAAACTACCATTGGGCCGATAAACTGTCCGTTAACGATTGTTGGTTTCTCAATAAACCGACAAAAGCAATATTTTCAGTTGGCAGTTCCTCACAAAATATATGCAAAAGTTGGGGGTCAGCTAATTGGAAGATTATAGCGGGTTTGCGCGACAGCATAAAAGCTAATGAGACATTGAGAAACCCAAATTTCTTTAATCTTAGGAAAATAATCGCTTAATCACAAAATGGCTATAAGTAATTAAAATAGTTATTAATAAATCGATGAACTGGTAGTTATCGATTTGCGAACAAAGACTTCGACCGCTTTACTAACATTTAAAAAAAAATTTACTATTGTGTTTGTTTTGCTTGTAAGCAGCGTTACCGTTATGCGACTAAAGTCGCATTTTTGCCCCTTTTTGGACTGCAGTGCCACTTTTTTGGCCTCTTAGTTTTAAATCCCCTTTTGTATAATTTTGTAGTTTTTTGTGCCCCTTTTTGAACCAAATATTTTTTATACTGGCAATATTATATTACTTATCATGAAAACCAGGGGGGGGGGGCTACTCTCTATTGCGATGCTAAAGAAAATTGTAGCAAATCTAGCGACTGGTACTCTTTTATACGTTTGCGCATGTGTCCTTCGCATCTTTTATTTTTTTCTTTTCTAAATCATCACTTTATTTTATTTAAATTTTTCAATTTCAAATATTTTTACACACTTTGGCATTTCATTACTGTAAATCCACGCCAGCTTTAATTTTTATTGCCACTATTGCTTAATTTTTTGAACATTTTGCGAAAGTGATAGAGAGTACCAAGTTTCGCATCAAAATTTTTTCGCATCGCATTAGAGAGTAGACCCCAGAAATATGCACTAAAAATCGCGTTTTATGCTCATTAAATATGCAGTAAAATCTTGAAACTATGCCCTAAAAATTGTTAAAAAAAAGATGCCACAAAAAAATCAAAAATTGCTAATTTGAAAACAAAATATTCCACAATTTAATAACAGTTCCAATTAATAAAAATAATCCTAAAATTATAATCGGTAAATCCCAAACACAATAGTATTTAAAGAAGAATTTTCGATATTTTACCCTATTTGGAACCGAATATTGTCTAGATATTAACATCCATATAAGATCTTTTGTCTTAAAGAGATTTTAGGGACGGTAACTAAATTATCAATTATTTATTAATCTTAACATTTTAAAGGAAGTTAAAGCTATTTATAACGAATTTAATCTAAATACCAAATAAATTAAATAGTTTATGGACACAAAGAGCATAATTTGGAAAGAAGTTTTGATTTACATAGACTTCGTCCTTGATTAAATTGTCTGAAAGATTGAAAATTGTGCTTTGCGCACAAGGTTAACATGGACAGACAACTAGCCAGTGGACGGATGGACATCGTTATATCATTTATATATTATTAAAAGGTGATTCTGGGTCGATGTACTAAAAGATTGGTCCAGATTTCTGTTTTTAAAATTGCTCCTTTTTTCTCAGAATTCCCCTTTTTGTGACACTTTTTTTTTTTTTGAAAATCCCCTTTTTGTGCCCCTTTTTGAAAATTTTGAACGGTAACGCTGCTCGTAAGTTAAGCGAAAGATGTCTTCGTTTGAAATCGATGAGCAGGCCAATACACTTCTTCAAAATCAACTAATCTTAAATGAAAATAATTATAAATTTAAATGATGTTTATAAAATCCCTATCATTTAACAGAACTTTTTATTATTTCATTGTCACTAAGTCTTATTTTCATGGTTAAAATTCTATTTTTGGTTCTTTAAGTTCTGGATAATTGTTTATTGTCTGGTGTCTGGCAATTTAAGTTTTAATGGAAAAAATCTATATTAAATGAAAAAATATATAGTTGCATTTCAATTCAAATCGATTTGATTGTTTCTATTCAAAATACTCATAGAGTCTGTTATAAAAAGTGTTGCATATGCATGCGTAAGAGATGTAAACACCAAGGATGGGAGTTATAAGCTACTAGCTGAATAACATTGCATTTGATGATAATAAAAAATAAAATAAAAATGTTTAATCTTAAAATCACCAAATTGTTATAACTTATAATTTGTTTACCCTCCAACACTACGCTCAAAATATTACACTGGTTCACAAAATTTTAAGGATAAATCGGGGCTGATGATCACGAATATGGCATTGATATATTTTCCAAAGAAGGGATTTCGCGATATGCGCGAAAATCGTGTTTTTCTGCAGTTGTTTTAGGTATTTCGAACATTTTGCATAGATATCTCTTTTCTCTTTCAGAACATGTCCAAACTGTGTCGATCGAATAAAGATTTACTGAGTTACAGGACCTTAAACTTGAAAAAAGTGATTTTTGTATGTTTTTCAAATTCACCATTTTAATTCGCTGCATTAAGGCAATGCAAAAATTTAAAAATTTTTTTTTTTAACATGTATCTTAAATAATATTTTGCTTCCAACGTAGTAAGCGTAAAATTGTTATCGCCGCACAAAGAATTAAGAAATAACGGCATATTTAGTGAAAACATCCGAATTGGAATTTTTATAAACATTTTTTTTTTTAAGAATGCTACTGTTACACTGCGGAACACTAAGTTTGTAGTCTGGAATTCGATTGCAAATTTTTACTAATTTGAGGTCGCTGATTTCAAATCTAATCTCCATTTTTCCCCATCAGCTCTAGTTTTCGAGATATACCGTTATGTCCAAAATTAACAACTAAGTAATGAAATTCGTTTCTTTGGAATCTGTAGCAAAGTTTTCGAAAAAAAGCTGTCTCCTGATTTTCAGTGAAGATTCCAAACTTAAAACATCTGTACTGAAAATATTGTAGAAAAGATTTAGGCTGTTATGACTTGTGACCACAGATATATTTATTTAATTTTAACAGTACGAAAAACGAATTTAATCAGGGGTTTCATAGAATCCAAGTCAGTTTTGCTCATTGAGATTGGTTTAAGTACAACTAAGATTGAATTAATCTCAAAATGCGCTTTATTCAAGAATTATAAAATTGTTTTAATCCGAATTAGTACTTAAAATTAGCCGAAAATGGGATTGGTTTAAATAAACTAAGATCGAATCAATCTCTAAATGCCCTTGATTCAAGTACTATAAAGTGGATTATATCCTCGTGCTTGAAAAAAACCTTTTACTTAACCGTATTTTACCAACATCATGCCCGATATGGTTTTTACTTTAGAAATCTTATGTACATATTTAACCAAAAATATAAACTAAATGAGAAGCAAGAGTTCAAATTTGCTTTTTTTAACCCTTTGTGGTGCACATGAGTCTGGCCAGACCTTTTTTCAATGTGTATGGAAAATCAAAACAAGCGTAAGCCGGATGGTTAAACACAACGAAAAGTTTAATCTTTTTTTACTTGATTTAAGAATTTTGTACTTATTTCAAGAAATTCCGGGATTGATTTTCGAAAGTCATCCCATTTAGGATTGTTTTGAGTAAGTTTTAGTATTACTCGTACTTGAATTTTATCATTGGTTTCTGTGACACCTAAAACCGACACAAATTTTAGTTCGAACAAAAAACCGACAACATTGGATTTCATGACACCAACGTTTTTTTTTTGACGGTATCAAATATAAAACCGAAAGGATTGGTTTCTGTGACGCCCCTAAATAACCCACAATCAGTTACTGTTATAATTTTATGAGTGTAGTGGTAAATAAGGGTATTATAAGTAATTTCAAGCCGATTTAGCCATGTCCGTCTGTCTGTCTATACGACTGTTAAAAATACACACACCTCCGAAAAACTCAAAAGAAAAGTACAATATTGGTGAAAAATTGTTTCTAGTTATCCCAAGCAGTTTGGCATTAGATCTAGCAAAATCGGTTTAGTAGTTTAGCTGTTGGGAGATCGAACACTCACAATATTCTGTACGTAAAATTAACTGAAATTGTAATATAAAATAAATGAAAGTTCAATTAAAAACCGGTCTACCTATTTTTCATATATTTTTAACAAAAAGTTTATTTAATTTTTACTGTCAAAAATTCAACACCATATTCCGTAAAATCAAATAAATATTCAGTTATTTTGTAAAATTTTACTGTCAAAAATTCAACACCATATTCAGTAAAAACGGTAAAATATTCAGTTATTTATTAAAATTTTACTGTCAATTTTTTACTGTCAAATTGACCCCATATTCAGTAAAAACAATTAAATATTCAGTTATTTTATTAAATTTTCGTTTACTCCACAAAAGAGCCGAATTTCTAAAAAATACCATACAGACACCTGTCCGCTTGTTTTTCTTATAACCGAGAGAGGGAGACTATTTTTATTTACTTACCCAGTTATACACGTTTGTTTTACTTTTGTTGTACTGACCACGTTGTTTACAGAAGAACTCTCAATTATAAGACACCAGCAGCATGACCGATATGGCTTCGCAATTATTTTACTTTTAAAATTTGATGTAGGTATTTAACTAAATTATTTTAACAAATAGAAAATGGGTATTGCTTACACAAAACAAGCAATTCATTTCTTATAGATAAGTAAAAATAAATTTTTGGTAGTAAAATTATATAAAATAACTGAATATTTAATTGTTTTTACTGAATATGGTGTTGAATTTTTGACAGTAAAATTTTATAAAATAATTGCTTATTTATTTGTTTTTACGGAATATGTAGTTAATTTTTTGACAATTAATTTATAATAGATAACTGAATATTGATTTGTTTTTACGGAATTCGCGGTTGAATTTTTAACAGTAAAAATTAAATGAACTTTTCGTTGCTTTAAATTACAGTTTCATTTAAGTTTACATAAAGAAGAATTTAACTCAATCAACGGACAATATTAACTGCAACTGAAAATCCGTATTAATATGCACTTAGTTTTTTAAATAACTGTTAGAATCAGTTAAAAATAAATTTGTTTGGAATTTTAAATGTTTATTTATTTAATAATGACTGAACGGAATATTTCTTAAATAAACTACAGTCCGTTACTGTAATAATATTGTGAGTGAACGAATAGTATTCGACCGGTTATTTTAGTTTTTCCCAAGTCGAATATTTTAAAATTTCCATTTTTCGAATATCGAATATACCGGTTATTTTAGTAAAATAAATTTTTGTAATGTGTAATTTTTATACGTTTTCCTTACTTCTGTTATAAATGTACCCGTAATTTAAGAATTTTTCTAATTGAATATTGGGCAAACTTAAACTTTTTATGAAGAATGTCAAAACAAAATGTAACAAAAGTGAAAAAACATTATGAGCAATGTTAGTACAAATCAATTTAAAATTCTACAAAAAAAAAAAAATGTTGAGCTTAAAAAGTAATTAGCAATTGGACAGTATTCTAAATATTATACATGTTTTTTTAAAGTGGTGATATTTCGAACTGATTTAAAAGACAGTTGTACTGAAAGGACCCTAAAATGATTAGTTGCAAAGGTTCTTCAACGTCTTCTTACTAATCATCTTTAATTAGTCGACAAGCTTGACATAACTAAACGCCAAGTAAAACTATACTCTTCCAAGTTGTTCCTAAGAGACTACAAATAATACTTTACTAAAATATGCTGCCAAAAATGAATGAAAAACTCTTAAGTAGTTCTAGCATATCTCCATGTTTAAAACTACAACATACCGGCGGAATCAACGATATGGGAAAATTCATCAGTTTTATTTATTAAATCACCAAGAACTTAAAACAAAATTAAAGGAACCAGACAATGTAATGGAAAGTTTTTAAATTGTGATCAAAGCATTGTGAAACAAAACAATTTGAAATTAACTATCATGGCTAAGAGGTTTTGTTTGCATCTTTTAAAAATATGTTTGAAGTCTACTCATTCATATAGACATGATTAGCCACCAACAATTTAAAACTCATTTAAAATTAATTTTTGCGAATATCTTTTATTTATTAAATTCCTATAATTTTTTAATACTAAAGATTTTCAAAAATTCTGAAGCGATGTTCACACCTAACAAATATTTGACATCCTACACGTAACCAATAGTTTTCTTTAAGAATTGTTTACCTTTGCAAAACGTTTGGTTTGAGCAAACATCATTTAACAGTTTATAAATTACATTATACAATTGTCATCTTAGAAATAAAGTTTAGTAAATAAATAGAAATTGTTAAAAATAAAGCTGAAGTTTGATCAATTTGCGGGCCATGCTTTTTTGGGATTTTATCGTCAAATATTTGTTAGGTCTGAACACACCTTAAGTCATATTTATTTATGTTGTTGGTTCCTTAGCGACGGGAATTGTTTTGATTCAAATTAACTTTTTATTATAAAAACTAATTTGATTTTTGTATTTGTATGTATTCGAATTATTTTTAAAATGCTTAACCGAAACCCGGTTTTTTTTTAAATTCCAGCTATTCGTAATATTCGAAAACTGGTTTTTGAAAAAGCCGAATAATCGATCTCCCTAGATAACAGTTATGAATCAAAATGTGGAACAACCACCCTAAAAATGTTGATAATTTTGCTACAAGAACTAATTTAAAAAAGTGCGGAACGAAAATATTGATAAAAGATTAAGTAAAAAAAATGTGCTCTATGTGACTTGAAATTATTCTGATTAATTTCGTGAAGATCGTAAAGCACTTTAGTACGCGTAAAACCTTAACAAATTAACTTGTTTTTTTATTAAGTTTTTATCATAAAAATCTAATTTATTGCTTATAAGTTTAAGATTCTAATTAAATCTTTACGATTCTCATGCAAAAATATATACATACAACCAATTTTAATTTTATAAACTCCACACCTCCCATCTCTGCCTTCCCAGAAAGTGCATTGAAAAAATTTATTTATCAATAGCGTAGGAAAAAAAATTAAATAATTATTTTGTTAACTTACAATTTACTAGCTATTGACATTTATTGAGTTTAATGAATAGAATTATTTAAATTTATGCACTTGTCGAACAAAAAAAAAAAAAACCTGAACGTCTACTTGAGTTATAATTTTTTTTTGCTTTCGCAAAAATAATATAAAAAAAACCTTATCAAGATCATTTTATTGTTTTAGGTCTTGGTGTGGCGTCAAGTATTACACTGAAAACCTATTTCGGATTATAATGTATATTTTAATTTTATGTTATTAAAAGAATCACTAGTGTTTGTTTGAAAAGTGTAAATTGATAAGTCAAGGGTAAATTATGATGAAGATGTCTGAAATATTAAATAATGAAATAAGATTATTAATGGCCGTTTTCTCATTACACGATTATCTTTTTTCCTAACGAAAAGCTGCACATTAAAGAAATTTGGTTTTCTCAATGTCTCATTTGCTTCTATTCCGTCGCAAAGATAACCGGCATTCATCTGCCAATTATTGATTTACAAGTTTATGTTGACATTATTATTGTTATTACATAATTTCTCCAATTTAATAGAAAGTTCTACATAAGATTCGTACATATGCCAGTTAAATTTTATATTATTCATTTCGCATATTGTTAGAAAAAATAAATTTTTGATTCACATCAAAAACGTTCGCAGATTAAAATTCATATTTCTTATTGTGAGTTATTTAAGAAACTTAAAGTTTTTAATATAAAATCCATCAAAAAAATCAATTTTTAGTAGTGATAACAGATTTTCGTTATTTAGGCTCTAGCTCTTCTAGTTATCGAGAAAAATGCATTTAAAGTTTTTCATACAAAATCCATGAAAAATCAATTTTTAGTAGTGATAACAGATTTTCGTTATTTTGGCTTTAGCTCTTCTAGTTATCGAGAAAAATGCATATAAAGATTTTCATACAAAATCCATGAAAAAATTAATTTTTGGTAGTGATAACAGATTTTCGTTATTAAGGCTCTAGCTCTTCTAGTTATCGAGAAAAATGCATTTAAAGTTTTTCATACAAAATCCATAAAAAATCAATTTTTAGTAGTGATAACAGATTTTCGTTATTTAGGCTCTAGCTCTTCTAGTTATCGAGAAAAATCCATATAAAGTTTTTCATACAAAACCCATGAAAAAATCAATTTTTAGTAGTGATAACAGATTTTCGTTATTTAGGCTCTAGCTCTTCTAGTTATCGAGAAAAATGCATATAAAGTTTTTCATACAAAATCCATGAAAAAATCAATTTTTGTAGTGATAACAGATTTTTGTTATTTAGGCTCTAGCTCTTCTAGTTATCGAGAAAAATGCATATAAGGTTTTTCATACAAAATCCATGAAAAAATCAATTTTTGGTAGTGATAACAGATTTTCGTTATTTAGGCTCTAGCTCTTCTAGTTATCGAGAAAAATGCATTTAAAGTTTTTCATACAAAATCCATGAAAAATCTATTTTTAGTAGTGATAACAGATTTTCGTTATTTTGGCTTTAGCTCTTCTAGTTATCGAGAAAAATGCATATAAAGTTTTTCATACAAAACCCATGAAAAAATCAATTTTTAGTAGTGATAACAGATTTTCGTTATTTAGGCTCTAGCTCTTCTAGTTATCGAGAAAAATGCATTTAAAGTTTTTCATACAAAATCCATGAAAAATCAATTTTTAGTAGTGATAACAGATTTTCGTTATTTTGGCTTTAGCTCTTCTAGTTATCGAGAAAAATGCATATAAAGATTTTCATAGAAAATCCATGAAAAAATTAATTTTTGGTAGTGATAACAGATTTTCGTTATTAAGGCTCTAGCTCTTCTAGTTATCGAGAAAAATGCATTTAAAGTTTTTCATACAAAATCCATAAAAAATCAATTTTTAGTAGTGATAACAGATTTTCGTTATTTAGGCTCTAGCTCTTCTAGTTATCGAGAAAAATCCATATAAAGTTTTTCATACAAAACCCATGAAAAAATCAATTTTTAGTAGTGATAACAGATTTTCGTTATTTAGGCTCTAGCTCTTCTAGTTATCGAGAAAAATGCATATAAAGTTTTTCATACAAAATCCATGAAAAAATCAATTTTTGTAGTGATAACAGATTTTTGTTATTTAGGCTCTAGCTCTTCTAGTTATCGAGAAAAATGCATATAAGGTTTTTCATACAAAATCCATGAAAAAATCAATTTTTGGTAGTGATAACAGATTTTCGTTATTTAGGCTCTAGCTCTTCTAGTTATCGAGAAAAATGCATTTAAAGTTTTTCATACAAAATCCATGAAAAATCTATTTTTAGTAGTGATAACAGATTTTCGTTATTTTGGCTTTAGCTCTTCTAGTTATCGAGAAAAATGCATATAAAGTTTTTCATACAAAACCCATGAAAAAATCAATTTTTAGTAGTGATAACAGATTTTCGTTATTTAGGCTCTAGCTCTTCTAGTTATCGAGAAAAATGCATATAAAGTTTTTCATACAAAATCCATGAAAAATCAATTTTTAGTAGTGATAACAGATTTTCGTTATTTTGGCTTTAGCTCTTCTAGTTATCGAGAAAAATGCATTTAAAGTTTTTCATACAAAATCCATGAAAAAATCAATTTTTGGTAGTGATAACAGATTTTCGTTATTTAGGCTCTAGCTCTTCTAGTTATCGAGAAAAATGCATTTAAAGTTTTTCATACAAAATCCATGAAAAAATCAATTTTTGGTAGTGATAACAGATTTTCGTTATTTAGGCTCTAGCTCTTCTAGTTATCGAGAAAAATGCATTTAAAGTTTTTCATACAAAATCCATGAAAAATCTATTTTTAGTAGTGATAACAGATTTTCGTTATTTTGGCTTTAGCTCTTCTAGCTATCGAGAAAAATGCATATAAAGTTTTTCATACAAAACCCATGAAAAAATCAATTTTTAGTAGTGATAACAGATTTTCGTTATTTAGGCTCTAGCTCTTCTAGTTATCGAGAAAAATGCATATAAAGATTTTCATACAAAATCCATGAAAAATCTATTTTTAGTAGTGATAACAGATTTTCGTTATTTTGGCTTTAGCTCTTCTAGTTATCGAGAAAAATGCATATAAAGATTTTCATACAAAATCCATGAAAAAATTAATTTGTGGTAGTGATAACAGATTTTCGTTATTTAGGCTCTAGCTCTTTTAGTTATCGAGAAAAATGCATTTAAAGTTTTTCATACAAAATCCATGAAAAAATCAATTTTTAGTAGTGATAACAGATTTTCGTTATTTAGGCTCTAGCTCTTCTAGTTATCGAGAAAAATGCATATAAAGTTTTTCATACAAAATCCATGAAAAAATTAATTTTTGGTAGTGATAACAGATTTTCGTTATTTAGGCTCTAGCTCTTCTAGTTATCGAGAAAAATGCATTTAAAGTTTTTCATACTAAAAACCATGAAAAAATGAATTTTTAGTAGTGGTAACAGATTTTCGTTATTTAGGCTCTAGCTCTTCTAGTTATCGAGAAAAATGCATTTAAAGTTTTTCATACAAAATCCATAAAAAATCAATTTTTAGTAGTGATAACAGATTTTCGTTATTTAGGCTCTAGCTCTTCTAGTTATCGAGAAAAATGCATATAAAGTTTTTCATACAAAACCCATGAAAAAATCAATTTTTAGTAGTAATAACAGATTTTCGTTATTTAGGCTCTAGCTCTTCTAGTTATCGAGAAAAATGCATATAAAGTTTTTCATACAAAATCCATGAAAAAATCAATTTTTGTAGTGATAACAGATTTTCGTTATCAAGGCTCTAGCGCTTCTAGTTATCGAGAAAAATGCATTTAAAGTTTTTCATACAAAATCCATGAAAAAATCAATTTTTGGTAGTGATAACAGATTTTCGTTATTTAGCTAGCTCTTCTAGTTATCGAGAAAAATGCATTTAAAGTTTTTCATACAAAATCCATGAAAAAATCAATTTTTGGTAGTGATAACAGATTTTCGTTATTTAGGCTCTAGCTCTTCTAGTTATCGAGAAAAATGCATTTAAAGTTGTTCATACAAAATCCATGAAAAAATCAATTTTTGGTAGTGATAACAGATTTTCGTTATTTAGGCTCTAGCTCTTTTAGTTATCGAGAAAAATGCATTTAAAGTTTTTCATACAAAATCCATGAAAAAATCAATTTTTGGTAGTGATAACAGATTTTCGTTATTTAGGCTCTAGCTCTTCTAGTTATCGAGAAAAATGCATTTAAAGTTTTTCATACAAAATCCATGAAAAAATCAATTTTTGGTAGTGATAACAGATTTTCGTTATTTAGGCTCTAGCTCTTCTAGTTATCGAGAAAAATGCATTTAAAGTTGTTCATACAAAATCCATGAAAAAATCAATTTTTGGTAGTGATAACAGATTTTCGTTATTTAGGCTCTAGCTCTTCTAGTTATCGAGAAAAATGCATTTAAAGTTTTTCATACAAAATCCATGAAAAAATCAATTTTTAGTAGTGATAACAGATTTTCGTTATTTAGGCTCTAGCTCTTCTAGTTATCAATAAATGCATATAAAGTTTTTCATACAAAACCCATGAAAAAATCAATTTTTAGTAGAGATAACAGATTTTTGTTATTTAGGCTCTAGCTCTTCTAGTTATCGAGAAAAATGCATATAAAGTTTTTCATACAAAATCCATGAAAAAATAAATTTTTAGTAGTGATAACAGATTTTTGTTATTTAGGCTCTAGCTCTTCTAGTTATCGAGAAAAATGCATATGAAGTTTTTCATACAAAATCCATGAAAAAATCAATTTTTGGTAGTGGTAAAAGATTTTCGTTATTTAGGCTCTAGCTCTTCTAGTTATCGAGAAAAATGCATTTAAAGTTTTTCATACAAAATCCATGAAAAAATCAATTTTTGGTAGTTATAACAGATTTTCGTTATTTAGGCTCTAGCTCTTCTAGTTATCGAGAAAAATGCTTTTAAAGTTTTTCATACAAAATCCATGAAAAATCAATTTTTAGTAGTGATAACAGATTTTCGTTATTTAGGCTCTAGCTCTTCTAGTTATCGAGAAAAATGAATATAAAGTTTTGCATACAAAATCGATGAAAAAATCAATTTTTGGTAGTGATAACAGATTTTCGTTATTTAGGCTCTTGCTCTTCTAGTTATCTAGAAAAATGAATACAAAGTTTTTCATACAAAATCCATGAAAAAATCAATTTTTAGTAGTGATAACAGATTTTCGTTATTTAGGCTCTAGCTCTTTTAGTTATCGAGAAAAATGCATTTAAAGTTTTTCATACAAAATCCATGAAAAAATCAATTTTTAGTAGTGGTAACAGATTTTCGTTATTTAGGCTCTAGCTCTTTTAGTTATCGAGAAAAATGCATTTAAAGTTTTTCATACAAAATCCATGAAAAAATCAATTTTTAGTAGTGGTAACAGATTTTCGTTATTTAGGCTCTAGCTCTTTCAGTTATCGAGAAAAATGCATTTAAAGTTTTTCATACAAAATCCATGAAAAAATCAATTTTTAGTAGTGATAACAGATTTTCGTTATTTAGGCTCTAGCTCTTCTAGTTATCGAGAAAAATGAATATAAAGTTTTTCATACAAAATCCATGAAAAAATCAATTTTTAGTAGTGATAACAGATTTTCGTTAGTTAGGCTCTAGCTCTTCTAGTTATCGAGAAAAATTAATATAAAGTTTTTCATACAAAATCCATGAAAAAATCAATTTTTAGTAGTGATAACAGATTTTCGTTATTTAGGCTCTAGCTCTTCTAGTTATCGAGAAAAATGCATATAAAGTTTTTCATACAAAACCCATGAAAAAATCAATTTTTAGTAGTGATAACAGATTTTCGTTATTTAGGCTCTAGCTCTTCTAGTTATCGAGAAAAATGCATTTAAAGTTTTTCATACAAAATCCATGAAAAAATCAATTTTTGGTGGTGATAACAGATTTTCGTTATTTAGGCTCTAGCTCTTCTAGTTATCGAGAAAAATGCATTTAAAGTTTTTCATACAAAATCCATGAACAAATCAATTTTTAGTAGTGATAACAGATTTTCGTTATTTAGGCTCTAGCTCTTCTAGTTATCGAGAAAAATGAATATAAAGTTTTTCATACAAAATCCATGAAAAAATCAATTTTTAGTAGTGATAACAGATTTTCGTTATTTAGGCTCTAGCTTTTCTAGTTATCGAGAAAAATGCATTTAAAGTTTTTCATACAAAATCCATGAAAAAATCAATTTTTGGTGGTGATAACAGATTTTCGTTATTTAGGCTCTAGCTCTTCTAGTTATCGAGAAAAATGCATTTGAAGTTTTTCATACAAAATCCATGAAAAAATCAATTTTTGGTGGTGATAACAGATTTTCGTTATTTAGGCTCTAGCTCTTCTAGTTATCGAGAAAAATGCATTTAAAGTTTTTCATACAAAATCCATGAAAAAATCAATTTTTGGTAGTGATAACAGATTTTCGTTATTTAGGCTCTAGCTCTTCTAGTTATCGAGAAAAATGCATTTAAAGTTTTTCATACAAAATCCATGAAAAAATCAATTTTTGGTAGTGATAACAGATTTTCGTTATTAAGGCTCTAGCTCTTCTAGTTATCGAGAAAAATGCTTTTAAAGTTTTTCATACAAAATCCATGAAAAATCAATTTTTAGTAGTGATAACAGATTTTCGTTATTTAGGCTCTAGCTCTTCTAGTTATCGAGAAAAATGCATTTAAAGTTTTTCATACAAAATCCATGAAAAAATCAATTTTTGGTAGTGATAACAGATTTTCGTTATTAAGGCTCTAGCTCTTCTAGTTATCGAGAAAAATGCTTTTAAAGTTTTTCATACAAAATCCATGAAAAATCAATTTTTAGTAGTGATAACAGATTTTCGTTATTTAGGCTCTAGCTCTTCTAGTTATCGAGAAAAATGCATTTAAAGTTTTTCATACAAAATCCATGAAAAAATCAATTTTTGGTGGTGATAACAGATTTTCGTTATTTAGGCTCTAGCTCTTCTAGTTATCGAGAAAAATGCATTTAAAGTTTTTCATACAAAATCCATGAACAAATCAATTTTTAGTAGTGATAACAGATTTTCGTTATTTAGGCTCTAGCTCTTCTAGTTATCGAGAAAAATGAATATAAAGTTTTTCATACAAAATCCATGAAAAAATCAATTTTTAGTAGTGATAACAGATTTTCGTTATTTAGGCTCTAGCTTTTCTAGTTATCGAGAAAAATGCATTTAAAGTTTTTCATACAAAATCCATGAAAAAATCAATTTTTGGTGGTGATAACAGATTTTCGTTATTTAGGCTCTAGCTCTTCTAGTTATCGAGAAAAATGCATTTGAAGTTTTTCATACAAAATCCATGAAAAAATCAATTTTTGGTGGTGATAACAGATTTTCGTTATTTAGGCTCTAGCTCTTCTAGTTATCGAGAAAAATGCATTTAAAGTTTTTCATACAAAATCCATGAAAAAATCAATTTTTGGTAGTGATAACAGATTTTCGTTATTTAGGCTCTAGCTCTTCTAGTTATCGAGAAAAATGCATTTAAAGTTTTTCATACAAAATCCATGAAAAAATCAATTTTTGGTAGTGATAACAGATTTTCGTTATTAAGGCTCTAGCTCTTCTAGTTATCGAGAAAAATGCTTTTAAAGTTTTTCATACAAAATCCATGAAAAATCAATTTTTAGTAGTGATAACAGATTTTTGTTATTTAGGCTCTAGCTCTTCTAGTTATCGAGAAAAATGAATTTAAAGTTTTTCATACAAAATCCATGAAAAAATCAATTTTTAGTAGTGATAACAGATTTTCGTTATTTAGGCTCTAGCTCTTTTAGTTATCGAGAAAAATGCATTTAAAGTTTTTCATACAAAATCCATGAAAAAATCAATTTTTAGTAGTGGTAACAGATTTTCGTTATTTAGGCTCTAGCTCTTTTAGTTATCGAGAAAAATGCATTTAAAGTTTTTCATACAAAATCCATGAAAAAATCAATTTTTAGTAGTGGTAACAGATTTTCGTTATTTAGGCTCTAGCTCTTTTAGTTATCGAGAAAAATGCATTTAAAGTTTTTCATACAAAATCCATGAAAAAATCAATTTTTAGTAGTGGTAACAGATTTTCGTTATTTAGGCTCTAGCTCTTTTAGTTATCGAGAAAAATGCATTTAAAGTTTTTCATACAAAATCCATGAAAAAAATCAATTTTTAGTAGTGGTAATAGATTTTCGTTATTTAGGCTCTAGCTCTTTTAGTTATCGAGAAAAATGCATTTAAAGTTTTTCATACAAAATCCATGAAAAAATCAATTTTTAGTAGTGATAACAGATTTTCGTTATTTAGGCTCTAGCTCTTCTAGTTATCGAGAAAAATGAATATAAAGTTTTTCATACAAAATCCATGAAAAAATCAATTTTTAGTAGTGATAACAGATTTTCGTTATTTAGGCTCTAGCTTTTCTAGTTATCGAGAAAAATGCATTTAAAGTTTTTCATACAAAATCCATGAAAAAATTAATTTTTAGTAGTGGTAACAGATTTTCGTTATTTAGGCTCTAGCTCTTTTAGTTATCGAGAAAAATGCATTTAAAGTTTTTCATACAAAATCCATGAAAAAATCAATTTTTAGTAGTGGTAACAGATTTTCGTTATTTAGGCTCTAGCTCTTTTAGTTATCGAGAAAAATGCATTTAAAGTTTTTCATACAAAATCCATGAAAAAATCAATTTTTAGTAGTGATAACAGATTTTCGTTATTTAGGCTCTAGCTCTTCTAGTTATCGAGAAAAATGAATATAAAGTTTTTCATACAAAATCCATGAAAAAATCAATTTTTAGTAGTGATAACAGATTTTCGTTATTTAGGCTCTAGCTCTTCTAGTTATCGAGAAAAATGCATTTGAAGTTTTTCATACAAAATCCATGAAAAAATCAATTTTTGGTGGTGATAACAGATTTTCGTTATTTAGGCTCTAGCTCTTCTAGTTATCGAGAAAAATGCATTTAAAGTTTTTCATACAAAATCCATGAAAAAATCAATTTTTGGTAGTGATAACAGATTTTCGTTATTTAGGCTCTAGCTCTTCTAGTTATCGAGAAAAATGCATTTAAAGTTTTTCACACCAAACCCATGAAAAAATCAATTTTTGGTAGTGATAACAGATTTTCGTTATTTAGGCTCTAGCTCTTCTAGTTATCGAGAAAAATGCATTTAAAGTTTTTCATACAAAATCCATGAAAAAATCAATTTTTAGTAGTGATAACAGATTTTCGTTATTTAGGCTCTAGCTCTTCTAGTTATCAATAAATGCATATAAAGTTTTTCATACAAAACCCATGAAAAAATCAATTTTTAGTAGAGATAACAGATTTTTGTTATTTAGGCTCTAGCTCTTCTAGTTATCGAGAAAAATGCATATAAAGTTTTTCATACAAAATCCATGAAAAAATAAATTTTTAGTAGTGATAACAGATTTTCGTTATTTAGGCTCTAGCTCTTCTAGTTATCGAGAAAAATGCATTTAAAGTTTTTCATACAAAATCCATGAAAAAATCAATTTTTGGTAGTGGTAACAGATTTTCGTTATTTAGGCTCTAGCTCTTCTAGTTATCGAGAAAAATGCATTTAAAGTTTTTCATACAAAATCCATGAAAAAATCAATTTTTGGTAGTTATAACAGATTTTCGTTATTTAGGCTCTAGCTCTTCTAGTTATCGAGAAAAATGCTTTTAAAGTTTTTCATACAAAATCCATGAAAAATCAATTTTTAGTAGTGATAACAGATTTTCGTTATTTAGGCTCTAGCTCTTCTAGTTATCGAGAAAAATGAATATAAAGTTTTGCATACAAAATCGATGAAAAAATCAATTTTTGGTAGTGATAACAGATTTTCGTTATTTAGGCTCTTGCTCTTCTAGTTATCTAGAAAAATGCATTTAAAGTTTTTCATACAAAATCCATGAAAAAATCAATTTTTAGTAGTAATAACAGATTTTCGTTATTTAGGCTCTAGCTCTTTTAGTTATCGAGAAAAATGCATTTAAAGTTTTTCATACAAAATCCATGAAAAAATCAATTTTTAGTAGTGGTAACAGATTTTCGTTATTTAGGCTCTAGCTCTTTTAGTTATCGAGAAAAATGCATTTAAAGTTTTTCATACAAAATCCATGAAAAAATCAATTTTTAGTAGTGATAACAGATTTTCGTTATTTAGGCTCTAGCTCTTCTAGTTATCGAGAAAAATGAATATAAAGTTTTTCATACAAAATCCATGAAAAAATCAATTTTTAGTAGTGATAACAGATTTTCGTTATTTAGGCTCTAGCTCTTCTAGTTATCGAGAAAAATGCATATAAAGTTTTTCATACAAAACCCATGAAAAAATCAATTTTTAGTAGTGATAACAGATTTTCGTTATTTAGGCTCTAGCTCTTCTAGTTATCGAGAAAAATGCATATGAAGTTTTTCATACAAAATCCATGAAAAAATCAATTTTTGGTAGTGATAACAGATTTTCGTTATTTAGGCTCTAGCTCTTCTAGTTATCGAGAAAAATGCATTTAAAGTTTTTCATACAAAATCCATGAAAAAATCAATTTTTGGTGGTGATAACAGATTTTCGTTATTTAGGCTCTAGCTCTTCTAGTTATCGAGAAAAATGCATTTAAAGTTTTTCATACAAAATCCATGAAAAAATCAATTTTTGGTAGTGATAACAGATTTTCGTTATTTAGGCTCTAGCTCTTCTAGTTATCGAGAAAAATGCATTTAAAGTTTTTCATACAAAATCCATGAAAAAATCAATTTTTGGTGGTGATAACAGATTTTCGTTATTTAGGCTCTAGCTCTTCTAGTTATCGAGAAAAATGCTTTTAAAGTTTTTCATACAAAATCCATGAAAAATCAATTTTTAGTAGTGATAACAGATTTTTGTTATTTAGGCTCTAGCTCTTCTAGTTATCGAGAAAAATGAATATAAAGTTTTTCATACAAAATCCATGAAAAAATCAATTTTTAGTAGTGATAACAGATTTTCGTTATTTAGGCTCTAGCTCTTTTAGTTATCGAGAAAAATGCATTTAAAGTTTTTCATACAAAATCCATGAAAAAATCAATTTTTAGTAGTGGTAACAGATTTTCGTTATTTAGGCTCTAGCTCTTTTAGTTATCGAGAAAAATGCATTTAAAGTTTTTCATACAAAATCCATGAAAAAATCAATTTTTAGTAGTGGTAACAGATTTTCGTTATTTAGGCTCTAGCTCTTTTAGTTATCGAGAAAAATGCATTTAAAGTTTTTCATACAAAATCCATGAAAAAATCAATTTTTAGTAGTGGTAACAGATTTTCGTTATTTAGGCTCTAGCTCTTTTAGTTATCGAGAAAAATGCATTTAAAGTTTTTCATACAAAATCCATGAAAAAATCAATTTTTAGTAGTGATAACAGATTTTCGTTATTTAGGCTCTAGCTCTTTTAGTTATCGAGAAAAATGCATTTAAAGTTTTTCATACAAAATCCATGAAAAAATTAATTTTTAGTAGTGGTAACAGATTTTCGTTATTTAGGCTCTAGCTCTTCTAGTTATCGAGAAAAATGCATATAAAGTTTTTCATACAAAATCCATGAAAAAATCAATTTTTAGTAGAGATAACAGATTTTCGTTATTTAGGCTCTAGCTTTTCTAGTTATCGAGAAAAATGCATTTAAAGTTTTTCATACAAAATCCATGAAAAAATTAATTTTTAGTAGTGGTAACAGATTTTCGTTATTTAGGCTCTAGCTCTTTTAGTTATCGAGAAAAATAAATTTAAAGTTTTTCATACAAAATCCATGAAAAAATCAATTTTTAGTAGTGATAACAGATTTTCGTTATTTAGGCTCTAGCTCTTCTAGTTATCGAGAAAAATGCATATGAAGTTTTTCATACAAAATCCATGAAAAAATCAATTTTTAGTAGTGATAACAGATTTTCGTTATTTAGGCTCTAGCTCTTCTAGTTATCGAGAAAAATGCATTTAAAGTTTTTCATACAAAATCCATGAAAAAATCAATTTTTGGTAGTGATAACAGATTTTCGTTATTTAGGCTCTAGCTCTTCTAGTTATCGAGAAAAATGCTTTTAAAGTTTTTCATACAAAATCCATGAAAAAATCAATTTTTAGTAGTGATAACAGATTTTCGTTATTTAGGCTCTAGCTCTTCTAGTTATCGAGAAAAATGCATATGAAGTTTTTCATACAAAATCCATGAAAAAATCAATTTTTGGTAGTGATAACAGATTTTCGTTATTTAGGCTCTAGCTCTTCTAGTTATCGAGAAAAATGCATTTAAAGTTTTTCATACAAAATCCATGAAAAAATCAATTTTTAGTAGTGATAACAGATTTTCGTTATTTAGGCTCTAGCTCTTCTAGTTATCGAGAAAAATGCATATGAAGTTTTTCATACAAAATCCATGAAAAAATCAATTTTTAGTAGTGATAACAGATTTTCGTTATTTAGGCTCTAGCTCTTCTAGTTATCGAGAAAAATGCTTTTAAAGTTTTTCATACAAAATCCATGAAAAAATCAATTTTTAGTAGTGATAACAGATTTTCGTTATTTAGGCTCTAGCTCTTCTAGTTATCGAGAAAAATGCATATGAAGTTTTTCATACAAAATCCATAAAAAAATCAATTTTTAGTAGTGATAACAGATTTTCGTTATTTAGGCTCTAGCTCTTCTAGTTATCGAGAAAAATGCATTTAAAGTTTTTCATACAAAATCCATGAAAAAATCAATTTTTGGTAGTGATAACAGATTTTCGTTATTTAGGCTCTAGCTCTTCTAGTTATCGAGAAAAATGCTTTTAAAGTTTTTCATACAAAATCCATGAAAAAATCAATTTTTAGTAGTGATAACAGATTTTCGTTATTTAGGCTCTAGCTCTTCTAGTTATCGAGAAAAATGCATATGAAGTTTTTCATACAAAATCCATAAAAAAATCAATTTTTAGTAGTGATAACAGAATTTAGGCTCTAGCTCTTCTAGTTATCGAGAAAAATGAATATAAAGTTTTTCATACAAAATCCATGAAAAAATCAATTTTTAGTAGAGATAACAGATTTTCGTTATTTAGGCTCTAGCTTTTCTAGTTATCGAGAAAAATGCATTTAAAGTTTTTCATACAAAATCCATGAAAAAATTAATTTTTAGTAGTGGTAACAGATTTTCGTTATTTAGGCTCTAGCTCTTTTAGTTATCGAGAAAAATAAATTTAAAGTTTTTCATACAAAATCCATGAAAAAATCAATTTTTAGTAGTGATAACAGATTTTCGTTATTTAGGCTCTAGCTCTTCTAGTTATCGAGAAAAATGCATATGAAGTTTTTCATACAAAATCCATGAAAAAATCAATTTTTAGTAGTGATAACAGATTTTCGTTATTTAGGCTCTAGCTCTTCTAGTTATCGAGAAAAATGCATTTAAAGTTTTTCATACAAAATCCATGAAAAAATCAATTTTTAGTAGTGATAACAGATTTTCGTTATTTAGGCTCTAGCTCTTCTAGTTATCGAGAAAAATGCATATAAAGTTTTTCATACAAACCCCATGAACAAATCAATTTTTAGTAGTGATAACAGATTTTCATTATTTAGGCTCTAGCTCTTCTAGTTATCGAGAAAAATGCATATAAAGTTTTTCATACAAAATCCATGAAAAAATCAATTTTTAGTAGTGATAACAGATTTTCGTTATTTAGGCTCTAGCTCTTCTAGTTATCGAGAAAAATGAATATAAAGTTTTTCATACAAAATCCATGAAAAAATCAATTTTTGGTAGTGATAACAGATTTTCGTTATTTAGGCTCTAGCTCTTCTAGTTATCGAGAAAAATGCTTTTAAAGTTTTTCATATAAATTTAAAGTTTTTCATACAAAATCCATGAAAAAATCAATTTTTAGTAGTGATAACAGATTTTCGTTATTTAGGCTCTAGCTCTTCTAGTTATCGAGAAAAATGCATATGAAGTTTTTCATACAAAATCCATGAAAAAATCAATTTTTAGTAGTGATAACAGATTTTCGTTATTTAGGCTCTAGCTCTTCTAGTTATCGAGAAAAATGCATATGAAGTTTTTTATACAAAATCCATGAAAAAATCAATTTTTGGTAGTGATAACAGATTTTCGTTATTTAGGCTCTAGCTCTTCTAGTTATCGAGAAAAATGCATTTAAAGTTTTTCATACAAAATCCATGAAAAAATCAATTTTTAGTAGTGGTAACAGATTTTCGTTATTTAGGCTCTAGCTCTTTTAGTTATCGAGAAAAATGCATATAAAGTTTTTCATACAAAATCCATGAAAAAATCAATTTTTAGTAGTGATAACAGATTTTCGTTATTTAGGCTCTAGCTCTTCTAGTTATCGAGAAAAATGCATATGAAGTTTTTCATACAAAATCCATGAAAAAATCAATTTTTGGTAGTGATAACAGATTTTCGTTATTTAGGCTCTAGCTCTTCTAGTTATCGAGAAAAATGCATTTAAAGTTTTTCATACAAAATCCATGAAAAAATCAATTTTTAGTAGTGATAACAGATTTTCGTTATTTAGGCTCTAGCTTCTCTAGTTATCGAGAAAAATGCATATGAAGTTTTTCATACAAAATCCATGAAAAAATCAATTTTTGGTAGTGAAAACAGATTTTCGTTATTTAGACTCTAGCTCTTTTAGTTATCGAGAAAAATGCATTTAAAGTTTTTCATACAAAATCCATGAAAAAATCAATTTTTAGTAGTGGTAACAGATTTTCGTTATTTAGGCTCTAGCTCTTTTAGTTATCGAGAAAAATAAATTTAAAGTTTTTCATACAAAATCCATGAAAAAATCAATTTTTAGTAGTGATAACAGATTTTCGTTATTTAGGCTCTAGCTCTTCTAGTTATCGAGAAAAATGCATATGAAGTTTTTCATACAAAATCCATGAAAAAATCAATTTTTAGTAGTGATAACAGATTTTCGTTATTTAGGCTCTAGCTCTTCTAGTTATCGAGAAAAATGCATATGAAGTTTTTCATACAAAATCCATGAAAAAATCAATTTTTGGTAGTGATAACAGATTTTCGTTATTTAGGCTCTAGCTCTTCTAGTTATCGAGAAAAATGCATTTAAAGTTTTTCATACAAAATCCATGAAAAAATCAATTTTTAGTAGTGGTAACAGATTTTCGTTATTTAGGCTCTAGCTCTTTTAGTTATCGAGAAAAATGCATATAAAGTTTTTTATACAAAATCCATGAAAAAATCAATTTTTAGTAGTGATAACAGATTTTCGTTATTTAGGCTCTAGCTCTTCTAGTTATCGAGAAAAATGCATATGAAGTTTTTCATACAAAATCCATGAAAAAATCAATTTTTGGTAGTGATAACAGATTTTCGTTATTTAGGCTCTAGCTCTTCTAGTTATCGAGAAAAATGCATTTAAAGTTTTTCATACAAAATCCATGAAAAAATCAATTTTTGGTAGTGATAACAGATTTTTGTTATTTAGGCTCTAGCTCTTCTAGTTATCGAGAAAAATGCTTTTAAAGTTTTTCATACAAAATCCATGAAAAATCAATTTTTAGTAGTGATAACAGATTTTCGTTATTTAGGCTCTAGCTCTTCTAGTTATCGGGAAAAATGAATATAAAGTTTTGCATACAAAATCGATGAAAAAATCAATTTTTAGTAGTGATAACAGATTTTCGTTATTTAGGCTCTAGCTCTTTTAGTTATCGAGAAAAATGCATTTAAAGTTTTTCATACAAAATCCATGAAAAAATCAATTTTTAGTAGTGGTAACAGATTTTCGTTATTTAGGCTCTAGCTCTTTTAGTTATCGAGAAAAATGCATTTAAAGTTTTTCATACAAAATCCATGAAGAAATCAATTTTTAGTAGTGATAACAGATTTTCGTTATTTAGGCTCTAGCTCTTCTAGTTATCGAGAAAAATGCATTTAAAGTTTTTCACACAAAATCCATGAAAAAATCAATTTTTAGTAGTGATAACAGATTTTCGTTATTTAGGCTCTAGCTCTTCTAGTTATCGAGAAAAATGCATATAAAGTTTTTCATACAAAATCCATGAAAAAATCAATTTTTAGTAGTGATAACAGATTTTCGTTATTTAGGCTCTAGCTCTTTTAGTTATCGAGAAAAATGCATTTAAAGTTTTTCATACAAAATCTATGAAAAAATCAATTTTTAGTAGTGGTAACAGATTTTCGTTATTTAGGCTCTAGCTCTTTTAGTTATCGAGAAAAATGCATTTAAAGTTTTTCATACAAAATCCATGAAGAAATCAATTTTTAGTAGTGATAACAGATTTTCGTTATTTAGGCTCTAGCTCTTTTAGTTATCGAGAAAAATGCATTTAAAGTTTTTCATACAAAATCCATGAAGAAATCAATTTTTAGTAGTGATAACAGATTTTCGTTATTTAGGCTCTAGCTCTTCTAGTTATCGAGAAAAATGCATTTAAAGTTTTTCATACAAAATCCATGAAAAAATCAATTTTTAGTAGTGATAACAGATTTTCGTTATTTAGGCTCTAGCTCTTCTAGTTATCGAGAAAAATGCATATGAAGTTTTTCATACAAAATCCATGAAAAAATCAATTTATGGTAGTGATAACAGATTTTCGTTATTTAGGCTCTAGCTCTTCTAGTTATCGAGAAAAATGCATTTAAAGTTTTTCATACAAAATCCATGAAAAAATCAATTTTTAGTAGTGGTAACAGATTTTCGTTATTTAGGCTCTAGCTCTTTTAGTTATTGAGAAAAATGCATATAAAGTTTTTCATACAAAATCCATGAAAAAATCAATTTTTAGTAGTGATAACAGATTTTCGTTATTTATGCTCTAGCTCTTCTAGTTATCGAGAAAAATGCATATGAAGTTTTTCATACAAAATCCATGAAAAAATCAATTTTTGGTAGTGATAACAGATTTTCGTTATTTAGGCTCTAGCTCTTCTAGTTATCGAGAAAAATGCATTTAAAGTTTTTCATACAAAATCCATGAAAAAATCAATTTTTAGTAGTGATAACAGATTTTCGTTATTTAGGCTCTAGCTCTTTTAGTTATCGAGAAAAATAAATTTAAAGTTTTTCATACAAAATCCATGAAAAAATCAATTTTTAGTAGTGATCACAGATTTTCGTTATTTAGGCTCTAGCTCTTCTAGTTATCGAGAAAAATGCATATGAAGTTTTTCATACAAAACCCATGAAAAAATCAATTTTTGGTAGTGATAACAGATTTTCGTTATTTAGGCTCTAGCTCTTCTAGTTATCGAGAAAAATGCTTTTAAAGTTTTTCATATAAATTTAAAGTTTTTCATACAAAATCCATGAAAAAATCAATTTTTAGTAGTGATAACAGATTTTCGTTATTTAGGCTCTAGCTCATCTAGTTATCGAGAAAAATGCATATGAAGTTTTTTATACAAAATCCATGAAAAAATCAATTTTTGGTAGTGATAACAGATTTTCGTTATTTAGGCTCTAGCTCTTCTAGTTATCGAGAAAAATGCATTTAAAGTTTTTCATACAAAATCCATGAAAAATCAATTTTTAGTAGTGATAACAGATTTTCGTTATTTAGGCTCTAGCTCTTCTAGTTATCGAGAAAAATGAATATAAAGTTTTGCATACAAAATCGATGAAAAAATCAATTTTTGGTAGTGATAACAGATTTTCGTTATTTAGGCTCTTGCTCTTCTAGTTATCTAGAAAAATGAATACAAAGTTTTTCATACAAAATCCATGAAAAAATCAATTTTTAGTAGTGATAACAGATTTTCGTTATTTAGGCTCTAGCTCTTTTAGTTATCGAGAAAAATGCATTTAAAGTTTTTCATACAAAATCCATGAAAAAATCAATTTTTAGTAGTGGTAACAGATTTTCGTTATTTAGGCTCTAGCTCTTTTAGTTATCGAGAAAAATGCATTTAAAGTTTTTCATACAAAATCCATGAAAAAATCAATTTTTAGTAGTGGTAACAGATTTTCGTTATTTAGGCTCTAGCTCTTTTAGTTATCGAGAAAAATGCATTTAAAGTTTTTCATACAAAATCCATGAAAAAATCAATTTTTAGTAGTGATAACAGATTTTCGTTATTTAGGCTCTAGCTCTTCTAGTTATCGAGAAAAATGAATATAAAGTTTTTCATACAAAATTCATGAAAAAATCAATTTTTAGTAGTGATAACAGATTTTCGTTAGTTAGGCTCTAGCTCTTCTAGTTATCGAGAAAAATGAATATAAAGTTTTTCATACAAAATCCATGAAAAAATCAATTTTTAGTAGTGTTAACAGATTTTCGTTATTTAGGCTCTAGCTCTTCTAGTTATCGAGAAAAATGCATATAAAGTTTTTCATACAAAACCCATGAAAAAATCAATTTTTAGTAGTGATAACAGATTTTCGTTATTTAGGCTCTAGCTCTTCTAGTTATCGAGAAAAATGCATTTAAAGTTTTTCATACAAAATCCATGAAAAAATCAATTTTTGGTGGTGATAACAGATTTTCGTTATTTAGGCTCTAGCTCTTCTAGTTATCGAGAAAAATGCATTTAAAGTTTTTCATACAAAATCCATGAACAAATCAATTTTTAGTAGTGATAACAGATTTTCGTTATTTAGGCTCTAGCTCTTCTAGTTATCGAGAAAAATGAATATAAAGTTTTTCATACAAAATCCATGAAAAAATCAATTTTTAGTAGTGATAACAGATTTTCGTTATTTAGGCTCTAGCTTTTCTAGTTATCGAGAAAAATGCATTTAAAGTTTTTCATACAAAATCCATGAAAAAATCAATTTTTGGTGGTGATAACAGATTTTCGTTATTTAGGCTCTAGCTCTTCTAGTTATCGAGAAAAATGCATTTGAAGTTTTTCATACAAAATCCATGAAAAAATCAATTTTTGGTGGTGATAACAGATTTTCGTTATTTAGGCTCTAGCTCTTCTAGTTATCGAGAAAAATGCATTTAAAGTTTTTCATACAAAATCCATGAAAAAATCAATTTTTGGTAGTGATAACAGATTTTCGTTATTTAGGCTCTAGCTCTTCTAGTTATCGAGAAAAATGCATTTAAAGTTTTTCATACAAAATCCATGAAAAAATCAATTTTTGGTAGTGATAACAGATTTTCGTTATTAAGGCTCTAGCTCTTCTAGTTATCGAGAAAAATGCTTTTAAAGTTTTTCATACAAAATCCATGAAAAATCAATTTTTAGTAGTGATAACAGATTTTTGTTATTTAGGCTCTAGCTCTTCTAGTTATCGAGAAAAATGAATTTAAAGTTTTTCATACAAAATCCATGAAAAAATCAATTTTTAGTAGTGATAACAGATTTTCGTTATTTAGGCTCTAGCTCTTTTAGTTATCGAGAAAAATGCATTTAAAGTTTTTCATACAAAATCCATGAAAAAATCAATTTTTAGTAGTGGTAACAGATTTTCGTTATTTAGGCTCTAGCTCTTTTAGTTATCGAGAAAAATGCATTTAAAGTTTTTCATACAAAATCCATGAAAAAATCAATTTTTAGTAGTGGTAACAGATTTTCGTTATTTAGGCTCTAGCTCTTTTAGTTATCGAGAAAAATGCATTTAAAGTTTTTCATACAAAATCCATGAAAAAATCAATTTTTAGTAGTGGTAACAGATTTTCGTTATTTAGGCTCTAGCTCTTTTAGTTATCGAGAAAAATGCATTTAAAGTTTTTCATACAAAATCCATGAAAAAATCAATTTTTAGTAGTGGTAATAGATTTTCGTTATTTAGGCTCTAGCTCTTTTAGTTATCGAGAAAAATGCATTTAAAGTTTTTCATACAAAATCCATGAAAAAATCAATTTTTAGTAGTGATAACAGATTTTCGTTATTTAGGCTCTAGCTCTTCTAGTTATCGAGAAAAATGAATATAAAGTTTTTCATACAAAATCCATGAAAAAATCAATTTTTAGTAGTGATAACAGATTTTCGTTATTTAGGCTCTAGCTTTTCTAGTTATCGAGAAAAATGCATTTAAAGTTTTTCATACAAAATCCATGAAAAAATTAATTTTTAGTAGTGGTAACAGATTTTCGTTATTTAGGCTCTAGCTCTTTTAGTTATCGAGAAAAATGCATTTAAAGTTTTTCATACAAAATCCATGATAAAATCAATTTTTAGTAGTGGTAACAGATTTTCGTTATTTAGGCTCTAGCTCTTTTAGTTATCGAGAAAAATGCATTTAAAGTTTTTCATACAAAATCCATGAAAAAATCAATTTTTAGTAGTGATAACAGATTTTCGTTATTTAGGCTCTAGCTCTTCTAGTTATCGAGAAAAATGAATATAAAGTTTTTCATACAAAATCCATGAAAAAATCAATTTTTAGTAGTGATAACAGATTTTCGTTATTTAGGCTCTAGCTCTTTTAGTTATCGAGAAAAATGCATTTAAAGTTTTTCATACAAAATCCATGAAAAAGTCAATTTTTAGTAGTGGTAACAGATTTTCGTTATTTAGGCTCTAGCTCTTTTAGTTATCGAGAAAAATGCATTTAAAGTTTTTCATACAAAATCCATGAAAAAATCAATTTTTAGTAGTGATAACAGATTTTCGTTATTTAGGCTCTGGCTCTTCTAGTTATCGAGAAAAATGAATATAAAGTTTTTCATACAAAATCCATGAAAAAATCAATTTTTAGTAGTGATAACAGATTTTCGTTATTTAGGCTCTAGCTCTTTTAGTTATCGAGAAAAATGCATTTAAAGTTTTTCATACAAAATCCATGAAAAAATCAATTTTTAGTAGTGGTAACAGATTTTCGTTATTTAGGCTCTAGCTCTTTTAGTTATCGAGAAAAATGCATTTAAAGTTTTTCATACAAAATCCATGAAAAAATCAATTTTTAGTAGTGATAACAGATTTTCGTTATTTAGGCTCTAGCTCTTTTAGTTATCGAGAAAAATGCATTTAAAGTTTTTCATACAAAATCCATGAAAAAATCAATTTTTAGTAGTGGTAACAGATTTTCGTTATTTAGGCTCTAGCTCTTTTAGTTATCGAGAAAAATGCATTTAAAGTTTTTCATACAAAATCCATGAAAAAATCAATTTTTAGTAGTGATAACAGATTTTCGTTATTTAGGCTCTAGCTCTTTTAGTTATCGAGAAAAATGCATTTAAAGTTTTTCATACAAAATCCATGAAAAAATCAATTTTTAGTAGTGGTAACAGATTTTCGTTATTTAGGCTCTAGCTCTTTTAGTTATCGAGAAAAATGCATTTAAAGTTTTTCATACAAAATCCATGAAAAAATCAATTTTTAGTAGTGATAACAGATTTTCGTTATTTAGGCTCTAGCTCTTTTAGTTATCGAGAAAAATGCATTTAAAGTTTTTCATACAAAATCCATGAAAAAATCAATTTTTAGTAGTGGTAACAGATTTTCGTTATTTAGGCTCTAGCTCTTTTAGTTATCGAGAAAAATGCATATGAAGTTTTTCATACAAAATCCATGAAAAAATCAATTTTTGGTAGTGATAACAGATTTTCGTTATTTAGGCTCTAGCTCTTCTAGTTATCGAGAAAAATGCATTTAAAGTTTTTCATACAAAATCCATGAAAAAATCAATTTTTGGTAGTGATAACAGATTTTCGTTATTTAGGCTCTAGCTCTTCTAGTTATCGAGAAAAATGCATTTAAAGTTTTTCATACAAAATCCATGAAAAAATCAATTTTTGGTAGTGATAACAGATTTTCGTTATTTAGGCTCTAGCTCTTCTAGTTATCGAGAAAAATGCATTTAAAGTTTTTCATACAAAATCCATGAAAAAATCAATTTTTAGTAGTGGTAACAGATTTTCGTTATTTAGGCTCTAGCTCTTCTAGTTATCGAGAAAAATGCATATGAAGTTTTTCATACAAAATCCATGAAAAAATCAATTTTTGGTAGTGATAACAGATTTTCGTTATTTAGGCTCTAGCTCTTCTAGTTATCGAGAAAAATGCATTTAAAGTTTTTCATACAAAATCCATGAAAAAATCAATTTTTGGTAGTGATAACAGATTTTTGTTATTTAGGCTCTAGCTCTTCTAGTTATCGAGAAAAATGCTTTTAAAGTTTTTCATACAAAATCCATGAAAAATCAATTTTTAGTAGTGATAACAGATTTTCGTTATTTAGGCTCTAGCTCTTCTAGTTATCGGGAAAAATGAATATAAAGTTTTGCATACAAAATCGATGAAAAAATCAATTTTTAGTAGTGATAACAGATTTTCGTTATTTAGGCTCTAGCTCTTTTAGTTATCGAGAAAAATGCATTTAAAGTTTTTCATACAAAATCCATGAAAAAATCAATTTTTAGTAGTGGTAACAGATTTTCGTTATTTAGGCTCTAGCTCTTTTAGTTATCGAGAAAAATGCATTTAAAGTTTTTCATACAAAATCCATGAAGAAATCAATTTTTAGTAGTGATAACAGATTTTCGTTATTTAGGCTCTAGCTCTTCTAGTTATCGAGAAAAATGCATTTAAAGTTTTTCACACAAAATCCATGAAAAAATCAATTTTTAGTAGTGATAACAGATTTTCGTTATTTAGGCTCTAGCTCTTCTAGTTATCGAGAAAAATGCATATAAAGTTTTTCATACAAAATCCATGAAAAAATCAATTTTTAGTAGTGATAACAGATTTTCGTTATTTAGGCTCTAGCTCTTTTAGTTATCGAGAAAAATGCATTTAAAGTTTTTCATACAAAATCTATGAAAAAATCAATTTTTAGTAGTGGTAACAGATTTTCGTTATTTAGGCTCTAGCTCTTTTAGTTATCGAGAAAAATGCATTTAAAGTTTTTCATACAAAATCCATGAAGAAATCAATTTTTAGTAGTGATAACAGATTTTCGTTATTTAGGCTCTAGCTCTTTTAGTTATCGAGAAAAATGCATTTAAAGTTTTTCATACAAAATCCATGAAGAAATCAATTTTTAGTAGTGATAACAGATTTTCGTTATTTAGGCTCTAGCTCTTCTAGTTATCGAGAAAAATGCATTTAAAGTTTTTCATACAAAATCCATGAAAAAATCAATTTTTAGTAGTGATAACAGATTTTCGTTATTTAGGCTCTAGCTCTTCTAGTTATCGAGAAAAATGCATATGAAGTTTTTCATACAAAATCCATGAAAAAATCAATTTATGGTAGTGATAACAGATTTTCGTTATTTAGGCTCTAGCTCTTCTAGTTATCGAGAAAAATGCATTTAAAGTTTTTCATACAAAATCCATGAAAAAATCAATTTTTAGTAGTGGTAACAGATTTTCGTTATTTAGGCTCTAGCTCTTTTAGTTATTGAGAAAAATGCATATAAAGTTTTTCATACAAAATCCATGAAAAAATCAATTTTTAGTAGTGATAACAGATTTTCGTTATTTATGCTCTAGCTCTTCTAGTTATCGAGAAAAATGCATATGAAGTTTTTCATACAAAATCCATGAAAAAATCAATTTTTGGTAGTGATAACAGATTTTCGTTATTTAGGCTCTAGCTCTTCTAGTTATCGAGAAAAATGCATTTAAAGTTTTTCATACAAAATCCATGAAAAAATCAATTTTTAGTAGTGATAACAGATTTTCGTTATTTAGGCTCTAGCTCTTTTAGTTATCGAGAAAAATAAATTTAAAGTTTTTCATACAAAATCCATGAAAAAATCAATTTTTAGTAGTGATCACAGATTTTCGTTATTTAGGCTCTAGCTCTTCTAGTTATCGAGAAAAATGCATATGAAGTTTTTCATACAAAACCCATGAAAAAATCAATTTTTGGTAGTGATAACAGATTTTCGTTATTTAGGCTCTAGCTCTTCTAGTTATCGAGAAAAATGCTTTTAAAGTTTTTCATATAAATTTAAAGTTTTTCATACAAAATCCATGAAAAAATCAATTTTTAGTAGTGATAACAGATTTTCGTTATTTAGGCTCTAGCTCATCTAGTTATCGAGAAAAATGCATATGAAGTTTTTTATACAAAATCCATGAAAAAATCAATTTTTGGTAGTGATAACAGATTTTCGTTATTTAGGCTCTAGCTCTTCTAGTTATCGAGAAAAATGCATTTAAAGTTTTTCATACAAAATCCATGAAAAATCAATTTTTAGTAGTGATAACAGATTTTCGTTATTTAGGCTCTAGCTCTTCTAGTTATCGAGAAAAATGAATATAAAGTTTTGCATACAAAATCGATGAAAAAATCAATTTTTGGTAGTGATAACAGATTTTCGTTATTTAGGCTCTTGCTCTTCTAGTTATCTAGAAAAATGAATACAAAGTTTTTCATACAAAATCCATGAAAAAATCAATTTTTAGTAGTGATAACAGATTTTCGTTATTTAGGCTCTAGCTCTTTTAGTTATCGAGAAAAATGCATTTAAAGTTTTTCATACAAAATCCATGAAAAAATCAATTTTTAGTAGTGGTAACAGATTTTCGTTATTTAGGCTCTAGCTCTTTTAGTTATCGAGAAAAATGCATTTAAAGTTTTTCATACAAAATCCATGAAAAAATCAATTTTTAGTAGTGGTAACAGATTTTCGTTATTTAGGCTCTAGCTCTTTTAGTTATCGAGAAAAATGCATTTAAAGTTTTTCATACAAAATCCATGAAAAAATCAATTTTTAGTAGTGATAACAGATTTTCGTTATTTAGGCTCTAGCTCTTCTAGTTATCGAGAAAAATGAATATAAAGTTTTTCATACAAAATTCATGAAAAAATCAATTTTTAGTAGTGATAACAGATTTTCGTTAGTTAGGCTCTAGCTCTTCTAGTTATCGAGAAAAATGAATATAAAGTTTTTCATACAAAATCCATGAAAAAATCAATTTTTAGTAGTGATAACAGATTTTCGTTATTTAGGCTCTAGCTCTTCTAGTTATCGAGAAAAATGCATATAAAGTTTTTCATACAAAACCCATGAAAAAATCAATTTTTAGTAGTGATAACAGATTTTCGTTATTTAGGCTCTAGCTCTTCTAGTTATCGAGAAAAATGCATTTAAAGTTTTTCATACAAAATCCATGAAAAAATCAATTTTTGGTGGTGATAACAGATTTTCGTTATTTAGGCTCTAGCTCTTCTAGTTATCGAGAAAAATGCATTTAAAGTTTTTCATACAAAATCCATGAACAAATCAATTTTTAGTAGTGATAACAGATTTTCGTTATTTAGGCTCTAGCTCTTCTAGTTATCGAGAAAAATGAATATAAAGTTTTTCATACAAAATCCATGAAAAAATCAATTTTTAGTAGTGATAACAGATTTTCGTTATTTAGGCTCTAGCTTTTCTAGTTATCGAGAAAAATGCATTTAAAGTTTTTCATACAAAATCCATGAAAAAATCAATTTTTGGTGGTGATAACAGATTTTCGTTATTTAGGCTCTAGCTCTTCTAGTTATCGAGAAAAATGCATTTGAAGTTTTTCATACAAAATCCATGAAAAAATCAATTTTTGGTGGTGATAACAGATTTTCGTTATTTAGGCTCTAGCTCTTCTAGTTATCGAGAAAAATGCATTTAAAGTTTTTCATACAAAATCCATGAAAAAATCAATTTTTGGTAGTGATAACAGATTTTCGTTATTTAGGCTCTAGCTCTTCTAGTTATCGAGAAAAATGCATTTAAAGTTTTTCATACAAAATCCATGAAAAAATCAATTTTTGGTAGTGATAACAGATTTTCGTTATTAAGGCTCTAGCTCTTCTAGTTATCGAGAAAAATGCTTTTAAAGTTTTTCATACAAAATCCATGAAAAATCAATTTTTAGTAGTGATAACAGATTTTTGTTATTTAGGCTCTAGCTCTTCTAGTTATCGAGAAAAATGAATTTAAAGTTTTTCATACAAAATCCATGAAAAAATCAATTTTTAGTAGTGATAACAGATTTTCGTTATTTAGGCTCTAGCTCTTTTAGTTATCGAGAAAAATGCATTTAAAGTTTTTCATACAAAATCCATGAAAAAATCAATTTTTAGTAGTGGTAACAGATTTTCGTTATTTAGGCTCTAGCTCTTTTAGTTATCGAGAAAAATGCATTTAAAGTTTTTCATACAAAATCCATGAAAAAATCAATTTTTAGTAGTGGTAACAGATTTTCGTTATTTAGGCTCTAGCTCTTTTAGTTATCGAGAAAAATGCATTTAAAGTTTTTCATACAAAATCCATGAAAAAATCAATTTTTAGTAGTGGTAACAGATTTTCGTTATTTAGGCTCTAGCTCTTTTAGTTATCGAGAAAAATGCATTTAAAGTTTTTCATACAAAATCCATGAAAAAATCAATTTTTAGTAGTGGTAATAGATTTTCGTTATTTAGGCTCTAGCTCTTTTAGTTATCGAGAAAAATGCATTTAAAGTTTTTCATACAAAATCCATGAAAAAATCAATTTTTAGTAGTGATAACAGATTTTCGTTATTTAGGCTCTAGCTCTTCTAGTTATCGAGAAAAATGAATATAAAGTTTTTCATACAAAATCCATGAAAAAATCAATTTTTAGTAGTGATAACAGATTTTCGTTATTTAGGCTCTAGCTTTTCTAGTTATCGAGAAAAATGCATTTAAAGTTTTTCATACAAAATCCATGAAAAAATTAATTTTTAGTAGTGGTAACAGATTTTCGTTATTTAGGCTCTAGCTCTTTTAGTTATCGAGAAAAATGCATTTAAAGTTTTTCATACAAAATCCATGATAAAATCAATTTTTAGTAGTGGTAACAGATTTTCGTTATTTAGGCTCTAGCTCTTTTAGTTATCGAGAAAAATGCATTTAAAGTTTTTCATACAAAATCCATGAAAAAATCAATTTTTAGTAGTGATAACAGATTTTCGTTATTTAGGCTCTAGCTCTTCTAGTTATCGAGAAAAATGAATATAAAGTTTTTCATACAAAATCCATGAAAAAATCAATTTTTAGTAGTGATAACAGATTTTCGTTATTTAGGCTCTAGCTCTTTTAGTTATCGAGAAAAATGCATTTAAAGTTTTTCATACAAAATCCATGAAAAAGTCAATTTTTAGTAGTGGTAACAGATTTTCGTTATTTAGGCTCTAGCTCTTTTAGTTATCGAGAAAAATGCATTTAAAGTTTTTCATACAAAATCCATGAAAAAATCAATTTTTAGTAGTGATAACAGATTTTCGTTATTTAGGCTCTGGCTCTTCTAGTTATCGAGAAAAATGAATATAAAGTTTTTCATACAAAATCCATGAAAAAATCAATTTTTAGTAGTGATAACAGATTTTCGTTATTTAGGCTCTAGCTCTTTTAGTTATCGAGAAAAATGCATTTAAAGTTTTTCATACAAAATCCATGAAAAAATCAATTTTTAGTAGTGGTAACAGATTTTCGTTATTTAGGCTCTAGCTCTTTTAGTTATCGAGAAAAATGCATTTAAAGTTTTTCATACAAAATCCATGAAAAAATCAATTTTTAGTAGTGATAACAGATTTTCGTTATTTAGGCTCTAGCTCTTTTAGTTATCGAGAAAAATGCATTTAAAGTTTTTCATACAAAATCCATGAAAAAATCAATTTTTAGTAGTGGTAACAGATTTTCGTTATTTAGGCTCTAGCTCTTTTAGTTATCGAGAAAAATGCATTTAAAGTTTTTCATACAAAATCCATGAAAAAATCAATTTTTAGTAGTGATAACAGATTTTCGTTATTTAGGCTCTAGCTCTTTTAGTTATCGAGAAAAATGCATTTAAAGTTTTTCATACAAAATCCATGAAAAAATCAATTTTTAGTAGTGGTAACAGATTTTCGTTATTTAGGCTCTAGCTCTTTTAGTTATCGAGAAAAATGCATTTAAAGTTTTTCATACAAAATCCATGAAAAAATCAATTTTTAGTAGTGATAACAGATTTTCGTTATTTAGGCTCTAGCTCTTTTAGTTATCGAGAAAAATGCATTTAAAGTTTTTCATACAAAATCCATGAAAAAATCAATTTTTAGTAGTGGTAACAGATTTTCGTTATTTAGGCTCTAGCTCTTTTAGTTATCGAGAAAAATGCATTTAAAGTTTTTCATACAAAATCCATGAAAAAATCAATTTTTAGTAGTGATAACAGATTTTCGTTATTTAGGCTCTAGCTCTTCTAGTTATCGAGAAAAATGAATATAAAGTTTTTCATACAAAATCCATGAAAAAATCAATTTTTAGTAGTGATAACAGATTTTCGTTATTTAGGCTCTAGCTTTTCTAGTTATCGAGAAAAATGCATTTAAAGTTTTTCATACAAAATCCATGAAAAAATTAATTTTTAGTAGTGGTAACAGATTTTCGTTATTTAGGCTCTAGCTCTTTTAGTTATCGAGAAAAATGCATTTAAAGTTTTTCATACAAAATCCATGAAAAAATCAATTTTTAGTAGTGGTAACAGATTTTCGTTATTTAGGCTCTAGCTCTTTTAGTTATCGAGAAAAATGCATTTAAAGTTTTTCATACAAAATCCATGAAAAAATCAATTTTTAGTAGTGATAACAGATTTTCGTTATTTAGGCTCTAGCTCTTTTAGTTATCGAGAAAAATGCATTTAAAGTTTTTCATACAAAATCCATGAAAAAATCAATTTTTAGTAGTGGTAACAGATTTTCGTTATTTAGGCTCTAGCTCTTTTAGTTATCGAGAAAAATGCATTTAAAGTTTTTCATACAAAATCCATGAAAAAATCAATTTTTAGTAGTGATAACAGATTTTCGTTATTTAGGCTCTAGCTCTTTTAGTTATCGAGAAAAATGCATTTAAAGTTTTTCATACAAAATCCATGAAAAAATCAATTTTTAGTAGTGGTAACAGATTTTCGTTATTTAGGCTCTAGCTCTTTTAGTTATCGAGAAAAATGCATTTAAAGTTTTTCATACAAAATCCATGAAAAAATCAATTTTTAGTAGTGATAACAGATTTTCGTTATTTAGGCTCTAGCTCTTCTAGTTATCGAGAAAAATGAATATAAAGTTTTTCATACAAAATCCATGAAAAAATCAATTTTTAGTAGTGATAACAGATTTTCGTTATTTAGGCTCTAGCTTTTCTAGTTATCGAGAAAAATGCATTTAAAGTTTTTCATACAAAATCCATGAAAAAATTAATTTTTAGTAGTGGTAACAGATTTTCGTTATTTAGGCTCTAGCTCTTTTAGTTATCGAGAAAAATGCATTTAAAGTTTTTCATACAAAATCCATGAAAAAATCAATTTTTAGTAGTGGTAACAGATTTTCGTTATTTAGGCTCTAGCTCTTTTAGTTATCGAGAAAAATGCATTTAAAGTTTTTCATACAAAATCCATGAAAAAATCAATTTTTAGTAGTGGTAACAGATTTTCGTTATTTAGGCTCTAGCTCTTTTAGTTATCGAGAAAAATGCATTTAAAGTTTTTCATACAAAATCCATGAAAAAATCAATTTTTAGTAGTGGTAACAGATTTTCGTTATTTAGGCTCTAGCTCTTTTAGTTATCGAGAAAAATGCATTTAAAGTTTTTCATACAAAATCCATGAAAAAATCAATTTTTAGTAGTGGTAACAGATTTTCGTTATTTAGGCTCTAGCTCTTAGTTATCGAGAAAAATGAATTTAAAGTTTTTCATACAAAATCCATGAAAAAATCAATTTTTAGTAGTGATAACAGATTTTCGTTATTTAGGCTCTAGCTCTTTTAGTTATCGAGAAAAATGCATTTAAAGTTTTTCATACAAAATCCATGAAAAAATCAATTTTTAGTAGTGGTAACAGATTTTCGTTATTTAGGCTCTAGCTCTTTTAGTTATCGAGAAAAATGCATTTAAAGTTTTTCATACAAAATCCATGAAAAAATCAATTTTTAGTAGTGGTAACAGATTTTCGTTATTTAGGCTCTAGCTCTTTTAGTTATCGAGAAAAATGCATTTAAAGTTTTTCATACAAAATCCATGAAAAAATCAATTTTTAGTAGTGGTAACAGATTTTCGTTATTTAGGCTCTAGCTCTTTTAGTTATCGAGAAAAATGCATTTAAAGTTTTTCATACAAAATCCATGAAAAAATCAATTTTTAGTAGTGGTAATAGATTTTCGTTATTTAGGCTCTAGCTCTTTTAGTTATCGAGAAAAATGCATTTAAAGTTTTTCATACAAAATCCATGAAAAAATCAATTTTTAGTAGTGATAACAGATTTTCGTTATTTAGGCTCTAGCTCTTCTAGTTATCGAGAAAAATGAATATAAAGTTTTTCATACAAAATCCATGAAAAAATCAATTTTTAGTAGTGATAACAGATTTTCGTTATTTAGGCTCTAGCTTTTCTAGTTATCGAGAAAAATGCATTTAAAGTTTTTCATACAAAATCCATGAAAAAATTAATTTTTAGTAGTGGTAACAGATTTTCGTTATTTAGGCTCTAGCTCTTTTAGTTATCGAGAAAAATGCATTTAAAGTTTTTCATACAAAATCCATGATAAAATCAATTTTTAGTAGTGGTAACAGATTTTCGTTATTTAGGCTCTAGCTCTTTTAGTTATCGAGAAAAATGCATTTAAAGTTTTTCATACAATATCCATGAAAAAATCAATTTTTAGTAGTGATAACAGATTTTCGTTATTTAGGCTCTAGCTCTTCTAGTTATCGAGAAAAATGAATATAAAGTTTTTCATACAAAATCCATGAAAAAATCAATTTTTAGTAGTGATAACAGATTTTCGTTATTTAGGCTCTAGCTCTTTTAGTTATCGAGAAAAATGCATTTAAAGTTTTTCATACAAAATCCATGAAAAAATCAATTTTTAGTAGTGGTAACAGATTTTCGTTATTTAGGCTCTAGCTCTTTTAGTTATCGAGAAAAATGCATTTAAAGTTTTTCATACAAAATCCATGAAAAAATCAATTTTTAGTAGTGATAACAGATTTTCGTTATTTAGGCTCTAGCTCTTCTAGTTATCGAGAAAAATGAATATAAAGTTTTTCATACAAAATCCATGAAAAAATCAATTTTTAGTAGTGATAACAGATTTTCGTTATTTAGGCTCTAGCTCTTTTAGTTATCGAGAAAAATGCATTTAAAGTTTTTCATACAAAATCCATGAAAAAATCAATTTTTAGTAGTGGTAACAGATTTTCGTTATTTAGGCTCTAGCTCTTTTAGTTATCGAGAAAAATGCATTTAAAGTTTTTCATACAAAATCCATGAAAAAATCAATTTTTAGTAGTGATAACAGATTTTCGTTATTTAGGCTCTAGCTCTTTTAGTTATCGAGAAAAATGCATTTAAAGTTTTTCATACAAAATCCATGAAAAAATCAATTTTTAGTAGTGGTAACAGATTTTCGTTATTTAGGCTCTAGCTCTTTTAGTTATCGAGAAAAATGCATTTAAAGTTTTTCATACAAAATCCATGAAAAAATCAATTTTTAGTAGTGATAACAGATTTTCGTTATTTAGGCTCTAGCTCTTTTAGTTATCGAGAAAAATGCATTTAAAGTTTTTCATACAAAATCCATGAAAAAATCAATTTTTAGTAGTGGTAACAGATTTTCGTTATTTAGGCTCTAGCTCTTTTAGTTATCGAGAAAAATGCATTTAAAGTTTTTCATACAAAATCCATGAAAAAATCAATTTTTAGTAGTGATAACAGATTTTCGTTATTTAGGCTCTAGCTCTTTTAGTTATCGAGAAAAATGCATTTAAAGTTTTTCATACAAAATCCATGAAAAAATCAATTTTTAGTAGTGGTAACAGATTTTCGTTATTTAGGCTCTAGCTCTTTTAGTTATCGAGAAAAATGCATTTAAAGTTTTTCATACAAAATCCATGAAAAAATCAATTTTTAGTAGTGATAACAGATTTTCGTTATTTAGGCTCTAGCTCTTCTAGTTATCGAGAAAAATGAATATAAAGTTTTTCATACAAAATCCATGAAAAAATCAATTTTTAGTAGTGATAACAGATTTTCGTTATTTAGGCTCTAGCTTTTCTAGTTATCGAGAAAAAATGCATTTAAAGTTTTTCATACAAAATCCATGAAAAAATTAATTTTTAGTAGTGGTAACAGATTTTCGTTATTTAGGCTCTAGCTCTTTTAGTTATCGAGAAAAATGCATTTAAAGTTTTTCATACAAAATCCATGAAAAAATCAATTTTTAGTAGTGGTAACAGATTTTCGTTATTTAGGCTCTAGCTCTTTTAGTTATCGAGAAAAATGCATTTAAAGTTTTTCATACAAAATCCATGAAAAAATCAATTTTTAGTAGTGATAACAGATTTTCGTTATTTAGGCTCTAGCTCTTTTAGTTATCGAGAAAAATGCATTTAAAGTTTTTCATACAAAATCCATGAAAAAATCAATTTTTAGTAGTGGTAACAGATTTTCGTTATTTAGGCTCTAGCTCTTTTAGTTATCGAGAAAAATGCATTTAAAGTTTTTCATACAAAATCCATGAAAAAATCAATTTTTAGTAGTGATAACAGATTTTCGTTATTTAGGCTCTAGCTCTTTTAGTTATCGAGAAAAATGCATTTAAAGTTTTTCATACAAAATCCATGAAAAAATCAATTTTTAGTAGTGGTAACAGATTTTCGTTATTTAGGCTCTAGCTCTTTTAGTTATCGAGAAAAATGCATTTAAAGTTTTTCATACAAAATCCATGAAAAAATCAATTTTTAGTAGTGATAACAGATTTTCGTTATTTAGGCTCTAGCTCTTCTAGTTATCGAGAAAAATGAATATAAAGTTTTTCATACAAAATCCATGAAAAAATCAATTTTTAGTAGTGATAACAGATTTTCGTTATTTAGGCTCTAGCTTTTCTAGTTATCGAGAAAAATGCATTTAAGTTTTTCATACAAAATCCATGAAAAAATTAATTTTTAGTAGTGGTAACAGATTTTCGTTATTTAGGCTCTAGCTCTTTTAGTTATCGAGAAAAATGCATTTAAAGTTTTTCATACAAAATCCATGAAAAAATCAATTTTTAGTAGTGGTAACAGATTTTCGTTATTTAGGCTCTAGCTCTTTTAGTTATCGAGAAAAATGCATTTAAAGTTTTTCATACAAAATCCATGAAAAAATCAATTTTTAGTAGTGGTAACAGATTTCGTTATTTAGGCTCTAGCTCTTTTAGTTATCGAGAAAAATGCATTTAAAGTTTTTCATACAAAATCCATGAAAAAATCAATTTTTAGTAGTGATAACAGATTTTCGTTATTTAGGCTCTAGCTCTTCTAGTTATCGAGAAAAATGAATATAAAGTTTTTCATACAAAATCCATGAAAAAATCAATTTTTAGTAGTGATAACAGATTTTCGTTATTTAGGCTCTAGCTCTTCTAGTTATCGAGAAAAATGCATTTGAAGTTTTTCATACAAAATCCATGAAAAAATCAATTTTTGGTGGTGATAACAGATTTTCGTTATTTAGGCTCTAGCTCTTCTAGTTATCGAGAAAAATGCATTTAAAGTTTTTCATACAAAATCCATGAAAAAATCAATTTTTGGTAGTGATAACAGATTTTCGTTATTTAGGCTCTAGCTCTTCTAGTTATCGAGAAAAATGCATTTAAAGTTTTTCACACCAAACCCATGAAAAAATCAATTTTTGGTAGTGATAACAGATTTTCGTTATTTAGGCTCTAGCTCTTCTAGTTATCGAGAAAAATGCATTTAAAGTTTTTCATACAAAATCCATGAAAAAATCAATTTTTAGTAGTGATAACAGATTTTCGTTATTTAGGCTCTAGCTCTTCTAGTTATCAATAAATGCATATAAAGTTTTTCATACAAAACCCATGAAAAAATCAATTTTTAGTAGAGATAACAGATTTTTGTTATTTAGGCTCTAGCTCTTCTAGTTATCGAGAAAAATGCATTTAAAGTTTTTCACACCAAACCATGAAAAAATCAATTTTTAGTAGTGATAACAGATTTTCGTTATTTAGGCTCTAGCTCTTCTAGTTATCGAGAAAAATGCATATGAAGTTTTTCATACAAAATCCATGAAAAAATCAATTTTTGGTAGTGGTAACAGATTTTCGTTATTTAGGCTCTAGCTCTTCTAGTTATCGAGAAAAATGCATTTAAAGTTTTTCATACAAAATCCATGAAAAAATCAATTTTTGGTAGTTATAACAGATTTTCGTTATTTAGGCTCTAGCTCTTCTAGTTATCGAGAAAAATGCATTTAAAGTTTTTCATACAAAATCCATGAAAAAATCAATTTTTAGTAGTGGTAACAGATTTTCGTTATTTAGGCTCTAGCTCTTTTAGTTATCGAGAAAAATGCATTTAAAGTTTTTCATACAAAATCCATGAAAAAATCAATTTTTAGTAGTGATAACAGATTTTCGTTATTTAGGCTCTAGCTCTTCTAGTTATCGAGTAAAATGAATATAAAGTTTTTCATACAAAATCCATGAAAAAATCAATTTTTAGTAGTGATAACAGATTTTCGTTATTTAGGCTCTAGCTTTTCTAGTTATCGAGAAAAATGCATTTAAAGTTTTTCATACAAAATCCATGAAAAAATTAATTTTTAGTAGTGGTAACAGATTTTCGTTATTTAGGCTCTAGCTCTTTTAGTTATCGAGAAAAATGCATTTAAAGTTTTTCATACAAAATCCATGAAAAAATCAATTTTTAGTAGTGGTAACAGATTTTCGTTATTTAGGCTCTAGCTCTTTTAGTCATCGAGAAAAATGCATTTAAAGTTTTTCATACAAAATCCATGAAAAAATCAATTTTTAGTAGTGATAACAGATTTTCGTTATTTAGGCTCTAGCTCTTTTAGTTATCGAGAAAAATGCATTTAAAGTTTTTCATACAAAATCCATGAAAAAATCAATTTTTAGTAGTGGTAACAGATTTTCGTTATTTAGGCTCTAGCTCTTTTAGTTATCGAGAAAAATGCATTTAAAGTTTTTCATACAAAATCCATGAAAAAATCAATTTTTAGTAGTGATAACAGATTTTCGTTATTTAGGCTCTAGCTCTTTTAGTTATCGAGAAAAATGCATTTAAAGTTTTTCATACAAAATCCATGAAAAAATCAATTTTTAGTAGTGGTAACAGATTTTCGTTATTTAGGCTCTAGCTCTTTTAGTTATCGAGAAAAATGCATTTAAAGTTTTTCATACAAAATCCATGAAAAAATCAATTTTTAGTAGTGATAACAGATTTTCGTTATTTAGGCTCTAGCTCTTCTAGTTATCGAGAAAAATGAATATAAAGTTTTTCATACAAAATCCATGAAAAAATCAATTTTTAGTAGTGATAACAGATTTTCGTTATTTAGGCTCTAGCTTTTCTAGTTATCGAGAAAAATGCATTTAAAGTTTTTCATACAAAATCCATGAAAAAATTAATTTTTAGTAGTGGTAACAGATTTTCGTTATTTAGGCTCTAGCTCTTTTAGTTATCGAGAAAAATGCATTTAAAGTTTTTCATACAAAATCCATGAAAAAATCAATTTTTAGTAGTGGTAACAGATTTTCGTTATTTAGGCTCTAGCTCTTTTAGTTATCGAGAAAAATGCATTTAAAGTTTTTCATACAAAATCCATGAAAAAATCAATTTTTAGTAGTGGTAACAGATTTTCGTTATTTAGGCTCTAGCTCTTCTAGTTATCGAGAAAAATGAATATAAAGTTTTTCATACAAAATCCATGAAAAAATCAATTTTTAGTAGTGATAACAGATTTTCGTTATTTAGGCTCTAGCTCTTCTAGTTATCGAGAAAAATGCATTTGAAGTTTTTCATACAAAATCCATGAAAAAATCAATTTTTGGTGGTGATAACAGATTTTCGTTATTTAGGCTCTAGCTCTTCTAGTTATCGAGAAAAATGCATTTAAAGTTTTTCATACAAAATCCATGAAAAAATCAATTTTTGGTAGTGATAACAGATTTTCGTTATTTAGGCTCTAGCTCTTCTAGTTATCGAGAAAAATGCATTTAAAGTTTTTCACACCAAACCCATGAAAAAATCAATTTTTGGTAGTGATAACAGATTTTCGTTATTTAGGCTCTAGCTCTTCTAGTTATCGAGAAAAATGCATTTAAAGTTTTTCATACAAAATCCATGAAAAAATCAATTTTTAGTAGTGATAACAGATTTTCGTTATTTAGGCTCTAGCTCTTCTAGTTATCAATAAATGCATATAAAGTTTTTCATACAAAACCCATGAAAAAATCAATTTTTAGTAGAGATAACAGATTTTTGTTATTTAGGCTCTAGCTCTTCTAGTTATCGATTAAAATGTATATAAAGTTTTTCATACAAAATCCATGAAAAAATAAATTTTTAGTAGTGATAACAGATTTTCGTTATTTAGGCTCTAGCTCTTCTAGTTATCGAGAAAAATGCATATGAAGTTTTTCATACAAAATCCATGAAAAAATCAATTTTTGGTAGTGGTAACAGATTTTCGTTATTTAGGCTCTAGCTCTTCTAGTTATCGAGAAAAATGCATTTAAAGTTTTTCATACAAAATCCATGAAAAAATCAATTTTTGGTAGTTATAACAGATTTTCGTTATTTAGGCTCTAGCTCTTCTAGTTATCGAGAAAAATGCTTTTAAAGTTTTTCATACAAAATCCATGAAAAATCAATTTTTAGTAGTGATAACAGATTTTCGTTATTTAGGCTCTAGCTCTTCTAGTTATCGAGAAAAATGAATATAAAGTTTTGCATACAAAATCGATGAAAAAATCAATTTTTGGTAGTGATAACAGATTTTCGTTATTTAGGCTCTTGCTCTTCTAGTTATCTAGAAAAATGAATACAAAGTTTTTCATACAAAATCCATGAAAAAATCAATTTTTAGTAGTGATAACAGATTTTCGTTATTTAGGCTCTAGCTCTTTTAGTTATCGAGAAAAATGCATTTAAAGTTTTTCATACAAAATCCATGAAAAAATCAATTTTTAGTAGTGGTAACAGATTTTCGTTATTTAGGCTCTAGCTCTTTTAGTTATCGAGAAAAATGCATTTAAAGTTTTTCATACAAAATCCATGAAAAAATCAATTTTTAGTAGTGATAACAGATTTTCGTTATTTAGGCTCTAGCTCTTCTAGTTATCGAGAAAAATGAATATAAAGTTTTTCATACAAAATCCATGAAAAAATCAATTTTTAGTAGTGATAACAGATTTTCGTTAGTTAGGCTCTAGCTCTTCTAGTTATCGAGAAAAATGAATATAAAGTTTTTCATACAAAATCCATGAAAAAATCAATTTTTAGTAGTGATAACAGATTTTCGTTATTTAGGCTCTAGCTCTTCTAGTTATCGAGAAAAATGCATATAAAGTTTTTCATACAAAACCCATGAAAAAATCAATTTTTAGTAGTGATAACAGATTTTCGTTATTTAGGCTCTAGCTCTTCTAGTTATCGAGAAAAATGCATATGAAGTTTTTCATACAAAATCCATGAAAAAATCAATTTTTGGTAGTGATAACAGATTTTCGTTATTTAGGCTCTAGCTCTTCTAGTTATCGAGAAAAATGCATTTAAAGTTTTTCATACAAAATCCATGAAAAAATCAATTTTTGGTGGTGATAACAGATTTTCGTTATTTAGGCTCTAGCTCTTCTAGTTATCGAGAAAAATGCATTTAAAGTTTTTCATACAAAATCCATGAACAAATCAATTTTTAGTAGTGATAACAGATTTTCGTTATTTAGGCTCTAGCTCTTCTAGTTATCGAGAAAAATGAATATAAAGTTTTTCATACAAAATCCATGAAAAAATCAATTTTTAGTAGTGATAACAGATTTTCGTTATTTAGGCTCTAGCTCTTCTAGTTATCGAGAAAAATGCATTTAAAGTTTTTCATACAAAATCCATGAAAAAATCAATTTTTGGTGGTGATAACAGATTTTCGTTATTTAGGCTCTAGCTCTTCTAGTTATCGAGAAAAATGCATTTAAAGTTTTTCATACAAAATCCATGAAAAAATCAATTTTTGGTAGTGATAACAGATTTTCGTTATTTAGGCTCTAGCTCTTCTAGTTATCGAGAAAAATGCATTTAAAGTTTTTCATACAAAATCCATGAAAAAATCAATTTTTGGTAGTGATAACAGATTTTCGTTATTAAGGCTCTAGCTCTTCTAGTTATCGAGAAAAATGCTTTTAAAGTTTTTCATACAAAATCCATGAAAAATCAATTTTTAGTAGTGATAACAGATTTTTGTTATTTAGGCTCTAGCTCTTCTAGTTATCGAGAAAAATGAATATAAAGTTTTTCATACAAAATCCATGAAAAAATCAATTTTTAGTAGTGATAACAGATTTTCGTTATTTAGGCTCTAGCTCTTTTAGTTATCGAGAAAAATGCATTTAAAGTTTTTCATACAAAATCCATGAAAAAATCAATTTTTAGTAGTGGTAACAGATTTTCGTTATTTAGGCTCTAGCTCTTTTAGTTATCGAGAAAAATGCATTTAAAGTTTTTCATACAAAATCCATGAAAAAATCAATTTTTAGTAGTGGTAACAGATTTTCGTTATTTAGGCTCTAGCTCTTTTAGTTATCGAGAAAAATGCATTTAAAGTTTTTCATACAAAATCCATGAAAAAATCAATTTTTAGTAGTGGTAACAGATTTTCGTTATTTAGGCTCTAGCTCTTTTAGTTATCGAGAAAAATGCATTTAAAGTTTTTCATACAAAATCCATGAAAAAATCAATGTTTAGTAGTGGTAATAGATTTTCGTTATTTAGGCTCTAGCTCTTTTAGTTATCGAGAAAAATGCATTAAAAGTTTTTCATACAAAATCCATGAAAAAATCAATTTTTAGTAGTGATAACAGATTTTCGTTATTTAGGCTCTAGCTCTTCTAGTTATCGAGAAAAATGAATATAAAGTTTTTCATACAAAATCCATGAAAAAATCAATTTTTAGTAGAGATAACAGATTTTCGTTATTTAGGCTCTAGCTTTTCTAGTTATCGAGAAAAATGCATTTAAAGTTTTAGTAGTGGTAACAGATTTTCGTTATTTAGGCTCTAGCTCTTTTAGTTATCGAGAAAAATAAATTTAAAGTTTTTCATACAAAATCCATGAAAAAATCAATTTTTAGTAGTGATAACAGATTTTCGTTATTTAGGCTCTAGCTCTTCTAGTTATCGAGAAAAATGCATATGAAGTTTTTCATACAAAATCCATGAAAAAATCAATTTTTAGTAGTGATAACAGATTTTCGTTATTTAGGCTCTAGCTCTTCTAGTTATCGAGAAAAATGCATTTAAAGTTTTTCATACAAAATCCATGAAAAAATCAATTTTTAGTAGTGATAACAGATTTTCGTTATTTAGGCTCTAGCTCTTCTAGTTATCGAGAAAAATGCATATAAAGTTTTTCATACAAACCCCATGAACAAATCAATTTTTAGTAGTGATAACAGATTTTCATTATTTAGGCTCTAGCTCTTCTAGTTATCGAGAAAAATGCATATAAAGTTTTTCATACAAAATCCATGAAAAAATCAATTTTTAGTAGTGATAACAGATTTTCGTTATTTAGGCTCTAGCTCTTCTAGTTATCGAGAAAAATGAATATAAAGTTTTTCATACAAAATCCATGAAAAAATCAATTTTTGGTAGTGATAACAGATTTTCGTTATTTAGGCTCTAGCTCTTCTAGTTATCGAGAAAAATGCATTTAAAGTTTTTCATACAAAATCCATGAAAAAATCAATTTTTAGTAGTGGTAACAGATTTTCGTTATTTAGGCTCTAGCTCTTTTAGTTATCGAGAAAAATGCATATGAAGTTTTTCATACAAAATCCATGAAAAAATCAATTTTTAGTAGTGATAACAGATTTTCGTTATTTAGGCTCTAGCTCTTCTAGTTATCGAGAAAAATGCATATGAAGTTTTTCATACAAAATCCATGAAAAAATCAATTTTTGGTAGTGATAACAGATTTTCGTTATTTAGGCTCTAGCTCTTCTAGTTATCGAGAAAAATGCATTTAAAGTTTTTCATACAAAATCCATGAAAAAATCAATTTTTAGTAGTGGTAACAGATTTTCGTTATTTAGGCTCTAGCTCTTTTAGTTATCGAGAAAAATGCATATAAAGTTTTTCATACAAAATCCATGAAAAAATCAATTTTTAGTAGTGATAACAGATTTTCGTTATTTAGGCTCTAGCTCTTCTAGTTATCGAGAAAAATGCATATGAAGTTTTTCATACAAAATCCATGAAAAAATCAATTTTTGGTAGTGATAACAGATTTTCGTTATTTAGGCTCTAGCTCTTCTAGTTATCGAGAAAAATGCATTTAAAGTTTTTCATACAAAATCCATGAAAAAATCAATTTTTGGTAGTGATAACAGATTTTCGTTATTTAGGCTCTAGCTCTTCTAGTTATCGAGAAAAATGCTTTTAAAGTTTTTCATACAAAATCCATGAAAAATCAATTTTTAGTAGTGATAACAGATTTTCGTTATTTAGGCTCTAGCTCTTCTAGTTATCGGGAAAAATGAATATAAAGTTTTGCATACAAAATCGATGAAAAAATCAATTTTTAGTAGTGATAACAGATTTTCGTTATTTAGGCTCTAGCTCTTTTAGTTATCGAGAAAAATGCATTTAAAGTTTTTCATACAAAATCCATGAAAAAATCAATTTTTAGTAGTGGTAACAGATTTTCGTTATTTAGGCTCTAGCTCTTTTAGTTATCGAGAAAAATGCATTTAAAGTTTTTCATACAAAATCCATGAAGAAATCAATTTTTAGTAGTGATAACAGATTTTCGTTATTTAGGCTCTAGCTCTTCTAGTTATCGAGAAAAATGCATTTAAAGTTTTTCACACAAAATCCATGAAAAAATCAATTTTTAGTAGTGATAACAGATTTTCGTTATTTAGGCTCTAGCTCTTCTAGTTATCGAGAAAAATGCATATAAAGTTTTTCATACAAAATCCATGAAAAAATCAATTTTTAGTAGTGATAACAGATTTTCGTTATTTAGGCTCTAGCTCTTTTAGTTATCGAGAAAAATGCATTTAAAGTTTTTCATACAAAATCCATGAAAAAATCAATTTTTAGTAGTGATAACAGATTTTCGTTATTTAGGCTCTAGCTCTTTTAGTTATCGAGAAAAATGCATTTAAAGTTTTTCATACAAAATCCATGAAGAAATCAATTTTTAGTAGTGATAACAGATTTTCGTTATTTAGGCTCTAGCTCTTTTAGTTATCGAGAAAAATGCATTTAAAGTTTTTCATACAAAATCCATGAAGAAATCAATTTTTAGTAGTGATAACAGATTTTCGTTATTTAGGCTCTAGCTCTTCTAGTTATCGAGAAAAATAAATTTAAAGTTTTTCATACAAAATCCATGAAAAAATCAATTTTTGGTAGTGATAACAGATTTTCGTTATTTAGGCTCTTGCTCTTCTAGTTATCTAGAAAAATGAATATAAAGTTTTTCATACAAAATCCATGAAAAAATCAATTTTTAGTAGTGATAACAGATTTTCGTTATTTAGGCTCTAGCTCTTTTAGTTATCGAGAAAAATGCATTTAAAGTTTTTCATACAAAATCCATGAAAAAATCAATTTTTAGTAGTGGTAACAGATTTTCGTTATTTAGGCTCTAGCTCTTTTAGTTATCGAGAAAAATGCATTTAAAGTTTTTCATACAAAATCCATGAAGAAATCAATTTTTAGTAGTGATAACAGATTTTCGTTATTTAGGCTCTAGCTCTTTTAGTTATCGAGAAAAATGCATTTAAAGTTTTTCATACAAAATCCATGAAGAAATCAATTTTTAGTAGTGATAACAGATTTTCGTAATTTAGGCTCTAGCTCTTCTAGTTATCGAGAAAAATGCATTTAAAGTTTTTCATACAAAATCCATGAAAAAATCAATTTTTAGTAGTGATAACAGATTTTCGTTATTTAGGCTCTAGCTCTTCTAGTTATCGAGAAAAATGCATATGAAGTTTTTCATACAAAATCCATGAAAAAATCAATTTATGGTAGTGATAACAGATTTTCGTTATTTAGGCTCTAGCTCTTCTAGTTATCGAGAAAAATGCATTTAAAGTTTTTCATACAAAATCCATGAAAAAATCAATTTTTAGTAGTGGTAACAGATTTTCGTTATTTAGGCTCTAGCTCTTTTAGTTATCGAGAAAAATGCATATTAAGTTTTTCATACAAAATCCATGAAAAAATCAATTTTTAGTAGTGATAACAGATTTTCGTTATTTATGCTCTAGCTCTTCTAGTTATCGAGAAAAATGCATATGAAGTTTTTCATACAAAATCCATGAAAAAATCAATTTTTGGTAGTGATAACAGATTTTCGTTATTTAGGCTCTAGCTCTTCTAGTTATCGAGAAAAATGCATTTAAAGTTTTTCATACAAAATCCATGAAAAAATCAATTTTTAGTAGTGATAACAGATTTTCGTTATTTAGGCTCTAGCTCTTCTAGTTATCGAAAAAAATGCATTTAAAGTTTTTCATACAAAATCCATGAAAAAATCAATTTTTAGTAGTGATAACAGATTTTCGTTATTTAGG